>JAWZYU010000026.1:61051776-62251776 GCA_038380435.1 Ryuthela nishihirai
TTCATAAGTGTTTCTTAATTCTCTTCTGATGATTCATAAGTGTCGCTTGATTCTCTTCTGATGATTCATAAGTGTCTCTTAATTCTCTTCTGATGATTCATAAGTGTCTCTTAATTCTCTTCTCATGATTCATAAGTGTCGCTGATTCTCCTCTGATGATTCATAAGTGTCTCTTAACTCTCCTCTGATGATTCATAAGTGTCGCTTGATTCTCCTCTGATGATTCATAAGTGTCTCTTAATTCTCCTCTGATGATTCATAAGTGTCTCTTAATTCTCCTCTGATGATTCATAAGTGTCTCTTAATTCTCTTCTGATGATTCATAAGTGTCTCTTAATTCTCTTCTGATGATTCATAAGTGTCGCTGATTCTCCTCTGATGATTCATAAGTGTCTCTTAACTCTCCTCTGATGATTCATAAGTGTCGCTTGATTCTCCTCTGATGATTCATAAGTGTCTCTTAATTCTCCTCTGATGATTCATAAGTGTCTCTTAATTCTCCTCTGATGATTCATAAGTGTCTCTTAATTCTCTTCTGATGATTCATAAGTGTCTTTGATTCTCCTCTGATGATTCATAAGTGTCTCTTAATTCTCTTCTGATGATTCATAAGTGCCCTTTCGATTCTCCTTTGATGATTCGTAAGTGCCCTTTATTCTTTGCGGCCATTCATAAGTGTCTCTTGTATCTCTTTGTTTTTCAGCTTCCAACTGTATGTTTAAAAAAGTAAGAGTTCTGGAGGAACTACTGCAAGTAGAATTAAAATTTATACACGTGTTTCGTGAGGACCATAATGAGGATGTATGTGCAAAATTTGAGGTCGATGCGATTAAGAATGTCTGAGATACAAAGCGTTACACAGATAATGACCAAAAGTCAGAATAGGCATTTTAGTGGTTTGATTGCAACTGTGAAAGTCTGGTGCATGGCAGCAATCTCGTTTCTCCACGGACCATATTCGAAACATGCAGACGCTGCCCTGGCCATTCTTGCAAACGCGGTTACGGTCAAATTGTCCATCACAGTCAACTTACTTCCCTTTCGAGAAAATTCCGCCAGCAAAGGTACTGCTGCCTCGCATCCACTGCTATTCATTGGAAGAAAAGACGCATTCAGCGTACAGAGGCCAATATTTGGCCCCCTGCCGTAGCCAGTTTGTGGCCTTTTGTTCCGCCGCCGCCTGCTCGGTCTCCTGGCCGCCGCGTCGCACAACGGGCGCGACATTAAAAGGCAGAAAGGCAATTCATAGATAGACTGTGCGCGGCGCTTTGTGGCCGACGTGGAACTGACGTCTCTGCTCTGAGGGGACGACATTGTGGTGACTGGCGGACCGATGGCGGGGCGCGCACCTGACACGGGTCGCTGGTCACTGAAGCGATCGAGGGTCACTCCGTTGGACCGAAGCCAGGGGCGAGACGCATGCTCGCTCTCTCCCTCTATCCCCCAGCATTCATTGCGTCGGTTTATCCTCACGATTGAGTCTCTCTCTTGTCTGTTTCTCTTTCTCTCTAGACTGGAGAACATTCCTTTGCATTCAGTCTTTCATGTTTCTCACTCTTTCTATTTTGTGTTTTCTTTCCTTCTTTCTCTTTTTGCGGAAAGCAAAACTGCGTTGAATAGTTTGTTTTCGTTTTCTTATATTTTAGGCAATTTTTTTTTTCTTGGGAGGTTCAAGATGCCATCTTAGGTTTGAAAGTTAGAAATAGTTTTGTGTGTCCTGTGCATGACGTAAATTAAACACTTTGTATTTCAATCGTAATACGAGAAGCTATAAGAGACACACTTAATATCAATGATAAAATGTTGTTTAGGACGTTTTATTTCTGAAAGGTACTTGTTTTTGCATAGAACGGGCTAGATGGCCAGGTCATATGGGCCCCAAGGGCTTAAAGAAAGTTGGGGGGGAGGAGATCCACTAAACAAAGGTTTTTACCGAGTTTCACTTTTTTTTTACCTTTTTGATATCCACTTTATATAGTTTAACATTTTGCAAACATAGTTAAATGATTTATTCTTCGTTAATATCTCTGGCACTATCCAATTAGCAGATTAAGCCAGTTGAAAAAGGCCTTTTTTGGTTTGATTAAATTGCAGTCAATATTTAAGAAAATAAATTGTTTTTGAGTTTGTGAAATGTCCCTTGATGCTCTGGGGGTGGCTCAGTCGGTAGCGCGCCAGGCTCGTAATCTGCAGTTCCCAGGTTCGAGTCCCAGCTGGGTCAGCGTTGAGATTTATCTCCGCAAAATTCTACGCAAACAGTCAGTAGGGGACACCGATGGGCTTGGAAAGGCCGCCGTCCGTCGGATGGGACGTTAAACCGTGGCCCGTGTGCGGAAGAGCCATACTCTGTGCACGTTAAAGAACACGCTAGATGGCCTTGACGGGAGGCTATCATCTGTCTCCCAACAGCTATTCCAGTGGGTCCCCTCCCCCAACCTTCTGTGAGCCTTCGGGGTCCTTGTGACCTTGCCATTTAGCTCATGGTATGCAAAAATGTGCTGTTCAGAGGTAAACCAACCAACCCTTGATACTCTTAAGCGTCCCTTGATTCAGAAGTATCTCTTTTTCTTCTTTGGGAACGTTTTTTCGAAATATTTTCAGATCTCTTTGGGAATGCTTTTTCGAAACATTTTTAGATTTCTTTGGTATGCTTTTCCAAATAGTTTTGATCATTCCTAACGAGGACTTCCAAAAATGTTTCGAAGCACTGAATACGGGAATGGAGAAGTGACTTTTAACGGAAACAAATTTCGATTTCTAAACATTTTCATTATTAATGGTTTTATTAGCACAACTCTTTTAGTCCAACTGGTTGCAAGAAAATTATATACATTGAAACGGTATTCTGAGGAAAAGCAGAAAAAATACTGCCCATTTTATGAAATTAAGGGAAAATATTTTTTTACTGCGTTTGCGCAGCGCAACCAAATTATTGAAGTATTTCGGTATTCTACCAATGGGAAGCTAATTTCAAAACTATGTAATTACTACACAAATATTTTGCGGGTAAATTTGACTGAAGATTCACATTTAGTCTATCCAAATTATGAATTTTAGATATTCAGTAGGTATTTGAAAAGTTACAAAAGTGTAATACTGAAAAGAAATGATAACTGGCGATAAAACTCCTCGCTCTGCCCACGGTCAGCAGGTGACGCTGATGGGCTTGGAAAGGTCGCCATTCGTCGGATAGGACTATAAGCCGTGACCCGTGTATGGGAGAGCCATGCCCTGTGCACGTTAAAGATTGAAAAAATTATTTACCAAAACTTCTAAATTCTAAAATTCTTATATTAAATCATCATCATCGTCATCATCATCATCATCATCATCATCATCAAGCAGCCATGGGCTACGGAGGTCCAACCAGACCGCGCAGTTTAATTCTCCAAGCATATCTGTCCTGAGCTACATCTGCTGCATCCGGCCACTGCACACCAATTCTAACAAGGTCCTGTTTGACATTGTCTGCCCACCGCATCCTAGGTCTCCCCCTCCTTCTGAGGCCTCTAGGCACACTGTTCATAACCCTATTCGCCAATCTATAATTATCCAAACGGGCAACATGGCCAAACCAGCGGAGTCTCTCTCTGCACAATATGCTGCTTAAAGGAGGTTGCAGACTCCTTTGCCTAACCTCATCATTAGTTACAAAGTTAAACCACCTAATACCCAAGATACTGCGTAAGCATCTAGAATTAAAAGCATCTAGTTTCCTGTTATCTTGTTTACAAAGTGTCCAAGTTTCACTACCATAACTAACCCTAGAAAGAACCAAACTATTATAAAGTCTAATTTTAGTCTTTAGGTGTATACGCCTATTTCTCCACACTCTCCACAGATTCTTAAAAGTCCCGGTAGCAATCCCTATTCGTCTGTTAATCTCATGCCGCACATCGCCAGTATCTGTTACGTAGCTCCCAAATTAATTAAACTGTGACACCTGCTCAAGACTGCAACCATTCAGATTAACTGAATCACAGCCTGCCTGACCAAATTTCATCACTTTAGTTTTCTCTCTGTTTATAACCAAACCTACTCTACTACCAGTCTCATCAACAGCTCGAATAAAAGAGTTCATCTCATCAACATCATTTGCCAAAAGGGCTAAATCATCAGCATAATCTAAATCAGAAATTTTCGTATCTCCAGCCCATTTAAGGCCAAAATCTTTCCCTTGAAGTGAATTTCGCATAACATAATCAATAACCAAGCTAAAGAGAAAAGGAGACAAAATGCACCCTTGTCGAACACCAGAAGTAATGCTAAACCAATTGCTACAAGCCTTACCAACTCTCACCCACGACTCAGTGTTATTATAGAGAGCTTTCATAATGTTAACTAACTTGTCTGGTATACCATATGATCTCACAATCAACCACAAATTATGACGATCAACAGAGTCGAAAGCCTTTTTGAAATCAACAAAGCTAGCAACCAAAGGTTTCTGAAACTCTAAACATTTCTTAAGAATCTGCCTAAGTGAAAATATCTGATCCACACATCCCCTACCACTTCTGAATCCACATTGCTCATCACGCAATTGCCTGTCAACCAGATTCTTAATTCTATTAAGCACAATCATGGAAAGAACTTTACCTGGAACAGAGAGTAGGCTGATACCCCTACAGTTATCACAAGAACTGCGATCACCTTTTTTGAAAATAGGGATAACAATAGCTCTGGTAAAATCCTTAGGAACCATGCCTTTATCATAAAAGATATCCAGAATTTCAGTCATCCAAGTGGTAACCGAAACATTCCCAGCTCTAAGCATTAGCGGTCCAGAAATCGGGTGAGAGCTGTAAACTGCTTTTTATCGTCAGAAAATGGGAGGGGGGGGGGGATTCTAATTGCGAAACAAGTTCGCATTATAAACCAAAACCACTTCATTTCACGTTTTCATCATCACATATCACGGCACAGCAAAATCGCTGACACTTGATCTACTGGTCTCTAAATATGAAATTCATTTTTTCAATAATTGAGAGCCATTTCTGCTCTTTTAGTTGTCATTCGTATATCCATGTACTATTAAATATTATTATGGAGGAGCATGAGTTGATTCATGTTGTTAATGCGCCAAGCTCTTAATCAGCAGTTCCCAGGTTCGAGTCCCACCTGCGCCAGAGTTGAGATTTCTTTCTGCTAACCCGGACCCTACCCTTTGTCCCAGGAGGAATATATCTGGACTTGGAAAGACAGCCATCCATCGAATGAGACTTAAATCCCTGGTGTTATGTGCAGGAGAACCAAAAGCTTTGTTCGATAAAGAACATGCTGTATGGCTTTGATGGGGGAGCTTCCACCTATCTCGTAACAGTCATTCTTGTGGATTCTCTTCTCTGTGGGGGGCGGGGGGTGGCTCAGTCGGTAGCGCGCAAGGCTCGTAATCTGTAGTTCCCAGGTTCGAGTCCCAGCTGGGTCAGCGTTGAGATTTATCTCCGCAAAATTCCCCGCCCTGCCCACGGGTGGCAGGCCTTTCCAAGCCACCGATGGGCTTGGAAAGGCCGCCGTCCGTCGGATGGGACGTTAAGCCGTGATCCATACTCTGTGCACGTTAAAGAACACGCTGGATGGCCTTGACGGGAGGGTACCATCTGTCTCCCAACAGCTGTTCCAGTGGGTCCCCTCCCCCAACCTTCTCTGAGCCTTCGGGGTCCATGTGACCTGGCCATTTAGCCCATGGTGTGCAAAAAAGTGCCGCTCAGAGGTAAAACAACCCAACCCAAATCTTCTCTGTGGCGTAATGGTAGATCACTTATCTATATAATGACCGGACTTTTGGATTGGGCTGAGCGGCACTTTTTGCACACAACGGACTAAATGGCCAGATCACAAGGACCCCGAAGGCTCAGAGACGGTTGGGGGAAGGGACTCACTAGAATAGCTGTTGGGAGACAGATGGTACCCTCCTGTCAAGGCCATCCAGCGTGTTCTTTAATGTGTACAGGGTATGGCTCTCTCTCACACACGGGGCCACGGCTTAGCGTCACATCCGACGGACGTCGGGCTATCCAAGACCATCGGTGTCCCGTACTGACCGTAGGCAGGGCGGGGACTGCGACGTGACGATTTAGCACAATGTGGGAAAAAAAGTGCGCTCAGATGTAAAACAACTCAAGCTTTGTTAATTTTTTAATTTCCTCGTATTATAGATTAATACAAACTTTAAAGTAATAAAATTTATTTGATGTCAAAATGAAAATCTTGATGTTATTTTAACGTAAAAAGAAACAGAAATAATTCGCAGAAACTGAAAATTCGTGAGTAGAGCTTCATTAAAAACGCTGAGAGCAATTTATTAATGAGAGAAAAATACTTTAAAGAAAATTAAAGGCTAAAGATGCTTATTTTTAATTATCAACACTGATTTAGAAATTTGAATTAAAGGAAAATATTTGTTTTTAACTTTTTTTTTTCACGATAGCGAGAATCTCTTGCCCCATCCTGTATTTTATTTTTTAAATTCCTCCTTTTTTAATTCCTTTGAATTTGATATTAATATTTAAAAAATATTGTGACGCAGCAAGCTTCAAATTCATTTTTTAAAGCCCCCTCATAATCGTGAGGGTTGGGTTGTTTTACCTCTGAGCGGCACTTTTTTGCACACCATGGGGTAAATGGCCAAGTCACGTGGACCCTGAGGGCTCAGAGAAGGTTGGGGGAGGGGACCCACTGGAACAGCTGTTGGGAGACAGATGGTACCCTCCCGTCAAGGCCATCCAGCGTGCTCTTTAACGTGCACAGGGTTTGGCTCTCCCGCACATGGGGCCACGGCTGAACGTCCCATCCGACGGACGGCGGCCTTTCCAAGCCCATCGGTTCCCCTACTGACCATGGGCAGGGCGGGGAATTTTGCGGAGATAAATCTCAACGCTGACCCAGCCGGAACTCGAACCTGGGAACTACAGATTACGAGCCTGGCGCGCTACCGACTGAGCCACCCCGCCCCACATATTCGTGAGGCTCTAAGCTGTAGCTTAGTTAGCTTATACGTTGTCCGGCCCTTGTTTATAATGTATAAGTGTTTCTTCGCTAAATTCAAGTATTTTTACAGCCATTTTTAATATTTTGATACATTTCATTTCAAGAAATCATATACTTTTAGATAAGTGATAAATAGAACAACATAATAAACACAAATAATATAGAGTTAAAAAAATCAGTAGTTTTTACATTTTTGAATTTTAAACTTCTGTGTTTTGTTTGAGATCTGTTGTTAAGTTTTAGACTGTAAATTCAAAATTCAAAACATCTTGTACAGTCGCTCAAAAAAGTATCCGAACGCTATGGTTGATTACAGAATTCTGAAAAAATGTCTGGCAACGAATTTTTCAGAAATTAGTGATCTGGCAGCCTTCGTGGGACGACATTTTTTCAGAATTCTGTAATCAACCATAGTGTTGGGATACTTTTTTGAGCGACTGTACAAGTACGTACCCAGGATTTAGTTCCTGGGTGGGTGGGGGGTCAGAGAATTTCGTTTTGGAGAGAGGTCTAAGAATAAGACTAAAGTAGGGTCTCCCAATTATTAAAATATTTCACCAGATAGGAATTAAAATGATATCGTATATGAAATAAAATGTCACAGTTGCTTTAAAATTTTGTTTTTAGAGTCGGACATAAAATATGGAGCTAAAATGAAATTATATAAAGACAAGTGGCTTTGGATTTCAGAGCAGTTAAACAAGTTTGAGATTTAGCAGAAGACGACAGAATTTTCAGTTGGGGGATGATCCCAGTCACTCCTCTTTGCCGGCCAGGTATGTATCCCTGATTTTGTGCAGTTTAGGTGACTTCGAGCTGAAATAACCTTTACCGCAGTCTTCGAAAGAAGAAAGAAGTTTTTTTTCTGCTGTTGTTTCAAAACGATGGCAGCCATTTTGTGTTTTCAACAAACTAGCAGATGGAAGCTGGCCACTTCACGTGCAAGACTAAGACACAATTTTTTGTTTGTACTTGCCAAGTAACGTGTGACGTTTAATCTAAAAATTAATTGGCAATTTGCACCAATTAAGAGCAAAGTAATTGTACTTGCCAAGTAACGTGTGACGTTTAATCTAAAAATTAATTGGCAATTTGCACCAATTAAGAGCAAAGTAATTGAATCTTTATCCTAAAAACTCTGCCTTGAAACATATTGCCTTATCTTCGGTAAGGTATAGTATTAAACGTTGAAATGGTTGGGTTGTTTTACCTCTGAGCGGCACATTTTTGCACACCATGGGCTAATGGCCAGGTCGCATGGACCCCGAAGGCTCAGAGAAGGTTGGGGGAGGGGACCCACTGGAACAGCTGTTGGGAGACAGATGGTAGCCTCTCGTCAAGGCCATCCAGCGTGTTCTTTAACGTGCACAGGGTATGGCTCTCCCGCACACGGGACCACGGCTTAACGTCTCATCCGATGGACGGCGGCCTTTTCAAGACATCGGTGTCCCCTACTGACCGTGGGCAGGGCTGGGAATTTTGCGGAGATAAATCTCAACGCTGACCCAGCTGGGACTCGAACCTGGGAACTACAGATTGCGAGCCTGGCGCGCTACCGACTGAGCCACCCCCGCCCCAAGCAGAAAAGGAAAGCTATCTCTTTGGATACTAAGATCCAAATTTTTGATCGTCTTGCAAGAAGAAAATTATATATTTATCACCTATTAGTACACAACATTCATAATAGGGACGAGTCTAATGTTAAGATCTTTCCCAAAAATGTACACGTTTATGATCTACTATGAATTTATCCAAACAGTTTCTTAAAAACAACTATCATCCAAAAACACTACGTTTATCTGGCACCAAAACTTTTCAATGTTCTGCCGGCTAACATTGGAAATGAAAGAATCATTTATGCTTTTAAAAGATTAAATTGGGATTGGTTAGCGGATTGTGATGATGTAGAGAAATATCTATAGAGATGAAACTGTAGCTTAAATGTTTAATTTTTAGAACACTGTTGCAACTAAATCTGTAAATGATTTGTGAACTTCTCCACACATGAGCTTGGACTTAAGTGAAGTACTCCTATTTATTTACTGCTTTCATAATGTTCAGTTTGTTTAAATTACTACCTAAAAAATAGATTGTAACTTATACTTTATAATATAATTTATGTTAATCAGTTAACCCTTTCACGACTAAGGGAAACATTTTTCCCATTTTGAAATTGGTGACTGTCGTAATTTAATTGCAACCTTATCTGCATTTTTTATACAGAATGTCAAAATAGAACGTATGCCGAACGCAATTACGTAAACGGGAACGTTTAGAAAAAAAGAACTGTCAGGACGCATAATATATGTACTATGTGCAATGTCCATCTTTGCCTCACTACCAAAAGAAATTGCTTCGCAGAATATCATAATTAGCACATCATTTTGTATAGTAATTTTATTTCATAATTTTGCATTATTTTAGTCTAATAAACCAATAAATAAAATACATTGCATAATAAGCCTAACTATAATTTGTGTTACCTTTATAGTCCATTGGGAAAAATATTTCCCATAAAATTCCAAAGAAACTACACATTGTTATGTATTTTTCTTATGATTTTTATTTATTTTACGTCTAAACAAACTAAAATAAACAGTTACATACTAATATTTACTCTTGGAAACCTTATGGTCCTGAAAGGGTTAATGTGTATGAACTTTTGAACTGGGACAATTTATGTAAATGTATGTTTTTTGTTTCGGATTTTTGTATTGAACAGTAGTGGTGTTGAGAGTAGAGAATTAAAAAAATCTATCTAATCTATCTAAACAATCGATGTCATAATAAATAAGAAAAGCTCCTCATTCAGCCCAATAAATAGCAAGCTTTGAGCAATATGAGAAAAACGTATTTCTGTCGAATCGCGGAAGCCGCAATTGGCTTTATAATACCAGAACGATCTGGTATGTGGCATACCGCAGGAAGACCGTCTCTTCGGATCATCCAGACAAAGAAGAAAGAAGATGGAGAGTGTGCTCCAGGACTTCCCAGTAAACACTCCATTATCGTCGCTGGTAATGGAAGCACACAAACTTCCTTGTTTCGTGTTCCGCGTGCCTGTGTCAAGTGCGAGGCTTTCTGCTGTCAGGACAACATCAGCTGGCCATGTACAACTCTTGGCATGCTGAAAGGACTGCTCAGAGAAGGGAAATGATTGATCCATCGTCATCCTTTGATCAGCAATAATCGTTTCCTAGTCACCAACAGCGACAGGCATTCCTTAATAACCGCAACCGTCGCTTAGGGAGAATGTTATTAGCACGAAAGAAGTTTTCATTTTCCTATTGTGACCCGTTGTATCAGTTTCAGTCAATGTTTTGTAGCATGATCTGTAACCATTATGATTTGATGCAGTTATGATGATTAGTTCCTAATTTTATTTCGACCTGTAATATTTTAAACAGGTTATTGTACATCAAACATACATATTGGTCCCTTTGTTTATTTCGCTATAATTCGTTTGATCTTGCCTGAAGAATAGGCTGCCTTGAAGAATAGGTGTAGTAGATGAAATAATAAGAAGGCAAAACAACATTTCAGAAGTTTATACTTGCTAAATTTTGCACGTTAATCATGTGAAGTAGATGGATAAAATTAACAAGTTGGGTTGGGTTGTTTTACCTCTGAGCGGCACTTTTTTGCACACCATGGGCTAAATGGCCAGGTCACATGGACCCCGAAGGCTCAGAGAAGGTTGGGGGAGGGTACCCACTGGAACAGCTGTTGGGAGACAGATGGTAGCCTCCCGTCAAGGCCATCCAGCATGTTCTTTAACGTGCACAAGGTATAGCTCTCCGGCACACGGGGCCACGACTTAACGTCCCATCCGACGGACGGCGGCCTTTTCAAGCCCATCGGTGTCCCCTACTGACCGTGGGCAGGGCGGGGAATTTTGCGGAGATAAATCTCAACGCTGACCCAGCTTGGACTCGAACCTGGGAACTACAGATTACGAGCCTGGCGCGCTACCGACTGAGCCACCCCCGCCCCAGAGGTTTGGATGGACTGAAGGAGTCTGATTCAGGGTAAGTGATGGGTACTAAATGTACACTCCTGCAGGTGAATCCTGATTTATGAGAGATAAAATGGTGATGGAGATTTGACATCATTATCATCCTCATCCTCATCAAGCAGCCATGGGCTACGGTGGACCAACCAGATTGTCCAATATAGTTCTCCAAACACGTCTTCCTGAGCTACATCTGCTGCATTTGGCCATTGTAGCCCAAATCTAACAAGGGCCTGTTTTGCATTGTCTGCCTTCCACATCCTTGATCTCCCTCTCATTCTGAGGCCTTTAGGCAGATTCTTCATACCTCTATTCCCTAATCCATCATTATGCATACACCAAAGGAATCTCTCTCTGCACAATATGCTGCTCAAAGGAAGTTGCTGACTCCATTTCCTAACCCCATCATTACTTACAAAGTCAAACCACCTAATGCCAAGTTACTGTGTACAAGTGTGTGAATCAAAAGCATCAGGTTTCCTGTTATCTTGTTTACAAAGTGTCCAAATTTCACTACCATAACTAACCCTACAAAGAACTAAACTATTATACAGTCTAATTTTAGTCTTTAGGTGTATACGCCTATTTCTCCACACTCTCCATAGATTCTTAAAAGTCCCGGAAGCAATCCCTATTCGTCTGTTAATCTCATGCCGCACATCACCATTATCTGTTACATAGCTCCCAAGATAATTAAACTGTGACACCTGCTCAAGACTGCAACCATTCAGATTAACTGAATCACAGCCTGCCTGACCAATTTTCATCACTTTAGTTTTCTCTCTGTTTGAAACCAAACCTTCTCTACTACCAGTCTCATCAACAGCTCGAATGAAAGAGTTCATCTCATCAACATCATTTTCCAAAAGGGCTAAATCATCAGCATAATCTAAATCAGATATTTTCGTATCTCCAGCCCATTTAAGGCCAAAATCTTTCCCTTGAAGTGAATTTCGCATAACGTAATCAATAACCAAGCTAAAGAGAAAAGGAGACAAATGTACCCTTGTCGAACACCAGAAGTAATGCTAAACCAATTGCTACAAGCCTTACCAACTCTCACACACGACTCAGTGTTATTATAGAGAGCTTTCATTATGTTAACTAACTTGTCAGGTATACCATATGATTTCACAATCAACCACAAATTATGACGATCAACAGAGTCGAAAGCCCTTTTGAAATCAACAAAGCTAGCAACCAAAGGTTTCTGAAACTCTAAACATTTCTCAAGAATCTGCCTAAATAGAAATATCTGATCTACACATCCCCTACCACTTCTAAATCTACATTGCTCATCACGCAATTGTCCGTCAACCAGATTCTTATGGAACAGAGAGTAGGCTGATACCCCTATAGTTATCAGAAGAACTGCGATCACCTTTTTTAAAAATAGGGATAACAATAGCTCTGGTAAAATTCTTAGGAACCTGCCTTTATTATAAAAGATATTCAAAATTTCAGTCATCCATATGATAACCAAAACATTCCCAGCTCTAAGCATTTCCGTAATAATTTCATCTACCCCTGGGGATTCATGCAATTTAAGTTTAGAAATAGCCATAATAACTTAAGAGTGCGATATACAGCCAATATTAGAGCCAGTAATGCATCTATCATCATTAAAAACAATTTTTAGTTTAGAACATCACTGAAATGCACAGTCCACCTAGCCATGACAGAATCCTCACCTTCTATAACCTTACCTTGTTTATCCTTCAATCCCTGTATATCTGTCCGTTTTCTACCACACAAAACATTAACTATCTGGTACAGCTCTCTGCTGTTGTGCTGTCTAACTGCTTCCTCGGCTTTGTCAGCCAAGCCATCAAGCCAAAGATTCTTATCAGCAGCTAACTGATCCTTTGCACTTTTTAAGCTCTCTATAATGCTTTCTATTAGGACTAGTAGGATATTGATTAAGGATATTCCTGCAGTTCTTTCTTTCTGAAATAAGCTCAAGTGCCTTATCCACTCAGATAATTCTGTCTCTTCTGCTCCTTTTTTCCTAAAAGAGTACTGTTAGTGTCGAAAAAAGTCTGTTTAAAATGATCCCATTCTTCCTCAACTTCAGTCGTAAGCAAACCATGACTCTCATAATGACTAAGTAACGTATCGTGATAAGCTTTAGCTATAACTGGGTCTTTCATAGCTTCAGTGTTAAAAGTAACTTTTTTTAACCTTAGCACAACACTTTTTAAGTTTAAATCGCAAGACACTTTTCAAAAAGTAATGGTCAGATTTGGTTTCAGCTCCCCTATATGACCTGGTATTCCTAACAGAACTAGCTCATTTGCTGTTAATCATCAATAACATTATTATGCAGGCCATCTAATGATCTGGTGAAACTCATGTGAAGCTATGTATGTTGCGTTATTTGTAATAAGTGTTAGTTATTCTGAATCCATTGAGTTTACTTACCTGTAGGAGACGTTGCCCATTGCCATTGCAGCTACCAATACCAAAAGGGCCTATTACTCCTCCCCAAATGTCAGAGTCAGTTCCAACTTTGGCATTGAAGCCACCTAGAACAAGGGTAATATCTCCTTTCTTGGCAGAATTCAAAATATCCTGAAGTTGTCCGTAAAACCTATCCTTCTCATCCTCATCGGCATCCTCAGTGGGGGCTTAACAGCAGATAACATTCAAGTTTTTAATGCTTGTCTGAAATTTTGCTGTAAGAAACCTTTCATTAATGCACTCATATCCTAGAAGAGCATCACTAGCATGTCTGCTGAGCAGCAGACCCACACCTGGGTGATGCTTTCCATCCTCCCTCCCTGAAAAGAGAAATTTAAAGTTATTTTTTAGTATCTCGCCTTTACCTGTCCATCTGGTCTCTTGCCAGCCGAAAATATCTAAATTACAATGGTGGAATTCTTGTGTGAAGACATCAAGAGAATAAACTCTGTGCAGAGTCCTCACATTCCAACTACCTATGGAGAGAAAATGTTTAGTGGGATGTTTAAAGAAACTATGTTTATTGAGAGAGGGAATGCCGACAATATCAAACAGCCCCCTAATCGCAGGCATAGGGCAAAAACCCATTCTCCCACTACTAAAGGCTGAAGCCATCTGCACTAGAAAACGTTCTCCAGTGTAGGATTTGAGGATGTCCATAGCAGCAAGAATTCAGAGGCCTGCGATGACCTCAGATTAGGATTATCCACCAGCTGATAAAACATATCCTGTGAATCTATTCACTTGGGGCTGTCAACCCACAAATAAACAGAAAACACAGCGGAAGATTCTTCCTCAACAGAAGCCCACCAATAGAACAAATTCAGGATCCTTATTCAAGCTCAGAACCATTATTACAATCAGGTCGGTGTATGTTCTCAGCACCAGAACCCTGTGTGGTTGACACTCCTCAGCAAGGTAGTGAAAAAGAAAAGTAGGCCACAGTGATCTGGCAACCCTTCCCTTCCGTTCCCTTCCAGAATAGAAAATCTGTTTTGAAAGGCACTAACCTTGCACCTCAAGAGGGCATTGTCGGACTTTCGCTGCTAGCCTTGGCCGGTTCTGTGAAAAAAAAAATTCAGGGGATTGGTGTATAGTTCTCCTTCCAGTTACTACCTAGCTACCATTTACAGACCGTATTTGGTAGGTTCTTTATAGTTATAGGTTTTCAAAATATTGCCTGATAGGAGGAAAATGGATGAGATGTATTTCGCATCTTGAGAACTGTTGTCTTGGAAACGGAAGTTGTTGATTTTATTTCTAGCTGAGAGCTGAATTCTCTTTATGAACTGCTGAGGATAGCCTGCGTCTTGACACAGAGAATATATAAAGGAAAGTCCTTTATTCAACAAATACTTGTTGCTGCGGACTTTATACGCTCTATAGAATAAGGGTTGGGTTGTTTTACCTCTGAGCGGCACTTTTTTTGCACACAATGGGCTAAATGGCCAGGTCACATGGACCCCGAAGGCTCAGAGAAGGTTGGGGGAGGGGACCCACTGGAACAGCTGTTGGGAGACAGATGGTAGCCTCCCGTCAAGGCCATCCAGCGTGTTCTTTAACGTGCACAGGGTATGGCTCTCCCACACACGGGACCACGGCTTAACGTCACATTCAACGGACGGCGGCCTTTCCAAACCCATCGGTGTTACCCCTACTGACCGCGGGCAGGGCGGGGAATTTTGCGGAGATAAATCTCAACGCTGACCCAGCTGGGACTCGAACCTGGGAACTACAGATTAGGAGCTGACGCGCTACCGACTGAGCCACCCCCGCCCCATATAGAATAAGGACAACATGGTAGAGATAAGTGAAAATCTGTAGTGAGATGTGTTGAAAGGTATTAAGTTGTTGATAAATGATGGTTTTTCTCTGAACTGTAGTTTGAAAACTGGAGCTACTTCGATAGATTAATATATCCAGAAAAGAAATACTTTTATTATTTTCGCAGGTAACAGTAAAATTTATAAAACTGTAGACTTGATTTAATTCTTCGAGTAATTCCCACTAAATGCAGCTGCAGAATTTTGCCAAACAACAAACATATCGCCAATGTAACGTTTCCATAGTAACAGTTTCAAGTCTCTTTTGGCTATTATATGATCTTCAATGTCTTATAGAATTATAATAGAAAAAAGTCCTGATAAAGGTGAACCCATTGGAGCGCTTTTAGTTTGTTTGGTCATTTTATTATTTGATATAAAATAGTTGTTTGAAGATTCGGCATTTTCTTTTAGAAGTTCAAATGCTTTGTCTACAAGAGTGCTTCGATAGAGGCTGACCGCATCTAGAGATGACAGGTAGCAGTATTTAGGTAAATTTATATCTTGAATTCAGTTCAGAAAATTTATGGTTGATTTCTCAGTGTATTCAGTATCTGGATATAATTGACTTAATTCTTTGTCTTTTGGAAACTAGTGGTCTGGCAGGATGATCGTTTTTGTGCAGTTTGATTTGCAAGAATAGTTCTGGAACACTGTTATGCATAGGTGGATTACGAACTTTATAAATAGGTTCAGAAAGATGTTGCTTGTTGGGGAGATTTGTTAATTTATTAGTGAGAGATATGGTTGGTTACTTTTTTTTAATTTAATGCAGTTGAACTTGCAGTTTCTACTTTTTAGAGATAATATAGAAAGATAAACATGTTTTTTTAATTTTTAATTTATTTCTATTTTTATTATTATTGATATACATCAAACATATTTTGGGGGCGGGGTGGCTCAGTCGGTAGCGCGCCAGGCTCGTAATCTGTAGTTCCCAGGTTCGAGTCCCAGCTGGGTCAGCGTTGAGATTTATCTCCGCAAAGTTCCCTGCCCACGGTCAGTAGGGGCACCGATGGGCTTGGAAAGGCCGCCGTCCGTCGGATGGGACGTTAAGCCGTGGCCCCGTGTGCGGGAGAGCCATACCCTGTGCACGTTAAAGAACACGCTGGATGGCGTTGACGGGAGACTAAAAGGATTTAAAAGTAAATATAACATATTATGTTATTTTGAATTCAGCAATTAAAAATGTACATATCGCCATATTAAAAATGTACATCTGTCTCCCAACAGCTGTTCCAGTGGGTCCCCTCCCCCAACCTTCTCTGAGCCTACGGGGTCCATGTGACCTGGCCATTTAGCCCATGGTGTGCAAAAAGTGCCGCTCAGAGGTAAAACAACCCAACGTTAAAGAACACGCTGGATGGCCTTGACGGGAGGCTACCATCTGTCTCCCAACAGCTGTTCCAGTAGGTCCCCTCTCCCAACCTTCTCTGAGCCTTCGGGGTCCATGTGACCTGGCCATTTAGCCCATGGTGTGCAAAAAAGTGCCGCTCAGAGGTAAAATAACCCAACGTTAAAGAACACGCTGGATGGCATTGACGGGAGGCTACCATCTGTCTCCCAACAGCTGTTCCAGTGGGTCCCCTCCCCAACCATTTCTGAGCCTTCGGGGTCCATGTGACCTGGCCATTTAGCCCATGGTGTGCAAAAAAGTGCCGCTCAGAGGTAAAACAACCCAACGTTAAAGAACACGCTGGATGGCATTGACGGGAGGCTACCATCTGTCTCCCAACAGCTGTTCCAGTGGGTCCCCTCTCCCAACCTTCTCTGAGCCTTCGGGGTCCATGTGACCTGGCCATTTAGCCCATGGTGTGCAAAAAAGTGCCGCTCAGAGGTAAAATAACCCAACGTTAAAGAACACGCTGGATGGCCTTGACGGGAGGCTACCATCTGTCTCCCAACAGCTGTTCCAGTGGGTCCCCTCCCCAACCATTTCTGAGCCTTCGGGGTCCATGTGACCTGGCCATTTAGCCCATGGTGTGCAAAAAAGTGCCGCTCAGAGGTAAAACAACCCAACCCAACCTCGCTCAGCAGTGAAGAAATGAAAAGTCTTTTCACCACCCAGTGGGGGACTTTAGGAAATCACCCTTCTCTGAGCTGAAGAAATGAAAAACCTGTTCCCCAGCCTGCTGATGAATATTAAAAAGTTTACACTTCTCAGTGGTGAAGATAACGGAATAACTTTTTTGCGTGCCTTAACTTTTGCCAATATAAAACTTTTGCATCGGAAGAAATGAAGAGAGAGAAAATGGCGTTTGGAAAAGCTAAAAAGCGAAAATCAGAATATTGCTTTGGTCGGAGGCGAAAAGAGAAAGAAAAGGTGTTTCAGCATGCGAAAAATGGCTGTCAGAACCTAAACTGATCAGAAATGAAGAGAAAGTAAAATGTCTTTTCAGGATCCAAAACTGAGAATCGCAATGTTACATTGCTGAAGGAAGAGAAAAAGCCGTTTTCTGAAGTCGAAAGGGAAGATTCAGAATGCTGCATTGGTCATTATGTAAAGAAGAAAAAAAAAGATCTTGTGGAGGCAGAAGGGGAGATGGAAAGTTATACTAGTAAGAGGTGAAGAGAGAGTTGGGTTGTTTTACCTCTGAGCGGCACTTTTTTGCACACCATGGGCTAAATGGCCAGGTCACATGGACCCCGAAGGCTCAGAGAAGGTTGGGGGAGGGGACCCACTGGAACAGCTGTTGGGAGACAGATGGTAGCCTCCCGTCAAGGCCATCCAGCATGTTGTTTAACGTGCACAGGGTATGGCTCTCCCGCACACGGGGTCAACGTCCCATCCGACGGACGGCGGCCTTTCCAAGCCCGTCGGTGTCCCCTACTGACCGTGGGCAGGGCAGGGAATTTTGCGGAGATAAATCTCAACGCTGACCCAGCTGGGACTCGAACCTGGGAAGGTGAAGAGAGAGAGAGAGAAAAGTAAAATCTTTTTACGAATCCTAAAGTAAAGGTTAGAGCTGAAGAATTTTTCTCTCTTTTCCTTTTGTACTGAGAAGTTAAGATTCGAAAACTGCACCAGTCAGAGGTGAAAGGACAGGAAAAAAAAAAGGGGGTTTTCGTAGCCAAAATTGAAGAGAACCAAGTTACATGGCTTAGAGGTGGGAAGAAAAAAATATCGTTTCTCGAACAAGGAATGAAGAACAAAATATTAACTTTAAAATGTTAATCAGAAGAATTAAACTGCTGATTGATTTAATAAGAACAGTAAAAAAGATAGGAATATTGAAATTCCTTGAGAACAAGGTGAACGAGTAAAACATTGGGTTTTGAAGTAAGATTTATCAGCAGAATAGGAATCGAAAGATCAGGCTTAATGTTAGAAGAAAAATCACTGGCGAGAGTAAAGATGAAGTTAATGAGTCACCGAATAAAATTAGAAAAAATTTTTGTCAAAGAAAAAAACAGTTATAGAAGAATCAGTTATAGAAATATTAAAACAGTTATAGAAAAAAACAGTTATAGAAATATTAAAGAAAAAAACAGTTTTAGAAGAAAAAAACAGTTAAGAATTTCAATTCTTTAAATAGAGAGAAGATTACTTTATTAATAGGGTTGGGTTGGGTTGTTTTATCTCTGAGCGGCACTTTTATGCACACCATGGGCTAAATGGCCAGGTCACATGGACCCCGAAGGCTCAGAGAAGGTTGGGGGAGGGGACCCACTGGAACAGCTGTTGGGAGACAGATGGTAGCCTCCCGTCAAGGCCATCCAGCGTGTTCTTTAACGTGCACAGGGTATGGCTCTCCTGTACACGGGGCCACGGCTTAACGTCCCATCCTACGGACGGCGGCCTTTCCAAGCCCATCGGCCCTACTGACCGTGGGCCCTTCCCCTACTGATCGTGGGCAGGGCGTTATTAATAGGAGTTTTAATCGAAGGAGATAAGTAACTAAAGTTAAAAAAGCATAGAAAGTTGACAAATTAGAATATTCCCTCAATTAAGGATGTACGAAAATCAACAATTAAGAATAGATTCGTTTTCATTTTCATTGGAAAGTTTTGTGTGTTCTAAAACGTTGATTGGATGGAAGATGTAAAGAAGTTATTAATGATGAATATTAAAAGTCTTAGTATGATAAATATGGGCGAAACCAATCAGCATAAGGGTGTTGTTTGAGTAAAGAATGTTTTATAATTTGGCTTAAGAAATCTTAATTTAGGTTATGGGAAAAGTTTATTAAGCATCATATTCAAAGTTAAATCGTGGAGAAATAGATATTGGTGTAAATCTGTCAAGAATGATAAATAGATTTTCTCATGAGCCAAAAGGGAATATCAGAGGTGAAGAAAAGGAAAAAATGCTCCGTTTGGACTCATAAGTAAAGATAGACCTTCAGATCTTCACTTCTGAGTAGAAAGGAAAAAGGGAAAATGTTGCATCATCATCAGAAGTGAAGATCGAACGTTGAAGAAAAAGGCCGTTTATGAAACCAAAACTGAAGATCAAATCGTGACATCGTAGAAAAGAGATTAAAAAGAAAAGCAGTTTCGCTTTCTTTTTGTCAAAGTGAGATCCAAAGTGAAGCCAAAATTGACCGTCAGAGAATTACATTAGTGAGAAGTGAAGAGGAAAAAAAATCTTTTTTGAAGCCAGGAGTCAGGATCCAAGAGTTACATGGGTCGGAAGGAAGAAAGAAAAGATCTTTTGGCCACCGCGAAACGAATGTCGAAATGTTACCCTAGTCAGATGTGAGGGAAGAGAAAACGATTCTTTCACGAACCAAAAGTGGAGGTGGCAGACGAAGAAGAATCCTGAAGAAAAGATCGAAAAGTTGCTCTGGTGAGAGAGAGAGAAAAATTAGACTTTTTTCCCGAGTGAAGATCACAACGTTAAAATGGTGGAAGTTAAGAGGAAAATGTCCTTCTCGCGAACCAAAATTGAACACCAGAATGTTTCACTGGTGAGAAGTGAAGAAGGAAAAGGTGAGGATAATGTCCTTTTCGCGAACCAAAATTGAACACCAGAATGTTTCACTGGTGAGAAGTGAAGAAGGAAAAGGTGAGGAGAATGTCATTTTCGCGAACCAAAATTGAACACCAGAATGTTTCACTGGTGAGAAGTGAAGAAGGAAAAGGTGAGGATAATGTCCTTTTCGCGAACAAAAATTGAACACCAGAACGTTACACTGGTGAGTAGTGAAGAAGAAAAAGGTGAGGATAATGTCCTTTTCGCGAACCAAAATTGAACGCCAGAATGTTTCACTGCTGAGAAGTGAAGAAGGAAAAGGTGAGGATAATGTCCTTTTCGCGAACCAAAATTGAACACCAGAATGTTTCATTGGTGAGAAGTGAAGGAAAAGGTGAGGACAATGTCCTTTTCGCGAACCAAAATTTAACACCAGAATGTTTCACTGGTGAGAAGTGAAGAAGGAAAAGGTGAGGAGAATGTCCTTTTCGCGAACCAAAATTCAACACCAGAATGTTTCACTGGTGAGAAGTGAAGAAGGAAAAGGTGAGGAGAATGTCATTTTCGCGAATCAAAATTGAACACCAGAATGTTTCACTGGTGAGAAGTGAAGAAGGGAAAGGTGAGGATAATGTCCTTTTCGCGAACCAAAATTGAACACCAGAATGTTTCACTGGTGAGAGGTGAAGAAGGAAAAGGTGAGGAGAATGTCCTTTTCGCGAACCAAAATTGAACACCAGAATGTTTCACTGGTGAGAAGTGAAGAAGGAAAAGGTGAGGAGAATGTCCTTTTCGCGAACCAAAATTGAACACCAGAATGTTTCACTGGTGAGAAGTGAAGAAGGCAAAGGTGAGGAGAATGTCCTTTTCGCGAACCAAAATTGAACACCAGAATGTTTCACTGGTGAGAAGTGAAGAAGGAAAAGGTGAGGAGAATGTCCTTTTCGCGAACCAAAATTGAACACCAGAATGTTTCACTGGTGAGAAGCGAAGAAGGCAAAGGTGAGGAGAATGTCCTTTTCGCAAACCAAAATTGAACACCAGAACGTTACACTGGTGAGAAGTGAAGAAGGAAAAGTTGAGGATAATGTCCTTTTCGCGAACCAAAATTGAACACCAGAATGTTTCACTGGTGAGAAGTGAAGAAGGAAAAGGTGAGGATAATGTCCTTTTCGCGAACCAAAATTGAACACCAGAATGTTACACTGGTGAGAAGTGAAGAAGGAAAAGGTGAGGATAATCTCCTTTTCGCGAACCAAAATTGAACACCAGAATGTTTCACTGGTGAGAAGTGAAGAAGGCAAAGGTGAGGAGAATGTCCTCTTCGCGAACCAAAATTGAACACCAGAATGTTTCACTGGTGAGAAGTGAAGAAGGAAAAGGTGAGGAGAATGTCCTTTTCGCGAACCAAAATTGAACACCAGAATGTTTCACTGGTGAGAAGTGAAGAAGGCAAAGGTGAGGAGAATGTCCTTTTCGCGAACCAAAATTGAACACCAGAACGTTACACTGGTGAGAAGTGAAGAAGGAAAAGGTGAGGAGAATGTCCTTTTCGCGAACCAAAATTGAACACCAGAATGTTTCACTGGTGAGAAGTGAAGAAGGAAAAGGTGAGGATATTGTCCTTTTCGCGAACCAAAATTGAACACCAGAATGTTACACTAGTGAGAAGTGAAGAAGGAAAAGGTGAGGATAATGTCCTTTTCGCGAACCAAAATTGAACACCAGAATGTTACACTAGTGAGAAGTGAAGAAGGAAAAGGTGAGGATAATGTCCTTTCGCGAACCAAAATTGAACACCAGAATGTTTCACTGGTGAGAAGTGAAGAAGGCAAAGGTGAGGAGAATGTCCTTTTCCGAACCAAAATTGAACACCAGAATGTTTCACTGGTGAGAAGTGAAGAAGGAAAAGGTGAGGAGAATGTCCTTTTCGCGGACCAAAATTGAACACCAGAATGTTACACTGGTGAGAAGTGAAGAAGGAAAAGGTGAGGAGAATGTCCTTTTCGCGAACCAAAATTGAACACCAGAACGTTACACTGGTGAGAAGTGAAGAAGGCAAAGGTGAGGAGAATGTCCTTTTCGCGAACCAAAATTGAACACCAGAATGTTTCACTGGTGAGAAGTGAAGAAGGAAAAGGTGAGGAGAATGTCCTTTTCGCGAACCAAAATTGAACACCAGAATGTTTCACTGGTGAGAAGCGAAGAAGGCAAAGGTGAGGTAAATGTCCTTTTCGCAAACCAAAATTGAACACCAGAACGTTACACTGGTGAGAAGTGAAGAAGGAAAAGGTGAGGATAATGTCCTTTTCGCGAACCAAAATTGAACACCAGAATGTTTCACTGGTGAGAAGTGAAGAAGGAAAAGGTGAGGATAATGTCCTTTTCGCGAACCAAAATTGAACACCAGAATGTTACACTGGTGAGAAGTGAAGAAGGAAAAGGTGAGGATAATCTCCTTTTCGCGAACCAAAATTGAACACCAGAATGTTGCACTGGTGAGAAGTGAAGAAGGCAAAGGTGAGGAGAATGTCCTCTTCGCGAACCAAAATTGAACACCAGAAAGTTTCACTGGTGAGAAGTGAAGAAGGAAAAGGTGAGGAGAATGTCCTTTTCGCGAACCAAAATTGAACACCAGAATGTTTCACTGGTGAGAAGTGAAGAAGGCAAAGGTGAGGAGAATGTCCTTTTCGCGAACCAAAATTGAACACCAGAACGTTACACTGGTGAGAAGTGAAGAAGGAAAAGGTGAGGACAATGTCCTTTTCACGAACCAAAATTGAACACCAGAATGTTTCACTGGTGAGAAGTGAAGAAGGAAAAGGTGAGGAGAATGTCCTTTTCGCGAACCAAAATTGAACACCAGAATGTTTCACTGGTGAGAAGGGAAGAAGGAAAAGGTGAGGAGAATGTCCTTTTCGCGAACCAAAATTGAACACCAGAATGTTTCACTGGTGAGAAGTGAAGAAGGAAAAGGTGAGGAGAATGTCCTTTTCGCGAACCAAAATTGAACACCAGAATGTTTCACTGGTGAGAAGTGAAGAAGGAAAAGGTGAGGAGAATGTCCTTTTCGCGAACCAAAATTGAACACCAGAATGTTTCACTGGTGAGAAGTGAAGAAGGCAAAGGTGAGGAGAATGTCCTTTTCGCGAACCAAAATTGAACACCAGAATGTTTCACTGGTGAGAAGTGAAGAAGGAAAAGGTGAGGAGAATGTCCTTTTCGCGAACCAAAATTGAACACCAGAATGTTTCACTGGTGAGAAGTGAAGAAGGCAAAGGTGAGGAGAATGTCCTTTTCCGAACCAAAATTGAACACCAGAATGTTTCACTGGTGAGAAGTGAAGAAGGCAAAGGTGAGGAGAATGTCCTTTTCGCGAACCAAAATTGAACACCAGAATGTTTCACTGGTGAGAAGTGAAGAAGGAAAAGGTGAGGAGAATGTCCTTTTCGCGAACCAAAATTGAACACCAGAATGTTTCACTGGTGAGAAGTGAAGAAGGAAAAGGTGAGGAGAATGTCCTTTTCGCGAACCAAAATTGAACACCAGAATGTTTCACTGGTGAGAAGTAAAGAATAAAAAGTTGAGGAGAATGTCCTTTTCCGAACCAAAATTGAACACCGGAATGTTACACTGGTGAGAAGTGAAGAAGGCAAAGGTGAGGAGAATGTCCTTTTCGCAAACCAAAATTGAACACCAGAATATTTCACTGGTGAGAAGTGAAGAAGGCAAAGGTGAGGAGAATGTCCTTTTCGCGAACCAAAATTGAACACCAGAATGTTTCACTGGTGAGAAGTGAAGAAGGCAAAGGTGAGGAGAATGTCCTTTTCGCGAACCAAAATTGATCACCACAATGTTTCACTGGTGAGAAGTGAAGAAGGAAAAGTTGAGGAGAATGTCCTTTTCCGAACCAAAATTGAACACCAGAATGTTACACTGGTGAGAAGTGAAGAAGGCAAAGGTGAGGAGAATGTCCTTTTCGCAAACCAAAATTGAACACCAGAACGTTACACTGGTGAGAAGTGAAGAAGGAAAAGTTGAGGAGAATGTCCTTTTCCGAACCAAAATTGAACACCAGAATGTTTCACTGGTGAGAAGTGAAGAAGGAAAAGTTGAGGAGAATGTCCTTTTCCGAACCAAAATTGAACACCAGAATGTTACACTGGTGAGAAGTGAAGAAGGCAAAGGTGAGGAGAATGTCCTTTTCGCGAACCAAAATTGAACACCAGAATGTTTCACTGGTGAGAAGTGAAGAAGGAAAAGTTGAGGAGAATGTCCTTTTCCGAACCAAAATTGAACACCAGAATGTTACAGTGGTGAGAAGTGAAGAAGGCAAAGGTGAGGAGAATGTCCTTTTCGCGAACCAAAATTGAACACCAGAATGTTTCACTGGTGAGAAGTGAAGAAGGAAAAGTTGAGGAGAATGTCCTTTTCCGAACCAAAATTGAACACCAGAATGTTACACTGGTGAGAAGTGAAGAAGGAAAAGGTGAGGAGAATGTCCTTTTCGCGAACCAAAATTGAACACCAGAATGTTACACTGGTGAGAAGTGAAGAAGGCAAAGGTGAGGAGAATGTCCTTTTCGCGAACCAAAATTGAACACCAGAATGTTTCACTGGTGAGAAGTGAAGAAGGAAAAGTTGAGGAGAATGTCCTTTTCCGAACCAAAATTGAACACCAGAATGTTTCACTGGTGAGAAGTGAAGAAGGGAAAGGTGAGGAGAATGTCCTTTTCGCGAACCAAAATTGAACACCAGAATGTTTCACTGGTGAGAAGTGAAGAAGGAAAAGTTGAGGAGAATGTCCTTTTCCGAACCAAAATTGAACACCAGAATGTTTCACTGGTGAGAAGTGAAGAAGGAAAAGGTGAGGAGAATGTCCTTTTCGCGAACCAAAATTGAACACCAGAATGTTTCACTGGTGAGAAGTGAAGAAGGAAAAGGTGAGGAGAATGTCCTTTTCGCGAACCAAAATTGAACACCAGAATGTTTCACTGGTGAGAAGTGAAGAAGGAAAAGGTGAGGAGAATGTCCTTTTCGCGAACCAAAATTGAACACCAGAATATTTCACTGGTGAGAAGTGAAGAAGGAAAAGGTGAGGAGAATGTCCTTTTCGCGAACCAAAATTGAACACCAGAATGTTTCACTGGTGAGAAGTGAAGAAGGCAAAGGTGAGGAGAATGTCCTTTTCGCGAACCAAAATTGAACACCAGAATGTTTCACTGGTGAGAAGTGAAGAAGGAAAAGGTGAGGAGAATGTCCTTTTCGCGAACCAAAATTGAACACCAGAATGTTTCACTGGTGAGAAGTGAAGAAGGCAAAGGTGAGGAGAATGTCCTTTTCCGAACCAAAATTGAACACCAGAATGTTTCACTGGTGAGAAGTGAAGAAGGCAAAGGTGAGGAGAATGTCCTTTTCGCGAACCAAAATTGAACACCAGAATGTTTCACTGGTGAGAAGTGAAGAAGGAAAAGGTGAGGAGAATGTCCTTTTCGCGAACCAAAATTGAACACCAGAATGTTTCACTGGTGAGAAGTGAAGAAGGCAAAGGTGAGGAGAATGTCCTTTTCGCGAACCAAAATTGAACACCAGAATGTTTCACTGGTGAGAAGTGAAGAAGGAAAAGTTGAGGAGAATGTCCTTTTCCGAACCAAAATTGAACACCAGAATGTTACACTGGTGAGAAGTGAAGAAGGCAAAGGTGAGGAGAATGTCCTTTTCGCAAACCAAAATTGAACACCAGAATGTTTCATTGGTGAGAAGTGAAGAAGGCAAAGGTGAGGAGAATGTCCTTTTCGCGAACCAAAATTGAACACCAGAATGTTTCACTGGTGAGAAGTGAAGAAGGCAAAGGTGAGGAGAATGTCCTTTTCGCGAACCAAAATTGAACACCAGAATGTTTCACTGGTGAGAAGTGAAGAAGGAAAAGTTGAGGAGAATGTCCTTTTCCGAACCAAAATTGAACACCAGAATGTTACACTGGTGAGAAGTGAAGAAGGCAAAGGTGAGGAGAATGTCCTTTTCGCAAACCAAAATTGAACACCAGAACGTTACACTGGTGAGAAGTGAAGAAGGAAAAGTTGAGGAGAATGTCCTTTTCCGAACCAAAATTGAACACCAGAATGTTTCACTGGTGAGAAGTGAAGAAGGAAAAGTTGAGGAGAATGTCCTTTTCCGAACCAAAATTGAACACCAGAATGTTACACTGGTGAGAAGTGAAGAAGGCAAAGGTGAGGAGAATGTCCTTTTCGCGAACCAAAATTGAACACCAGAATGTTTCACTGGTGAGAAGTGAAGAAGGAAAAGTTGAGGAGAATGTCCTTTTCCGAACCAAAATTGTACACCAGAATGTTACACTGGTGAGAAGTGAAGAAGGCAAAGGTGAGGAGAATGTCCTTTTCGCGAACCAAAATTGAACACCAGAATGTTTCACTGGTGAGAAGTGAAGAAGGAAAAGTTGAGGAGAATGTCCTTTTCCGAACCAAAATTGAACACCAGAATGTTACACTGGTGAGAAGTGAAGAAGGAAAAGGTGAGGAGAATGTCCTTTTCGCGAACCAAAATTGAACACCAGAATGTTACACTGGTGAGAAGTGAAGAAGGCAAAGGTGAGGAGAATGTCCTTTTCGCGAACCAAAATTGAACACCAGAATGTTTCACTGGTGAGAAGTGAAGAAGGAAAAGTTGAGGAGAATGTCCTTTTCCGAACCAAAATTGAACACCAGAATGTTTCACTGGTGAGAAGTGAAGAAGGGAAAGGTGAGGAGAATGTCCTTTTCGCGAACCAAAATTGAACACCAGAATGTTTCACAGGTGAGAAGTGAAGAAGGAAAAGTTGAGGAGAATGTCCTTTTCCGAACCAAAATTGAACACCAGAATGTTACACTGGTGAGAAGTGAAGAAGGCAAAGGTGAGGAGAATGTCCTTTTCGCGAACCAAAATTGAACACCAGAATGTTTCACTGGTGAGAAGTGAAGAAGGAAAAGTTGAGGAGAATGTCCTTTTCCGAACCAAAATTGTACACCAGAATGTTACACTGGTGAGAAGTGAAGAAGGCAAAGGTGAGGAGAATGTCCTTTTCGCGAACCAAAATTGAACACCAGAATGTTTCACTGGTGAGAAGTGAAGAAGGAAAAGTTGAGGAGAATGTCCTTTTCCGAACCAAAATTGAACACCAGAATGTTACACTGGTGAGAAGTGAAGAAGGAAAAGGTGAGGAGAATGTCCTTTTCGCGAACCAAAATTGTACACCAGAATGTTACACTGGTGAGAAGTGAAGAAGGCAAAGGTGAGGAGAATGTCCTTTTCGCGAACCAAAATTGAACACCAGAATGTTTCACTGGTGAGAAGTGAAGAAGGAAAAGTTGAGGAGAATGTCCTTTTCCGAACCAAAATTGAACACCAGAATGTTTCACTGGTGAGAAGTGAAGAAGGGAAAGGTGAGGAGAATGTCCTTTTCGCGAACCAAAATTGAACACCAGAATGTTTCACTGGTGAGAAGTGAAGAAGGAAAAGTTGAGGAGAATGTCCTTTTCCGAACCAAAATTGAACACCAGAATGTTTCACTGGTGAGAAGTGAAGAAGGAAAAGGTGAGGAGAATGTCCTTTTCGCAAACCAAAATTGAACACCAGAATATTTCACTGGTGAGAAGTGAAGAAGGCAAAGGTGAGGAGAATGTCCTTTTCCGAACCAAAATTGAACACCAGAATGTTTCACTGGTGAGAAGTGAAGAAGGAAAAGGTGAGGAGAATGTCCTTTTCGCGAACCAAAATTGAACACCAGAATGTTTTACTGGTGAGAAGTGAAGAAGGCAAAGGTGAGGAGAATGTCCTTTTCGCGAACCAAAATTGAACACCAGAATGTTTCACTGGTGAGAAGTGAAGAAGGAAAAGTTGAGGAGAATGTCCTTTTCCGAACCAAAATTGAACACCAGAATGTTACACTGGTGAGAAGTGAAGAAGGAAACGGTGAGGTGAAAAAAAATGTCTTTTCACGTGCCAGAAATATTACACTACAATTTGATATAAATCTCATTCCTTTCAGTAAAATTAATGCTTCAAAATAGAAATACTTAAAAATAAAATTTCAAACTAGTTATATTTAAATAGCGATATCTAATAATTCATTAATGAACGCAGTTATAAATGCAGCAATCACACATACATCAAGACATAAATAAAAGAATCACAAAAACATCAAGCCATAAATACAACTAAGAATGCCTAAAAACAAAGCTAAGAAAATTGGGTACTTATTACTGAAAACACTTGTCAAAAGTATTTTTCGCATCAATAAAAACGAGGGTCGTAGAGAAAGGTAATTCCTCTAGGGCTGTAAGTACGCAATAGATATGTGTTAAAGTAAATTAGTAGTAAATAATCACAGGATAAGTCCTGTAGACATGGAACTCATGAAATGATGAGGTGAAAAAAATTTGGTTTTGACATGAGTGGGATTCGAACCCACGTCTCCAGGAAACATGCCTGTTATGCTAGACCACTTCACCACCAATGGCTAACCGTTTCTCAGTCACTCATGACAAAACCGAATTTTTTTCAGCTCATCCTTTCGTGAGTTCCATGTGTTAAGTACTTTGTAATATATGCAAATTTCACCTTCATTGTCTTTCGTGTCATCTTTTCAACAGATCAGTGCTGATGAATCAAAGACGATGCCAAGCGAATCACAGAGAATCCTGATGAAGTAGGACTCACCGAATATCAGGCTATCCAATCGACGTCACCAATGAGTTTATTGAAAGAGAAACAGCCATCGAGGACAAACCTTGAAGTGGGAGGACGTCAACTGCTGCTGCCCGTGAATCAGACAATGTTCACTTCAGCTTTTCCAAACAGGATTCCCGTCTTGGCGTCAGCCGAAGAGCAAATGATGTGCCGGATATTTCTTTGAAGGGGCCCCTTTCTTTCTCTGAAGGGGCCCCTTTCTCCTAGTCTAATATAAATGGTTCATTCAGCTGAATTTAATGCCATCTTTAAAAGCAATTGAAAATCGTCTATTTAAAACTAGGCCTTACTTCCTCCGGTCACCTTACTGCAGCAGGGCGACTGACGGTGGCCTTTCCAAGCCGACGGGCATCGAAAGGCCGCCGTCCGTCGCATGGGACGTTAAGCCGTGGCCCCGTGTGCGGGAGAGCCATACCCTGTGCACGTTAAAGAACACACTGGATGGCCTTGACGGGAGGCTACCATCTGTCTCCCAACAGCTGTTCCAGTGGGTCCCCTCCCCCAACCTTCTCTGAGCGTTCGGGGTCCACGTGACCTGGCCATTTAGCCCATGGTGTGCAAAAACGTGCCGCTCAGAGGTAAAACAACCCAATCCAAGCATTCGGTTTATCTCTTCTGACCGGGGCACAATGGGATACAATGCGATGGAGGGGGAGGCGCGGTTATAATCACTCTTGAGAGCTTCAGTAATGTATTTTTCTAAGGATATCCCTGAAAATCTGAGATTTGCTCTCATTTCCCCCACGAGTTGTCCCCAACGCAACCCTTACTGCAGCTGTCGTCGTTAGTTCGTTTCGAAATTTGCCGCTCCTGAAAAATTGCCACTCGGTGCAGTCGCACGGGCGGTAAGGCAGCCCCCTGCATACAACGTTGTCTGTTCGTTATAAAGACGCAAATATCCTATGGTTAACAACTCTGGCAAAAGTATATGCAGTGATAAGGAATGTCAATTGTTGAGATGCATCATGAAGACAAAAGAAAATAAATAAAAAATATCTCCTCAAGCAGCTGCTTGCCACAGAGGTCTGACAGGAGCCAGCTGTTAAGAAAAACGCTTCTCGGAACTTAATCAGGAGCCTCTCAGTGGGCATGGACGGGCTGCCGACCCTGGGGCATCCCCTGAGCCCAGTTCCACCACTGATAGATACGTCTTTGATGTTGTCAAGGTAGCGCACGTGTCGCGAGGAGATTGAGTGATCATCAGCAACCAGTGATTGTAAAGAATCAAGCAGATTTCAACCTCAACCTGGTGAACTTCGTCGATTCCAATGTCGATTTGATCACTGATCATTCCCAACGCGAAAAGCCAACTGAAATGCTCCCGTCCAATAAAAGGAAAGTATTTATGGCTAACTTGAAACTTCCTCTCAAATTCTGTGTCCAAGAAATAACCTGATTATCGAAAGCAAAACGATTATGATGTAGGAATCTGGATCGTGCAACTCGTATCTACAAAACTCGAATCACGTCCCATCAAGCGCATGGGATTTCTCTTTGTAAGAGTTCTGCTGCGCCGCACAGGAAGTTCTCCTTCGCGCAGGACTCCTCGCATCTTCCGCATCAATACAACGTCACCGCAAAATCCCTGATTGAATTTTGAATAACGGAAAGAAATCGACAGTCTCAGAAAATTGGTTCATCTTTTTTTTTTTGTCATGCAAACTGTCTCGACAACGACCATGCTTCAGCCAAGCGATACAGTCTCCCATTCTCCATTCAAAGAAAAAGAAATTCCCCGAAATTCTTCAAGCTCTCTTCTAAACTGACAGATCCCAGCACACTCTCCCGTAACATAAGACACTCATTTTTATTCCGTCTTCCCATTGAACTTCACATATCGATGCGGACGACAATTCTGCGAGTGAGCAAAGCGTTTGGCGAGTTGTGCGACTCCTTGTCATCCAGCAACGACTCGGTCTTCCATCCCAGAAACATCATCCCATAGACACCATTGTGGCCAGGGAAGAGAGCCGGTGGGTAGAGAGGGGATTGAGACGGGGGAGAAGAAGAGGTGGGGAGGCAGAAGCCTCTGCCTGTTCATCTCTTGCTGGGAACGCCGGGATAGCTTTATAACAACGGCCGCCACGTTGAAAAGCGCGATCAGTTACCGCCTTTGTGGTTTCGGTCCCCGCGCGGGGGCAGTGCCGCATTCCGTATGCCAGAATGGCATTGTTGTCAAGGTAGCGCACGTGTCGCGAGGAGATTGTGGCAGCGGCGAGCGCCGCAGAAAGGCGCGAAAAAAGCGACTCTGACGCCGGAGGCAGAATATGATAAGGAAGATGCAGATGGGGCTGACTATTTGGATCGTGGATGAGGGGGTTTCATTTGCGTAGCGGGCTCTTCGAGTGAAGTGGGCTTTGTCGTTTTTATCAAGCGTCTCGAGGACGAGTGGCCGCCGCCTCAACGAAATGTACCGATCCCGACGGCGGCTGCGCTTCTGTCCCGACTCACTCCCCCCCACCCCACCCGACATCGCATCACTCCCATCCAGTTCATTCTGTTATCGCATCGACTTCAATATTTCCAAGCCCCCAGACGATTAAACTGCCATACATCTTCTGTAAGCCATCCGGGTCCTTGCCTTGTCTCTTATCGAGCTAGTTCTCTTTTTTTTCTATGAAAAACTGGCAATCGAGATCAGCAATAAAATTGCTAGTTTCTCGATTTAAAAAAAAAATAAATATCAATGTTGCTGTGTTGAGAGGCGATTAGGCTGGCCACTGATTGGGGTGCTTTTGTGGAAGTTTCTGTATTGACACGATAACAGCATTTGGTCGTCTCATACCAGATGAATCATTTGAGCGAAAACTACGGTTTGCATTGTTGTGGACAACTGTGAAGCTGCCCACAACAATGCTTACTAAGAAAAATACTTTAAATGGAACTACATTTAAATTACATTAAATTATTGCATTAAAAATGTAATTACTTTAAATGGGGTGGCGGGGGGGGGGGGTGGCTCAGTCGGTAGCGCGCCAGGCTCGTAATCTGTAGTTCCCAGGTTCGAGTCCCAGCTGGGTCAGCATTGAGATTTATCTCCGCAAAATTCTCCGCCCTGCCCACGGTCAGTAGGGGACACCGATGGGCTTGGAAAGGCCGCCGTCCGTCGGATGGGACGTTAAGTCGTGGCTCAGTGTACGGAGAGCCATACCCTGTGCACGTTAAAGAACACGCCTCCCGTCAAGTCTGGCCTTGACGGGAGGCTACCATCTGCCTCCCAACAGCCGTTCCAGTAGGTCCCCTCCCCCAACATTTTCTAAGCCTTCGGGGTCCTTGTGACCTGGCCATTGAGCCCATGGTGTGCAAAAAAGGTGCCTCTCAGAGGTAAAACAACCCAACGTTAAAGAACACGCTTGGTGGCCTTGACGGGAGGCTACTATCTGTCTCCCAACAGCTGTTCCAGTGGGTCCCCTCCCCCAACCTTCTCTGAGCCTTCGGGGTCCATGTGACCTGGCCATTTTGCCCATGGTGTGCAAAAAAAGTGCCGCTCAGAGGTAAAACAACCCAACTCAACTTATACATGGATAAATAAAAAAAAAATAAATACCCCCTCAAGCAGCTGCTTGCCACAGAGGTCTGACAGGAGGCTGTCAGCCATAGTAGAAGATCTGAGAGGATGGCAGGACCTCAGCAGAAAACAACACAAACAGTCATGCCTTACCCGGGGCTCGAACCCAGGTCCCATGGATAGTATTCTTAAATAAATGATTATATCTTAAAATAAAAATGTCTTTGATGAAAAATCAAGGATTTCCTTATAAACGAGGGTTCCTTATACACGTTAAAATACGGTAGTTTTTTTAAAGTACCTTTACAGTTTCATTTCCACTTAACACGAATTCAGTGAAGTAATAAGCTTGAAACTTCTTCCAGTGCCTTAATTAGAATTGCGAATAAGTGGGGAATATTATACGGCAGGATCCAAGAATTCATATCACATACGATGGTGGTGTCAAATCATTTACAACACCACTTATAACATTTTGAAAGTTATGACGTGGTCTGGGCAACTATAAAGATGCGCACACTATACGATATCACTAATTACAAAGGTCATCACTAGATGAACTAGAAACTCAGAAGTTATAAACATATCATGGAAGCTCCCTTTAGGTAAAAAATATATGTACAGTCTCTCAAAAAAGTATCCGAACACTATGGTTGATTACAGAATTCCGAAAAAATATCTAGCAAAGATTTTTTTTAGAAATTAGTGATCTGGCAGCCTTCGTATCACGTGACACGAAGGTTGCCAGGTCACTAATTTCTAAAAAAAACGTTGCCAGATATTTTTTTCTGAATTCTGTAATCAACCATAGTGTTCGGATACTTTTTTGAGCGACTGTACACTCGACCCTACACGTGCGCGAGAGTCTGTTCTTTCAGAAACCTCGAGCACATTAGATTCGCGCCAACACAGCTTAAGAAACAATAGCAAATAAGGGAATAGGTTCTGGGATCGCTTGCAATTGCTTCTATACACTAATTTTTAGTAAACAAATTATTTCGTAGATTACGTAAAGCAATATAAATGAGAAAGGGATTAAAGACAAAAGTTTACAAGAAATGAGTTTACTACACATATGTAAAAGGTACATACAATAAAAAGTGAATATTTTTTAAAATTTTACAAAACAATCATGACATACAAAATAATAGGTGTCGTGAAATAATGAGCTGAAAAAATTTATTTTTGCCATGAGTGGGATTCGAACCCACGTCTCCAGGAAATATGCCTGTTATGCTAACCACTACATCATCAATGGCTAACTTTTTCATCAGCTTAGTGACCTTATAAACTTTCCGGATTCATTTATTTGATTCGCACCGATGGCATCCATAATGATGTAAGACTTCCAAAAAACACGGAGTGTTATGCCGAGCTCAGGATTCTGCAAGGTAGGCGAACATGGCATTAAAGATCCCCTTTAAGTAGATCCTGTTTAATGTTGAAAAGACTCCCTGGCCCATCTGTTGTATCAGGGATGTGCTGTTAGTTGCATAGTTTATGTTTCATAAACTATGCGTTTTCAATTAGATTTGCGATACATGGCAGATAGCTTGGGGCATTTTCAACCAACAGCAATGCCTTGTATGAAATGTTCTCCCTTTTGCAGTAGCATTCAACTTCTGGGCAGAAATCCTTCACAAACCAGTCTTCGAACATTTTACCCGTCATCCAGGCCCGATGATTGAACTTCCAAAACACAGGTAGGATACTCTTGCTGATGTTTTCATGGCCCTTGTGTTCTCAGACTGGTAGATAAATAATAGTTTACACTTGAAATCACCTTCTGGTTGACACAGAACAATAGGGTTAGAAGATCTTGACAACCTTAAAAACCTGCAGCCTTCCTCTCCTTCTTCGAAATAAAAGTCCTTGTTGGGCAAGTAGTAGTGAGGTCGCACCCTGGGACCCCCCCCCCCCCGCACACACTGCTATTATATAATTATATAATTATTATTTATTTATTAACTATTATATAATTTCAACATTGAAACATTTTTTACATTGCTATTATTGTAATGGTTTGTAAATATTTTTATATCACTACTGGTTTCATATTACTATAATTTTTGAAATTGTCAATAATTTCTGCATTGAAATATTTTTTAAATGTGTCATAAATTTTAGTTCAATAAAAATGTCATTTAAAATCAGTTTCTTTATATTCCAAACACTATGTGAGTGAAATGATGGAAAAATATTGATTGGGATGGGGCATCATGGTGATGTATAATACTTTTATGGTGGCGAAGGTTTGGAAGGAATAACACTTAAATTATCTATAGGTTCAAGGTTCAAGGTGTTGTAAATATGGTGAAATTAGCCACCAGAGAAGAAGTGGCTTCCTACACCAGTCACAACGGAATAGTGAGATAGCAGATGCAGAAAAATCTGCCTCTCAGCTATCTCTCTGAAAAAAAAAAGAAAGAAAAGGCCCTTTTCAGGACAATGTAAAATTACTGAACATTACACCTTGCAGAGGAGGCCAATGTTCTGAAAGAAGTCACTGACCATACGGAAGCGTGCACGTCATCGTTGAGGAAGACGTCTACTTGATTGAAGAGGGCGTGGAAGAAATGATTGCATGGGGCAATCATTTCCGACTGGGCTGTACCATCGGATTTCATAATTTTCAACACGAGATGCAGTTGGCAACCAGATAGATCAATGTAATCATCTGTTCCTTTCACGATGAATTCAAGTGGGGCATTACCTTCCAGCGAAGCCACAGGTAAATAATTGACATAGCAGCCTCTTTCCAGTCATGAGACAGTGGGGGAACCAGAAACAGGTCCAATTCGGAATTGGTACAGTCGCCAGAATCAGCGTGAATTTTCTGAATGCTCATGATGAAAACACGTCCTTCACGGTACAGAGTTTCTTCACTTTATGAACACTAGGATGATGACGGCGGCGTTTTATCCCTTTTCCTCCCTGCAGCTTGGAACTGGCACATTGTAAAAGATCTACACCAGCTTCACGCAACCCTGCTTTGGTGGTCGCTTTGAAGTTTTGCTCCTGGGCCATCTCTAAAACGAACTGTAGCCCACCCTTACGTAGGGTGACCAGTGCCGGTCGTATGAGAGGGCTGATGAAACGTCCAATAATGGCAAGGATGCTACCTCTCTGATAATGAAGACCCTGGAACTCACCCTGCCCCGTTTGGCTCTTGTAGTAACTCACATAGGTGTCTGCAGAAGGGGGAACGAATTTAACCCTCATGGCAGAAATGTAACTTGACTAAAACTTTACCGAATTTAAAATGCAGAGGTTCTCCTGTATCGGTACGAAGGAAGATTCTCACACTCTCGAAACTGTTTCTTGCCAGGGGGTAGTAATCAGGTTGTTGATACATTGCAACAATGGCTTCGTTATTACTGGTTCTGACGGCAGGATTCACAACACCATGAGTATCACCTAACAACTGAGGTGAAATCAGGTCTGAATACAAATAAATACCGTACATTTCTCCGTTCATATCGATGGGGTAGTCACCAACGACTTTATTCAATGGAATATCAAATTTAGTAATTCCTAGCATATCTCCTAGTCCTAGGTTTGAAAGAGGAAATTTAATGAAATGTAACTAGTCTGTATACATCAACACGTGTGATCGGCCTGTTGCTTGAAACGGAAAGCTTTTCTCAGCTTGTAGGGAATGACCTGGTTCATCGCATCGACTAATGATTCAGCAGTTTTGTATCGTCCGTGGGGTACCTTTCTTTCGTGAAAATCACCTGGAGGAATCACGTATGAAATAACAGTCATCATCTATATCGAATGTCGCAGCATTGCAAAGTTTGCTAGCAAATCCATTTTTTAGGAATCCACGAAGGTTTGGGATAACCACGAAATTTGACCAGTGCCTTTTGACCTTTTCTCTCGATTATTTTCTCGACCCAGTAAAGTTCGGGTTCGGTCACTTTTTGAAGTTCTGATTTATAAAATGTTCCCTTCAACACTTCCCCCTTGGAATCCCATATGACGTATACAGGGGGCTGGTGGTGTAAACCCGGTCGACTATAAAAATTTCTTCAGTCGACAAATGTGTACCTGCCTTCTTGAAGGTGTACTTTTAGACTGACTAGTTGAATCGTGTCCCGCACTTTAAATGCTGATTTTTCTTTTTCTTTGAGTGGATTACCGTAAAGTCATACCCATAACCCATACACTGTCTTCATTGTGCAAGGTCACGTCCTTGGAAGCCATATCGTGTGCACTATGAACTGTTGCATTGTATCCTCGTACAACACGTTGCAACACGTCCAAGTACCAGTATGTTATTGCGTGTATAATATCTCCCCAATCTCTGGCGTAGTGTACGATTCCATCTCTCCACCAAAGTTGCTTTTTTGTCAGAGTAGGTGACGAAGAACCGAATACCTTTCTTTTTCCGAAAAATCTGGAAATTCCTGTTAGTAAATTCGGTACCTTGATCCGTGTTTAAATTCATGGGAGATCGCCCCTTGGAAAAATTTTTTTTGAAAGCCAACACCATTTCTTTCCCTTTTTTTGTTTTCATAGGCACCACACACCCATACCTTGAGAACACATCGATGACCGTTAATATGTAACAATAACCGTCATTTGAACGAGTTAGATTTTTCACAACTACGAGATCGGCTTGCCATTGTTCATCTAAACCTGTGACGTAAACTTTCTGGGAACAGGTTTATGTAGCGTGTAGGTGGGTTGCTTTTCTAACCATTCTGGGACGAGTTTGAGTGGCAGCCCTGTATTCAGAGCTAACTTTTTAAAATACCGAATCCTCTTTCAGGGTCAAAATAATGGGATTCCAAAGTTTTGTTTTCTGCTTGTACCCAGACGTCGTATCCCACCAGGTTTTGCCATTGGTGTAATGAAAGTGTAACACCTATAACTTTAGGGATATCTCCTATAAACTGTCTGATGTCCACTGTTAAGTTACACACTCGAATTTTGTATCCGTCGTCTAAGGCTTTTGACTCTCCACACTGAACCTTTTTACTAGGGGCCACAAGTTCTATTTCAAGCACCACTATTGTTAACACTATTATGATTACACTTCCAACACTAGCTAACACCTTCTTTCTCCTATCCATACTAAAACTAAAATGAAATTGGATGAAAAGACAGACACATTATATAGGTTACAATTATTTATTTAACTGATTTATACATTTCATTTTTTGCATCATCAACAATAGTATTATTTTTCAGAGTACACACAAATCCAGAATCTACGTAATTCAACAGACCTCGTTTCCAGGCTGTATCCACAAACACTTGTGCTAAGGCATTAATGTCCAAATCACCAGACCACCCTACGATGATCGGTAGTTTTTCTTTGGGTTGAATTCCATCTAACGGAATCATATGTGTTAATTCTTGTCGGAAAATGTCCACCAACAGCTGATAAACACAGTTGGGGCCCTCGAAAACAGGACCCAGCAGGAAGGGTAGAACTGATTCGGAATGTTCTATAATAGCAGTACGAAGATGGTAAGCTTTGAGGGTTCCACACATGTTATGTACAACACCCATCACTTCGTCTACGTGGATAGCCAACGTAAACCACTGCGACGCATTCAGAGTTATACTGCGACTCAAAACACGGAATTGTAGAGTTCTTGTGGCAGCTGATTCTTTGATGAAGTCGACACAGCGTTCGCCACCTTCATTGCAGTACATGTACGCCTGTAAACTGGGCATCACGTGCCAAGTCTGTTGATCGGGACTGATTTTCACCTGGTCCTCGATGTGAGGCACCGTTACACACGAAGCTTCCCATTCAGGTATTGAGAGGGTAACCCCCGTAGGTGTAGGGTAGATGAGTTCGCCATTTTCATACTTCTTTTAGTGACGTACGTGCAACGAAAACTTATTTTTGAACAGCGAAGGCATGATGTAAACATCTTCATCAAGACACCACACACCTGGATTGCAAGCCTGCATCGTGGACAATGACCACTCAGTGGTTGCCCCTTATTTAACGTGAGAAAGCAGCGCCATCTGGGACAACCAATCAGGACCAATGGTTTATTTCAGGAAATATAATAGGCCAATAGGAGGTGATGAATGCGTGGAGAAAAATATTGGACTTCATAGTTATTTATGAGGATTGCATCAGCCATCCTGAGAAGATGCCACTGAAAGTTTAGTTGGTCTGTAATTATTTTGAGGATTACATCAGCCATTCTGAAGGTTGCCACCGAAAGTTCAGTTGGACTTGGCTGAAACTAAGCGACTTATTCGGGAGTTTGCGATCGGTGAGGGGGGCAGAACGTTTGATAAGGGTTTTTTTAATGAGGGGGGAGTCAAAAATAGAAAAAATTACGGTTAAAATTGAGGGCTTTTCTAAATTATAGTACTCATAATATACACTAGATGGCGCCACGGTTTTTTAATAAAGGGGAGGAATTTTTAATAAAGGGGGCGGAACTTTTGATTCGTGGATAAAAAGGCTACCTTGAAAACACACCCTAAAATGTGTACAACTGTCTCTGCCCTCTCGTCTCTTATCGTCATTAATAATGACAAAGATAAGTAGCTAAATTTTATTATTATAGGTAGCTAAACATTTATGGTGATGCTTAACTCGCATATATTTGAATTTGGGATGGCGTTTAAAGAAAAAGGGGAAATTATAGATACTAGTTTGCGTAAATTCAATTTTCCAGCACATGGGAAGTGTTTACAGTATTAAAATTGTGTGAATTTAAAACGACTTAATTCTGTAATAATCTTTTAATTAAATAAATTTAAATATTTTTTATGTAAAAGGAAGAAGGTACATCCCTATACAATGGACGGAGATGCCTAGAAACTATATTCGTATTGCCCTATTTTCTCCTGCAACACTCAAACACATACACAAGCGCATGCATTTCCCGCTGGTCTTGGGCGGGGGTGGCTCAGTCGGTAGAGCTTCAGGTTCGTAATCTGTAGTTCCCAGGTTCGAGTCCCAGCTGGGTCAGCGTTGAGATTTATCTCCGCAAAATTTCCCGCCTTGCCCACGGTCAGTAGGGGACACCGATGGGCTTGAAAAGGCCGCCGTCCGTCGGATGGGACGTTAAGCCGTGGCCCCGTGTGCGGGAGAACCATACCCTGTGCACGTTAAAGAACACGCTGGATGGCCTTGACGGGAGGCTACCATCTGTCTCCCAACAGCTGTTCCAGTGTCCAACAGCTGTCCTCCCCCAACCTTCTCTGAGCCTTCGGGGTCCATGTGACCTGGCCATTTAGCCCATGGTGTGCAAAAAAGTGCCGCTCAGAGGTAAAACAACCCAACACGCTGGTCTTAGTAATCACGTATGCTAACCACTAGAGCAGGTAGGGTCTTCTTAATCCTCCACTCAAAGAAGCTGAAATAAAATAATCCAAACGATATTAAAAATTGTTTAAGAATGTCAGAAGCTGATTTCAGTCAACTCTTCAAAGCAGTCACTTCTTTAATTAAAAGGAAAAAGCATCCTTATAAGAACGGAGATTAATTGTGAACAAAGACTTTACAGTATCATGCCACATAGTGGTCTTTACAGAACATAAAAATTTCTATTGCAATATCCCCACAAATGATAAAAATAAATAACAAAATACCCCCTCATTCAGCTGACCTCAGCAGAAAGAACAACACGAACATCCATGCCTTACCCGGGGTTCGAACACGAGTCTCTTTGATCAGTAGTCACCCCACAAGCGCAGAAAATAATCATTCCACACAGGTGGTGGCAACCGTAAAAGTTGTTGAGAATGAATTCCTTAAAGTAAGTAAAATTAATTTATTTTATACCTTCTTTTAGTTACGAATATTTCAGTTGTGGTTTGATCAGATAAATCTACTCTTAACTCTGGTTAATGTATAAATAAGAGAGGTCTGATAGGAGATTGTCAGTTTAATACGCCATAGTAGAAGGTCTGTGAGAATGGCGGGACCTCAGCAGAAAAACAGCACACACATCCATGTCTTACCCGGGGCTCGGTGCCCAAGTCCCTTATATCAGTAGCCACGCATGCTGGTCTCATGCCCAAATCACTTATATCAGTAGCCACGCATCCTGGGGCTCAGGCCCAGGTCCCTTAGATCAGTAGCCACGCATCCCGGGGTTCATGCCCAGGTCCCTTAGATCAGTGGCCCCATATTCCGGGGTTCATGCCCAAATCCCTCAGATCAGTGGCTACACATTCCGGGGCTCACGCCCCGGTCCCTTAGATCAGTGGTCAAGCATCCCGGGGATCATGCCCAAGTCCCTTAGATCAGTGGCTACGCATCCCGGGGCTCACACCCAGGTCCCTTAGATCAGTGCCACGTATCCCGGGGCTCATGCCCAAGTCCCTTAGATCACTGGCCACGTATCCCGGGGCTCATGCCCAAGTCCCTTAGATCAGTGGCCATGCATTCTGGGGCTCATGCCCAAGTCCCTTAGATCAGTGGCCACGTATCCCGGGGCTCATGCCCAAGTCCCTTAGATCAGTGGCCACCTATCCTGGGGCTCATGCCCAAGTCCCTTAGATCAGTGGCCACATATCCCGGGGCTCATGCTCAAGTCCCTTAGATCAGTGGCCACGTATCTCGGGGCTCATGCCCAAGTCCCTTAGATCAGTGGCCACGTATCCCGGGCTCATGCCCAAGTCCCTTAGATCAGTGGCCACGCTTCCCGGGGCTCATGCCCAAGTCCCTTAGATCAGTGGCCACCCATTCCGGGGCTCATGCCCAAGTTCCTTAGATCAGTGGCCACGCATCCATGGCTTGAACCCAGGTCCCTTAGGTAAGTAGCCACGCATGCTAATCACTCGGCCATGGGATGGCATGACAGAAGAATGTATAGGAGATATTAATACGATCCTATTCGCTTAGATAAAAAATGAAAGGATTAATATTTTTAAAAGGAATATTTGTGCATACTTTTAAAACTCGTTTAATTTCCATTAATTATGTACCGTACCCTATGAAATAAACATTTTTACATTTCTGTTTGATTTTTTTCGTTAAATATCATAAATATAATAATGGCAACCTAATCTGAAACATAAAATAAAATACTGTCACATGAGAAATTAACTTTTTTAATTTTTTATCACCTTTTTTTAAAATTTTGATCTCAACACCAAGCAAACTTTTTGTTTTTTGCGAGTGTCTTTCTGGGGAGAAATTATCACCCTATCAAGCAATCTGACAGCAATTTAAGAAAAAATTACCTTGACATTTTTTGATGCATAAATTTCAATAACGTCTCAATAATCAAAATTATTTTCTTAAAAATGTAAATGGTAGCTAGGTAGTCACTGGAAGGAGAGCTATGCACCAATCCCCTGTGATGATGCATAGAACCGGCCAGGCCTAGCACCTAATGTCCGACCCCGCCTTCTCGTGGTGCGGACCGTTAGTACCTTTCAAAAGAGATACTCTCTTGTGGAAATGAACGGAAGGGGAGGGCTGACAAATTAGTGTGGCCTACTGATCTGGACAACTATGGCTACTTTTCTTTTTTTCTACCCTGCTGAGGAGTGGTCAACCACACAGGGTCCTGGTGCTGACCATAAACTCACTGGACTGAGCTTGATTATGGATCCTGATTTTGCTGCACTGGTGGGCTTCTGTGGAGGTAAACATTTTCCGCTGTGTTTACTGTTTCTTTGTGTGTTGACAGCCCCAAGTGAATAGATTCACAGGATATGTTTATCAGCTGGTGGATAATCCTGAGCAGAAGTCATCGCAGGCACCTGAACTCTTTGCTTCTATTGGCATCGTCAAATTCTACATTGGAGGAAGTCTTCCAGTGTAGATCGCTTCAGCCTTTAGTGGTGGGGAAACGGGTCTTTGCCCCATGTCTGCGATTAGGGGGCTGTTTGATATTGTCGGCATTCCCTCTCTCAATAAACATAGTTTCTTTAAACATCTCACTAACCATTTTCTCTCCATAGGTAGTTGGAATGTGAGGACTCTGCACAGAGCTTTTTCTCTTGATGTCCTCACACAAGAATTCCACCATTATAATTTAGATATTCTCGGCTTGCAAGAGACCAGATGGACAGATAAAGGTCAGATTCTTAAAAATAATTTTAAATTTCTCTTTTCAGGGAGGGACGACAATAAGCATCACAAAGGCGTGGGTCTGATTCTCAGCAGACACGCTAGTAATGCTCTTCTAGGATATGAGTGCATTAATGAAAGGTTTCTTATAGCAAAATTTCAGACAAGCATTAAGGACTTGAATGTTATCTGCTGTCATGCCCTCACTGAGGCTGCTGATGAGGATGAGAAGGATAGGTTTTATGAACAACTTCAGGATATTTTGAATTCTGTCAAGAAAGGAGATATTACCCTTGTTCTAGGTGACTTCAATGCCAAAGTTGGTACTGACGCTGACATTTGGGGAGGAGTAATAGGCCCTTTTGGTATTGGTAGCTGCAATGGCAGTGGGCAACGTCTCCTACAGGTAAGTAAACTCAATGGTTTCAGAATAACTAACACATATTACAAACACCGCGACATACATAAGTGCACATGAGTTTCACCTGATGGGCTGCATAAGAATATGATTGATTATATATTAATTAACAGCAAATGGGCTAGTTCTGTTAGGAATACCAGGGCATATAGGGGAACTGAAATTGGATCTGACCATTACCTTGTTAAAAGTGTGTTGCAACTTAAACTTAAAAAGTGTTGTGCTAGGGTTAAAAAATTTACTTTTAATACTGAAGCTCTGAAAGACCCAGTTATAGCTAAAGCTTACCATGATAGATTACTTAGTCATTATGACAGTCATGGTTTGCTTACTACTGAAGTTGAGAAAGAATGGGGTCATTTTAAACAGGCTTTTTTGGAAACTAACAGTACTCTTTTAGGAAAAAAGGAGCAGAGGAGACAGAATTATTTGAGTGACAAGGCAATTGAGCTTATTTGAGAAAGGAGGACCTGCAGTAATGTCCTTAATCAGTACCCTACTAGTCCTAATAGAAAGTATTACAGTGAGCTTAATAAACATGTAAAGGATCAGTTAGCTGCTGATAAGAATCTTTGGCTTAATGACTTGGCTGACAAAGCTGAGGAAGCAGTTAGACAGCCCAACAGCAGAGAGCTGTACCAGATAGTTAATGTTTTATGTAGTAGAAAACTGACAGGCATTCAAGGATTGAAGGATAAACAAGGTAAGGTTATAAAAGGGGAGGATTCTGTCATGTGGCTGAACATTTCAGGGTGGCTGAGCATTTCAGTGATGTTCTAAACAATGCGGTTAGTTCTACTCCCATTGTTTGTAATGATGATAGATGCATTGGTGGCTTTAATGTTGGCCCTATAACACAATCTGAAGTTATTTTGGCTGTTTCTAAACTTAAACTTCATAAATCCCCAGGGGTAGATGAAATTACTACAGAAATGCTTAGAGCTGGGAATGTTTCAGTTACCACGTGAATGACTGAAATTTTGAATATCTTTTATGATAAAGGCATGGTTCCTAAGGATTTTACCAGAGCTATTGTTATCCCTCAAAAAACGTGATCGCAGTTCTTGTGATAACTATAGGGGTATCAGCCTACTCTCTGTTCCAGGTAAAGTTCTTTCCATGATTGTGCTTAATAGAATTAAGAATCTGGTTGACAGTCAATTGCGTGATGAGCAATGTGGATTCAGAAGTGGTAGGGGATGTTTTTGATCCGATATTTTCACTTAGGCAGATTCTTGAGAAATGTTTAGAGTTTCAGAAACTTTTGGTTGCTAGCTTTGTTGATTTCAAAAAGGCTTTCGACTCTGTTGATCGTCATAATTTGTGGTTGATTGTGAGATCATATGGTATACCAGACAAGTTAGTTAACATAATGAAAGCTCTCTATAATAACACTGAGTCGTGTGTGAGAGTTGGTAAGGCTTGTAGCAATTGCTTTAGCATTACTTCTGGTGTTCGACAAGGGTGCATTTTGTCTCCTTTTCTCTTTAGCTTGGTTATTGATTATGTTATGTGAAATTCACTTCAAGGGAAAGATTTTGGCCTTAAATGGTCTAGAGAAAATAAAATTTCTGATTTAGATTAAGCTGATGATTTAGCCCTTTTGGCAAATGATGTTCATGAGATGAACTCTTTTATTCGAGCTGTTGATGAGACTGGTAGTAGTGTAGGTTTCGTTATAAACAGAGAGAAAACTAAAGTGATGAAAATTGGTCAGGCAGGCTGTGATTCAGTTCATCTGAATGGTTGCAGTCTTGAACAGGTGTCACAGTTTAATTACCTTGGGAGCTATGTAACAGATAATGGCGATGTGCGGCATGAGATTAACAGAGGAATAGGGATTGCTGCCGGGACTGTTAAGAATTTATGGAGAGTGTGGAGAAATAGGCGTATACACCTAAACACTAAAATTAGACTGTATAATAGTTTGGTTCTTTGTAGTGTTAGTTATGGAAGTGAAACTTCAACACTTTGTAAACAAGATAACAGGAAACTAGATGTTTTTGATTCCAGATGCTTACGCAGTATCTTGGGGATTAGGTGGTTCAACTTTGTAACTAATGATGAGGTAAGGCAAAGGAGTCTGCAACCTGCTTTAAGCAGCATATTGTGCAGAGAGAGACTCCGTTGGTTTGGCCATGTTGCCCGTATGAATAATTATAGATTGGGGAATAGGGTTATGAACAGTGTGCCTAAAGGCCTCAAAAGAAGGGGAGACTATAGATTGGCGAATAGGGTTATGAACAGTGTGCCTAAAGGCCTCAGAAAGAAGGGGAGACCTAGAATGCGGTGGGCAGACAATGTCAAACAGGACCTTATTAGAATTGGTGTGTAGTGGCCAGATACAGTAGATGTAGCTCAGGATAGACTTGCTTGGAGAACTAAATTGCACGGTCTGGTTGGACCTCCGTAGCCCATGGCTGCTTGAGGATGATGATGATGATGATGAAATCTTTTTTGAAGAGCTTTTATTTTTCGAATTCCTTTCTCGTCTGGTAACACGTGCTCTGTCGTAGTGGACACAGCCTGAACCACATTGAAAGAGGAAGACCATACCACTCATTTGTGACGTCATCACTGGTGAACCAAACTGAATAATGAGAGCAACTCATGGTTGCTACATCTAACTGAATAATCAAGAGCTACTCATCGTTGCAACGATCTTTTTTAGAAATTAGTGATCTGGCAACCTTCGTGTCACGTGATTACAGAATTCAGGAAAAATATCTGGAGCGTGTACAGCAACTATACACGCTCCAGCTACCGTTCACATCAAACTGGAGCGTGTGCAGTTACTGCACACGTTCCAGTTTGCTGTGAACGGTAACTGCACACGCTCAATATTTCCGTGAGTGAGCCCACACGATCTAGTATCAAAATAATATGACCACCTACAGTCGCTCAAAAAAGTATCCGAACACTATGGTTGATTACAGAATTCAGAAAAATATCTGGCAACGATTTTTTTAGAAATTAGTGATCTGACACCTTCGTGTCACGTGACACGGAGGTTGCCAGGTCACTAATGTGTGGAAAAAAGTGCCGCAGGTGTGCAAAAACGTGCCGCTCAGAGGTAAACAACCGAACCCAACCCTGACAGGAGCCTGTCAGTTTATGTTCCATAGTAGAAAGATCTGTGAGAATGGCAGAAACTCAGCAGAAAAACAACACATACAGCCATGTCTTACACGGGGCTCGAACCCAGGTCCCTTAGATCAGTAGCCAAGCGCGCGGACCACTCGATCACGGGACGGTTGCTTGAATTCAATTGTCTTCCAAACACAATATTTAGGTACAGTAGAGAAGTTATTAGTTTTACAATTTTCGACAGAACTCAGCGAGTTTGTTTTACCTTTGAACGGAACTTTCATATACAGAATGATCAAAATGGCCAGGTCACGCGGCTGTGGAATAAACATTATACAGCGAAATATAAGAAGTATGAGAAAAAATTTTGATCATTTTGTGGTACTCTTAAATTTAATTGAATTAAAACCAGAAATTATATTACTTTCTGAGATTTGGGTAAAAGAAGAGGAAATAGCCTTATATAAAATAGATGGATATAAAGAATGCTGTTAATGTAGGGAGAAAAAAAGGTCAGGAGGAGTAATTGTTTACATTAAAGAAGGATGGGAAGTGAACCAGATTTTTTCTGATTTTAAAACTGCTGACTTAGTGGAATTGCATATAAAAACATTCAATTGCGAACTTGGGCTTGTTGAAATCTATAGAGCGCATAAATTCAGTAAATTAGAATTTATTGATGAATTCGAACATGGCTTAACTCTGTTAAACGAAATAGTATGATAATGAGAGGAGATTTTAATTTGGATTTATTATCAGATGATCCACACAAAATAAATTTTTTACAAATGATAAATTCAAATGGTTTCCATTCCTGTCATGCTTCTGTTACTAGGGTAAGTAGTAAAACCTGCCTAGATCATCTTTATATTAGAAATTTTAGATTAGATACTGTAACTACATATATTGTTAAAATTGACATCTCAGATCATTTTTTATTTGTTGGAAGTAATATAAAGTGTGGTTTTTATAGAGATGGTTCTACAGAAAAGCTTTCTACAAATTTTACTAAGATTCAATATACTAAATGGAAAAAGTTATTGTTAAAAAAAAATCATGGAATCATTTCGAGAGACAGGTAAATGTGAATTTAGCATTTGATGCATTTCTAAGGGAATTAACTCTGTTAATCAAAGATGCGCAGATTAAGTGTTCTAAAAAGAAAATTAAAAAACTCAAACCATGGATAACAGAAGCTATTGTTAATTCAATCAATTTTAAAAGAAATTTAAATAAAAGATCTAAATCCACAAACTTGGATGAAAATAACTACTATAGAAGATATAAAAATATGTTAACTAATGTTATTAGGGAAGCTAAAAATGATTATTATAAAAATATTTTTATAAAAAATGGAAATAATGCTAAAAGAAATTGGGAAACTATCAATGAAATGTGTGACGGAAGAAAAGTAAAGGGCAATTCTCATCAAATTATCACGGATAGAAATCATTTACTTCGGTTTGATGAAAAGCCCCAGGAATTTGTTAATAAATTTAACAATTATTTTACTGAGATAATTTCTTCATTATGTAAACAAAATCTACATAATGAAACCAAAAGAGAAGAGATAATAAGTTACTTAAAATGTAAAATGCCTAATTCCATTTTTTCCCTTATATACCAGAACAAGAAATTTTTGATACTACCAAGGAACTAAAGGAGGGAAAATCACCTGGTTTGGACGAAATTACAATTATCACTATTAAAAATATTTTTCCGGAAATTAGAACTATATTTTGTAAACTTCTAAACTTTTCTTTTGTAGAAGGTGTGTTGCCTGAAATTTTAAAAACTGCCTTAATTTTTCCAGTGTTTAAAAATGGTGATACTAAGGCAATTGAAAATTACAGACCGATTTCGCTTCTATCAACTTTTTCTAAGATTCTTGAAAAAATTGTTAAAAAAAAAATTGTTAACTTTTGGGATATGCACAATTTATTTGCTCCAAACCAATTTGGATTTCGAAAAGATTTGAATACTCAAACTGCGATTTTAGAAATGACTACACAAATTTACAGAAATTTAAATCAAAATGTTAAAACAGTTGTTATTTTTTTGGATTTGAAAAAAGCTTTTGATTCAGTGAATCATGATATATTACTAGAAAAGTTAAAAACCAGTGGTGTTAGGGGAAATTTGCTTTCATGGATTAGGAGCTATTTAATGAATAGGAAGCAAAATGTAAAAATTGAAAAATATTTTAGTGAAGAAACAAATGTTCAAGTTGGTGTCCCTCAGGGTTCTGTTTTGGGACCTTTATTTTTTTTATTTTATGTAAATGACTTCTGTATATTGGATTTGAATGGTAAAATAATTTCATTTGCAGATGATGCTGCACTAATATATTCTGGAGAGGAAAAGCAAATTTTAGAGAATATAAATAGCAACTGGATAGAAATAAGAACGTGGCTAAAATTTAATAAACTCTTTTTAAATACAAAGAAGACGAAATATATTTTTATTACACCAAGAGAAAATGAGATTGATTTTTTTCGTGACAGGATCATTTTTCCACTCTGAAGTTTCTGCTGGAAAAAATTGCAATTGTGACAAAATTGAGGGGGTTGAATGCTATAAATATTTGGGTATTCTTATTGACAGAAAGATGTCCTGGAAAATACAAATATCTGATGTTGTTAAAAAGATTAACTGCATTATACCTAAAATTTATTATATTCGTAAATTCGTAAATTTATCTTTATTGAAAATTATTTACTTTTCTTGGATTAAATTTTATTTGCTTTATGGTTTATTATCGTGGGGTGGAGTCTGACAACAATCAAATCGTTACACTATGTGCAGAATCACATAATTAGATGCATGATGAAACTAAGAAAATTTGAAAGCGTTGCAAATGTATACAATGAATTAGGTGTTTTACAAATAAGGAAATTATATGTATTTCAGGTACTGAAATACATAAGGATGAATTTTAATATTCAAACTTTACGGACATTTGAAAAGAGTACTCGACTGTCAAAAAACCTTTTCTTACTTGATTTAAAAGCAAACAAAACTATTGTTGAAAAACTTTATGTTTATTTGACGCCAGTTTTTTAACTGCTTACCAGAGTACATCAAAGGAATGAGAAATGATAACTTTTTCTATAAGGAATTAAGAAAATGGATTTTGAATGTGGTAAATATTGAGACTATGTTTTAGAAATAAAAGAGATTTAAATGTAATAAAATTTCATTTGATGCTGAGTTGCCCTTAAGGTGCTCAACTGAACCACTTACTAAAGCACAGTTCAATATAGATTTTTATATTTTTTTTCTGTTTTTCTACCCAGTAAAGTCTTTTTATTTTTTATATTTTTTTATTTCATTTATTCTTAATGATAATTTTCAAACTTATAAATTAATTAAATATTTACTTCATTTTTTGATCAAGCTAGCAAAGTGTGAGAAAATGTGAAACTGAAGCATGGTGCCTTTTCATTTTATTACAACATAACTGTTAAATTTTTTCCACAAGCGAGTTTTTACTCTCGTGGAAGACTCAACATTTTTTCTCAGACTTGTACTGAAAAATGTAGGTAAAATTATAAAACACTAATGAAATATAATATTAAAATTTTCCATATATATGATATGAATAAATATATGATTTTTATTGTACAAACTATGTATAAAGCAGAATATGTATTAGAAAATGTAATACTTTAAAATTGTGTATCTGAGAAATACAACATTATATATATATTTCATTATAACTTCAGTTCTAAGGTAAAAAACATGTAAATGTAAAGTACTGCATATTCTGAGAATAAATATCTATCTATCTATCTAATGGCCCAGGGTCTATTGGAGAAATGACATCCACTGGACATCTGTTGGCAGACAAATGAAATCCTACCGTCAATTTTTTGCACCCTTTTCGGAAATTTGAATAATTTAAAAACGACTCATTATGACGACCACTAATAGGATTGTAAGAAGAAATTGTCACGAAGCAAAAAAAAAATGTCACGAAACCTGTCACGACACATTTCTTCTTCCCGCCAGATTCAGTAATCGTCTGTAGATTACAAATTTTCTCAGAACAACAAAAGCGAAAGAAAGAAAAACGACTTTCTATGTTCGCGGGAATACCATGTGACGCAATCGGCGCATGCTCCCCGTTTATCTGTGTCGTGAGTCGGTGGGAAGGAAATTGCCCCCTCATTTCCCCCATCCCCCCCTTCCATTCCTTTACAGGTCCTTATCTGTGCACAGTAATTGACGTAATTTGGGGGCAGGCAGCCATTAACAAAAATGCATTATGTGGCGTTCGAAATTGGCGAGCAGCCCTGCAATAGTGCGTCACACAATGATTTTTCAATCCGCGCATTTTTAATTGCAGTCTACAAACGGGGCCATCCGTCATTAGTATGGGCTGTGTCAAAAGCGTCGGCTTGCCTGCGTCGGCGACAGACGAGATAACGTCCCCCACACGCCACAACGGGGCGCTGCTCGCCGCCGGAAGTGACGCAGGGGAACTGTTCAATCACCTGTGTCGTCTTGATGGGCTTGCTGTTGCCACGGCTGCGGTTTTTACCTGGAAATAAAAGAGCGACAGCTAGCGCTTTATCAGCAGATACAGATGCTGGATATCGGCGAGTAGTTCCCATCTTAATGCGCTCCTGAAAAACACGCTGCGCCTAAGTTAAATGACTTGCCAACGCCCTCTATCTGCGAGCTCCTCGACGCTTTCCTAGAGTACACGGGTGCACATTGAAAGGATCCAAGTCCCAAAATGGCAAGCATCGAGATGTGCACGTGCTTGTCGCTTGAATGTTAAAACTCTCCTCGTTTATAAATCGACTCGGTTGATAAGTTACGAGCCTGCACTGACGGCGAATGGCTAGGTGAACAACTGAAAGTGCTGACGAACAGCAACAACCTTCCCCTGCTGGTAAAAGTACACATTGCTCTGAGTCAGGTTGTGCATGGGTTGGGTTGTTTTACCTCTGAGCGACACTTTTTTGCACACCATGGGCTAAATGGCCAGGTCACATGGACCCCGAAGGCTCAGAGAAGGTTGGGGGAGGGGACCCACTGGAACAACTGTTGGGAGACAGGCCTCCCGTCAAGGCCATCCAGCGTGCTCTTTAACGTGCACAGGGTATGGTTCTCCCGCACACGGGGCCACGGCTTAACGTCCCATCCGACGGACGGCGGCCTTTCCTAGCCCACCGGTGTCCCCTATTGACCGTGGGCAGGGCGGGGAATTTTGCGGAGATAAATCTCAACGCTGACCCAGCTGGGACTCGAACCTGGGAACTACACATTACGAGCCTGGCGCGCTGCCGACTAAGCCACCCCCGCCTAGGTTGTGCATGGTATAAGGCTTACAAATTAAAAGCAGTAGGGGAAATACTTAAGTAACAAAAAGGAAAGAGATCTTATACATGAATGTACTTAAAAGACAAGAACACAAATATTGTAAAATAAATGTACTTGAATGACAACAGGAACTTGTACAGTCGCTCAAAAAAAGGATCCGAACACTATGGTTGATTACAGAATTCAGAAAAAATATCTGGCAACGATTTTTCTAGAAATTAGTGATCTGGCAACTTTCGTGTCACGTGATTACAGAATTCAGGAAAAATATCTGGAGCGTGTACAGCAACTGTAGACGCTCCAGCTACCGTTCACATCAAACTGGAGCGTGTGCAGTTACTGCACATGCTCCTGCTGTGAACAGTAACTGCCGTGAACAGTCCTTGCTGTGAACAGTAACTGCACACGCTCAATATTTCCGTGAGTGAGCCCACACGATCTAGTATCAAAATAATGTGACCACCTACAGTCGCTCAAAAAAGTATCCGAACACTATGGTTGATTACAGAGTTCAGAAAAAATATCAGGCAACGATTTTTTTAGAAATTAGTGATCTGGCAACCTTCGTGTCACGTGACACGAAGGTTGCCAGATCACTAATTTTTTAAAAAAAATCGTTGCCAGATATTTTTTTCTGAATTCTGTAATCAACCATAGCGTTCGGATACTTTTTTGAGCGACTGTACAGGCCAAATCTAAAAAATAGAGGGGGGTAGGGAGCGAGATCTGAGTGAAAGGGGTCGGGGAAACGGCAACCTCGAGACGAAATGAACAGGAACGTCGTTCTTATGCTTTTTCCTTTGATTCAGTAGTTATTACAGAATGTCTTGAAAAATTCTAGTAATATATAGTTGTTTATTAATTTTTCGCAAACTATGTATTGTTTTGAGGGAGTATTTTTAGAACAAGAGAAAGTCTCTCACCCAATTCAGGCTTTTCTCTTGTACATAAGTTTCCCTAAATAGCAACACGAACGAGAATCTCGTGCATAAATGTGCTTAAATGATAAGACACAGATATTTCTGCATAAGTTTGCTTAGATGACAACAAGAAACAGGTAACCTTCAAAAATAAATAAAAATAAATAAAAAAAACCCTCAAGCAGCTGTTTGGCACAGAGGTCTTACAGAAGCTTTTCGTTTATATGCCATAGTAGAAGGTCTGTGAGGGTGGCAGGACATCAGAAAAAAAAACAACACGAACATTTATGCCTTACCCGGGACTCGAACCCAGGTCCCTTAGATTAGTAGCCAAGCACGCTAACCACTTGGCAACGGAACAGCTATGTGTGCTTAAATAAATACAAGAAAGGTAATAAAGGTAAAAGATTGATAATTACTCTAAAATTAAAAATTAAAATCCCTCAAGTAGTGTGGGGCGGGGGTGGCTCAGTCGGTAGCGCGTCAATCTAGTAATCTGTAGTTCCCAAGTTCGAGTCCCAGCTGGGTCAACGTTGAGATTTATCTCCGCAAAATTCCCCGCCCTGCCCACGGTCAGTAGGGGATACCGATGGGCTTGGAAACGCCGCCGTCCGTCGGATGGGACGTTAAGTCGTGGCATTGTGTGCGGGAGAGAGCCATACCCTGTGCACGTTAAAGAACACGCTGGATGGCCTTGACGGGAGGCTACCATCTGTCTCCCAACAGCTTTTCCAGTGGGTCCCCTCCCCCAACCTCCTCTGAGCCTTCGGGGTCCTTGTGACCTGGTCATTTAGCCCATGGTGTGCAAAAAAGTGCCGCTCAGAGGTAAAACAACCCAAAAAACCCTGAAGTAGTGGGCTTGACAGAGAAGTCTGACCGGAAGCTTGTCAGTATATTACACCACAGAGAAGACCTGTGAGGAAGACGACCCCTCGGCAGAGAGGACAGCAGATGAAAGAGAAATCCATGCCTTATCTAAGGATCGAATTCAAGTCCCTTTGATCAACAACTAAGAACGCTAACCACTCTGCCACTTGGACGGTATTTATCATTATCATTTCAGATAAACGGCAGTAGCAAACTTTTCCAAGTGTGAAAGTCTCACAGGCAGGTGGTTGGGTTGTTTTACCTCTGAGCGGCACTTTTTTGCACACCATGGGCTAAATGGCCAGGTCACGTGGACCCCGAATGCTCAGAGAAGGTTGGGGGAGGGGACCCACTGGAACAGCTGTTGGGAGACATGGTAACCTCCCGTCAAGGCCATCCAGCGTGTTCTTTAATGTGCACAGGGTATGGCTCTCCCGCACACGGGGCCACGGCTTAACGTCCCATCCGACGGACGGAGACCTTTCCATGCCCATCGGTGTCCCCTATTGACCGTGGGCGTAGAATTTTGCGGAGATAAATCTCAACGCTGATACATCTGGGACTCGAACCTGGGAACTGCAGATTACCTTTACTGGAATTCTGAAAGAGGGGGAGGCATGACCCCGTAGACCCCCTCCCCCCCCCCTAGATACGTCTCTGCTCTCATGTACCACGCCTATCATTCTTTCAAATTAGTTTCAGTAAATATTAAAATTCCTTCTACTATGACGTATAAACTGACAGGCTCCTGTCAAGCCTCTGTGGCAAGGAGCTGCTTGAGGAGGAATTTATTTTTTCATTTTTTATAACATTTATTTTACTTCCCTTTAACTTTTTTTAAAGGGCATAATAAACAACAATATTATCGTTTTTGATAATTTCATTTTGTGTGACGTTCATAAAATATGAATGTGAAATAACTTGCAACATATACTACAGCATTTTCATGTTTCTACCACTCGTAGAACAAGATTTGACCCCTTTATGACCACTGTTTGACCTTAAAGGACACTCGGAGGTCAAAATTTTGAATTTTTCCCGAGATGTACGATCCGGATTAGTCCTAGATGCAAATTTTAAGACATCTACCATTTTTGCATCATAGTCGGTCCTTAAAAGTTGTGTTGGGTTGTTTTAGATTTCAGCGGCACTTTTTTGCACACCATGGGCTAAATGGCCAGGTCACATGGACCCCGAAGGCTCAGAGAAGGTTGGGGGAGGGGACCCACTGGAACAGCTGTTGGGAGACAGATGGTAGCCTCCCGTCAAGGCCATCCAGCATATTCTTTAACGTGCAGAGGGTATGGCTCTCCCACACACGAAGCCACGGCTTAACGTCCCACCCGACGGACGGCGGTCTTTTCACCCTTAAAAGTCCTTATATACGATGTACACTTTGCAGTTCGTGTAGTGCAATGAAAACGTTTGTTCGAAACATTTTTACTTTTGATATTCAAATTGAATCAAAGGAATTGATTGAGAAATTGAATCAAAGGAATGAAAAAAAAATGTTTAATGATAAATTGATAAAGAAATTGAATCAAAGGAATGAAAAAAAATGTTTTACCTCATTCTAAAAATAAAAATTTTGTAAAGAAATGCATGTAGTGGTTCTGTTATTTGCTTGAGACCTCTTTACTTAAAACTCTTACAGTAAAAGAGAGAGAGAGAGGGGGAAAAGATGAGTGGATACACAGATCATCGTGGATAGCGAGATCACTAACCCTAGGAAATACTGTCCAGAATTAAAATGAGACTGAAGGCGCAAAATGTTTTTTTTTCCTTCATCAAATTATCTGTTTTTGCTAGGAACTGAAAGGGGAACATTAGAAGAAACATTTTGCGGACACTACTTCTACCACTGAATTCAAGCATTCCTCGCTACCTGTTCAAATACCTCTTTACAAATCTTCAATCCAACTACTTAACCTTTCTAACGTCCGTTTAAACTTTCTAACGCCGCTCACCCTTTCTAACGCTTTTTAACATTTGTAATGTTCCGGTTCCTTACTCTTTCTAATGTTTCCTTACCGTTTCTCAACGTCTCCTCACTCCATCTAATGTTTCCTTACCGTTTCTCAACGTCTCCTCGCTCTATCTAATGTCTCCTTACGGTTTCTCAACGTCTCCTCGCTCTATCTAATGTCTCCTTACCGTTTCTCAACGTCTCCTCGCTCTATCTAATGTCTCCTCATCGTTTCTCAACGTCTCCTCACTTTTTCTAATGTCTCCTCACCGTTTCTCAACGTCGCCTCACTCTTTCTAATGTCTCCTCACCGTTTCTCAACGTCTCCTCACTCTTTCTAATGTCTCCTCACCGTTTCTCAACGTCGCCTTACTCTTTCTAATGTCTCCTCACCGTTTCTCAAAGTCTCCTCACTCTTTCTAATGCCTCCTCACCGTGTCTCAACGTATCCTCACTCTTTCTAATGACTCCTCACCGTGTCTCAACGTCTCCTCACTCTTTCTAACGTCTCCTCACCATTCTGAACGTCTCCTCAGTCTTTCTAATGTCTCCTCACCGTCTCTCAACGTCTCTCACCATTTCTCAACGTCTCCTCACTTTTTCTAATGTCTCCTCACCGTTTCTCAACGTCGCCTCACTCTTTCTAATGTCTCCTCACCGTTTCTCAACGTCTCCTCACTCTTTCTAATGTCTCCTCACCGTTTCTCAACGTCGCCTTACTCTTTCTAATGTCTCCTCACCGTTTCTCAAAGTCTCCTCACTCTTTCTAATGCCTCCTCACCGTGTCTCAACGTATCCTCACTCTTTCTAATGACTCCTCACCGTGTCTCAACGTCTCCTCACTCTTTCTAACGTCTCCTCACCATTCTGAACGTCTCCTCAGTCTTTCTAATGTCTCCTCACCGTGTCTCAACGTCTCCTCACTCTTTCTAATGTCTCCTCACCGTGTCTCTACGTCTCCTCACTCTTTCTAATGTCTCCTCACCGTGTCTCAACGTCTCCTCACTCTTTCTAATGTCTCCTCACCATGTCTCAACGTCTCCTTACTCTTTTTAATGTCTCCTCACCGTGTCTCAACGTCTCCTCACTCTTTCTAATGTCTCCTCACCGTGTCTCAACGTCTCCTTACTTTTTCTAACGTCTCCTCACCTTTCTCAACGTCTCCTCACTCTTTCTAACGTCTCCTCACCGTTTCTCAACGTCTCCTCACTCTTTCTAACGTCTCCTCACCGTTTCTCAACGTCTCCTCACTCTTTCTAATGTCTCCTACACCGTGTCTCAACGTCTCCTCACTCTTTCTAATGTCTCCTCACCGTGTCTCAACGTCTCCTCACTCTTTCTAATGTCTCCTTACCGTGTCTCAACGTCTCCTCACTTTTTCTAACATCTCCTCACCTTTCTCAACGTCTCCTCACTCTTTCTAACGTCTCCTCACCGTGTCTCAACGTCTCCTCACTCTTTCTAACGTCTCCTCACCGTTTCTTTAAACTTTCGTCCCTTTAAACTTTCTAACGCCGCTCACCCTTTCTAACGCTTTTTAACATTTGTAATGTTCCGGTTCCTTACTCTTTCTAATGTTTCCTTACCGTTTCTCAACGTCTCCTCACTCCATCTAATGTCTCCTTACCGTTTCTCAACGTCTCCTCGCTCTATCTAATGTCTCCTTACGGTTTCTCAACGTCTCCTCGCTCTATCTAATGTCTCCTTACCGTTTCTCAACGTCTCCTCGCTCTATCTAATGTCTCCTTACCGTTTCTCAACGTCGCCTCGCTCTATCTAATGTCTCCTTACCGTTTCTCAACGTCGCCTCGCTCTATCTAATGTCTCCTCACCGTGTCTCAACGTCGCCTCACTCTTTCTAATGTCTCCTCACCGTGTCTCAACGTCTCCTCACTCTTTCTAATGTCTCCTCACAGTGTCTCAACGTATCCTCACTTTTTCTAATGTCCCCTCACCGTGTCTCAAGGTCTCCTCACTCTTTCTAATGTCCCCTCACCGTGTCTCAACGTCTCCTCACTCTTTCTAATGTCTCCTCACAGTGTCTCAACGTCTCCTCACTCTTACTAATGTCTCCTCACCGTGTCTCAACGCCTCCTCACTCTTTCTAATGTCTCCTCACCGTGTCTCAACGTCTCCTCACTCTTTCTAATGTCTCCTCACCGTGTCTCAACGTCTCCTCACTCTTTCTAATGTCTCCTCACCGTGTCTCAACGTCTCCTCACTCTTTCTAATGTCTCCTCACCGTGTCTCTATGTCTCCTCACTCTTTCTAATGTCTCCTCACCATGTCTCAACGTCTCCTCACTCTTTCTAATGTCTCCTACACCGTGTCTCAACGTCTCCTCACTCTTTCTAATGTCTCCTCACCGTGTCTCAACGTCTCCTCACTCTTTCTAATGTCTCCTTACCGTGTCTCAACGTCTCCTCACTTTTTCTAACATCTCCTCACCTTTCTCAACGTCTCCTCACTCTTTCTAACGTCTCCTCACCGTGTCTCAACGTCTCCTCACTCTTTCTAACGTCTCCTCACCGTGTCTCAACGTCTCCTCACTCTTTCTAACGTCTCCTCGCCTTTCTCAACGTCGCCTCACTCTTTCTAATGTCTTCTCACCGTTTCTCAACGTCGCCTCACTCTTTCTAATGTCTCCTCACCGTTTCTCAACGTCGCCTCACTCTTTCTAATGTCTCCTCACCGTTTCTGAACGTCTCCTCACTCTTTCTAATGCCTCCTCACCGTGTCTCAACGTCGCCTCACTTTTTCTAATGTATCTCACCGTGTCTCAACGTCGCCTCACTCTTTCTAACGTCTCCTCACCGTTTCTCAACGTCGCCTCACTCTTTCTAACGTCTCCTCACCTTTCTCAACGTCTCCTCACTCTTTCTAATGCCTCCTCACCGTGTCTCAACGTCGCCTCTCTCTTTCGAATGCCTCCTCACCGTGTCTCTACGTCGCCTCACTCTTTCTAATGTCTCCTCATCGTTTCTCAACGTCTCCTCACTCTTTCTAATGTCTCCTCACCGTTTCTCAACGTCGCCTCACTCTTTCTAATGTCTCCTCACCGTTTCTCAACGTCGCCTCACTCTTTCTAATCTCTCCTCACCGTTTCTCAACGTCTCCTCACTCTTTCTAATGCCTCCTCACCGTGTCTCAACGTCTCCTCACTTTTTCTAATACCTCCTCACCGTGTCTCAACGTCTCCTCACTCTTTCTAATGACTCCTCACCGTGTCTCAACGTCTCCTCACTCTTTCTAATGTCTCCTCACCGTGTCTCTACGTCGCCTCACTCTTTCTAATGTCTCCTCACCGTGTCTCAACGTCGCCTCACTCTTTCTAATGTCTCCTCACCGTGTCTCAACGTCTCCTCACTCTTTCTAATGTCTCCTCACCGTGTCTCAACGTCGCCTCTCTCTTTCTAATGCCTCCTCACCGTGTCTCAACGTCTCCTCACTCTTTCTAATGTCTCCTCACCATGTCTCAAAGTCTCCTTACTCTTTTTAATGTCTCCTCACCGTGTCTCAACGTCTCCTCACTCTTTCTAATGTCTCCTCATCGTTTCTCAACGTCTCCTCACTTTTTCTACTGTCTCCTCACCGTTTCTCAACGTCGCCTCACTCTTTCTAATGTCTCCTCACCGTTTCTCAACGTCTCCTCACTTTTTCTAATGTCTCCTCACCGTTTCTCAACGTCGCCTTACTCTTTCTAATGTCTCCTCACCGTTTCTCAAAGTCTCCTCACTCTTTCTAATGCCTCCTCACCGTGTCTCAACGTATCCTCACTCTTTCTAATGACTCCTCACCGTATCTCAACGTCTCCTCACTTTTTCTAACGTCTCCTCACCATTCTGAACGTCTCCTCAGTCTTTCTAATGTCTCCTCACCGTGTCTCAACGTCTCCTCACTCTTTCTAATGTCTCCTCACCATGTCTCAACGTCTCCTTACTCTTTTTAATGTCTCCTCACCGTGTCTCAACGTCTCCTCACTCTTTCTAATGTCTCCTCACCGTGTCTCAACGTCTCCTTACTTTTTCTAACGTCTCCTCACCTTTCTCAACGTCTCCTCACTCTTTCTAACGTCTCCTCACCGTTTCTCAACGTCTCCTCACTCTTTCTAACGTCTCCTCACCGTTTCTCAACGTCTCCTCACTCTTTCTAATGTCTCCTACACCGTGTCTCAACGTCTCCTCACTCTTTCTAATGTCTCCTCACCGTGTCTCAACGTCTCCTCACTCTTTCTAATGTCTCCTTACCGTGTCTCAACGTCTCCTCACTTTTTCTAACATCTCCTCACCTTTCTCAACGTCTCCTCACTCTTTCTAACGTCTCCTCACCGTGTCTCAACGTCTCCTCACTCTTTCTAACGTCTCCTCACCGTGTCTCAACGTCTCCTCACTCTTTCTAACGTCTCCTCGCCTTTCTCAACGTCGCCTCACTCTTTCTAATGTCTTCTCACCGTTTCTCAACGTCGCCTCACTCTTTCTAATGTCTCCTCACCGTTTCTCAACGTCGCCTCACTCTTTCTAATGTCTCCTCACCGTTTCTCAACGTCTCCTCACTCTTTCTAATGCCTCCTCACCGTGTCTCAACGTCTCCTCACTCTTTCTAATGTCTCCTCGCCTTTCTCAACGTCGCCTCACTCTTTCTAATGTCTTCTCACCGTTTCTCAACGTCGCCTCACTCTTTCTAATGTCTCCTCACCGTTTCTCAACGTCGCCTCACTCTTTCTAACGTCTCCTCACCGTTTCTCAACGTCTCCTCACTCTTTCTAACGTCTCCTCACCGTTTCTCAACGTCTCCTCACTCTTTCTAATGTCTCCTACACCGTGTCTCAACGTCTCCTCACTCTTTCTAATGTCTCCTCACCGTGTCTCAACGTCTCCTCACTCTTTCTAATGTCTCCTTACCGTGTCTCAACGTCTCCTCACTTTTTCTAACATCTCCTCACCTTTCTCAACGTCTCCTCACTCTTTCTAACGTCTCCTCACCGTGTCTCAACGTCTCCTCACTCTTTCTAACGTCTCCTCACCGTTTCTCAACGTCTCCTCACTCTTTCTAACGTCTCCTCACCGTGTCTCAACGTCTCCTCACTCTTTCTAACGTCTCCTCGCCTTTCTCAACGTCGCCTCACTCTTTCTAATGTCTCCTCACCGTTTCTCAACGTCGCCTCACTCTTTCTAATGTCTCCTCACCGTTTCTCAACGTCTCCTCACTCTTTCTAATGCCTCCTCATCGTGTCTCAACGTCGCCTCACTTTTTCTAATGTATCTCACCGTGTCTCAACGTCGCCTCACTCTTTCTAACGTCTCCTCACCGTTTCTCAACGTCGCCTCACTCTTTCTAACGTCTCCTCACCTTTCTCAACGTCTCCTCACTTTTTCTAATGCCTCCTCACCGTTTCTCAACGTCTCCTCACTCTTTCTAATGCCTCCTCACCGTGTCTCAACGTCGCCTCTCTCTTTCGAATGCCTCCTCACCGTGTCTCTACGTCGCCTCACTCTTTCTAATGTCTCCTCATCGTTTCTCAACGTCTCCTCACTCTTTCTAATGTCTCCTCACCGTTTCTCAACGTCGCCTCACTCTTTCTAATGTCTCCTCACCGTTTCTCAACGTCGCCTCACTCTTTCTAATCTCTCCTCACCGTTTCTCAACGTCTCCTCACTCTTTCTAATGCCTCCTCACCGTGTCTCAACGTCTCCTCACTTTTTCTAATACCTCCTCACCGTGTCTCAACGTCTCCTCACTCTTTCTAATGACTCCTCACCGTGTCTCAACGTCTCCTCACTCTTTCTAATGTCTCCTCACCGTGTCTCTACGTCGCCTCACTCTTTCTAATGTCTCCTCACCGTGTCTCAACGTCGCCTCACTCTTTCTAATGTCTCCTCACCGTGTCTCAACGTCTCCTCACTCTTTCTAATGTCTCCTCACCGTGTCTCAACGTCGCCTCTCTCTTTCTAATGCCTCCTCACCGTGTCTCAACGTCTCCTCACTCTTTCTAATGTCTCCTCACCATGTCTCAACGTCTCCTTACTCTTTTTAATGTCTCCTCACCGTGTCTCAACGTCTCCTCACTCGTTCTAATGTCTCCTCATCGTTTCTCAACGTCTCCTCACTTTTTCTAATGTCTCCTCACCGTTTCTCAACGTCGCCTCACTCTTTCTAATGTCTCCTCACCGTTTCTCAACGTCTCCTCACTCTTTCTAATGTCTCCTCACCGTTTCTCAACGTCGCCTTACTCTTTCTAATGTCTCCTCACCGTTTCTCAAAGTCTCCTCACTCTTTCTAATGCCTCCTCACCGTGTCTCAACGTATCCTCACTCTTTCTAATGACTCCTCACCGTGTCTCAACGTCTCCTCACTCTTTCTAACGTCTCCTCACCATTCTGAACGTCTCCTCAGTCTTTCTAATGTCTCCTCACCGTGTCTCAACGTCTCCTCACTCTTTCTAATGTCTCCTCACCGTGTCTCTACGTCTCCTCACTCTTTCTAATGTCTCCTCACCGTGTCTCAACGTCTCCTCACTCTTTCTAATGCCTCCTCACCATGTCTCAACGTCTCCTTACTCTTTTTAATGTCTCCTCACCGTGTCTCAACGTCTCCTCACTCTTTCTAATGTCTCCTCACCGTGTCTCAACGTCTCCTTACTTTTTCTAACGTCTCCTCACCTTTCTCAACGTCTCCTCACTCTTTCTAACGTCTCCTCACCGTTTCTCAACGTCTCCTCACTCTTTCTAACGTCTCCTCACCGTTTCTCAACGTCTCCTCACTCTTTCTAACATCTCTTCACTGTTTCTCAACGTCTCCTCACTCTTTCTAACGTCTCCTCACCGTGTCTCAACGTCTCCTCACTCTTTCTAACGTCTCCTCACCTTTCTCAACGTCGCCTCACTGTTTCTAATGTCTCCTCACCTTTCTCAACGTCGCCTCACTCTTTCTAATGTCTCCTCACCGTTTCTCAACGTCGCCTCACTCTTTCTAATGTCTCCTCATCGTTTCTCAACGTCTGTTCACTCTTTCTAATGTCTCCTCACCGTTTCTCAACGTCGCCTCACTCTTTGTAATGTCTCCTCACCGTTTCTCAACGTCTCCTCACTCTTTCTAATGCCTCCTCAACGTTTCTCAACGTCACCTCACTCTTTCTAATGTATCTCACCGTGTCTCAACGTCGCCTCACTCTTTCTAACGTCTCCTCACCGTTTCTGAACGTCGCCTCACTCTTTCTAACGTCTCCTCACCTTTCTCAACGTCTCCTCACTCTTTCTAATGCCTCCTCACCGTTTCTCAAAGTCTCCTCACTCTTTCTAATGCCTCCTCACCGTGTCTCAACGTCGCCTCACTCTTTCTAATGCCTCCTCACCGTGTCTCTACGTCGCCTCACTCTTTCTAATGTCTCCTCATCGTTTCTCAACGTCTCCTCACTCTTTCTAATGTCCCCTCACCGTTTCTCAACGTCGCCTCACTCTTTCTAATGTCTCCTCACCCTTTCTCAACGTCTCCTCACTCTTTCTAATGCCTCCTCACCGTGTCTCAACGTCTCCTCACTCTTTCTAATGCCTCCTCACCGTGTCTCAACGTCTCCTCACTCTTTCTAATGCCTCCTCACCGTGTCTCAACGTCGCCTCACTCTTTCTAATATCTCCTCACCGTGTCTCAACGTCGCCTCACTCTTTCTAATGTGTCCTCACCGTGTCTCAACGTCTCCTCACTCTTTCTAACGTCTCCTCACCTTTCTCAACGTCGCCTCACTCTTTCTAATGTCTCCTCACCGTTTCTCAACGTCGCCTCACTCTTTCTAACGTCTCCTCACCTTTCTCAACGTCTCCTCACTCTTTCTAATGTCTCCTCATCGTTTCTCAACGTCTCCTCACTCTTTCTAATGTCTCCTCACCGTTTCTCAACGTCGCCTCACTCTTTCTAATGTCTCCTCAGCGTTTCTCAACGTCTCCTCACTCTTTCTAATGTCTCCTCACCATTTTTCAACGTCTCCTCACTCTTTCTAATGCCTCCTCACCGTTTCTCAACGTCGCCTCACTCTTTCTAATGCCTCCTCACCGTGTCTCAACGTCGCCTCACTCTTTCTAATGCCTCCTCACCGTGTCTCAACGTCGCCTAACTCTTTCTAATGTCTCCTCACCTTTTCTCAACGTCGCCTCACTCTTTCTAATGTCTCCTCACCATTCTCAACGTCTCCTCACTCTTTCTAATGCCTCCTCAACGTTTCTCAACGGCTCCTCACTCTTTCTAATGCCTCCTCACCGTGTCGCAACGTCGCCTCACTCTTTCTAATGCCTCCTCACCGTGTCTCAACGTCGCCTCACTCTTTCTAATGCCTCCTCACCGTGTCTCAACGTCTTCTCACTTTTTCTAATGTCCCCTCACCGTGTCTCAACGTCTCCTCACTCTTTCTAATGTCTCCTCACCGTTTCTCAACGTCTCCTCACTCTTTCTAATGCCTCCTCACCGTGTCTCAACGTCGCCTGATTCTTTCTAATGTCTCCTCACCGTGTCTCAACGTCGCCTCACTCTTTCTAATGCCTCTTCACCGTTTCTCAACGTCTCCTCACTCTTTCTAATGTCTCCTCACCGTTTCTCAACGTCTCCTCACTCTTTCTAATGTCTCCTCACTCTTTCTAATGTCTCCTCACCGTTTCTCAACGTCTCCTCACTCTTTCTAATGTCTCCTCACCGTTTCTCAACGTCTCCTCACTCTTTCTAATGCCTCCTCACCGTGTCTCAACGTCTCCTCACTCTTTCTAATGACTCCTCACCGTGTCTCTACGTCGCCTCACTCTTTCTAATGTCTCCTCACCGTGTCTCAACGTCGCCTCACTCTTTCGTCGCCTCACTCCTTCCGTGTAATCAACGTCTGAAGAGAATTGGTTCTAAGAGACTAGGAGGCTTAGCTGCAGTTTTGGAGTACTTGATAACTAAGACTGGGAAAGGTAGTGATTTTTGTAAGGTTATATTTAGTTTGTTTAAGGAATTGGTAAGATCATTCTGGAAGTTTACAGGTTTATTCGCAAATACGATTGTGCCACTTATTGAGGGGTTGTAAAAAGTCTTACGTTTTGAGTAGGAATTGTGAGAATTCCTAAAGACACAACTATTTGTAGTGAAAGGTGAAATACAACTATCCCTCGATTTACACGGTACTCAGTTCACACAATTTTGGCTTTGCGAGGTCAAAAAATGCAACAAGTTTCGATTGACATGGTACTGACTGAGATTTCCTTTCTATGTAAAGTCGCTCAAAAAAGTATCCGAACGCTGTGGTTGATTACAGAATTCAGAAAAAATATATGCCAACGATTTTTTTAGAAATTACTGATCTGGCAACCTTCCTGTACTGTACACGGAGATTGCCAGATCACTAATTTCTAAAAAAATCGTTGCCAGATGTTTTTTCTGAATTCTGTCATCAACCATGGTGTTCGGATACTTTTTTGAGCGACTGTACGTCTCAATCAGTACCGCGTAAATCGAAACTGGTTGCATTTTTTGACCGTGCAAAGCCAAAATTGTGTGAACTGAGTACCGTGTAAATCGAGGGATAGGTGTATTTTCTATCGATGGTTTATTTTCATACTGGTGAAGATAAAGATTTGAGTTAGTTGAATTAATTTTATATCTCTGTTTTTATTTAAACTTTTGTAATAAATTACCTTATTTTACAATAATTGTTGTCAATTATTCTTTTTGAACCCACGCTCTGTTTCCATCCATTAAATTTATAACAATATGCCTCCCATTTTTACGTTTCGTTCTTTTTCTGGCATCCTTAGTTTTTTATTATGGTATCCGTGGCCGAGTGGTTAGCACGCTTGGCTACTGATCTAAGGGACCTGGGTTCGAGCCCCGGATTTAGGCATGGATGTGTGTGTCGTTTTTCTGCTGAGTTCCTGCCATCCTCACAGACCTTCTACTATGGCATATAAACTGACAGGCTCCTGTCAGACCTCTGTGGCAAGCAGCTGCTTGAGGGGGTATTTATTTTATTTATTTATATCATCCTTCATTTTATTATTTTATTGTTTTCTAAATTAATAGTTTAATATCTACCGTGTATTAAAGAATTAAAGTTAGTCAGGGGCTGATTTACCTATTAACGGAGTAAGCGGTGGCTTAGGGGCCTCATATAGTTCTCTGAATTTATAATTACATTTGGTTCTTAAACATTTGGTTCTTAAAAATTTTTAATTATTAGTAAGTAGTTGTAAATAGTAAACAATAATATTTAAATATAAACATACTAGTATGGTACTAGTATGGTGTTTTTAATTATTATTATTATTATTATTATTTTTATTATTATTATTATTATTATTATTATTATTATTATTATTATTATTATTATTATTATTATTATCAAAGTATTAAATGCTAATTATAAAGTAATAGCATGAAAAAATTAAAAATTCTCATTTTTTAGCAATAGCATGGAGAAATGTTTTCATAAATGCAGAGGTCCTTTCAACTACACACCATAGGGCCCCCTAAATGTTCCACTTAGGGCCCCTGGATCTTTAAATCCGCTACTGAAGGCATTAAAAGTTGGCCTATGAAGTGTAAAAGTTTACTGACATGTAAAAGTGTAGACAGAAATTAACGTTCTGCAGAAACACTTCATAAGGAAAAGAACAAATAATAATAATGGACATCGCGTCTTTCTTTGTTCGCCAGGCATCACAATGGCTGCAATTGCGAAATGCAAAATAATTCTGACTGAGAGATAACAATTTAAAACAAAGGGCGCGAGGCAAAACCACTTCGTCATGCGATGGCGTCAAGCTCAGGAAACGGAACTGGCAGCGACGCAGACGCAGAATTAGTTTTAATTAGTACTTGATAAACTGGCAACACCACCTTTGTTCTTGCCTTGTGAGCATGCGCACTTCCTTCTCGTGATGGATATCTCGCGGTTTGCCATTCACCAGTTCGCGTGTCACCACTTCACAACGTCAGCTCCACTTGCGAGCAAACCCACAAATACCGAAAGATCCTGTTTTTTGTTTTAAAGGCGAAATGAAAGGGATTTATTTCCAGCGCGTTCTTTGTGTGAAGCGATTAAATGATTGCGCTGAAGAAATCCTTTCCCGTTTGGTGAATTGCGAATGCAGCCATAAGATATGAGTTGTGTGCTGTTCACTTCCAATCTGGAGATCATGAAGTGTACTGTTGTTATTTCCGTTAAAATATTCTAGATTAGTAGATATTTAAAATTTTGGTGAATTACATGGAAAGATTTCTCTTGCGAAACAAAATTAAGCAAATAAATTCATAGATTGCAATATGGAAATAATAACTTATAACGTAGAAGCGAATTTGTTAAAGTTTAAAAGCAGACGGTTAGTTTTTAAAACACAAATTCGAATGCAGTTCAAACGAGGGTATTATTTAACAAATTTCAAGGAATGACCTTTTTTTCCCCATACCAGTTCCGTGAAGTTGTGCGACAAGATTGTTTGAAAATCGAATTTTAAAAGACGAGTATTTTTAATACGAATATTCTAAAAAATGTTTTCAATAACAAATCCGTTCAAAGAACAGAAATTTTTCAATATTCAGGAGGAACTCGACCTCCCGACTGGCAACATTTATGGGATAGTAAATGATCTGCTTTCGGAAGGATATTAGGGGCTCTCCTACAATCAGGGACAGATTTACATTTCAAGCCGGCTCGTAATCTACATTTGCCAGGTACGAGTCTTGAATATTAGAATTCTGGATATTAGAATGAGTAAAGAGGCGTTAGAAAGGTTAAGAGAAGGCCTTATAAAGGGTTGGGTTACTTTACCTATGAGAGGCATTTTTTTGCACACCATGGGCTAAATGGCCAGGTCACATGGACCCCGAAGGCTCAGAGAAGGTTGGGGGAGGGGACCCACTGGAACAGCTGTGGGGAGACAGATGGTAGCCTCCCGTCAAGGCCATCCACCGTGTTCTTTAACGTGCACAGGGTATGGCTCTCTCGCATACGGGGGGCGGGGGGGGCCTCAGTCGGTAGCGCGCCAGGCTCGTAATCTGTAGTTCCCAGGTTCGAGTCACAGCTGGGTCAGCGTTGAGATTTATCTTCGCAAAATTCCCCGCCCTGCCCACGGTCAGTAGGGGCCACCAATGAGGTTTGGAAAGGCCGCCGTCCGTCGGATGGGCGTTAAGCCGTGGCCCCGTGTATGGGAGAGCCATACCCTGTGCACGTTAAAGAACACGCTGGATGACCTTGATGGGAAGATACCATCTGTCTCCCAACAGCTGTTCCAGTGGGTCCCCTCCCCCAACCTTCTCTGAGCCTTGGGGGTCCTTTGTGACCTGACCGTTTAGCCCATGGTGTGCACAAAAGTGCCGCTCACAGGTAAAACAACCCAACCCGCATACGGTGCCACGGCTTTACGCCCCATCCGATGGACGGCGGCCTTTTCAAGCCCATCGGTGTCCCTCTACTGACCGTGGGCAGGGCTGGGAATTTTGAGGGGACTTAGAAAGAGTGAAATGGGCATAACGAAGAGTAAAAGAAAGTTAGAAAAAAGTAAATTGAATACTAGAGAGAATAAGGATGCGTCAGAAATTGTAAAGTGGTATTAGAAAGAGCAATATGAGGAAGGAGGATATTAGAAAGTCTAAAGGAACATTGGGAAGGGTGGAGGAGGAGATGAAAAGGGGAAAGGGGACACTAGAAGGGGAAAAGCCAGAGTAAGAATGGGGAGAGCAGAGTCGGAGTGAAAAGAATATTGCAAAAAGTAAAGAAGTGTTAGAAAGTATAAAGTGGGCATTAGAAAGAGTAAAGAGGCGTTAGAAAGGTAAGGATACGTTTAGAAAGAGAAAAGAGGAGGAACATTAGAAAGGGAAAGGGGCGTTAGAAAAGGTGGAGATACATTAGAAAGGCTAAAGAAGGCATTAGAAAGTGTGAAAGAGATGTTGGAAAGAGTAAAGTGACCATTACAAAGAATAAACAGGCGTTAGAAAGGATAACATGTGAACATTAAAAAGTGAAAGGGGCATTAGAAAAGTTCGTAAAGAGGTTAGAAAGTGTAAAGCATAAGACAGAGTGAAGAGGCGTTACAAAGGGTAAGGGAACATTAGAAAGAGTAAGGAACGGGAACATTAAAAAGGGAAAGGGGCATTAGAAAGGTTCAAGAAGGTGTTAGAAAGTGTAAAGCATAATACAGGGTAAAGACGCGTTAGAAAAAGGAAGAAGTAACATTAGAAAAAGTAAGGATCGGGAACATTACAAAGGGTAAAGAATGGGAACATTGAAAGGGAAAGGGGCATTATAAAGGTTCAAGAAGGGGTTAGAAAGTGTAAAGCATAATACAGAGTAATGCGGCGTTAGAAAGGGAAAAAGTAACATTAGAAAAAGTAAGGAACGGAAATATTAGGAAGGTTAAAGAATGGGAACATTAAAAAGGGAAAGGGACATTAGAAAGGTTCAAGAAGGGGTTAGAAAGTGTAAAGCATAATACAGAATGAAGAGGCGTCAGAAAGGGAAAAAGTAACATTAGAAAAAGTAAAGATCGGGAACATTAGAAAGGGTAAAGAATGGGAACATTAAAAAGACAAAGGAGCATTAGAAATGTTCAAGAAGGGGTTAGAAAGTGTAAAGCATAATAATAGAGTAAAGAGGCGTTAGAAAGGGTAAGGGGACATTAGAAAAAGTAAGGATCGGGAACATTACAAAGGGTAAAGAATGGGAACATTAAAAGGGAAAGGGGTATTAGAAAGGTTCAAGAAGGGGTTAGAAAGTGTTAAGCATAATACACGGTACAGAGGCGTTAGAAAAGGAAAAAGTAACATTAGAAAAACTAAGGAACGGGAACATTAGAATGGGTAAAGAATGGGAACATTAAAAACGGAAAGGGACATTAGAAAGGTTCAAGAAGGGGTTAGAAAGTGTAAAGCATAATACAGAATAAAGAGACGTTAAAAAGTGTAAGGGGACATGAGAAAAAGTAAAGAACGGAACATTAGGAAGAGGAAAGAATGGGAACATTAAAAAGTAAGGTTTGGGAAAATTGGAAAGGGTAAAGAATGGGAACATTAACAAACGAAAGCGGCATTAGAAAGTTTCAAGAAGGGGTTAGAAAGTGTAAAGCATAATACAGAGTAAAGAGGCGTTAGAAAGGGAAAAAGTAACATTAGAAAAAGTAAGAATCGGAAGCATTAGAAAGGGTAAAGAATGGGAACATTAAGAAGGGGAAAGGGTTATTAGAAATGTTTAAGAAGGAGTTAGAAAGTGTAAAGCATAATACAGAGTAAATAGGTGTTAGAAAGGGAAAAGGTAACATTAGAAAAAGTAAGGATCGGAAACATTAGAAAGGGGAAAGAATGGGTACATTAAAAGGGAAAGGGGCATTATAAAGGTTCAAGAAGGGGTTAGAAAGTGTAAAGCATAATACAGAGTAAAGAGGCATTAGAAAGGGAAAAAGTAACATTAAAAAAAGTAAGGAATGGGAACATTAGAAAGGGTAAAGAATGGGAACATTAAAAAAGGGAAAGGGGCATTAGAAAGGTTCAAGAAGGGGCTATAAAGTGTATAGAAGAATACAGAGTAAATAGGCGTTAGAAAGGGAAAAAGTAACATTAGAAAAAGTAAGGAACCGGAACATTAGAAAGGGTAAAGAACGTAAACATTAAAAAGGGAAAAGGGTATTAGAAAGGTTCAAGAAGGGGTTAGAAAGTGTAAAGCATAATACAGAGTAAAGAGGCGTTAGAAAGGGGAAAAGTAAGGAACGGGAACATTGGAAAGGGTAAAGAATGGTAACATTAAAAAGGGAAAGGGGTATTAGAAAGGTTCAAGAAAGGGTTAGAAAGTGTAAAGCATAATACAGAGTAAATAGGCGTTAGATAGGGAAAAGGTAACATTAGAAAAAGTATGGATCGGAAACATTAGAAAGGGTAAAGAATGGGAACATTAAAAAGGGAAAGGGTATTAGAAAGGTTTAAGAATGGGTTAGAAAATGTAAAGCATAATACAGAGTAAAGAGGCGTTAGAAAGTGAAAAGTAACATTAGAAAAAGTAAGGATCGGGACATTAGAAAGGGTAAAGAATGGGAACATTAAAATGGAAAGTTGTATTAGAAAGGTTGAAGAAGGGGTTAGAAAGTGTAAAGGGAACTTCAGAGTAAAGAGGAGTTAGAAAGGGAAAACAATTAACATTAGAAAAAGTAAGGATCGGGACATTAGAAAGGGTAAAGAATGGGAACATTGAAAAGGGAAAGCGGCTTTAGAAAGGTTAAAGAAGATATTGGAAAGTGTAAAGTGGGCATTAGAAAAAGTAAGAAATGGGTTGTTTGTTTCACCAGTGGGCAGAAGCTCATAATGGACGATACCAGCTGTAGTCTACCAGACACACAACAAAATTTTCTGTTGGTGGATCCTGGGCTTTGATGTATGCAGTTCAGGCTCACTGGACGACAACCAATGATATGAACTTTTGGTGTTCCTATAGACAATCCATTTTTCATCACTCGCCAACGACCTGTCCAAAAATAGCTTATTCTTATGGCGGGAAAGCAGTGACGTAAGCCGCTGGTGTTTGATGTCGGCAGTTAGCTCATGTGGAACCCATTTGCTCAGCGTCCAGAGTTTTCGAAGGTGATGCAAAAGTAAACGAATGATTTCGTTACTTGCATGGAACCTCTTTTTCAAGTTCTTGGTACGTTTGACTTGATGACTCAAACTCTGTGTTGGCCTTCAGTTCATTGTCATCAATGACGGTCGGTCCTGCCTCGAGGGGAGCATCTTCAAAGCAGCAACTTCAACCGCCTCATTGGCTGACGCAAATTTTCTGAACCACTTTTGGGCTGTCTGTTCGCTCACTGTGTTCTCTTGAAATATCGTACTTATCTTGCGGGCTGCTTGCGCCACTTTGGTTCCCACTTTAAACTCATAAAGTAAGAACGCTCGAATAACTGCATTCCACGCAGACATGTTTTCGTCACCCTTCGCAATTTCACGGAACCGCTTTTCACGCTTGCTACACATCAACTGACTCAACGTACTGTGTCGCTCAAAAAAGTATCCGAACACTACGGTTGATTACAAAATTCAGAAAAAAATATTTGGCAACGATTTTTTTAGAAATTAGTGAGCTGGCAACCTTCGTGTCACGTGACACGAAGGTTGCCAGCCCACTAATTTGTCACGTGACACGAAGGTTGCCAGCTCACTAATTTCTAAAAAAATCGTTGCCAAATATTTTTTTCTGAATTTTGTAATCAACCGTATTGTTCGGATACTTTTTTGAGCGACAGTACCACGTGCTTTCGACTGAAGTTCGTGCTTTCGACCACGTGCTTTCGCTTTCGACGCATGCGTACCATGGTAATTGTGCTTACGTACTTTTCGTTGAAACGATAACATCGGAAAATGACACGAACTCATTTGATCACCTGATAGAGAAACAATATTGCAATATCAGCAAGTTCAACAGAAACTCTGAATATCGATGCACGTCTTGGCGACGAAATTGCTTTCTGTGTTAGTCCCTGAACTTTAGGTTACACAAAAATCGATATTGTTGGTTGAATGATAATTTCCTTGTTGTGAATTACTTATTTCGCAATCAACTATAGGTTTTTCCATAACAATAATAAGCCGTGAACAATCCCTTTGGAGACTTTCCTTCAATCATTCTCGAATCGATCTCAACCGATCTTTTAACCTTTTTGATCTAAAAGAAGAACAACACAGAATATTCTCAAAATGTAATTTAACTTTTATCAAATGATGATGCCCATTATAAAGATGCATTAATTAAAATCAACGAAAAAATGATAGCGTTAATTGGTTTATTATCAGAAGATACAATGTTCGATAGAGGAGGGGAGCACAAACACTCCCCCACCCAGATCCGGCCCTGTAATCTACTTTTAATAAACTGTCCTGTAATAATCTGGCCCAGCATGTACATATAATTGTTAAACTTATCTAATTTCATTCATACTTCAAGATTTTTTTAAAGACCTTTAAACGGAGGGGAAATATTAATTATACTGAAATATTCCCTCCCACCTTTTACTTTTTTCGGCTCGATTGAGTCTCTTCACCCCCCCCCCCTTTTTTTTTTTTACTTTTTTCGGCTCGGTTGAGTCTCTTCACCACCCCATTTACTTTTTTCGGCTCGATTGAGTCTCTTCACCCCCCCTTTATTTTTTCGGTTCGATTGAGTCTCTTCACCCCCCCCCCTTACTTTTTTCGGCTCGATTGAGTCTCTTCAACCCCCCCCCTTTACTTTTTTCGGCTCGATTGAGTCTCTTCACCCCCCCCCCCTTTATTTTTTTGGCTCGATTGAGTCTCTTCACCCCCCCCCTTACTTTTTTCGGCTCGATTGAGTCTCTTCACCCCCCCCCCCCCCCTCTTTATGCTGTTTTAGATCCGGTTTCGAGACGATAAAATTTAAAACTTTAACTCTCTCCGTTTTCTTCATTGTGGAAAAAATGTATCGGAAATTCCGAAAGCAGTTCTAGTCTATTTTGTCACAAATTAAATCGTCATTGCTTGATTTGTCTTTCCATTATCCAGACTTGCCCTTCCGTTATTCAGAATACGCCATAGGAGTGGAATCGAAAATAAATAATAAATACGAGGGCGTGGGGAGAGAAACATTTGAATCGAGACGGGATGGGGATTTTGGAATTAGAACTTCTTATTGCCTAGTAACGCAATACGTTTATCGACTCCATTTTAATGCATTTATAAAAGGGAGTGGCTCAGTCGGTAGCGCGCCAGGCTCGTAATCTGTAGTTCTCACGTTCGAGTCCCAGCTGGGTCAGCGTTGAGATTTATCTCCGCAAAATTCCCCGCCCTGCCCACGGTCAGTAGGGGACACCGATGGGCTTGGAAAGGCCGCCGTCCGTCGGATGGGACGTTAAGCCGTGGCCCCGTGTGCGAATGAGACATACCCTGTGCACGTTAAAGAACACGCTGGATGGCCTTGACGGGAGGCTACCATCTGTCTCCCAACAGCTGTTCCAGTGGTTCCCCCTCCCCCAACCTTTTCTGAGCCTTCGGGGTCCATGTGACCTGGCCATTTAGCCCATGGTGCAGCTCAGAGGTAAAACAACCCAACCCAAGCCTTTATAAAAATATTCTTAGTATATTCTGCTGAATCAGCTGCTTGCCTGGACAAAGGTCTGAGAGAAGCCTGTAATAGCCATAGAGAAGGTTTGGGAGGAAGGCGAGACCTCAGCAGAAAGAAAACACAACATTCATGCCCTTACCCAGGGCTGGAACCCAGGTTTCTTTTATCGGAAGCAAATGGTCTAAGGTAAAACACGTCCGTATGAACCAATATAGTGTCACGGGCCATTTCAAAATGGTGACCCGCCTCCTGCAGTTCATCGCTAATGTATTTCTGAGCATGCGCATTTGTCTCATCGCTGTAATTTGGGTTGGGTTGTTTTACCTCTGAGCGGCACTTTTTGCACACCATGGGCTAAATGGCCAGGTCACATGGACCCCGAAGGCTCAGAGAAGGTTGGGGGAGGGGACCCACTGGAACAGCTGTTGGGAGACAGATGGTAGCCTCCCGTCAAGGCCATCCAGGATCGAGTGGAGGGGATAATGAATGGTCTGAGAGAATGGCGATAAATGATCCGAGTGAAGAGGGAAGTGAATGGAGCGAATATGGGCGATAAATGATCGAAGTGAAGTCTGAGTGCAGGGGATTATGTGATTCGAGTGAGGGAAGGAGATATGTAATCTCGGTGAATAGGCGAATGATCATTCAGAAGGGGATAGGTGTTTCGAGAGAAGGGTGGGAGACAAGTGATCCAAGTGAATGGAGGAATGGTCCAAGTGAAGGGGGATAAGAGATCCAAGCGAATCTGGGATATAAGAGACCAAAGTGAATCTGAGAGATAAGTGACCAGAGTGAATTTGGGAGATAAGAAATCAAAATGAATATAGAAGATTAATGATCGAGGTGAATGAGGAAATGATCCGATCGAAAGGGATAAGTGATACGAATGAATGGGGGAAATAAGGAATTGAAATTAATGAGGTAAATAAGGAATCTGAGTGAATGGGTGAAGTACATAATCCGAGTGAATGAGTGAATAGGAATTCGAGTGAGCTGGTGAATGATGCGACTGAAGTGGGGGGGAGAAAAATAATCTAAGTGAATGGGAAATGGATCGACTGCAGGGGGATGAATGGTCTGAGAAAATTGCGATAAATGATCCGAGGGAAGTGATCGGAGTGATTATGGGCGATAAATGATCCAAGTGAACGAGGAAGAGAAGTGATCTGATTGAATGGGTGAGGTACATCGTCCGAGTGAATGAGTGAACAGGAATTTGAGTGAACTGGTGAATGATGCGAATGAAAGGGAAGATAAATAATCCAAGTGAATGGGGAATGGATTCAGTGGAGGGAATAATGAATAGAAGGAAAGAATGGGAATAAATGATCCGAGTGAAGAGGGAAGTGATCGGAGTGAATATGGGCGATAAATGATCCAAGTGAACGAGGAAGAGAAGTGATCTGATTGAATGGGTGAGGTACATAGTCCGAGTGAATGAGTGAACAGGAATTTGAGTGAACTGGTGAATGATGCGAATGAAAGGGAAGATAAATAATCCAAGTGAATGGGGAATGGATTCAGTGGAGGGAATAATGAATAGAAGGAAAGAATGGGAATAAATGATCCGAGTCAAGAGGGAAGTGATCGGAGTGAATATGGGCGATAAAAGATCCAAGTGAACGAGGAAGAGAAGTGATCTGATTGAATGGGTGAGGTACATCGTCCGAGTGAATGAGTGAACAGGAATTTGAGTGAACTGGTGAATGATGCGAATGAAAGGGAAGATAAATAATCCAAGTGAATGGGGAATGGATTCAGTGGAGGGAATAATGAATAGCCGGAAAGAATGGGAATAAATGATCCGAGTGAAGAGGGAAGTGATCGGAGTGAATATGGGCGATAAATGATCCAAGTGAACGAGGAAGAGAAGTGATCTGATTGAATGGGTGAGGTACATAGACCGAGTGAATGAGTGAACAGGAATTTGAGTGAACTGGTGAATGATGCGAATGAAAGGGAAGATAAATAATCCAAGTGAATGGGGAATGGATTCAGTGGAGGGAATAATGAATAGCCGGAAAGAATGGGAATAAATGATCCGAGTGAAGAGGGAAGTGATCGGAGTAAATATGGGCGATAAATGATCCAACTGAACGAGGAAGAGAAGTGATCTGATTGAATGGGTGAGGTACATAGTCCGAGTGAATGAGTGAACAGGAATTTGAGTGAACTGGTGAATGATGCGAATGAAAGGGAAGATGAATAATCCAAGTGAATGGGGAATGGATTCAGTGGAGGGAATAATGAATAGCCGGAAAGAATGGGAATAAATGATCCGAGTGAAGAGGGAAGTGATCGGAGTGAATATGGGCGACAAATGATCCAAGTGAACGAGGAAGAGAAGTGATCTGATTGAATGGGTGAGGTATATAGTCTGAGTGAACAGGAATTTGAGTGAACTGGTGAATGATGCGAATGAAAGGGAAGATAAATAATCCAAGTGAATGGGGAATGGATTCAGTGGAGGGAATAATGAATAGCCGGAAAGAATGGGAATAAATGATCCGAGTGAAGAGGGAAGTGATCGGAGTGAATATGGGCGATAAATGATCCAAGTGAACGAGGAAGAGAAGTGATCTGATTGAATGGGTGAGGTACATAGACCGAGTGAATGAGTGAACAGGAATTTGAGTGAACTGGTGAATGATGCGAATGAAAGGGAAGATAAATAATCCAAGTGAATGGGGAATGGATTCAGTGGAGGGAATAATGAATAGCCGGAAAGAATGGGAATAAATGATCCGAGTGAAGAGGGAAGTGATCGGAGTGAATATGGGCGATAAATGATCCAAGTGAACGAGGAAGAGAAGTGATCTGATTGAATGGGTGAGGTACATAGACCGAGTGAATGAGTAAACAGGAATTTGAGTGAACTAGTGAATGATGCGAATGAAAGGGAAGATAAATAATCCAAGTGAATGGGGAATGGATTCAGTTGAGGGAATAATGAATAGCCGGAAAGAATGGGAATAAATGATCCGAGTGAAGAGGGAAGTGATCGGAGTGAATATGGGCGATAAATGATCCAACTGAACGAGGAAGAGAAGTGATCTGATTGAATGGGTGAGGTACATAGACCGAGTGAATGAGTGAACAGGAATTTGAGTGAACTGGTGAATGATGCGAATGAAAGGGAAGATAAATAATCCAAGTGAATGGGGAATGGATTCAGTGGAGGGAATAAGGAATAGCCGGAAAGAATGGGAATAAATGATCCGAGTGAAGAGTTAAGTGATCGGAGTGAATATGGGCGATAAATGATCCAAGTGAACAAGGAAGAGAAGTGATCTGATTGAATGGGTGAGGTACATAGACCGAGTGAATGAGTGAACAGGAATTTGAGTGAACTGGTGAATGATGCGAATGAAAGGGAAGATAAATAATCCAAGTGAATGGGGAATGGATTCAGTGGAGGGAATAATGAATAGCCGGAAAGAATGGGAATAAATGATCCGAGTGAAGAGGGAAGTGATCGGAGTGAATATGGGCGATAAATGATCCAAGTGAGCGAGGAAGAGAAGTGATCTGATTGAATGGGTGAGGTACATAGTCCGAGTGAATGAGTGAACAGGAATTTGAGTGAACTGGTGAATGATGCGAATGAAAGGGAAGATAAATAATCCAAGTGAATGGGGAATGGATTCAGTGGAGGGAATAATGAATAGCCGGAAAGAATGGGAATAAATGATCCGAGTGAAGAGGGAAGTGATCGGAGTGAATATGGGCGATAAATGATCCAAGTGAACGAGGAAGAGAAGTGATCTGATTGAATGGGTGAGGTACATAGTCCGAGTGAATGAGTGAACAGGAATTTGAGTGAACTGGTGAATGATGCGAATGAAAGGGAAGATAAATAATCCAAGTGAATGGGGAATGGATTCAGTGGAGGGAATAATGAATAGCCGGAAAGAATGGGAATAAATGATCCGAGTGAAGAGGGAAGTGATCGGGGTGAATATGGGCGATAAATGATCCAAGTGAACGAGGAAGAGAAGTGATCTGATTGAATGGGTGAGGTACATAGTCCGAGTGAATGAGTGAACAGGAATTTGAGTGAACTGGTGAATGATGCGAATGAAAGGGAAGATAAATAATCCAAGTGAATGGGGAATGGATTGAGTGGAGGGAATAATGAATAGCCGGAAAGAATGGGAATAAATGATCCGAGTGAAGAGGGAAGTGATCGGGGTGAATATGGGCGATAAATAATCCAAGTGAACGAGGAAGAGAAGTGATCTGATTGAATGGGTGAGGTACATATTCCAAGTGAATGAGTGAATGGAGAATTCGAGTGAACTGGTGAATGATGGGAGTTAAGGGGGGAGATAAATAATCCAAGTGAATGGGAAATGGATCGAAAGGAGGGGATAATGAATGATCTGAGAGAATGGCGATAAATGATCCGAGTGAAGAGGGAAGTTGTCGGAACGAATATGAGCGATAAATGATCGAAGTGAATAGGGAAGAGAAATGATCTGAGTGAATGGGTGAGGTACATAGTCTGGTGAATGATGTAAGTGAAGTGGGGAGAGAAGTAATCCAAATGAATGGGGGAATGGATCGAATGGGGGATGAATGGTCGGTGTGAATGGGGATAGATGATCCACGTGATGGGGGTGGTTGATTTGAATGAAGGCAATATATGATCTCATTGATTTAGGAAGTGATCAGAGTGAAAGAGGAGGTGATCCAAATGAAGGAGAATATATGATCCCATTGATTTAGGAAAAAATCAGAGAGATAAGTGATCCAAGTGTTTGGAAATGGTCTTGGGAAATTTATTGAAATATATGGATGGATAAATGCACCTAGTGTTTGGAGAAATGATCCGAGTGAAGGAGAATATGTGATTATAGTGAATGAGGAAGTGATCCGGGTGAGCGAATGGTCCGAATAAAAGGGGATAAGTAATTCGAGTGAAAGGGAATAAGTGATCTGAGCGTACCTGATGAATGAAATAGTGAATGGGGGGGGGGGGGAATGACCAGAGTGAATGAGGCAAGGATCCGAATGAAGTGGAATAAGTGATCCGAATTGAGAGAGATATATTATCAGAGAGAAAAAGGGAGGGATCCAAATGAAGTGGGATAAATGATCCAAGTGAATGGAGAAGAGATCAGAGTGCATGGAGGAATGGTCTAAGAGGGAATAAATGATCCAAGTGAAGAGGGATGAGTAATCCCAATGAATGGGTAGTGATCTAAATAAATGGTAATAAATGATCCTACTGAAGGGACTTCATTTGGATTTCGATTCGCCGAACCAAGCATCTTTCTGTCATCACAACAGGTGGTGATGATGATGACCTCCGCTGAGGAATGCGTGTCTCCTAGGCCTCCTGCTCCGTGACCCCATGCTTTCGAGACTGATGGGATATTCCTTTTCCTCTCCCCAAATTATATTCTAATGTCAACCGTGACACCTTCACTTATCGTTAGGTGCACAAAAACAAAGCCGTCCGAAGGGAAAGCCTGATGTCACGTGATTTGGTCTGCGCCACCGGGGGCTTACCAGAGCAGAGGCTCAGTCGAAGCACGAGACTTGATTCTACTCGTTCTTGTAGTCGCCATTGCTGTTTGCAACTTTACCTTTATGTGCAAAATGTGATTTCCATTTCTTTATTCTGTTTTATGTATATTGTTTAAATTCTAGTGTATTTATAGAATTATTACTGTCATCATGCCCCATAAATGTTGTGTTCCTGGCTGACGTGGGGCGGGGGTGGCTCACTCGGTAGCGCGCCAGGCTCGTAATCTGTAATTCCTAGGTTCCAGTCGCAGCTGGGTCAGCGTTGAGCTTTATCTCCACAAAATTCTCCGCTCTGCCCACGGTCAGTAGGGGACACCGATGGGCTTGGAAAGGCCGCCGTCCGTCGGATGGGACGTTAAGCCGTGGCCCCGTGTGCGGGAGAGCCATACCCTGTGCACGTTAAAGAACACGCTGGAAGGCCTTGACGGGAAGCTACCATCTGTCTCCCAACAGCTGTTCCAGTGGGTCCCCTCCCCCAACCTTCTCTGAGCCTTCGGGGTCCATGTGACCTGGCCATTTAGCCCATGGTGTGCAAAAAAGGGCCGCTCAGAGGTAAAACAACCCAACCCTGGCTGACGTAGTAATAATAGTGGATCACCGTATGTGTGCATGCCATAATATAAAAAAGAAAACATTTTGTGTTAACTATGTTGATCATTTAACAACAAAAAGTGATTTAGTATTGCATGTAGCTCAGCGGTTAATTAATGTGTGTGACCGTGGAGGACTAACTTATCCTGCTGAAGTTTCTTTAAGTGTGGGAATATTTGGTTGTGCTGTTTTCCAAACACTTACACCCAGTAATGTGGAGTAGCAATTTCTAAACCGCTATTTTCAATTATTGACATATGTTGATATTGCAAAGCAGTTTTTGAAATAAAAAAAGTGTTTAGCACAGATTTTCAGCGTATATGTGGGAATAAAATAATAGACTTGCTACATAAAATTTTATTAACATGTGAAATGTGTGTTTGCGTAATTACACACAATCAAAAGATGCACACAAGAAATCATCCAAAACGAAATTGAGCATTTTGGTCAAATGAGTAATCACAGGCCAGCTATGTCTATCTGTTGAATTTTATTGATGTACCAGTGATGTCTCAATGATAATCGTTTACATATTTGATGTAGATTTCAAATATGTATTCAATGTTATCATTCTTCTTAACAAGTTGCATGGATTATATTTCTAATTATTATGGAACATTCTTCAATGTTGCACTGAAATCTGTAATTTTTTTTATGTTCTTATGTCTCTTGCAAACTAAGTAAGGCAATAACAATAGTGCTCACATGTTGTGCTTATTAATTTTCACTTGTCTACTGTTATGTCTCAATGATAGACATTAGTTGTCACGAACTATTTTTTAAAGCGTACAGTATGAATGAGTTATCATTGGTATATTTGATGTGGGTTTCAAGTATTTGTCTTGTAGTTTCTATCATCAGTATTGGTATTCAATATTGTCATTTTTGTTCATAATCTGTATGGGTTGTGTTTCTTGTCATTATGAAACATCCTCAAAATTGCACTGAAATCCATGTTTTTTATATATTCTCTTACCAATTATGTAAGGCAATAACATAGTGCTTCCATGGTGTGCTTATTAATTTTCACTTGTCTATTGATATGTCTCAATGATAGACATTGGTTGTTGGAAAATGTTTTTTGAAGCATACAATATGATTGAGTTATCATTGGCATATTTGATGTGGGTTTGGAACATTTTTTTTTGTTAGATGTATGCATAGTCAATATATTTAGTTGTAAATAATTCAAAGTAATATTTGTATTAAATTTTTATGTCGTCGTGTTTGCTAAACAAGTCTTTCGTTTTGGTGTTTGTATTGGATTGTTGGGTTGTTTTAACTATGAGCGGCACTTTTTTGCACACCATGGGCTAAATGGTCAGGTCACATGGACCCCGAAGGCTCAGAGAAGGTTGGGGGAGGGGACCCACTGGAACAGCTGTTGGGAGACAGATGGTAGCCTCCCGTCAAGGCCATCCAGCGTGTTCTTTAACGTGTACAGGGTATGGCTCTCCCACACACGTGGCCACGGCTTAACGTCCCATCCGACGGACGGCGGCCTTTCCAAGCCCATCGGTGTCCCCTACTGACCGTGGGCAGGGCGGGGTTTGTATTGGGGTTTATTTCAATTATGTGATACTGATGATTTAAATCTTAATAAAAAAATAATTCTAGTCTTATTAATAAAATAACAGAATTGCACTGATGATTTGGTCAGCTGTGAATGAATTCTGATCTCAGTAGCTTTCTTTTTAGAACATAAGCTATGTGAAATTTAAAAGTTTTGTATGAAATATAACCATAGTTTTAGTGACAGATTGTATATGTGATATTTATCAATAATGTTTAACCCTATTTAAAGTTAGTACGAATATATTTTGTTAACCTGATATTTGATATTTATCTCTTCCAATTTGTTTGCAAATGTAGCTCATATATTTCGTTTCGAAAATTTTTTATTTTTTTTTAAATCAATAATATTATGATTTAAGATTCAGGTGTATTCCGTTTTCTTACAATGCCGTTTACAATTAAATATAATCAATAAATAAAATGTGAAACTATATTTAGATAAAATGTTTATTGAATTTTTTTTACATCGAGAAATGAGGAATTTTTATGTCTGTGAAAATAAAATATTTCCTGCAAGAATGAAATGCTTCTCCGCATTTATCATAATGTGCTTTATATAACTAACCTTTGATTCAATTCAGTACAGGACATGAAATCATTTAAAAAACGCACACGTCGAATTAGAAACGAATCAGATCCACTGACTTAAAGCTGTAATGCGATGCACGGCTCCCGTTTCTGACGTCATTAGCCATGTCGGTCACGTGACATCATCCCTTCAGACGGCTTTGATACAAGGTATTGTACCTTTCACCCGCCTTGGACATCCGCCTTGCTTGCTTCTTGATAGTTTCGTCGGCATGAGAAGATGTAGCTTGTTCGGCGCCATTTTGCCAACACCTCGACCACACTAAACCTTGAACAACCAACAAAGGGATGTCGCCACCTGCAATCCCTATCTCCAATTGCCATGCACATTTGGAAATATGCCATATCGCTAACTCTTCCATTAACTGCAACCTCAACCTCTGCTGACTTGGTTGACCATATCTTCGATTACACTGAGCTCGTGTGCGGTGCTCCACACGTTCATTCATGATGAGATCCATTGAGATTGTCCCATTCGGGATGGGGGTGGTTAAAATTCAGTGCTACATCAGCTCTAAGTCAGACAGCGTTAATTTGCATATTGCATTTAAAATCATTCCCTTCACTATAATTTCTTATCACAATACTCCCATTGGTATGTAAATGATAGCTAGGTAGTTACTGGAAGGAGAGCTATGCACCAATCCCCTGTGATGATGCATAAAACCGGCCAGGCCTAGCACCTAATGTCCGACCCCGCCTTCTCGTGGTGCAGACCGTTAGTACCTTTCAAAAGAGATATTCTCTTGTGGAAGTGAATGGAAGGGGAGGGCTGCCAGATTAGTGTGGCCTACTGATCTGGACAACTATGGCTACTTTTCTTTTTTTTTTCTACCCTGCTGAGGAGTGATCAACCACACAGGGTCCTGGTGCTGACCATATAAACCCACTGGACTGGACTGAGCTTGATTATGGATCCTGATTTTGCTGCACTGGTGGGCTTCTGTGGAGGGAAAATCTTCCGCTGTGTTTTCTGTTTGTTTGTGGGTTGACAGCCCCAAGTGAATAGATTCGCAGGACATGTTGTGGATAATCATATAGTTGGTGGCTAATCTGATAAATTCTACGTTGGAGGAAGTCTTCCAGTGCAGATGGCATCAGCCTTTAGTAGTGTGGGAATGGGTCTTTGCCTCATTCCTACGATTAAGGGGCTGTTTGATACCGTTGGCATTCCCTTTCTCAATAAAGATAGTTTCTTCAAACAATCCACTAACCATTTTCTCTCCATAGGTAGTTGGAATGTGAGGACTCTGCACTGAGCTTTTTCTCTTGACGTCTTCACACAAGAATTCCTCCGTTATAATTAAGATATTCTCAGCTTGCAAGAAACCAGATGGGCAGATAAAAGTCAGATTCTTAATTTCTTCTTTTCAGGGAGTGAAGATAATAAGCATCACCAAGGCCTGGGTCTGCTTCTAAGCAGACACGCTAGTGATGCTCTTCTAGGATATGAGTGCATTAATGAAAGGTTTCTTACAACAAAATTTCAGACAAGCGTTAAAGACCTGAATGTTATCTGCTGTTATGCCCCCACTGAGGATGCCGATGAGGATGAGAAGGATAGGTTTTATGAACAACTTCAGGATATTTTGAATTTTGTCAAGAAAGGACATATTACCCTTGTTCTAGGTGCCTTCAATGCCAAAGTTGGTACTGACTCTGACCTTTGGGGAGGGGTGATAAGCCCTTTTGGTATTGGTAGCTGCAATGGCAATGGGCAACGTCTCCTAGAGGTAAGTATACTCAATTGTTTCAGAATAACTAACACTTATTAAAGCCGCGATATACATAAGTGCACATGGGTTTCCCCCGATGGGCTGCATAGGATGATTGATTACATATTAATTAACAGTAAATGGGTTAGTTCTGTTAGGAATACCAGGGCATATAGGGGAGCTGAAATTGGGTCTGACTATTACCTTGTTAAAAGTGTGTTGCAACTTAAACCTAAAAAGTGTTGTGCTAAATTTAAAAAATTTACCTTCAATTCTGAAAGATCCAGTTATAGCTGAAGCTTACCATGGTAGATTACTTAGTCATTATGACAGTCATGGTTTGCTTACTACTGAAGTTGAGGAAGAATGGGGCCATTTTAAACAGGCTTTTTTTGGAAAAAAACAATAGTCTTTTAGGAAAAAAGGAGCAGAAGAGTCAGAATTATATGAGCGATAAGGCACTTGAGCTTATTTCAGAAAGAAAGAACTGCAGGAATGTCCTTAATCAACATCCTACTAGTCCTAATAGAAAGCATTACAGAGAGCTTTATAAACGTGTAAAGGATCAGTTAGCTGCTGATAAGAATCTTTGGCTTGATGGCTTGGCTGACAAAGCCGAGGAAGCAGTTAGACAGCACAACAGCAGAGAGCTGTACCAGATAGTGTTTTATGTGGTAGAAAACGGACAGGCATACAAGGATTGAAGGATAAACAAGGTAAGGTTATAGAAGGAGAGGATTCTGTCATGGCTAGGTGGGCTGAGTATTTCAGTGATGTTCTAAACAATCACTGAATATTATAAAAAATAATGTGGTTAGTTCTACTCCCATTGTTTGCAATGATGATAGATGCATTGGTGGCTTTAATGTTGGCCCTATAACACAATCTAAAGTTATTTTGGCTATTTTTAAACTTAAACTTCATAAATCCCCAGTAGTAGATGAAATAACCACAGAAATACTTAGATCTTAGAATGTTCCACTTGGATGACTGAAATTTTGAATATCTTTTATGATAAAGGCATGGTTCCTAAGGAGTTTACCAGAGCTATTGTTATCCCTATTTTCAAAAAAGGTGATCGCAGTTCTTGTGATAACTATAGAGGTATCAGCCTACTCTCTGTTCCAGGTAAAGTTCTTTCCATGATTGTGCTTAATAGAATTAAGAATCTGGTTGACAGTCAATTGCGTGATGAGCAATGTGGATTCAGAAGTGGTAGGGGATGTGTGGATCAGATATTTTCACTTAGGCAGATTCTTGAGAAATGTTTAGAGTTTCAGAAACCTTTGGTTGCTAGCTTTGTTGATTTCGAAAAGGCTTTCGACTCTGTTGATCGTCATAATTTGTGGTTGATTGTGAGATCATATGGTATACCAGAGAAGTTAGTTAACATAATGAAAGCGTTCTATAATAACACTGAGTCGTGTGTGAGAGTTGGTAAGGCATGTAGCAATTGGTTTAGCATTACTTCTGATGTTCGACAAGGGTGCATTTTGTTTCATTTTCTCTTTAGTTTGGTTATTGATTATGTTATGCGAAATTCACTTCAAGGGAAAGATTTTGTCCTTAAATGGTCTGGAGATATGAATATTTCTGATTTAGATTGTGCTGATGATTTAGCCCTTTTGGCAAATGATGTTGATGAGATGAACTTTTCCATTCGAGCTGTTGATGAGACTTGTAGTAGAGTAGGTTTGGTTATAAACAGAGAGAAAATTAAAGTGATGAAAATTGGTCAGGCAGGCTGTGATTCAGTTAATCTGAATGGTCGCAGTCTTGAGCAGGTTCACAGTTTAATTACCTTGGGAGGTATGTAACAGATAATGGTGATGTGCGGCATGAGATTAACAGACGAATAGGGATTGCTGCCGGGACTTTTAAGAATCTATGGAGAGTGTGGAGAAATAAGCGTATAGACCGAAAGACTAAAATTAGATTGTGTAATAGTTTGGTTCTTTCTAGGATTAGTTATGGTAGTGAAACTTCGATTCCTTGTAAACAAGATAGCAGGAAACTAGATGCTTTTGATTCTAGATGCTTACATAGTATCTTGGGCATTAGGTGGTTCAACTTTGCAGCTAATGATGAGGTTAGGCAAAGGAGTCGGCAACCTCCTTTAAGCAGCATATTGTGCAGAGAGAGACTCCGTTGGTTTGGCCATGTTGCCCGTATGAATAATTATATATTGGCGAATAGGGTTAAGAACTTCATAAATCCCCAGGAGTAGGTGAAATAACCACAGAAATACTTAGATCTGGAAATGTTTCGGTTACCACTTGGATGACTGAAATTTTGAATATCTTTTCGTAGTGTGGGAATGGGCGTTTGGATTGTTTTACCTCTGTGCGTAAAGGCCTCAGAAAGAAGGGGAGACATAGGATACCCTGCCCACGGTCGGTAAGGGACACCGTTGGTCTTGGAAATGCCTCCGCCTGTCGGATGGGACGTTAAGCCGTGGTTCTGTGTGCGGAATAATCATACCCCCAATTTCTCTGAGTTTCCCAACAACTGTCCATTTGGTCCCTCCCCCAATTTCTCTGAGCCTTCGGGGTTCTTGTGATCTGTTCGTTTATTCCATTGTGTGCAAGGAAGTGTCGCTTAGAGGTGAAACAACCAACCAACCAACCCTTAAACTTCAAAACTGTCAGCACTATATTCCCATTCCTTTAGAACACATCACTATATTCCCATTCCTTTAGAACACATCACTATATTCCCATTCCTTTAGAACACATCACTATATTCCCATTCCTTTAGAACACATCACAATATTCCCATTCCTTTAGAACACATCACTATATTCCCATTCCTTTAGAACACATCACTATATTCCCATTCCTTTAGAACACATCACTATATTCCCATTCCTTTAGAACACATCACTATATTACCATTCCTTTAGAACACATCACTATATTCCCATTCCTTTAGAACACATCACTATATTCCCATTCCTTTAGAACACATCACTATATTACCATTCCTTTAGAACACATCACTATATTCCCATTCCTTCAGAGCTCTTATGATTATACCCTTTTTTATAATACAGAGAATATTTTTGTGGTCTTTCCCCTTGAAAAAAAAAAAAATCTGTATCTTTAAATTTCCAAAACAGAGTCAGAAATTGTCGAGTTGCAATCTGTCATGATGCAGTCTGAAGTGACTTAACACTCCAGCAAATGAAAAACTGCGGCAAATCTCTCTCTGAGACACTAAACAAACAATTGTTTTGTTTAATTAGGAAGGAGCATCCCTCGCGATGCGCGAGTGTTCTGTCTCTTTTTCGCAATTAAACAAAAGCCCACGTGTATGATTTCAACTTGTTGCGACTGATTGCCACAGAACAGAGCGATTCTTTTTCGTTTGTTAAGAGCATTGTTTCCCCGAATAAATGAAGGCACTGTCTATTGTTTCATTTTTAAATAATCCTCTGAACCAACGAAAATAGCTCATTATGAGAGTATTGTATTTTCATCAACCCTGAAACAGGAAAGTGAAGAACACGTTTTGAAAAAAAGCCGCACACGTTTGTACATTTGTGCTGCATTAGCAAAACCTTTGATATAAAGAATTAAAAAAAACGCCACTGAAATCAGACCGTGCTTTTCCCAATTTTTAACTGCCATTGTTTCGTCTGTTAACTGAGGCAGGCTGTTACGGACTGTCTGCCCGTGCATCTCGTTACCTCTCCGCAATACGGCGGCAATTGTAAAGCGGCCCCGCATTCCCCTATTGTTGGGACGGCGTCCCGGACCCAAGTGGTAACCGATGAACTTGCACGAGTCGCAGTTAATGTTTGATAGCGACCGGGCGTGCTTCCTGCCTGCAGACATTACGGAAGCGTAGAAAAACTGCGCGAGATAAAGCCCGTAACATTAACGGCTCTATTTATCTAAACGGTTTTTCAGCGGGCTTTACACGACGCCGATATTGACGCTTTAAATATGAGCGAACGATGCACGTCGGCCGATTTTAATGATGCCACCACAAGTTGAAGGTAAAGCGTTGTATGTTTCAGAGAACCATTAGTTAATCATTGCTTGTTGGCACAAAACGAGGCTCTCCTTTTCTGTTTCGCCGCCGTCGTTAACGGGAGCATTCTCGTTACGCAGCTTCTGACGACGTCGCCGTAATTTCGACGCCCAAATATAGCCCAAAAACCGATGGCGAAGTTGTGCTTCACGGCTCCTTTATTGTTATTGTTTCGATTCGCCAAGCACAAGGAACTGGAATGAACGAAGCGTTGATGGGATAGCGGACGACTTATCTGCAGCAAATATCTCACAATGTCGACCAAACTTGTGTGATTTCGGGAAAATAAATGTTACCTGTTTTTATTCTGTGTCAAAACTTTTGATTTCCGGCAGAGTGTGGATACTGAGAGGAAATTTTCGCGTCGAGATTTTGATTAATTGGTTAATATTGGACGCGGTTACGGTTCATAGAGAGTATCGACAGGATGGCTAAAGATAAAAGGAGGAGAAAAAAAATGAATTATCGGAAAAGGAAAATGGCGAAATAACGTTTGGAAGTACAGCTAGAAATAATGCGTTGCAAGAATTAGCAAAGAATGCGCTCTAATCTGCGTAGAAGATCCATTTTTCAATACTGACAAGTAACTAAACTATTGCGTTATTAAAAGTTAATTTGACACCGTTCTTTAATTTGAAAATATATCGTTCTAATTTAAATATGTATTAGACGTTTAAAATTAATGTTTGTTAGTTGAGTGCAGAGAAAATTTTATGTTTCGGGTGAGTGTGGCTCAGTCGGTAGCGTGCCAAGCTCGTGTCCCCAGATTCGAGTTGCACCTGGGCCAGAGTTGAGATTTATCTTATTATCCATCTTATTTATCTAAAAATAGTACGGACGTTGCATGGCACAATAATTAGATTAAATGCGCATACAGAAAATTGATTTACCACGCGATGGGTCAACCAGGGGGGCATGTCACAGCAGGATACAAAATGGGGGATCTGGACTTGAAAAAAATTACGGATGAGAGTAGAAACCAAGGGACAGGGGAGTTTGCGATCGATGAGAAAAAGTTTAATAAAGGGGGCAGATCAATTGAAAATATATTTCATTACGCAGGACTTTACAGACTGTAAAACAATTCGTCAGTTGTTTTTGGGTTATTTTACCTCTGAGCGGCACTTTTTTGCACACCATGGGCTAAATGGCCAGGTCACATGGACCCCGAAGGCTCAGAGAAGGTTGGGGGAGGGGACCCACTGAAACTTTGCCACTGGGGCCACGGCTTAACGTCCCATCCAACGGACGGCGGCCTTTCCATTCGTCAGTAAAACGTGGTTCAGAGGACAAATGGGGTGACAGGAAATTACAGGATGTGTAAAGGTCGAAAACGGGGCGAAAGAACCGGAAATAATGAATTACACGATGTGAAACACATGTCAACACCGCTTATGCGCGTGACCGTAACCGTGACCTTGGGGATTTTTCAAGGTCAAAACCGACCAGGGAGTCTTTACACTACTAACGTGGATTATTTTTAAAAAAATAGAAAAATAATAAGAATTATATAAACTTGAAGTATTATGGGTTATCTCAAATGCAACCCGCTTGCTTTCTTCCCTTCTAGGGGCGGGGGTGGCTCAGTCGGTAGCGCGCCAGGTTCGTAATCTGTAGTTCCCAGGTTCGAGTCCCAGCTGGGTCAGCGTTGAGATTTATCTACGCAAAATCCCCCCCCCCCCCTGCCCACGGTCAGTAGGGGTAACACCGATGGGCCTGGAAAGGCCGCCGTCTGTCGGATGGGACGTTAAGCCGTGGCCCCGTGTGTGGGAGAGAGCCATACCCTGTGCACGTTAAAGAACACGCTGGATGGCCTTGACGGGAGGCTACCATTTGTCTCCCAACAGCTGTTCCAGTGGGTCCCCTCCCCCAACCTTCTCTGAGCCTTCGGGGTCCATGTGACCTGGCCATTTAGCCTATGGTGTGCAAAAAAGTGACGCTCAGAGGTAAAACAACCCAATCCCTCCCCCAACCTTCTCTGAGCCTTCGGGGTCCATGTGACCTAACTATTTAGCCCATGGTGTGCAAAAAAGTGCCGCTCAGAGGTAAAACAACAACCCAACTCTTCCCCTCTTAGAAACAGAAAGTGTGAAAATCGTTCTTCTACTATCTCTCTCTTCCGAACGTGAGAGCGTTCAGTTACGAGTTAGGGGTCAAATGATAGGTCATACGATGACCATCGTCGACTACTTCGAATTATGCCCCCCAGCATTCTCCTCTTCCCCCAAAAGGAGACGAAAATTTTCGCTGCAGTCGACCTCAACGAGTTACATCTGAAATTAAAGCTCATGACATCTGCAATGGCACGGGCTACGTCAAATACGACTGCAAACAATGAGGGGGGGGAGGGAATGTCCGATGTTTAAGAGTTGTATATCAATGGAGAATTTCATGTAAGAGGTGCTTTTAGTGAAAAAGAAAAAAATGCAAACAAACAAATTGTTAAAAAATATTTATCTTTCTAATATGCTCCCTAAAATGTAGAAAATAAAACTAAGGCATATCTATGGGGCAATCAGTCACTGAAATCGTAATCACTTCAAAGGAAGATAGGGCGCTTATTTTCCTACTCAAAAAACATTGCCGGCGCCCTATCTTCCATTGAAGTGAATAGAATTTAGTGATTGATTGTCCCATAGATATGCTTTAGTTTTATTTTCTACTTTTTAGAGATAATTGAAAAAATAAAAATAAATACCCCCTCAAGCAGCTGCTTACCACAGAGGTCTGACAGGAGCCTGTCAGTTTATATGCCACAGTAGAAAGTCTGAGAGGATGGCAGGACCTCAGCAGAAAAACGACACAAACAGCCATGCCTAACCCGGGGCTCGAACCCAGGTCCCGTAGATCAGTAGCCAAGCGCGCAAACCACTCGGCCACGGGACGGCTATATAGAAAGATAAACATTTCTTTTTAATTTTTATTTTATTTCTATTTTTATTATTATAGATATACATCAAACATATTTTTCAAAAAAAACTTTATACTGTTTTAACTTAAGTTTAGTTTTTAACTTTATACTGTAGGTAAAACAACCCAGCGTTAAAGAACACGCTTGATGGCCTTGACGGGAGGCTACCATCCGTCTCCCAACAGCTGTTCCAGTGGGTCCCCTCCCCCAACCTTCTCTGAGCCTTCGGGGTCCATGTGACCTGGCCATTTAGCCCATGGTGTGCAAAAAAGTGCCGCTCAGAGGTAAAACAACCCAACGTTAAAGAACACGCTTGATGGCCTTGACGGGAGGCTACCATCCGTCTCCCAACAGCTGTTCCAGTGGGTCCCCTCCCCCAACCTTCTCTGAGCCTTCGGGGTCCATGTGACCTGGCCATTTAGCCCATGGTGTGCAAAAAAGTGTCGCTCAGAGGTAAAACAACCTAACCCAACTGAGATGTGGCAGACCTTGCGCCATCTATACTTCAGAAGACGGTACTTTTACCAATTGATCTAATGATTTAGATGTTAATGAGAAGGTCCATCATGCTTAAGCATATATTATTAAAAATTCATCCATAGTAAATACACAGAATACCTGTAGAAATTGACTTCAACAATTTTTAAAAACGTCTGAAAAATAAATTAACGCTGACATGGTGGGAATAGACCCGCAGCTCTCTAAATTTCATGCCAGAGCACTCTACTTGTTAAACCATGCATCAGACTTTCAGAATAAGACTTATAAATATATATTAGCACGCTTGGCTACTGATCTAAGGGACCTGGGTTCGAGCGCAGGGTAAAGCATGGACGTTCGTGTCGTTTTTCTCTGAGGTCCTGCCATCCTCACAGACCTTCTACTATGGCATATAAACTGACAGGCTCCTGTCAGACCTCTGTGGCAAGCAGCTGCTTGAGGGGGTATTTATTTTATTTTTTTTTTTATATTCTGGAAGATTTTAGCATCTGATGCATTGTTTAACAGTTAGAGTGCTCTGGCATCTAATTTAGAGAGTTGAGGGTTTGATTCCCGCTGTGTCAGCGATAATTTTTTTTATTTTTTCAGATGTTTTTAATAATTTTTGAACTCTATTTCTACAAGTAATCTGTGTATTTACTCTGGATGTGTTCTTTAATGAGCGTTTTCCCAATTACATAGATTTTTTTTTCATTTCTATAGATATGAATGCTTGCACTTTATATATCTTATATTTTATATAATATTTCACCTTTCATACAGTAACATATACCCCTGAAATATTAACATATATATTTGTTGGCGTTGAGATTTATCTCCGCAAAATTCCCCCGCCCTGCCCACGGTCAGTAGGGGACACCGATGGGGTTGGAAAGGCCGCCGTCCGTCGGATGGGACGTTAAGCCGTGGCTCCATGTGCGGGAGAGCCATACCTTGTGCACGTTAAAGAACACGCTGGATGGCCTTGACGGGAGGCTACCATCTGTCTTCCAACAGCTGTTCCAGTGGGTCCCCTCCCCCAACCTTCTCTGAGCCTTCCGGGTCCATGTGACCTGGCCACGGTGTGCAAAAAAGTGCCGCTCAGAGGTAAAACAACCCAACCCAACCTATATATTTGTTGGAAAAAATAACTAAACCATAAGAGTACAGACTCGCCCGTAGTGTTAATAAACTAAAAGATTAAATTATACATTGGTTAAGAGATTAATTATACATTAGTAAAAGATTAAATTATACATTACTTGAATATGCAAATAAGAGGCATCAAAAGGTTAACGAGATCAAGCAGCTATTGGGTATAAACTCCAGACCCAGCATCTTTCTCTCCCTCCTGGATCAAGTCGCACGTAGGTCATGAAGGAAACGAGTAGGAAGAATAACTGGCTCACTCAGCAGGCACAGACACCCAGCCTGAAATTGCGATTAATACTTCCAGAAATACTCTGAAGCTTATATTAGGCAAGCAGATGTCTGCCGAGTTCAGTTGGGTTATTTTACCTCTGAGCGGCACTTTTTTTGCACACCATGGGCAAAATGGCCAGGTCAAAAGGACCCCCGAAGGCTCAGAAAAGATTGAGGGGGATCGATTGAGCGTTATCAAAAAGAGTACAGAAATTAACGAATGAATATTTAAATGTGAGAAAGAACCTCTATAGAGGTTAGCTAGCAGAATTTCCCAGCTTCACTCGGACTCTCGATCTCGTCCCGGCTGACAACACAGGTGGCGGGAGTTTTCGGCTCCCCTTAATGTCACACGTACTGCATCGAGCAATCACGAATTTGGTGTGGTGACCTCAATTAGTTCTCCCAAAGTAGTGTTGGGAGATGGCTTTCCCAGCTGCGATGGGTCGGGATTCAACCAGACGCAAGTCGCCCTCTGAGGGCTCTACCGTTGCTTACCCTACGAATAGGGAGTTGAAAGGCAGGAGGAGTGCATTGTTATGAATGGGGCAAGTTATGAATGGATCTTCAGCGCCAGATTTTCAGTTGGGTTGTTTTACCTCTGAGCGGCACTTTTTTGCACACCATGGGCTGAATGGCCAGGTCACATGGACTCCGAAGGCTCAGAGAAGGTTGGGGGAGGGGACCCACTGGAACAGCTGTTGGGAGACAGATGGTAGCCTCCCGTCATGGCCATCCAGCGTGTTCCTTAACGTGTACAGGGTATGGCTCTCCCGCACACGGGGCCACGGCTTTATGTCCCATACGATGGACGGCGGCCTTTCCAAGCCCATCGGTGTCCCCTACTTATCGTGGGCAGGGCGAGGAGTTTTGCGGAGATAAATCTCAACGCTGACACAGCTGGGACTCGAACCTGGGAACTGCAAATTACAAGTCTGGCGCGCTACCAACTGAGCCACCCCCGCCCCCTGACTGACGAGTGACAGAGGCTCTGGGACATGACTGAGAATGGTCTTCAAACAAAGAGATTCGTCCAAAAGTCGGCTCGTTCTTGATGTCCTCCGACCACTGCCTAACGCAGGTAGCGAAAGGTCACGGGAACTTCCCAGCGTTTCTGGAGCGTTTTAAGATCTCTGCCCACAGCTACTGCAGCTGTGGGGCTCCTGAAGCAGATGTCGGGCAATGCATCCTCCAGTGACCGATAAAAGAAGGGTTCGCTAACGAACTCAGAAGGACAAAAGCAATCAGAGAGATAGCAGGCAAGGCGACCACAATATCCATTACGAATGCCCAAGTTAAGGCAACCCTGAGGAAATTGGGTTGGCTCTTCTGCCAGCTCCGGGACTCTCTACTTTGAGACCGAAGCTACTTTCGTTCTACTACTTATCTTCTATTTTCTTCTACCTGGGCTGCTCTCTGCACCCCCTTTAACGCCCCCCATCCTCCAAGTCCCTTCTGGTCTCCTCTGAGACAACCTCTTCACTTCTACTTCTCGCCACTCCGTATAGACGGAGCATGAGATTTTCCCCAAGGAGGGGGTTCTTTACAGACGCACCCACCCCAAACACACATCAGAGAGCTTGTCCATCATTACACGTGCAGTGTGTGGGGTGGCATTGTCGTACTACAGAATCATTGTCATTATTGTTCTTTTATTCATTGTGCTTTTGGGGCGGGGGTGGCTCAGTCGGTAGCGCGCCAAGCTCATAATCTGTAGTTCCCAGGTTCGAGTCCCAGCTGGGTCAGCGTTGAGATTTATCTCCGCAAAATTCCCCGCCCTGCCCATGGTCAGTAGGGGACACCGATGGACTTGGAAAGGCCGCCGTCCGTCGGATGGGACGTTAAGCCGTGGCCCCGTGTGCGGGAGAGCCATACCCTGTGCACGTTAAAGAACACGCTGGATGGCCTTGACGGGAGGCTACCATCTGTCTCCCAACAGCTGTTCCAGTGGGTCCCCTCCCCCAACCTTCTCTGAGCCTCCGGGGTCCATGTGACCTGGCAATTTAGCCCATGGTATGCAAAAAAGTGCCGCTCAGAGGTAAAACAACCCAACCCATTGTGCTTTTTATACGTCTGCTATACGTGTATTCGTCTGCTATTCGTGGAAGGGTCATGCTACAGGATTAGTGATGTCATCGATAGGATGTCTTGCCGTTAGGGCGCCAGAAATACGGACCAAAGGTGCCTAGCAGCCATGTGTGATGCATTCCATACAATTGTACCATAGTGGGGATCCATATGTTGGCTAACTGAACAGGCTTCCTCATGTCGTTGATCATGCAGACGTCATGCAGACAAATGGTTGTCTGGCATGCTAAAACAGAATCGGGACTCATATGTGAACAATACTTTCCTCCATTCTGTAATCCAATGTTGCCTCGCTCGACACAAATAGAGGCAGAGCATTGGTGATGTCACTGCAATGGCAGATGCTGGACGTCTCACCCTCATTCCTGCATCATAAACGTTGTCTAATAGTTTGCGTGGAGACCACAGTACCTGTAGCAGCCTGCAAAACACTTCGCAGTGCAGTCGCTGTGGTGAAAGAGTTGTGAATGGCCCACCTTACTGAACATGCGATCTTCACGTCCTGTGTTGTGCTGGTCCCATACTGTCCATTTAGTCATTTAGTGCCATAGGGGCGGGGGTGGCTCAGTCGGTAGCGCGCTGGGCTCATAATCTGTAGTTCCCAGGTTCGAGTCCCAGCTGGGTCAGCGTTGGGATTTATCTCCGCAAAAATTCCCCATCCTGCCCACGGTTAGTAGGGGACACCGATGGGTTTGGAAAGGCCGCCGTCCATCGGATGGGACGTTAAGCCATGGCCCCGTGTGCGGGAGAGCCATACCCTGTGCACGTTAAAGAACACGCTGGATGGCCTTGACGGGAGGCTACCGTCTGTCTCCCAACAGCTGTTCCAGTGGGTCCCCTCCCCCAACCTTCTCTGAGCCTTCGGGGTCCATGTGACCTGGCCATTTAGCCCATGGTGTACAAAAAAGTGCCGCTCAGAGGTAAAACAACCCAACCCATTTGGTGCCACATGATGTTGCACGATATGCACCATTGCACTGTGGTCACATTGTGCCCTATGTGTGCAGCGATCGCTGAAAGGCTCAACCCAGACTCTCCGATGTCGACGATTCACCCGCTCATAGAAGGCGGGAGTCAGCCCACCGGGGTCTCCAAGGCATGTTCCATAAATTTTCGCACCATGAGCTCCAACCTCACTATTGGTTGTGCTGTGATAAGAGCTTGTGGGCGCCCGGTATTTATCCACTCCGCTGTTGTCACGTGTCGATTCGCTGCGGAACTTTCATCATTTGCATGTATCTCTGATAGCCGATTGCTTCCTGTGATTTACATACCTCTACTTCCATTCGTTTTTGGTGTTCCGTTTTCTGATTTGAGCAGTGTAACTTACATAAAATCTTTTTAATATGTGGCATAGCATTTCTAAAATATATGACATAAGACCATCTTCCCATGATGCTTTTCCATTCTTTAAAGATCTTATTTCATCATTGCTTCATTCCCCTCTTATTTGTTTTTGTCTAGAGTCTGCAACCTCCTTTAAGCAGCATATTGTGCATAGAGAGACTCCGCTGGTTTGGCCATGTTGCCCGTATGGATAATTATAGATTGGCGAATAGGGTTATGAACAGTGTGCCTGGAGGCCTCAGAAGGAGTGGGAGACCTAGGATGCGGTGGGCTGACAATGTCAAACAGGACCTTGTTAGAATTGGTGTGCAGTGGCCGGATGCAGCAGATGTAGCTCAGGACAGATATGCTTGGAGAATTAAACTGCGCGGTCTGGTTGGACCTCTGTAGCCCATGGCTGCTTGATGATGATGATGATGATGATGATGATGATGATGATGATGATGATGATGATGATGATGATGATGATGATGATGATGATGATGATGATGATGATGATGATGAGCAGGAAAATATATATATACATATATAAGACAAGACCCACTAGTTCCGCCAAAAGGCACTACCAGTCTAGGGAAATGCCATTTTCGCCACTAACTATGGTCGGGGGCAAGACAATACCATATAGATACAGTTCATCCCCGACTACCTAATGGCGAGCAGTCCTATAGAAGGAATGCTCATCCATCAGTCAAACCATAATTTAATCTAAGCCCCAGCTAGCCACAAACAAGAATATATAGCTCCAAGTTGACTCGGCTCCCGGGGTGGGAACTTTTAGTTCGACCCAAATTTTGAATATGGTTTACTTGCCTACTAGAGGGACCAAGTTGTTCAGCGGGGCCCCGAACTGCTCCACTGAGCACATGATAGAAGTCTTAGCACTGTCCAACCGGGTCCCAAACTGGTCAGCAGTGTCCTCGACCTCAAATGATCTTAACTCTGTCCAACTGGGTCCCAAACCGGTCAACAGTGCCCTCGACCTCAATTGATCTTAACTCTATCCAACTGGGGTCCCAAACCGGTCAGCAGTGCCCTCGACATCAAATGATCTTAACTCTGTCCAACTGGGTCCCAAACTGGTCAGCAGTACCCTCGACCTCAAATGATCTTAACTCTGTCCAACCGGGCCCAAACCGGTCAGCAGTACCCTCGACCTCAAATGATCTTAACTCTGTCCAACCGGGGCCCAAACCAGTCAGCAGTACCCTCGACCTCAAATGATCTTAACTCTGTCCAACCGGGGCCCAAACCAGTCAGCAGTACCCTCGACCTCAAATGATCTTAACTCTGTCCAACCGGGGCCCAAACCAGTCAGCAGTACCCTCGACCTCAAATGATCTTAACTCTGTCCAACCAGGGCCCAAACCGGTCAGCAGTGCCCTCGACCTCAAATTATCTTAACTCTGTCCAACCGGGTCCCAAACCGGTCAGCAGTGCCCTCGACATCAAATGATCTTAACTCTGTCCAACTGGGTCCCAAACTGGTCAGCAGTACCCTCGACCTCAAATGATCTTAACTCTGTCCAACCGCGCCCAAACCGGTCAGCAGTACCCTCGACCTCAAATGATCTTAACTCTGTCCAACCGGGGCCCAAACCAGTCAGCAGTACCCTCGACCTCAAATGATCTTAACTCTGTCCAACCGGGGCCCAAACCAGTCAGCAGTGCCCTCGATCTCAAATGATCTTAACTGTGTCCAACCAGGGCCCAAACCGGTCAGCAGTGCCCTCGACATCAAATTATCTTAACTCTGTCCAACCGGGTCCCAAACCGGTCAGCAGTGCCCTCAACATCAAATGATCTTAACTCTGTCCAACTGGGTCCCAAACCGGTCAACAGTGCCCTCGACCTCAATTGATCTTAACTCTATCCAACTGGGGTCCCAAACCGGTCAGCAGTGCCCTCGACATCAAATGATCTTAACTCTGTCCAACCGGGGCCCAAACCAGTCAGCAGTACCCTCGACCTCAAATGATCTTAACTCTGTCCAACCGGGGCCCAAACCAGTCAGCAGTACCCTCGACCTCAAATGATCTTAACTCTGTCCAACCGGGGCCCAAACCAGTCAGCACTGCCCTCGATCTCAAATGATCTTAACTGTGTCCAACCAGGGCCCAAACCGGTCAGCAGTGCCCTCGACCTCAAATGATCTTAACTCTGTCCAACCGGGGCCCAAACCAGTCAGCAGTGCCCTCGATCTCAAATGATCTTAACTGTGTCCAACCAGGGCACAAACCGGTCAGCAGTGCCCTCGACATCAAATGATCTTAACTCTGTCCAACTGGGGTCCCAAACCGGTCAGCAGTGCCCTCGACCTCAATTGATCTTAACTCTATCCAACTGGGGTCCCAAACCGGTCAGCAGTGCCCTCGACATCAAATGATCTTAACTCTGTCCAACTGGGGTCCCAAACTGGTCAGCAGTGCCCTCGACCTCAATTGATCTTAACTCTATCCAACTGGGGTCCCAAACCGGTCAGCAGTGCCCTCGACATCAAATGATCTTAACTCTGTCCAACTGGGTCCCAAACTGGTCAGCAGTACCCTCGACATCAAATGATCTTAACTCTGTCCAACCGGGCCCAAACCGGTCAGCAGAGCCTTTGACCTCAAATGATCTTAACTCTGTCCAACCGGGGCCCAAACCAGTCAGCAGTACCCTCGACCTCAAATGATCTTAACTCTGTCCAACCGGGGCCCAAACCAGTCAGCAGTACCCTCGACCTCAAATGATCTTAACTCTGTCCAACCGGGGCCCAAACCAGTCAGCACTGCCCTCGATCTCAAATGATCTTAACTGTGTCCAACCAGGGCCCAAACCGGTCAGCAGTGCCCTCGACATCAAATGATCTTAACTCTGTCCAACCAGGGCCCAAACCGGTCAGCAGAGCCTTCGACCTCAAATGATCTTAACTCTGTCCAACCAGGGCCCAAACCGGTCAGCAGTGCCCTCGACCTCAAATGATCTTAACTCTGTCCAACTGGGTCCCAAACCGGTCAACAGTGCCCTCGACCTCAATTGATCTTAACTCTATCCAACTGGGGTCCCAAACCGGTCAGCAGTGCCCTCGACATCAAATGATCTTAACTCTGTCCAACTGGGTCCCAAACTGGTCAGCAGTACCCTCGACCTCAAATGATCTTAACTCTGTCCAACCGGGCCCAAACCGGTCAGCAGAGCCTTTGACCTCAAATGATCTTAACTCTGTCCAACCGGGGCCCAAACCAGTCAGCAGTACCCTCGACCTCAAATGATCTTAACTCTGTCCAACCGGGGCCCAAACCAGTCAGCAGTACCCTCGACCTCAAATGATCTTAACTCTGTCCAACCGGGGCCCAAACCAGTCAGCACTGCCCTCGATCTCAAATGATCTTAACTGTGTCCAACCAGGGCCCAAACCGGTCAGCAGTGCCCTCGACATCAAATGATCTTAACTCTGTCCAACCAGGGCCCAAACCGGTCAGCAGAGCCTTCGACCTCAAATGATCTTAACTCTGTCCAACCAGGGCCCAAACCGGTCAGCAGTGCCCTCGACCTCAAATGATCTTAACTCTGTCCAACTGGGTCCCAAACCGGTCAACAGTGCCCTCGACCTCAATTGATCTTAACTCTATCCAACTGGGGTCCCAAACCGGTCAGCAGTGCCCTCGACATCAAATGATCTTAACTCTGTCCAACTGGGTCCCAAACTGGTCAGCAGTACCCTCGACCTCAAATGATCTTAACTCTGTCCAACCGGGCCCAAACCGGTCAGCAGAGCCTTTGACCTCAAATGATCTTAACTCTGTCCAACCGGGGCCCAAACCAGTCAGCAGTACCCTCGACCTCAAATGATCTTAACTCTGTCCAACCGGGGCCCAAACCAGTCAGCAGTACCCTCGACCTCAAATGATCTTAACTCTGTCCAACCGGGGCCCAAACCAGTCAGCAGTACCCTCGACCTCAAATGATCTTAACTCTGTCCAACCGGGGCCCAAACCAGTCAGCACTGCCCTCGATCTCAAATGATCTTAACTGTGTCCAACCAGGGCCCAAACCGGTCAGCAGTGCCCTCGACATCAAATGATCTTAACTCTGTCCAACCAGGGCCCAAACCGGTCAGCAGAGCCTTCGACCTCAAATGATCTTAACTCTGTCCAACCGGGGTCCAAACTGGTCAGCAGTACCCTCGACCTCAAATGATCTTAACTCTGTCCAACCGGGGCCCAAACCAGTCAGCAGTACCCTCGACCTCAAATGATCTTAACTCTGTCCAACCGGGGCCCAAACCAGTCAGCACTGCCCTCGATCTCAAATGATCTTAACTGTGTCCAACCAGGGCCCAAACCGGTCAGCAGTGCCCTCGACATCAAATGATCTTAACTCTGTCCAACCAGGGCCCAAACCGGTCAGCAGAGCCTTCGACCTCAAATGATCTTAACTCTGTCCAACCGGGGTCCAAACTGGTCAGCAGTACCCTCGACCTCAAATGATCTTAACTCTGTCCAACCGGGGCCCAAACCAGTCAGCAGTACCCTCGACCTCAAATGATCTTAACTCTGTCCAACCGGGGCCCAAACCAGTCAGCACTGCCCTCGATCTCAAATGATCTTAACTGTGTCCAACCAGGGCCCAAACCGGTCAGCAGTGCCCTCGACATCAAATGATCTTAACTCTGTCCAACCAGGGCCCAAACCGGTCAGCAGAGCCTTCGACCTCAAATGATCTTAACTCTGTCCAACCAGGGCCCAAACCGGTCAGCAGTGCCCTCGACCTCAAATGATCTTAACTCTGTCCAACTGGGTCCCAAACCGGTCAACAGTGCCCTCGACCTCAATTGATCTTAACTCTATCCAACTGGGGTCCCAAACCGGTCAGCAGTGCCCTCGACATCAAATGATCTTAACTCTGTCCAACTGGGTCCCAAACTGGTCAGCAGTACCCTCGACCTCAAATGATCTTAACTCTGTCCAACCGGGCCCAAACCGGTCAGCAGAGCCTTTGACCTCAAATGATCTTAACTCTGTCCAACCGGGGCCCAAACCAGTCAGCAGTACCCTCGACCTCAAATGATCTTAACTCTGTCCAACCGGGGCCCAAACCAGTCAGCAGTACCCTCGACCTCAAATGATCTTAACTCTGTCCAACCGGGGCCCAAACCAGTCAGCACTGCCCTCGATCTCAAATGATCTTAACTGTGTCCAACCAGGGCCCAAACCGGTCAGCAGTGCCCTCGACCTCAAATGATCTTAACTCTGTCCAACCGGGGTCCAAACTGGTCAGCAGTACCCTCGACCTCAAATGATCTTAACTCTGTCCAACTGGGGCCCAAACCAGTCAGCAGTGCCCTCGATCTCAAATGATCTTAACTCTGTCCAACCAGGGCCCAAACCGGTCAGCAGTGCCCTCGACATCAAATGATCTTAACTCTGTCCAACCAGGGCCCAAACCAGTCAGCAGTACCCTCGACCTCAAATGATCTTAACTCTGTCCAACCGGGGCCCAAACCAGTCAGCAGTGCCCTCGATCTCAAATGATCTTAACTCTGTCCAACCAGGGCCCAAACCGGTCAGCACTGCCCTCGATCTCAAATGATCTTAACTGTGTCCAACCAGGGCCCAAACCGGTCAGCAGTGCCCTCGACATCAAATGATCTTAACTCTGTCCAACCAGGGCCCAAACCGGTCAGCAGAGCCTTCGACCTCAAATGATCTTAACTCTGTCCAACCAGGGCCCAAACCGGTCAGCAGTGCCCTCGACACCAAATGATCTTAACTCTGTCCAACCGGGGCCCAAACCGGTCAGCAGTGCCCTAGACCCCAAATTATCTTAACTCTGTCCAACTGGGGCCCAAACCAGTCAGTAGTGACCTCAACCTAAAATTATCTTAACTCTGTCAACTGGGCCCAAACCGGTCAGCAGAGCCTTCGACCTCAAATGATCTTAACTCTGTCCAACCGGGGTCCAAACTGGTCAGCAGTGCCCTCGACCTCAAATGATCTTAACTCTGTCCAACCAGGGCCCAAACCGGTCAGCAGTGCCCTCGACATCAAATGATCTTAACTCTGTCCAACCAGGGCCCAAACCGGTCAGCAGAGCCTTCGACCTCAAATGATCTTAACTCTGTCCAACCAGGGCCCAAACCGGTCAGCAGTGCCCTCGACATCAAATGATCTTAACTCTGTCCAACCGGGGCCCAAACCGGTCAGCAGTGCCCTAGACCCCAAATTATCTTAACTCTGTCCAACTGGGGCCCAAACCAGTCAGTAGTGACCTCAACCTAAAATTATCTTAACTCTGTCAACTGGGCCCAAACCGGTCAGCAGAGCCTTCGACCTCAAATGATCTTAACTCTGTCCAACCGGGGTCCAAACTGGTCAGCAGTACCCTCGACCTCAAATGATCTTAACTCTGTCCAACCGGGGCCCAAACCAGTCAGCAGTACCCTCGACCTCAAATGATCTTAACTCTGTCCAACCGGGGCCCAAACCAGTCAGCACTGCCCTCGATCTCAAATGATCTTAACTGTGTCCAACCAGGGCCCAAACCGGTCAGCAGTGCCCTCGACATCAAATGATCTTAACTCTGTCCAACCAGGGCCCAAACCAGTCAGCAGTACCCTCGACCTCAAATGATCTTAACTCTGTCCAACCGGGGCCCAAACCAGTCAGTACTGCCCTCGATCTCAAATGATCTTAACTGTGTCCAACCAGGGCCCAAACCGGTCAGCAGTGCCCTCGACCTCAAATGATCTTAACTCTGTCCAACCGGGGTCCAAACTGGTCAGCAGTACCCTCGACCTCAAATGATCTTAACTCTGTCCAACCGGGGCCCAAACCAGTCAGCAGTGCCCTCGATCTCAAATGATCTTAACTCTGTCCAACCAGGGCCCAAACCGGTCAGCAGTGCCCTCGACATCAAATGATCTTAACTCTGTCCAACCAGGGCCCAAACCAGTCAGCAGTACCCTCGACCTCAAATGATCTTAACTCTGTCCAACCGGGGCCCAAACCAGTCAGCAGTGCCCTCGATCTCAAATGATCTTAACTCTGTCCAACCAGGGCCCAAACCGGTCAGCAGTGCCCTCGACATCAAATGATCTTAACTCTGTCCAACCGGGGCCCAAACCGGTCAGCAGTGCCCTAGACCCCAAATTATCTTAACTCTGTCCAACTGGGGCCCAAACCAGTCAGTAGTGACCTCAACCTAAAATTATCTTAACTCTGTCAACTGGGCCCAAACCGGTCAGCAGAGCCTTCGACCTCAAATGATCTTAACTCTGTCCAACCGGGGTCCAAACTGGTCAGCAGTACCCTCGACCTCAAATGATCTTAACTCTGTCCAACCGGGGCCCAAACCAGTCAGCAGTACCCTCGACCTCAAATGATCTTAACTCTGTCCAACCGGGGCCCAAACCAGTCAGCACTGCCCTCGATCTCAAATGATCTTAACTGTGTCCAACCAGGGCCCAAACCGGTCAGCAGTGCCCTCGACATCAAATGATCTTAACTCTGTCCAACCAGGGCCCAAACCGGTCAGCAGAGCCTTCGACCTCAAATGATCTTAACTCTGTCCAACCAGGGCCCAAACCGGTCAGCAGTGCCCTCGACCTCAAATGATCTTAACTCTGTCCAACTGGGTCCCAAACCGGTCAACAGTGCCCTCGACCTCAATTGATCTTAACTCTATCCAACTGGGGTCCCAAACCGGTCAGCAGTGCCCTCGACATCAAATGATCTTAACTCTGTCCAACTGGGTCCCAAACTGGTCAGCAGTACCCTCGACCTCAAATGATCTTAACTCTGTCCAACCGGGCCCAAACCGGTCAGCAGAGCCTTTGACCTCAAATGATCTTAACTCTGTCCAACCGGGGCCCAAACCAGTCAGCAGTACCCTCGACCTCAAATGATCTTAACTCTGTCCAACCGGGGCCCAAACCAGTCAGCAGTAACCTCGACCTCAAATGATCTTAACTCTGTCCAACCGGGGCCCAAACCAGTCAGCACTGCCCTCGATCTCAAATGATCTTAACTGTGTCCAACCAGGGCCCAAACCGGTCAGCAGTGCCCTCGACCTCAAATGATCTTAACTCTGTCCAACCGGGGTCCAAACTGGTCAGCAGTACCCTCGACCTCAAATGATCTTAACTCTGTCCAACCGGGGCCCAAACCAGTCAGCAGTGCCCTCGATCTCAAATGATCTTAACTCTGTCCAACCAGGGCCCAAACCGGTCAGCAGTGCCCTCGACATCAAATGATCTTAACTCTGTCCAACCAGGGCCCAAACCAGTCAGCAGTACCCTCGACCTCAAATGATCTTAACTCTGTCCAACCGGGGCCCAAACCAGTCAGCAGTGCCCTCGATCTCAAATGATCTTAACTCTGTCCAACCAGGGCCCAAACCGGTCAGCAGTGCCCTCGACATCAAATGATCTTAACTCTGTCCAACCAGGGCCCAAACCAGTCAGCAGTACCCTCGACCTCAAATGATCTTAACTCTGTCCAACCGGGGCCCAAACCAGTCAGCAGTGCCCTCGATCTCAAATGATCTTAACTCTGTCCAACCAGGGCCCAAACCGGTCAGCAGTGCCCTCGACATCAAATGATCTTAACTCTGTCCAACCGGGGCCCAAACCGGTCAGCAGTGCCCTAGACCCCAAATTATCTTAACTCTGTCCAACTGGGGCCCAAACCAGTCAGTAGTGACCTCAACCTAAAATTATCTTAACTCTGTCAACTGGGCCCAAACCGGTCAGCAGAGCCTTCGACCTCAAATGATCTTAACTCTGTCCAACCGGGGTCCAAACTGGTCAGCAGTACCCTCGACCTCAAATGATCTTAACTCTGTCCAACCGGGGCCCAAACCAGTCAGCAGTACCCTCGACCTCAAATGATCTTAACTCTGTCCAACCGGGGCCCAAACCAGTCAGCACTGCCCTCGATCTCAAATGATCTTAACTGTGTCCAACCAGGGCCCAAACCGGTCAGCAGTGCCCTCGACATCAAATGATCTTAACTCTGTCCAACCAGGGCCCAAACCGGTCAGCAGAGCCTTCGACCTCAAATGATCTTAACTCTGTCCAACCAGGGCCCAAACCGGTCAGCAGTGCCCTCGACCTCAAATGATCTTAACTCTGTCAAACTGGGTCCCAAACCGGTCAACAGTGCCCTCGACCTCAATTGATCTTAACTCTATCCAACTGGGGTCCCAAACCGGTCAGCAGTGCCCTCGACATCAAATGATCTTAACTCTGTCCAACTGGGTCCCAAACTGGTCAGCAGTACCCTCGACCTCAAATGATCTTAACTCTGTCCAACCGGGCCCAAACCGGTCAGCAGAGCCTTTGACCTCAAATGATCTTAACTCTGTCCAACCGGGGCCCAAACCAGTCAGCAGTACCCTCGACCTCAAATGATCTTAACTCTGTCCAACCGGGGCCCAAACCAGTCAGCAGTACCCTCGACCTCAAATGATCTTAACTCTGTCCAACCGGGGCCCAAACCAGTCAGCACTGCCCTCGATCTCAAATGATCTTAACTGTGTCCAACCAGGGCCCAAACCGGTCAGCAGTGCCCTCGACATCAAATGATCTTAACTCTGTCCAACCAGGGCCCAAACCGGTCAGCAGAGCCTTCGACCTCAAATGATCTTAACTCTGTCCAACCAGGGCCCAAACCGGTCAGCAGTGCCCTCGACATCAAATGATCTTAACTCTGTCCAACCGGGGCCCAAACCGGTCAGCAGTGCCCTAGACCCCAAATTATCTTAACTCTGTCCAACTGGGGCCCAAACCAGTCAGTAGTGACCTCAACCTAAAATTATCTTAACTCTGTCAACTGGGCCCAAACCGGTCAGCAGAGCCTTCGACCTCAAATGATCTTAACTCTGTCCAACCGGGGTCCAAACTGGTCAGCAGTACCCTCGACCTCAAATGATCTTAACTCTGTCCAACCGGGGCCCAAACCAGTCAGCAGTACCCTCGACCTCAAATGATCTTAACTCTGTCCAACCGGGGCCCAAACCAGTCAGCACTGCCCTCGATCTCAAATGATCTTAACTGTGTCCAACCAGGGCCCAAACCGGTCAGCAGTGCCCTCGACATCAAATGATCTTAACTCTGTCCAACCAGGGCCCAAACCGGTCAGCAGAGCCTTCGACCTCAAATGATCTTAACTCTGTCCAACCAGGGCCCAAACCGGTCAGCAGTGCCCTCGACATCAAATGATCTTAACTCTGTCCAACCGGGGCCCAAACCGGTCAGCAGTGCCCTAGACCCCAAATTATCTTAACTCTGTCCAACTGGGGCCCAAACCAGTCAGTAGTGACCTCAACCTAAAATTATCTTAACTCTGTCAACTGGGCCCAAACCGGTCAGCAGAGCCTTCGACCTCAAATGATCTTAACTCTGTCCAACCGGAGTCCAAACTGGTCAGCAGTGCCCTCGACCTCAAATGATCTTAACTCTGTCCAACCGGGTCTCAACTCGATCGCAAATGATCTTAACTCTGTCCAACCGGGCGCAAAGCAGTCAGCAGAGCCTTCGACCACACTGGGCCACAAGCCCCCAACACCACCACCACCACCACGTCAAGGTGGTTCCCTGTCGGAATTTTACCAAGGTGGTACCCTTGAGCAAAGTGTCTGAGTTAAATTATCTTGGGAGATGTGTAACAGATACTGGCGATGTGTGCATATGATTACTCACTCTTCCTTTAATTGTACAATCACAATAAAAATAATTATTACAATTAGTGTTATGATATTTCACCGTGATGAATGTATCGCTTTTCGTCAAATTGAAAAAGATAAATTTTGTTTCAAAAAAAAATAGCCCCTCAAGCAGCTGCTTGCCACAGAGATCTGACAGAAGCCTGTCAGTTTATGTACCTTGGAAGAAGGTTTATGAGGATAGCAGGATCTCAGCAGAAAACTACACAAACATCCATGCCTTATCCGGGACTCGAACCCAGGTCCCTTAGATCAGTAGCTAAGCGCGCTTTTTATGAACTTTTAATTGGATTCTGTGAGAAGAAAACCAGCAATGCATTTCTTGTACATGTTATTCAACTTTAATTGAAGTTCAGTTAGGTCTCAAGCAGATTACACAAGGGCTTCGACGTCTTCATCAGAAGAGTGAACTATTTAATTTTAAATTAAAAATAATCGTTGAAAAAAAACGAGAATAAGACAGGACCTAAAATAGATCCCTGAAGAACCTCTTTACTAACAATCATGTAATCGCTTTTTTAGAATTTAAACATACGGCTTGCTCAACCCGGAGTAAATGCAGAGAGCATCTGCAGATATACTGTGGAATTCCACATAAAGTATATACAGCTTGATTCCAATTTTTCAAGTACGATTTAAACCAATGGAAACAAATACCTCTCATACCACTTATATAAAGTTAATCCAAGGGTTGGGTTGTTTTACCTCTGAGCGACACTTTTTTGCACACCATGGGCTAAATGGCCAGGTCACATGGACCCCGATGGCTCAGAGAAGGTTGGGGGAGGGGACCCACTGGAACAGCTGTTGGGAGACAGATGGTAGCCTCCCGTCAAGGCCATCCAGCGTGTTCTTTAACGTGCAGAGGGTATGTCTCTCCCGCACACGGGGCCACGGCTTAACGTCCCATCCGACGGACGGCGGCCTTTCCAAGCCCATCGGTGTCCCCTACTGACCGTGGAAAGGGCGGGGAATTTTGCGGAGATAAATCTCAACGCTGACCCAGCTGAGACTCGAACCTGGGAACTACATATTACGAGCCTGGCGCGCTACCGACTGAGCCACGCCCGCCCCTAAGGATGAGAGAACTCAGCAGAAAGAGTACACAAACATCCATGCCTCAACCGGTGCTCGAACCCAGGTCCCTTCGATCAGTAGCCAAGCGCGCTAACCACTTGGCCGCAGGACGGTTCTTTTTAGCATATGCATGAAAACACGTTTAATAAATTTTTCCCTCTCTTACCTTCACCTGCGTTCTCAAAGGGGGATGTGGGATGGCTGCCCTCCCCTCTCCCCTGCCTAGATCTGTCTCTACATCGTACCAATGCGCCCACCTTAGCCAATGCCCTTCGTCCACGGGGCGGGGGTGACTCAGCCGGTAGCGCGCCAGGCTCGTAATCTGTAGTTCCCAGGTTCGAGTCCCAGCTGGGTCAGCGTTGAGATTTATCTACGCAAAATTCCCCGCCCTGCCCACGGTCAGTAGGGGACACCGATGGGCTTGGAAAGGCCGCCGTCCGTCGGATGGGACGTTAAGCGTAGCCCCGTGTGCGGGAGAGCCATACCCTGTGCACGTTAAAGAACACGCTGGGTGGCCTTGACGGGAGGCTACCATCTGTCTCCCAACAGCTGTTCCAGTTTGTCCCCTCCCCCAACCTTCTCTGAGCCTTCGGGGTCCATGTGACCTGGCCATTTAGCCCATAGTGTGCAAAAAAGTGCCGCTCATAGGTAAAACAACCCAACAACAACCCTTCGTCAACACTTACTAGAAGTTTTAAACTTTTCAAATCTAGAATTTTACGCCATTAGACAAAAAAAAATTGTCCTTCAGAGGGTAAATCAACGCAACCGTGCAAAGAATCTGCAACTTCCATCAATAAGCGAGGATGCGAATAAAAGATCCTTTTAGTGTCTCTGCGGCTAATTAATCTCTTCCTATCAATTTATCTACTTAGTTTTTGTCCATCTGCACGAGCAGCGCCGCCATTGGCTGAGCGAAGTCATTTTCCCTTCGCAACCAAATTACAGGGCGTTGCGCTTTTCCCCGTGAAATTGGATCAGTCGGCTGATCGCGACGACAGTATAGGTATTCCGGCGTGTTCATTGGCCACGTGCTCCCGCCATTGGCTTTACACAAAGGCGGCACCATTAAGCTTCCTGCCTGGGCGAAACAAGCCGACGGCTCGTTGATCCCTTTGAGCACTAATTACTGTTGTCGCCGGAATGTAATTTCCCGCCAGGTACACCGATTTTATCAGGCCGGATCTGGCAACGGCTGAGCCAGTGTCTCACTACCGCGAGCTAATGGTGCGCGCTTTGTTTTCAGGACATTAGGCTTATCGGCAGACAATGGCTATTCAGGCAGTAAGGGTAATTAGTTGCGGACCACTACAGTGCGGCGTTCAGAGGCGGAATCATCGCTAGTTAGCGATATGATCCGCCTGACCTCAGTTTCATTACTTGGCACTTGTTGAGGAGTGTTCGTTCGTTGTGAAGAGTTAAATTTAATGCCAACTTTCTTTACTGTTGTCAGAAACTCGCGAGAGCCATTGTATCGTCCCTGTGTTTCTCACATAGAGCACGAGGCTACAGATTGGGGAATTCAATTTCTTCACTTTCCATGTTTCTGATAGAGGCAATTTACAAATCTTTCATCGTGTCGGCAATCCATCAATCTCTTGTTGTGAAACTGTAAAGAAATATTAAGACACCTCATTAACAATGCCTTATCTCTCCTTGATAAATGGGGGCGGGGGTGGCTCCAGTCGGTAGCGCGCCAGGCTCGTAATCTTAGTTCCCAGGTTCGAGTCCCAGCTGGGTCAGCGTTGAGATTTATCTCCGCGAAAATTCCTCGCCCTGCCCACGGTCAGTAGGGGACACCGAGGGGCTTGGAAAGAGGCGGTCCGTCGGATGGGACGTTAAGCCGTGGTCCCGTGTGCGGGAGAGCCATACCCTGTGCACGTTAAAGAACACGCTGGATGGCCTTGACGGGAGGCTACCATCTGTCTCCCAACAGCTGTTCCAGTGGGTCCCCAACCTTCTCTGAGCCTTCGGGGTCCATGTGACCTGGTCTTTAGCCCATGATGTGCAAAAAGTGCCGCTCAGAAGTAAAACAACCCAACCTTGATAAATATATTGATAGGAAGCAATTGAAGCCAATCAGAGGGAGCCGTCGTTGTTAGAAAATTTTATTGGATACCACAAGTTTCATCATTGTCATTCTCAAGCAGCGACGGTGTAAGGAAGTTCAACACGATTGGATGATTTAGTTGTCCAAACACATCTATCCTGAGCTACCTCTGATGCATCTCACCACTGACGACCATTTCTAACAAGGTCCTGTTTGACATTGTCTGCCCACAGCATTCTAGATCTCCGCCTCTTTCTGAGGCCTTTACGCAGACTGTCTCTAATCCTATTCGCTAATCTAGAGATTCTCAAAGTGGGGTACGAGTAACCCTTGGGAGTACACGGTGAAAGTTTTTGCTGTACGCCGTGACTGTTCAAAAGTCGCTAGTTCTAGTCGAACAAAGTCGATAAGTGGCAACACTGCTGTGCAAAAAATGTCATTTTTTTGTGTTTATCGATATATGTAATTTATGAATACAAAATTTCATGTGAAAATATATTTATGTTTTATTTTATTCCCATTGTTATACTATAACTATAGTTTTATCTATCTATACAAGGGGTAAGCCAGTTACATACACATTTCCAGGGGGTAGGTGAAGCATAAAAGGTTGAGAACCACTGATATATATGTTTTATTTTATTCCCATTGTTATACTACAACTATAGATTTATCTACCTATACAAGGGGTACGCCAGTTACATACACAATTCCAGGGGGTACGTGAAGCATAAAAGGTTAAAATCCACTTATATATATGTTTTATTTTATTCCCATTGTTATACTACAACTATAGTTTTATCTACCTATACAAGGGGTACGCCAGTTACATACACATTTCCAGGGGGTACGTGAAGCATAAAAGGTTGAGAACCACTGATATATATGTTTATTTTATTCATATTGTTATACTATAACTATAGTTTTTTCTATCTATACAAGGGGTACGCCAGTTACATACACATTTCCAGGTGGTACGTGAAGCATAAAAGGTTAAAAACCACTGATATATATGTTTTATTTTATTCCCATTGTTATACTATAACTATAGTTTTATCTAAATATAAAAGGGGTACGCCAGTTACATACACATTTCCAGGGGGTACGTAAAGCATAAAAGGTTGAGAACCACTGATATATATGTTTTATTTTATTCCCATTGTTATACTATAACTATAGTTTTATCTACCTATAAAAGGGGTACGCCAGTTACATACACATTTCCAGGGGGTACGTAAAGCATAAAAGGTTGAGAACCACTGATATATATGTTTTATTTTATTCCCTTTGTTACACTATAACTATAGTTTTATCTACGTATACAAGGGGTACGCCAGTTACATACACATTTCCAGGGGGTACGTAAAGCATAAAAGGTTGAGAACCACTGATATATATGTTTTATTTTATTCCCATTGTTACACTACAACTATAGTTTTATCTACCTATAAAAGGGGTACGCCAGTTACATACACATTTCCAGGGGGTACGTAAAGCATAAAAGGTTGAGAACCACTGATATATATGTTTTATTTTATTCCCATTGTTACACTACAACTATAGTTTTATCTACCTATAAAAGGGGTACGCCAGTTACATACACATTTCCAGGGGGTACGTAAAGCATAAAAGGTTAAGAACCACTGATATATATGTTTTATTTTATTCCCATTGTTACACTATAACTATAGTTTTATCTACGTATACAAGGGGTACGCCAGTTACATACACATTTCCAGGGGGTACGTGAAGCGTAAAAGGTTGAGAACCACTGATATATATGTTTTATTTTATTCCCATTGTTATACTATAACTATAGTTTTATCTACCTATAAAAGGGGTACGCCAGTTACATACACATTTCCAGGGGGTACGTAAAGCATAAAAGGTTGAGAACCACTGATATATATGTTTTATTTTATTCCCATTGTTACACTACAACTATAGTTTTATCTACCTATAAAAGGGGTACGCCAGTTACATACACATTTCCAGGGGGTACGTGAAGCGTAAAAGGTTGAGAACCACTGATATAAATGTTTTATTTTATTCCCATTGTTACACTATAACTATAGTTTTATCTACGTATACAAGGGGTACGCCAGTTACATACACATTTCTAGGGGGTACGTAAAGCATAAAAGGTTGAGAACCACTGATATATATGTTTTATTTTATTCCCATTGTTACACTATAACTATAGATTTATCTACCTATAAAAGGGATACGCCAGTTACATACACATTTCCAGGGGGTACGTGAAGCGTAAAAGGTTGAGAACCACTGATATAAATGTTTTATTTTATTCCCATTGTTACACTATAACTATAGTTTTATCTATCTATACAAGGGGTACGCCAGTTACATACACATTTCCAGGGGGTACGTGAAGCATAAAAGGTTAAAAACCACTGATATATATGTTTTATTTTATTCCCATTGTTATACTATAACTATAGTTTTATCTACCTATAAAAGGGGTACGCCAGTTACATACACATTTCCAGGGGGTACGTAAAGCATAAAAGGTTGAGAACCACTGATATATATGTTTTATTTTATTCCCATTGTTATACTACAACTATAGTTTTATCTACCTATACAAGGGGTACGCCAGTTACATACACATTTCCAGGGGGTACGTAAAGCATAAAAGGTTGAGAATCACTGATATATATGTTTTATTTTATTCCCATTGTTACACTATAACTATAGTTTTATCTACGTATACAAGGGGTACGCCAGTTACATACACATTTCCAGCGGGTACGTAAAGCATAAAAGGTTGAGAACCACTGATATATATGTTTTATTTTATTCCCATTGTTATACTATAACTATAGTTTTATCTACCTATAAAAGGGGTACGCCAGTTACATACACATTTCCAGGGGGTACGTAAAGCATAAAAGTTTGAGAACCACTGATATATATGTTTTATTTTATTCCCATTGTTATACTACAACTATAGTTTTATCTACCTATACAAGGGGTACGCCAGTTACATACACATTTCCAGGGGGTACGTAAAGCATAAAAAGTTGAGAATCACTGATATATATGTTTTATTTTATTCCCATTGTTACACTATAACTATAGTTTTATCTACGTATACAAGGGGTACGCCAGTTACATACACATTTCCAGGGGGTACGTGAAGCATAAAAGGTTAAAAACCACTGATATAAATGTTTTATTTTATTCCCATTGTTACACTATAACTATAGTTTTATCTATCTATACAAGGGGTACGCCAGTTACATACACATTTCCAGGGGGTACGTAAAGCATAAAAGTTTGAGAACCACTGATATATATGTTTTATTTTATTCCCATTGTTATACTACAACTATAGTTTTATCTACCTATACAAGGGGTACGCCAGTTACATACACATTTCCAGGGGGTACGTAAAGCATAAAAGGTTGAGAATCACTGATATATATGTTTTATTTTATTCCCATTGTTACACTATAACTATAGTTTTATCTACGTATACAAGGGGTACGCCAGTTACATACACATTTCCAGCGGGTACGTAAAGCATAAAAGGTTGAGAACCACTGATATATATGTATTATTTTATTCCCATTGTTATACTATAACAATAGTTTCATCTATCTATACAAGGGGTACGCCAGTTACATACACATTTCCAGGGGGTACGTGAAGCATAAAAGATTGAGAACCACTAATATATATGTTTATTTTATTCCCATTGTTATACTATAACTATAGTTTTATCTATCTATACAAGGGGTACGCCAGTTACATACACATTTCCAGGGGGTACGTGAAGCATAAAAGATTAAAAACCACTGATATATATGTTTTATTTTATTCCCATTGTTATACTATAACTATAGTGTTATCTACCTATAAAAGGGGTACGCCAGTTACATACACATTTCCAGGGGGTACGTAAAGCATAAAAGGTTGAGAACCACTGATATATATGTTTTATTTTATTCCCTTTCTTACACTATAACTATAGTTTTATCTACGTATACAAGGGGTACGCCAGTTACATACACATTTCCAGGGGGTACGTAAAGCATAAAAGGTTGAGAACCACTGATATATATGTTTTATTTTATTCCCATTGTTACACTATAACTATAGTTTTATCTACCTATAAAAGGGGTACGCCAGTTACATACACATTTCCAGGGGGTACGTGAAGCGTAAAAGGTTGAGAACCACTGATATAAATGATTTATTTTATTCCCATTGTTACACTATAACTATAGTTTTATCTACGTATACAAGGGGTACGCCAGTTATATACACATTTCCAGGGGGTACGTAAAGCATAAAAGGTTGAGAACCACTGATATATATGTTTTATTTTATTCCCATTGTTACACTATAACTATAGTTTTATCTACGTATACAAGGGGTACGCCAGTTACATACACATTTCCAGGGGGTACGTAAAGCATAAAAGGTTGAGAACCACTGATATATATGTTTTATTTTATTCCCATTGTTACACTATAACTATAGTTTTATCTACCTATAAAAGGGGTACGCCAGTTACATACACATTTCCAGGGGGTACGTGAAGCGTAAAAGGTTGAGAACCACTGATATAAATGTTTTATTTTATTCCCATTGTTACACTATAACTATAGTTTTATCTACGTATACAAGGGGTACGCCAGTTACATACACATTTCCAGGGGGTACGTAAAGCATAAAAGGTTGAGAACCACTGATATATATGTTTTATTTTATTCCCATTGTTACACTATAACTATAGTTTTATCTACCTATAAAAGGGGTACGCCAGTTACATACACATTTCAAGGGGGTACGTGAAGCATAAAAGGTTGAGAACCACTGATACAAATGTTTTATTTTATTCCCATTGTTATACTATAACTATAGTTTTATCTACCTATAAAAGGGGTACGCCAGTTACATACACATTTCCAGGGGGTACGTGAAGCATAAAAGGTTAAAATCCACTGATATATATGTTTTATTTTATTCCCATTGTTATACTACAACTATAGTTTTATCTACCTATACAAGGGGTACGCCAGTTACATACACATTTCCAGGGGGTACGTGAAGCATAAAAGGTTGAGAATCACTGATATATATGTTTTATTTTATTCCCTTTGTTACACTATAACTATAGTTTTATCTACGTATACAAGGGGTACGCCAGTTACATACACATTTCCAGCGGGTACGTAAAGCATAAAAGGTTGAGAACCACTGATATATATGTATTATTTTATTCCCATTGTTATACTATAACTATAGTTATATCTATCTATACAAGGGGTACTCCAGTTACATACACATTTCCAGGGGGTACGTGAAGCATAAAAGGTTGAGAACCACTGATATAAATGTTTTATTTTATTCCCATTGTTATACTATAACTATAGTTTTATCTACCTATAAAAGGGGTACGCCAGTTACATACACATTTCCAGGGGGTACGTGAAGCATAAAAGGTTAAAAACCACTGATATATATGTTTTATTTTATTCCCATTGTTATACTATAACTATAGTTATATCTATCTATACAAGGGGTACTCCAGTTACATACACATTTCCAGGGGGTACGTGAAGCATAAAAGGTTAAAAACCACTGATATATATGTTTTATTTTATTCCCATTGTTATACTATAACTATAGTTTTATCTACCTATAAAAGGGGTACGCCAGTTACATACACATTTCCAGGGGGTACGTAAAGCATAAAAGGTTGAGAACCACTGATATATATGTTTTATTTTATTCCCATTGTTACACTATAACTATAGTTTTATCTATCTATACAAGGGGTACGCCAGTTACATACACATTTCCAGGGGGTACGTAAAGCATAACAGTTTGAGAACCACTGATATATATGTTTTATTTTATTCCCATTGTTATACTACAACTATAGTTTTATCTACCTATACAAGGGGTACGCCAGTTACATACACATTTCCAGGGGGTACGTAAAGCATAAAAGGTTGAGAATCACTGATATATATGTTTTATTTTATTCCCATTGTTACACTATAACTATAGTTTTATCTACGTATACAAGGGGTACGCCAGTTACATACACATTTCCAGCGGGTACGTAAAGCATAAAAGGTTGAGAACCACTGATATATATGTATTATTTTATTCGCATTGTTATACTATAACAATAGTTTCATCTATCTATACAAGGGGTACGCCAGTTACATACACATTTCCAGGGGGTACGTGAAGCATAAAAGATTGAGAACCACTAATATATATGTTCATTTTATTCCCATTGTTATACTATAACTATAGTTTTATCTATCTATACAAGGGGTACGCCAGTTACATACACATTTCCAGGGGGTACGTGAAGCATAAAAGGTTAAAAACCACTGATATATATGTTTTATTTTATTCCCATTGTTACACTATAACTATAGTTTTATCTACCTATAAAAGGGGTACGCCAGTTACATACACATTTCCAGGGGGTACGTAAAGCATAAAAGGTTGAGAACCACTGATATATATGTTTTATTTTATTCCCTTTCTTACACTATAACTATAGTTTTATCTACGTATACAAGGGGTACGCCAGTTACATACACATTTCCAGGGGGTACGTAAAGCATAAAAGGTTGAGAACCACTGATATATATGTTTTATTTTATTCCCATTGTTACACTATAACTATAGTTTTATCTACCTATAAAAGGGGTACGCCAGTTACATACACATTTCCAGGGGGTACGTGAAGCGTAAAAGTTTGAGAACCACTGATATAAATGATTTATTTTATTCCCATTGTTACACTATAACTATAGTTTTATCTACGTATTCAAGGGGTACGCCAGTTACATACACATTTCCAGGGGGTACGTAAAGCATAAAAGGTTGAGAACCACTGATATATATGTTTTATTTTATTCCCATTGTTACACTATAACTATAGTTTTATCTACGTATACAAGGGGTACGCCAGTTACATACACATTTCCAGGGGGTACGTAAAGCATAAAAGGTTGAGAACCACTGATATATATGTTTTATTTTATTCCCATTGTTACACTATAACTATAGTTTTATCTACCTATAAAAGGGGTACGCCAGTTACATACACATTTCCAGGGGGTACGTGAAGCGTAAAAGGTTGAGAACCACTGATATAAATGTTTTATTTTATTCCCATTGTTACACTATAACTATAGTTTTATCTACGTATACAAGGGGTACGCCAGTTACATACACATTTCCAGGGGGTACGTAAAGCATAAAAGGTTGAGAACCACTGATATATATGTTTTATTTTATTCCCATTGTTACACTATAACTATAGTTTTATCTACCTATAAAAGGGGTACGCCAGTTACATACACATTTCAAGGGGGTACGTGAAGCATAAAAGGTTGAGAACCACTGATACAAATGTTTTATTTTATTCCCATTGTTATACTGTAACTATAGTTTTATCTACCTATAAAAGGGGTACGCCAGTTACATACACATTTCCAGGGGGTACGTGAAGCATAAAAGGTTAAAATCCACTGATATATATGTTTTATTTTATTCCCATTGTTATACTACAACTATAGGTTTATCTACCTATACAAGGGGTACGCCAGTTACATACACATTTCCAGGGGGTACGTGAAGCATAAAAGGTTGAGAATCACTGATATATATGTTTTATTTTATTCCCTTTGTTACACTATAACTATAGTTTTATCTACGTATACAAGGGGTACGCCAGTTACATACACATTTCCAGCGGGTACGTAAAGCATAAAAGGTTGAGAACCACTGATATATATGTATTATTTTATTCCCATTGTTATACTATAACTATAGTTATATCTATCTATACAAGGGGTACTCCAGTTACATACACATTTCCAGGGGGTACGTGAAGCATAAAAGGTTGAGAACCACTGATATAAATGTTTTATTTTATTCCCATTGTTATACTATAACTATAGTTTTATCTACCTATAAAAGGGGTACGCCAGTTACATACACATTTCCAGGGGGTACGTGAAGCATAAAAGGTTAAAAACCACTGATATATATGTTTTATTTTATTCCCATTGTTATACTATAACTATAGTTATATCTATCTATACAAGGGGTACTCCAGTTACATACACATTTCCAGGGGGTACGTCAAGCATAAAAGGTTAAAAACCACTGATATATATGTTTTATTTTATTCCCATTGTTATACTATAACTATAGTTTTATCTACCTATAAAAGGGGTACGCCAGTTACATACACATTTCCAGGGGGTACGTAAAGCATAAAAGGTTGAGAATCACTGATATATAGGTTTTATTTTATTCCCATTGTTATACTATACCTATAGCTTTATCTATCTATACAAGGGGTAAGCCAGTTACATACACATTTCCAGGGGGTACGTGAAGCATAAAAGGTTGAGAACCACTGATATAAATGTTTTATTTTATTCCCATTGTTACACTATAACTATAGTTTTATCTACGTATACAAGGGTTACGCCAGTTACATACACATTTCCAGGGGGTACGTAAAGCATAAAAGGTTGAGAACCACTGATATATATGTTTTATTTTATTCCCATTGTTACACTATAACTATAGTTTTATCTACCTATAAAAGGGGTACGCCAGTTACATACACATTTCCAGGGGGTACGTAAAGCATAAAAGGTTGAGAATCACTGATATATATGTTTTATTTTATTACCATTGTTATACTATAACTATGGTTTTATCTATCTGTACAAGGGGTACGCCAGTTACATACACATTTCCAGGGGGTAGGTAAAGCATAAAAGGTTGAGAACCACTGAAATATAGGTTTTATTTTATTCCCATTGTTATACTATACCTATAGCTTTATCTATCTATACAAGGGGTACGCCAGTTACATACACATTTCCAGGGGGTACGTGAAGCATAAAAGGTTGAGAATCACTGATATATATGTTTTATTTTATTCCCTTTGTTACACTATAACTATAGTTTTATCTACGTATACAAGGGGTACGCCAGTTACATACACATTTCCAGCGGGTACGTAAAGCATAAAAGGTTGAGAACCACTGATATATATGTATTATTTTATTCCCATTGTTATACTATAACTATAGTTATATCTATCCATACAAGGGGTACGCCAGTTACATACACATTTCCAGGGGGTACGTGAAGCATAAAAGGTTAAAAACCACTGATATATATGTTTTATTTTATTCCCATTGTTATACTATAACTATAGTTATATCAATCGATACAAGGGGTACTCCAGTTACATACACATTTCCAGGGGGTACGTGAAGCATAAAAGGTTAAAAACCACTGATATATATGTTTTATTTTATTCCCATTGTTATACTATAACTATAGTTTTATCTACCTATAAAAGGGGTACGCCAGTTACATACACATTTCCAGGGGGTACGTAAAGCATAAAAGGTTGAGAATCACTGATATATATGTTTTATTTTATTCCCATTGTTATACTATAACTATAGTTTTATCTATCTATACAAGGGGTACGCCAATTACATACACATTTCCAGGGGGTACGCCAATTACATACACATTTCCAGGGGGTACGTAAAGCATAAAAGGTTGAGAACCACTGATATATAGGTTTTATTTTATTCCCATTGTTATACTATACCTATAGTTTTATCTACCTATAAAAGGGGTACGCCAGTTACATACACATTTCCAGGGGGTACGTAAAGCATAAAAGTTTGAGAACCACTGATATATATGTTTTATTTTATTCCCTTTGTTACACTATAACTAGTTTTATCTACGTATACAAGGGGTACGCCAGTTACATACACATTTCCAGGGGGTACGTAAGCATAAAAGGTTGAGAACCACTGATATATATGTTTTATTTTATTCCCATTGTTACACTATAACTATAGTTTTATCTACCTATAAAAGGGGTACGCCAGTTACATACACATTTCCAGGGGGTACGTAAAGCATAAAAGGTTGAGAACCACTGATATATATGTTTTATTTTATTCCCATTGTTACACTATAACTATAGTTTTATCTACCTATAAAAGGGGAACGCCAGTTACATACACATTTCCAGGGGGTACGTAAAGCATAAAAGGTTGAGAACCACTGATATAAATGTTTTATTTTATTCCCATTGTTACACTATAACTATAGTTTTATCTACGTATACAAGGGGTACGCCAGTTACATACACATTTCCAGGGGGTACGTAAAGCATAAAAGGTTGAGAACCACTGATATATATGTTTTATTTTATTCCCATTGTTGCACTATAACTATAGTTTTTTCTACCTATAAAAGGGGTACGCCAGTTACATACACATTTCCAGGGGGTACGTAGAGCATAAAAGGTTGAGAACCACTGATATATATGTTTTAATTTATTCCCATTGTTACACTATAACTATAGTTTTATATATCTATACAAGGGGTATGCCAGTTACATACACATTTCCAGGGGGTACGTAAAGCATAAAAGGTTGAGAACCACTGATATAAATGTTTTATTTTATTCCCATTGTTACACTATAACTATAGTTTTATCTACGTATACAAGGGGTACGCCAGTTACATACACATTTCCAGGGGGTACGTAAAGCATAAAAGGTTGAGAACCACTGATATATATGTTTTATTTTATTCCCATTGTTACACTATAACTATAGTTTTATCTACCTATAAAAGGGGTACGCCAGTTACATACACATTTCCAGGGGGTACGTAGAGCATAAAAGGTTGAGAACCACTGATATATATGTTTTAATTTATTCCCATTGTTACACTATAACTATAGTTTTATATATCTATACAAGGGGTATGCCAGTTACATACACATTTCCAGGGGGTACGTAAAGCATAACAGGTTGAGAACCACTGATATATATGTTTTATTTTATTCCCTTTGTTATACTGTAACTATAGTTTTATCTATCTATACAAGGGGTACGCCAGTTACATACACATTTCCAGAGGGTACGTGAAGCATAAAAGGTTGAGAACCACTGATATATATATATATGTTTTATTTTATTCCCATTGTTATACTATAGTTATAATTTTATCTATCTATACAAGGGGTACGCCAGTTACATACACATTTCCAGGGGGTACGTGAAGCATAAAAGGTTGAGAACCACTGATATATATATATGTTTTATTTTATTCCCATTGTTATACTATAGTTATAATTTTATCTATCTATACAAGGGGTACGCCAGTTACATACACATTTCCAGGGGGTACGTGAAGCATAAAAGGTTGAGAACCACTGATATATATGTTTTATTTTATTCCCATTGTTATACTATAGTTATAATTTTATCTCTCTATACAAGGGGTACGCCAGTTGCATACACATTTCCAGGTCTGTCTTATAGGCTGTTCCATAAACTGTTATCCCATACCTAATTATAGATTCAAAAAGTGCTTTATATATTAAAATAGTTATCTGTGTATCAACAAACATGTTAAGTTTCCTAATTTTAAATGCTAGAAATCATAGTCTTCAACACATCCAATCAATATGTTTGATATATATGTTTTATTTTATTCCCATTATTATACGATAACTATAGTTTTATCTATCTATACAAGGGGTACACCAGTTACATACACATTTCCAGAGGCACGTGAAGCATAAAAGGTTGAGAACCACTGATATATATGTTTTATAAAATAATGAAAATAATTAATGAAAAATAAATTTTAACCTAGCACAACACTTCTTAAGTTTAAGTTGCAAGACGCTTTTAACAAGGTAATGGTCAGATCCAATTTCAGCTCCCCTATATGCCCTGGTATTCCTAACAGAACTAGCCCATTTGCTATTAATTAATATGTAATCAATCATATTCTTATGCAGCCCATCAGGTGAAACCCATGTGTACTTATGTATGTCGCGGTGTTTGTAATAAGTGTTAGTTATTCTGAATCCATTAAGTTTACTTACCTGTAGGAGACGTTGCCCATTGCCATTGCAGCTACCAATACCAAAAGGGCCTATTACTCCTCCCCAAAGGTCAGAGTCAGTACCAACTTTGGCATTGAAGTCACCTAGAACAAGGGTAATATCTCCTTCCTTGACAGAATTCAAAATATCCTGAAGTTGTTCATAAAACCTATCCTTCTCATCCTCATCAGCATCCTCAGTGAGGGTATCCTAGAAGAGCATCACTAGCGTGTCTGCTGAGAATCAGACCCACGCCTTTTTGATGCTTATTGTCGTCCCTCCCTGAAAAGAGAAATTTAATATTATTTTCAAGTATATGACCTTTATCTGCTCATCTGGTCTGAGAATAAAATAAATATAAGCAGCTGATGCGCTGTTTAACGGTAGAGCGCTCTGGTATGTATCCAGAAAGTTGCGGGTTCGATTCCCCCGGCGTCAGCGATAATGTTTTCAGATGTTTTTAAGAACGGAACAAGATATTTTGAAACTTACATATAAAATATTTCCAAGTGTGTTTAATGAAATAATTCTATTGTTTGTTGACGTTAGAAACAGATTTCATTCAATTGACATTGAATTATTGTATGAAATGTATAGAATAGGAATTAGATTAATTACTTATGAGTGGTTTAAACCTTATTCAAAAGCTGCTGATATTTTTTCAGTGGCATTAAGATAGTAGAATTGAATCAGCAACAATAAATAATGTCCAGAGTAATTATGAAGATATAAATAAGGGTTTTCCAGAGGGCTCGGTTTTGGCACCGTTATTGTTTTTAATTTTTGAAATGGATTTTCTTGGATTTGCGGATGACACAGGCTAGTGAGTAAAGGAGAGTTCTGGAACAGTGGCGGATCAATGTTAATCCTATGGGATCCGCCACCCATGTGTTTTAAGCTGGTGGCGGATGATTATCAATCACATTAGTCATGCAGTGTCAAAAAGAATACCTCCCTCCAGTGATGTAATAATCTGAAATTATATTATTCAGTTAAATTGCAGATAATCCATTAGTAATTTCCACCGACGTCCATCTTGGTTTCCACAAAGTCCGATTTTTTTTTTTTCAATTCCACCATTTTGGAATCTGACGTCACCGATTAGCAGTTCTACCTTTTAAAGTATTTTTACCCAATAGCATTGTTTCTTTCCGTTTCTGCAGGTCAATCTTTTATTCCAGTTTCTGCGGGATAGTCATTCTTATAGTATAAATACGACATCCATCGGTCAGATTCCTCATTCTGTTGTCAGACATTGACAGTGACGGCTCTCTGCTGCTGCTTCTCCGTGATTTTTCCAACGGCAATAGTGATAGTTCTCGACGTCCTCGTGTAGTATCAGCTATTTTACAACTCTGCTACATAATGTATCCATGTGATATATGTGAGAAGGCTTTCACACTCAAGACAAATCTGATTCGTCATATGAGAAATCACGATGGAAATAGCCTGTTTAAGTGCTCTGAGTGCGAATCGACATTCTCAAGGAGAGATGATGTCCGACGTCATGAGTTATCCCACACCTCCAGGAAAACCTACAAATGTGAAGAATGTGCAATGGAGTTTGGGCGAAAAGACAGTCTTTTGCGCCATCAAAGAAAGCCCCACAATAATAAGCGAAAACGTTCTGAAGATGAAAGGATTCCGCAGAAGAAGCAAAAACCAGACCCTGAAGACCCCTGTCAGTTTACAGAAGAAATGAAAAGGACCCTATCAACACATAAACTGACGGCAACGGAAGAAACATCAGTTGACCTCACCTTTTTCCTCGAATCCTCGCGGGAGTCACTCCTAACTCATCTGAAAGAAGAATTGACCTCGAAAGGTAGCATTAAATGGTACCTTGTCGTGCAAGTGCGATTCAGGCGAAAAGTTTCCCCTTCTACCTTTGAACACTGTACCCCGTTTTTCCGAAGTAACTGTGTCACAAGCCTACCTACATCATCCCTAAACAGAGAATTGGATTCAGCGTATAAGAAGATTAAGACCTCATTTGAAGAATTTGAAGGAGCACATAGTGGATGGACACTGGATGCCGTACTCCACGCTGAAATGAACATTGGAAAATATATCCCTCTTGCAGGATCTAGTTATATCCCTACTCCAAGAGAATTACTGCTAAAACACGCTATTGTCAATGTATGTAATTCTGACCAAAAATGTTTTGTCTGGTCTGTTTTAGCCTCTTTGTATCCTGCCACAGATAATCCGCAGCGCCTTAACAACTATATACATTTAGAAGACAAATTAAACACATCGGGCTTAATTTTCCCTGTTACAATAAATCAAATATCTAAATTCGAAAAAATGAACAATATTTCTGTTAATGTTTTTGGATATGAGAAAGAGGTGTTCCCACTCTACATCACACCATTCAGATTTAAAGCGCATGCAAATCTCCTTCTGTTATCGGATGATGAAAAGCAGCATTATTGCTCCATTAAGAATATGAGTAGACTTCTCAGTCCTCTCACCAAACATAACGGTGTACGTTTCTACTGTGATTACTGCCTTCACCGTTTCGCAAATGAATCCCTCTTGAAGGATCATGTTCCCTATTGTCGAGAACATGGACCTCAGAGAGTAGAACTCCCAACTGAAGAAGAGAAATGGTTGAAATTCACAAATTTTAAGTTTCAGCAGCTCGTTCCATACGTGATTTATGCCGACTTTGAATCATTCCTAGTGAAAGTGGACACTTGTATGCCTAACCCTGAAAAATCTCACACCACTATCACGGCAAATCATGAACCCTGTGGATTTGCATATCTTGTTGTTGGACATGATGGCTGCAGCTATAAGCCTCCAGTAGTTTATAGAGGTCCTAATGTAGTAGAAGAATTTTTAGAATGTCTGCTTAAAGAAGAAGAAAACATTAAAAATTTACTGTCGATGATAAAGCCAATGCAGCTCTCGAATCATGAAGAGGAATCATTTCACAACGCTACTGACTGTCATATTTGTAAGCATGCCCTAGGAGCAGATCGTGTGAGAGATCACGATCATATAACAGGTAAATTCCGAGGAGCTGCCCATAATTCCTGTAATCTGAACTTTAAGTTAACCAATAGGATTCCAGTTATCTTTCACAACCTAAAGGGATATGACAGCCACCTTATTATGCAGGGAATCGGCAGAATCAAAAATAAGAAGATTAATTGCATTCCCAATAACATGGAAACATACATAACCTTCTCCTTAGGGACATTACATTTTATAGACTCCTATCAGTTTTTAAGCACATCCCTTGAGAAGCTAGTAAATAATTTATCACCAGATGAGTTCCATATTTTAAAGGAACATGTTGAAACTGAACGGTTACACCTGGTTTTGAGAAAAGGAGTTTACCCCTATGATTATATTGACAACAGTGAAAAGTTTGAACAAATAGTATTACCACCACGTGAAGCATTTTACAACCAACTCACAGAAGAAGCACTAGGGGAAGAAGACTATACCCATGCAATAAGAGTATGGAATACATTCAACATAAAAAATCTAGGCCAGTATCATGACTTGTACCTGAAGACAGACGTGCTCCTCTTAGCTGATGTTTTCGAAAGTTTCAGAAAACTATGCATCAGATACTATGAAATCGATCCCTGCCATGTTTACACAGCTCCTGGATTAGCCTGGCAAGCATGCTTAAAAATGACAAATGTAAATCTTGAGTTGATAACTGACCCTACAATGTACCTTTTCCTGGAAAAAGGCATACGAGGGGGAATTTCTGTGATATGCAATCGTCTTAGTACAGCAAACAACAAGTATTTGGACACCTATGATCCTCAGTTACCCTCTAAATACATTATGTACTATGATGCCAACAATCTTTATGGATGGGCAATGTCACAATGCCTCCCTCAAAGCGATTTTCGATGGCTTAATAAAGAAGAAATAGCAGATCTAAATATTACGACAATTGCTGACGATGCGAATAAAGGATACATATTGGAAGTTGATTTAGATTATCCAGTTTCTCTACACGACAAGCATAATGATTATCCACTAGCCCCTGAGAAACTTCAGATTACCAGCAGCATGCTATCCCCATATTGTCAAGAGGTTGCCCAAAGCCTTGGAATAAATACAAACCATTCAGTCGTGAAATTAGCCCCAAATCTAAATTCTAAGGAAAAATATGTCCTTCATTATCGAAATCTCAAACAATATTTAACCTTCGGTATGCAGCTGAAGAACATACATCGCGTTTTAGAATTTAATCAGTCTTGCTGGCTAAAACCATATATAGAATTTAATACAGATCAGCGGAAGAAAGCTAGAAACGACTTCGAGAAGGACTTCTTCAAACTGATGAATAATGCTGTGTTTGGAAAAACGATGGAAAATTTGAGAAATCGAGTGAAAATTGAATTGACTCAGAGCCCGAAGAGAGTATGCAAGCTCGTAGCATCCCCTGCTTTTCACGCATTTCGTGTTTTTGACAACGACCTTGCATGTGTGCAATCAAAGCTAACTAAATTGAAACTCAACAGGCCTATTTATGCTGGTTTCAGTATTCTAGATATTAGTAAACTATTGATGTATAGCTTTCATTATGACTATATTAGTCCGAAATATGGAGAAAAAGCTAAATTATTGTTTACTGATACAGATTCACTGTGCTACGAGCTTCAAACCGAGGACGTGTATGCTGATATGAAAGACGATATAGATCATTTTGACACGTCCGACTATCACATTGATCATGTTTTGCATAGTACACATAATAAAAAGGTACTAGGTAAAATGAAAGATGAACTTTCGGGAGTACCTATCAAACAATTTGCAGGGCTTCGTTCTAAAATGTATTCCCTTCAGAGTTTACATGAGGAGAAGAAGACGGGGAAAGGAGTCCCCAAATACATCGTAAAAAGAACCCTTCGTCACAAGGATTACAGAGACTGCTTAATAAACAAATCACCTTGTCGAGTAGATTTGACAAGGATTCAAAGTAGCAGCCACCATCTTCATACAGTGAAAGGTGTAAAGCTTGGTTTGTCACCATTTGACGATAAAAGATATATTTTAGAAAATGGTTATGACACCCTTTCGTACGGTCACTACAAAACATTGAAAAAATAACATAGCAGAAAAAACGAATATTTCACTGTGATTTTTAATATGCTTGAGCTATTTATGTATAAAAAATATGATAATTTTATCCAAATGTGTGCATATAACCCCCTATATATGTAAAAATAATACATGTTATTATTATATGTAGATAGCTGTATGTAAAAACCATTTCCTCTGTTAACCTGCATTTTTTTTTTTTTTTGTAAGCAGGCTGTAAAGTATAATCAATGTGAAAAAGCATCATTGTGAAATGTATAAAATTGTAAACCAATGGAAATCATTACATGTGCACGCATTGTCATTGTTTCACCTAATACTTTGAAATCAATAAAAATTTTTAAATGAAATATATGTGTCGTCTGAGTCTTATCCTTGGCAAGTGGAGCGATAAACAAGCGTTAGCCGCTTCTCACGTGACTTACTCCGCATGCACCTGTGATGCTGACTCACTTCCAACCGCTCATATCCTGTTGGAAGGTCAGACCTCACTCACTGCGAGAAAGCTCTTCTAGGATCCATTTCTGGGATTACACTTATAATGAAAGGTGAGTAATTCTCTAAATTTTCATGGTTTATCAAACATTACTTATAATTTCGTGATGTAGTGACGTTCTCAAGTATTAAGAAGTGATGAAAACATAAGATTTCCTTTCAAAGTTATCGTAACTCGCTTGCTTGCTTGTTACCGGAACAAGCCTCCTAGAAATCAACGTCTTTTTTTTTTAAAGCAATCACCTCTCAAAAGCACCGGGACTTCAATAAATGCTCTGAGTGCTGTGTTTATGAAAAATATATCAGTACGGGATGAAATTCTAATTTTTACTTTGCAGAGACGAGAACTTTACGTAGATTTTTACAGAGAAATAATCGAAATTATTGCATCAGCCATTTAGCGATAAAGTATTTTAGAGCAGATTTTTACTGAATATTAATACTTTAGAATAAAGGATAATTTCCTGTATATAATACAGAGGTGTACAGACGAATTTTATTTCCTACGAATAAAAAACAAAAATAGGATTTTCATACTGTTATTCGAATTACTCACTTACCACTTATTTCAACTGTTTAGTAAAAAAAAAAATACATTTAATTCCCAGTTTTTTAACGACTGAGATAAAAAAAATATGCTTACCTACATTAAAATACAATGTAAAATAGCGAAATTCACCACTTATTTCAACTGTTTAGTAAAAAAAATACATTTAATTCCCAGATTTTTAACGACTGAGATAAAAAAAAATATGCTTACCTACATTAAATACAATGTAAAATAGCGAAATTCACCACTAATTTCAGCTGCTTAATATCAAGAAATACAGACGATTTCCTGTTTTTTTTTTTAGCATTGCACATAAGAGAAAAAAAAGACTAGCGAACGTATTAACATGTATACCTCTGGTACTTAAATATGACATGCTCTGTGTTTCAATATTACACATTTTTTCAGTAGTTTACACATTAATTACTATTTTTTTTTCATTCAACAGTTAAGTATCACAATTGGAAGTAATGTGCGCAATATTTCCTGTTTAAATGCATCTCTCTACAAAAAAAAAGATTTCCTTTCAAAATTATCGTAACTCGCTTGCTTGCTAGCTAGTTCATTACATGGCCCGAATCGAGCCACCTCGAAATCAACGTTTTTTTTTTTGAAGCGATCACTTCTCAGAAGTGGAAGACTTCAATAAATGCACCGAGTGCTGTGTTTATGAGAAAATTATCAGTACGGAATGGAAATCTAATTTTTTTTACTTGCAGAGACGAGAACTTTACGTAGATTTTTACAGAGAAATAATCGAAATCATTGCATCAGCCATTTAGCGATAAAGTGTTTTACTGAATATTAATACTTTAGAATAAAGGATAAATTCCGGTATATAATACAGAGGTGTACAGACGAATTTTATTTCCTATGAATAAAAAAAAATAGGATTTTCATACCGTTATTCGAATTACTCAGTTAATTCACCACTTATTTCAACTGTAAAAAAAAATACATTTAATCCCCAGATTTTTAACGACTGAGATAAAAAAAAAAATAATGTACTTACCTACATTAAATACAATGTAAAATAGCGAAAATTCACCACTAATTTCAGCTGCTTAATATCAAGAAATACAGGCGATTTCCTGTTGTTTTTTTTTTATCATTGCACATAAGAAAAAAAAAGGATTAGCGAACGTATCAACATGTACCTCTGAGACTTAAATATGACATGCTCTGTTTTTCAATATTACACATTTTTTCAGTATTTTACACATTAATTACTAATTTTTTTTTCATTCAACAGTTAAGTACCCAATTGGAAGTAATGTGAGCAATATTTCCTGTTTAAATGCATCTCCAAATCCGCTTTAAAATATTTTCTTATAATTTAAGGGGAAAATAAAGAATTTTAATTGAATTTCTTTTAACACTATATACTTAATATATTGTAATCAACGTATTCTATATACAAAACGAATTAATACAGCCTAGTTACTGGAAATTAGCATAATGTTGAAGTGCTTTCTACCAAAAGATTAAAAAAAAAAACCTGAATACTTTAATTTTAATTACATTTTCAGCCACTAGATGGTGGGTGACACAGTTACTATTAGACCTTGGGACAGACGAGAGAAACTTGAACGCTTTGCTCAGAGCGCCACCTAGCGGATTTTCAGTAGTTTATTCACAACCGACCGTTTCCCCTTTGGTCAAAATCCGGTCGGTGACGTCATAGGGGGAAAGCACTGTGCAAAGGGGGAACGGTAGGTGTGAATAAACTACTGAAAATCCGCTAGGTGGCGCTCTGAGCAAAGCGTTCAAGTTTCTCTCGTCTGTCCCAAGGTCTAATAGTAACTGTGTCACCCACCATCTAGTGGCTGAAAATGTAATTAAAATTAAAGTATTCAGGTTTTTTTTTTTAATCTTTTGGTAGAAAGCACTTCAACATTATGCTAATTTCCAGTAACTAGGCTGTATTAATTCGTTTTGTATATAGAATACGTTGATTACAATATATTAAGTATATAGTGTTAAAAGAAATTCAATTAAAATTCTTTATTTTCCCCTTAAATTATAAGAAAATATTTTAAAGCGGATTTGGAGATGCATTTAAACAGGAAATATTGCTCACATTACTTCCAATTGGGTACTTAACTGTTGAATGAAAAAAAAATTAGTAATTAATGTGTAAAATACTGAAAAAATGTGTAATATTGAAACACAGAGCATGTCATATTTAAGTCTCAGAGGTACATGTTGATACGTTCGCTAATCCTTTTTTTTTCTTATGTGCAATGATAAAAAAAAAACAACAGGAAATCGCCTGTATTTCTTGATATTAAGCAGCTGAAATTAGTGGTGAATTTTCGCTATTTTACATTGTATTTAATGTAGGTAAGTACATTATTTTTTTTTTTATCTCAGTCGTTAAAAATCTGGGGATTAAATGTATTTTTTTTTACAGTTGAAATAAGTGGTGAATTAACTGAGTAATTCGAATAACGGTATGAAAATCCTATTTTTTTTTATTCATAGGAAATAAAATTCGTCTGTACACCTCTGTATTATATACCGGAATTTATCCTTTATTCTAAAGTATTAATATTCAGTAAAACACTTTATCGCTAAATGGCTGATGCAATGATTTCGATTATTTCTCTGTAAAAATCTACGTAAAGTTCTCGTCTCTGCAAGTAAAAAAAATTAGATTTCCATTCCGTACTGATAATTTTCTCATAAACACAGCACTCGGTGCATTTATTGAAGTCTTCCACTTCTGAGAAGTGATCGCTTCAAAAAAAAAAACGTTGATTTCGAGGTGGCTCGATTCGGGCCATGTAATGAACTAGCTAGCAAGCAAGCGAGTTACGATAATTTTGAAAGGAAATCTTTTTTTTTGTAGAGAGATGCATTTAAACAGGAAATATTGCGCACATTACTTCCAATTGTGATACTTAACTGTTGAATGAAAAAAAAATAGTAATTAATGTGTAAACTACTGAAAAAATGTGTAATATTGAAACACAGAGCATGTCATATTTAAGTACCAGAGGTATACATGTTAATACGTTCGCTAGTCTTTTTTTTCTCTTATGTGCAATGCTAAAAAAAAAAACAGGAAATCGTCTGTATTTCTTGATATTAAGCAGCTGAAATTAGTGGTGAATTTCGCTATTTTACATTGTATTTAATGTAGGTAAGCATATTTTTTTTTATCTCAGTCGTTAAAAATCTGGGAATTAAATGTATTTTTTTTACTAAACAGTTGAAATAAGTGGTGAATTTCGCTATTTTACATTGTATTTTAATGTAGGTAAGCATATTTTTTTTATCTCAGTCGTTAAAAAACTGGGAATTAAATGTATTTTTTTTTTTACTAAACAGTTGAAATAAGTGGTAAGTGAGTAATTCGAATAACAGTATGAAAATCCTATTTTTGTTTTTTATTCGTAGGAAATAAAATTCGTCTGTACACCTCTGTATTATATACAGGAAATTATCCTTTATTCTAAAGTATTAATATTCAGTAAAAATCTGCTCTAAAATACTTTATCGCTAAATGGCTGATGCAATAATTTCGATTATTTCTCTGTAAAAATCTACGTAAAGTTCTCGTCTCTGCAAAGTAAAAATTAGAATTTCATCCCGTACTGATATATTTTTCATAAACACAGCACTCAGAGCATTTATTGAAGTCCCGGTGCTTTTGAGAGGTGATTGCTTTAAAAAAAAAAGACGTTGATTTCTAGGAGGCTTGTTCCGGTAACAAGCAAGCAAGCGAGTTACGATAACTTTGAAAGGAAATCTTATGTTTTCATCACTTCTTAATACTTGAGAACGTCACTACATCACGAAATTATAAGTAATGTTTGATAAACCATGAAAATTTAGAGAATTACTCACCTTTCATTATAAGTGTAATCCCAGAAATGGATCCTAGAAGAGCTTTCTCGCAGTGAGTGAGGTCTGACCTTCCAACAGGATATGAGCGGTTGGAAGTGAGTCAGCATCACAGGTGCATGCGGAGTAAGTCACGTGAGAAGCGGCTAACGCTTGTTTATCGCTCCACTTGCCAAGGATAAGACTCAGACGACACATATATTTCATTTAAAAATTTTTATTGATTTCAAAGTATTAGGTGAAACAATGACAATGCGTGCACATGTAATGATTTCCATTGGTTTACAATTTTATACATTTCACAATGATGCTTTTTCACATTGATTATACTTTACAGCCTGCTTACAAAAAAAAAAAAAAATGCAGGTTAACAGAGGAAATGGTTTTTACATACAGCTATCTACATATAATAATAACATGTATTATTTTTACATATATAGGGGGTTATATGCACACATTTGGATAAAATTATCATATTTTTTATACATAAATAGCTCAAGCATATTAAAAATCACAGTGAAATATTCGTTTTTTCTGCTATGTTATTTTTTCAATGTTTTGTAGTGACCGTACGAAAGGGTGTCATAACCATTTTCTAAAATATATCTTTTATCGTCAAATGGTGACAAACCAAGCTTTACACCTTTCACTGTATGAAGATGGTGGCTGCTACTTTGAATCCTTGTCAAATCTACTCGACAAGGTGATTTGTTTATTAAGCAGTCTCTGTAATCCTTGTGACGAAGGGTTCTTTTTACGATGTATTTGGGGACTCCTTTCCCCGTCTTCTTCTCCTCATGTAAACTCTGAAGGGAATACATTTTAGAACGAAGCCCTGCAAATTGTTTGATAGGTACTCCCGAAAGTTCATCTTTCATTTTACCTAGTACCTTTTTATTATGTGTACTATGCAAAACATGATCAATGTGATAGTCGGACGTGTCAAAATGATCTATATCGTCTTTCATATCAGCATACACGTCCTCGGTTTGAAGCTCGTAGCACAGTGAATCTGTATCAGTAAACAATAATTTAGCTTTTTCTCCATATTTCGGACTAATATAGTCATAATGAAAGCTATACATCAATAGTTTACTAATATCTAGAATACTGAAACCAGCATAAATAGGCCTGTTGAGTTTCAATTTAGTTAGCTTTGATTGCACACATGCAAGGTCGTTGTCAAAAACACGAAATGCGTGAAAAGCAGGGGATGCTACGAGCTTGCATACTCTCTTCGGGCTCTGAGTCAATTCAATTTTCACTCGATTTCTCAAATTTTCCATCGTTTTTCCAAACACAGCATTATTCATCAGTTTGAAGAAGTCCTTCTCGAAGTCGTTTCTAGCTTTCTTCCGCTGATCTGTATTAAATTCTATATATGGTTTTAGCCAGCAAGACTGATTAAATTCTAAAACGCGATGTATGTTCTTCAGCTGCATACCGAAGGTTAAATATTGTTTGAGATTTCGATAATGAAGGACATATTTTTCCTTAGAATTTAGATTTGGGGCTAATTTCACGACTGAATGGTTTGTATTTATTCCAAGGCTTTGGGCAACCTCTTGACAATATGGGGATAGCATGCTGCTGGTAATCTGAAGTTTCTCAGGGGCTAGTGGATAATCATTATGCTTGTCGTGTAGAGAAACTGGATAATCTAAATCAACTTCCAATATGTATCCTTTATTCGCATCGTCAGCAATTGTCGTAATATTTAGATCTGCTATTTCTTCTTTATTAAGCCATCGAAAATCGCTTTGAGGGAGGCATTGTGACATTGCCCATCCATAAAGATTGTTGGCATCATAGTACATAATGTATTTAGAGGGTAACTGAGGATCATAGGTGTCCAAATACTTGTTGTTTGCTGTACTAAGACGATTGCATATCACAGAAATTCCCCCTCGTATGCCTTTTTCCAGGAAAAGGTACATTGTAGGGTCAGTTATCAACTCAAGATTTACATTTGTCATTTTTAAGCATGCTTGCCAGGCTAATCCAGGAGCTGTGTAAACATGGCAGGGATCGATTTCATAGTATCTGATGCATAGTTTTCTGAAACTTTCGAAAACATCAGCTAAGAGGAGCACGTCTGTCTTCAGGTACAAGTCATGATACTGGCCTAGATTTTTTATGTTGAATGTATTCCATACTCTTATTGCATGGGTATAGTCTTCTTCCCCTAGTGCTTCTTCTGTGAGTTGGTTGTAAAATGCTTCACGTGGTGGTAATACTATTTGTTCAAACTTTTCACTGTTGTCAATATAATCATAGGGGTAAACTCCTTTTCTCAAAACCAGGTGTAACCGTTCAGTTTCAACATGTTCCTTTAAAATATGGAACTCATCTGGTGATAAATTATTTACTAGCTTCTCAAGGGATGTGCTTAAAAACTGATAGGAGTCTATAAAATGTAATGTCCCTAAGGAGAAGGTTATGTATGTTTCCATGTTATTGGGAATGCAATTAATCTTCTTATTTTTGATTCTGCCGATTCCCTGCATAATAAGGTGGCTGTCATATCCCTTTAGGTTGTGAAAGATAACTGGAATCCTATTGGTTAACTTAAAGTTCAGATTACAGGAATTATGGGCAGCTCCTCGGAATTTACCTGTTATATGATCGTGATCTCTCACACGATCTGCTCCTAGGGCATGCTTACAAATATGACAGTCAGTAGCGTTGTGAAATGATTCCTCTTCATGATTCGAGAGCTGCATTGGCTTTATCATCGACAGTAAATTTTTAATGTTTTCTTCTTCTTTAAGCAGACATTCTAAAAATTCTTCTACTACATTAGGACCTCTATAAACTACTGGAGGCTTATAGCTGCAGCCATCATGTCCAACAACAAGATATGCAAATCCACAGGGTTCATGATTTGCCGTGATAGTGGTGTGAGATTTTTCAGGGTTAGGCATACAAGTGTCCACTTTCACTAGGAATGATTCAAAGTCGGCATAAATCACGTATGGAACGAGCTGCTGAAACTTAAAATTTGTGAATTTCAACCATTTCTCTTCTTCAGTTGGGAGTTCTACTCTCTGAGGTCCATGTTCTCGACAATAGGGAACATGATCCTTCAAGAGGGATTCATTTGCGAAACGGTGAAGGCAGTAATCACAGTAGAAACGTACACCGTTATGTTTGGTGAGAGGACTGAGAAGTCTACTCATATTCTTAATGGAGCAATAATGCTGCTTTTCATCATCCGATAACAGAAGGAGATTTGCATGCGCTTTAAATCTGAATGGTGTGATGTAGAGTGGGAACACCTCTTTCTCATATCCAAAAACATTAACAGAAATATTGTTCATTTTTTCGAATTTAGATATTTGATTTATTGTAACAGGGAAAATTAAGCCCGATGTGTTTAATTTGTCTTCTAAATGTATATAGTTGTTAAGGCGCTGCGGATTATCTGTGGCAGGATACAAAGAGGCTAAAACAGACCAGACAAAACATTTTTGGTCAGAATTACATACATTGACAATAGCGTGTTTTAGCAGTAATTCTCTTGGAGTAGGGATATAACTAGATCCTGCAAGAGGGATATATTTTCCAATGTTCATTTCAGCGTGGAGTACGGCATCCAGTGTCCATCCACTATGTGCTCCTTCAAATTCTTCAAATGAGGTCTTAATCTTCTTATACGCTGAATCCAATTCTCTGTTTAGGGATGATGTAGGTAGGCTTGTGACACAGTTACTTCGGAAAAACGGGGTACAGTGTTCAAAGGTAGAAGGGGAAACTTTTCGCCTGAATCGCACTTGCACGACAAGGTACCATTTAATGCTACCTTTCGAGGTCAATTCTTCTTTCAGATGAGTTAGGAGTGACTCCCGCGAGGATTCGAGGAAAAAGGTGAGGTCAACTGATGTTTCTTCCGTTGCCGTCAGTTTATGTGTTGATAGGGTCCTTTTCATTTCTTCTGTAAACTGACAGGGGTCTTCAGGGTCTGGTTTTTGCTTCTTCTGCGGAATCCTTTCATCTTCAGAACGTTTTCGCTTATTATTGTGGGGCTTTCTTTGATGGCGCAAAAGACTGTCTTTTCGCCCAAACTCCATTGCACATTCTTCACATTTGTAGGTTTTCCTGGAGGTGTGGGATAACTCATGACGTCGGACATCATCTCTCCTTGAGAATGTCGATTCGCACTCAGAGCACTTAAACAGGCTATTTCCATCGTGATTTCTCATATGACGAATCAGATTTGTCTTGAGTGTGAAAGCCTTCTCACATATATCACATGGATACATTATGTAGCAGAGTTGTAAAATAGCTGATACTACACGAGGACGTCGAGAACTATCACTATTGCCGTTGGAAAAATCACGGAGAAGCAGCAGCAGAGAGCCGTCACTGTCAATGTCTGACAACAGAATGAGGAATCTGACCGATGGATGTCGTATTTATACTATAAGAATGACTATCCCGCAGAAACTGGAATAAAAGATTGACCTGCAGAAACGGAAAGAAACAATGCTATTGGGTAAAAATACTTTAAAAGGTAGAACTGCTAATCGGTGACGTCAGATTCCAAAATGGTGGAATTGAAAAAAAAAAAATCGGACTTTGTGGAAACCAAGATGGACGTCGGTGGAAATTACTAATGGATTATCTGCAATTTAACTGAATAATATAATTTCAGATTATTACATCACTGGAGGGAGGTATTCTTTTTGACACTGCATGACTAATGTGATTGATAATCATCCGCCACCAGCTTAAAACACATGGGTGGCGGATCCCATAGGATTAACATTGATCCGCCACTGTTCCAGAACTCTCCTTTACTCACTACTCAGGCTTATATATGGAGCTAGAAATATGCTAGAATTATAAATAGTATCGAAGATGATTTCTTTAAAATAAATGGCTCAAATTAAATATAAATATCAATAAAACTATTTTTTTTTATTTTCAGTTAATGGGAGATTTGTTGAACAATTTAATGCTTACCTATGTATGTCACGGTGTTTGTAAATAGGTCAAGTCAAAGATTCTTAAATAACCAAAAGTTTTATTTTCTCTTTAATGAGAAAAAATTCCATTTTATAACATGCAAAGTCTTCAACCACTGCACTTTGAGATAGTTGACAATAATTTAAAATTAAGTTATATTAATTATTTGGTAAAAAAAATTGAGATTTATGTTGTTTAGGCTTTATTTTGTAAAAACGAAATAGTTGAATATAATTTTTTAAGAACATCGAATTTGCCTTTTGGGGAAAAGATTATTTTATGAATATAACGTCTGCTATTAGATTGGGAAATAAACTAGTTAAATGAATATTTAGAGCGTGAAACTGTGCTGGAGGTATGTTCAAATCCTTCACTTTTAATATTGAGGAAATCTTGTGGATTCATTTCCATACCATTTTATTATAGCAACACTGAATAGTTTGAATTATAGATAAAGTCACAGTATTAAGAGCATCAGGGGCAATTTTATTTTATTCCGAAGGTTAACAAAAATGTCTATCAAAAATATGCTTTCTATCTAGCTCCAAAAATGATGGCTTTGGGTTGTTTTACCTCTGAGCGGCACTTTTTGCACACCATGGGCTAAATGGCCAGGTCACATGGACCCCGAAGGCTCAGAGAAGGTTGGGGGAGGGGACCCACTGGAACAACTGTTGGAAGACAGATGGTAGCCTCCCGTCAAGGCCATCCAGCGTGTTCTTTAACGTGCACAGGGTATGGCTCTCCCGCACACGGGGCCACGGCTTAACGTCCCATCCGACGGACGGCGGCCTTTCCAAGCCCATCGGCGTCCCCTACTGACCGTGGGCAGGGCGGAGAATTTTGCGGAGATAAATCTCAACGCTGACCCAGCTGGGACTCGAACCTGGGAACTATAGATTACGAGCCTGGCGCGCTACCGACTGAGCCACCCCCGCCCCAAAAAATGATGGCTAATTCATTTTCTGTTGCTATCAGAAACTTAAACAATCATATTATATTTAAGCATAAACTAAAAGATATTTAAATATTAGGGAACATTTCAGATTTTAGTTTAATGTAATTAAATAGTAATTTATTTTAGCTATTTATCTCTTTTGCCTATTTTTTTCTTTATATGTAACTTAATAATCGAGTTTTTGTCGCTGTCATCTTTCTAATCGTCATCGATGTCATCTTAGCACCAGGATTGGGTGCAAAAATGAATTTACAAATGCTGTTAATTTGGAAGAGGTTAGTTATATTAAGCTTTAGCGTTATGCCTGAATCTTCATCTGTTATTCATGAGGTTTATATTAATAACAAAATGGAGATAATTCAACTATGACCGCAATCGATACAAACTGTAGCATTAATTCTTTTAAATAGGCATCTGAACTTTTAAAAATGCATAAATTTGTGTAAAAGCATTTATTATGTCTCCAAGCTGATCATGCAAATTTTTTCTCAATGTTTCAGAAAAGTATTTTTCGCAGCAACTACAAATTTTCTTTACTAAAGATTTCGCATCGCTTTAATGCAAGTGATAAAGTAGTGTTCGAAATTGGTAATTTAATTTGAAAAGGCTTCGATTTTCCATTTCCAATTAATGCCCTTTGCCATATTCATAAGAGTTAATTTTCCTCCAGGCTATCAAAATAATTTTCAATTCTCTTGCATTCACTTCCAGTATCTGTGAAAGCGCACACTTCAAAAGCATCTGAATATAATAAATAAATAACAATAAATACCCGTTAAAGCAGCTGCTTGCCACAGAGGTCTGACAGGAGCCTGCCAGTTTATACGCCGTAGTACAAGATCTGTGAGGATGGCGGGACCTCAGCAGAAAAGCAACACAAACATCCAAAACGAAAAAAAAATAGACGAAATCCCAAATTATATTTGTTAAGTTTTTTGTTTCAAACTTCGGCTGAAAAGATCACATTTTGGATGAGAAGCATATTGTGTATGAAATGGAGGCGGTTGCTATGGTACCCGACAGTGTCAGTCCAAATGAGTGATGAAATTAATGCATAAAACATAAACAACTGAGAGCAATTGAACCGAGGGCAGATGCCAAAAAGCGAAACGCAGACGAACTGGGAGATTTCTCTGTCGGCACGGCAACATCCCAGATGGTCGGTGATTTGTATTCCGAGTGATGCAATTGTGAAGCATTCGAGCAGCAGTAGTGACAGCATGATTCCAGAATGATACAACTGTCACGCCTCGTATTCTTTATTCTTCCACTCTTTGAATTCTTTTAAAATTGTCTCTGATATATCTGTATCGCAGCCAAGGTCTATTATTGAATTATTAATATCGTCTACTACTCTCTGCCGCTATAGATACCCTAATCCCATCTGCGTATTCAGGGGCATCCAAAGGAGGATGAAGAGATGGAGGTCCATGCGTCACTCTCTCTGGGCACGTGATCTCCTAAAGTCGTGGACGCCAAAGACATGTTTCACATTTCGTAATTATGTATTTTCATGAATTCGAGATACAGTTCTATTCAGTTTCCCTCAGTACAGCGGGGCGGGGGTGGCTCAGTCGGTAGCGCGCCAGGCTCGTAATCTGTAGTTCCCAGGTTCGAGTCCCAGCTGGGTCAGCGTTGAGATTTATCTCCGCAAAATTCCCCGCCCACGGTCAGTAGGGGACACCGATGGGCTTGGAAAGGACGCCGTCCGTCGGATGGGACGTTAAGCCGTGGCCCCCCGTGTGCGGGAGAGCCATACCTGTGCACGTTAAAGAACACGCTGGGTGGCCTTGACGGGAGGCTACCTTCTGTCTCCCAACAGCTGTTCCAATGGGTCCCCTCCCCCAACCTTCTCTGAGCCTTCGGGGTCCATGTGACCTGGCCATTGTGTGCAAAAAAGTGCCGCTCAGAGGTAAAACAACCCCAACCCCTCTCTGGGCACGTGATCTCCTAAAGTCGTGGACGCCAAAGGCATGTTTTACATTTCGTAATTATGTATTTTCATGAATTCGAGATACAGTTCAATTCAGTTTCCTTCAGTACAGTATTACAACATAAATTCCAGTTGTCCCGCAAAGCTAGCTAGATTGTCTGTAACAATTTTTAATTTTTATTTTCATTTTTGAATTCTATTAAACATTATTTTTTTATGTTTTAGAGTCTAGATATATGTTATCGATTTATTCGGAACCAAGTGGCCAGAAAAATATTTCTACCAGCTGGCACGTACCCAGGATTCAGTTTCGGGTGGGGGGTTCTGAGAACAAGGCTTGAGTAGGGTTCCCCAATTACTAAAATATTCCATAGAACAGGATAGGCTAAAATGATATGCTATGTGAAATAAGATTTTATAGGCTTTCAAAGTAGGTAGATAGGTTTGAGATTTGTTATAAGACTACCGAATTTTCTTGCCTATATGCCTTTAGAGGTTTATAAAAAATTCAAAAACAAATGCATGAAATACTCCCAAGTGTAATCAGTTTTGTGCTCCATTACACATTCTAGTATTCTCAAGGGTTGGAATGCTTGTTTTGGTTGTGTTGTTTTACATCTGAGCGGCACTTTTTTGCACACCATGGGCTGAATGGCCAGGTCACATGGACCCCGAAGGCTCAGAGAAGGTTGGGGGAGGGGACCCACTGGAATAGCTGTTGGGAGACAGATGGTAGCCTCCCGTCAAGGCCACCCAGCGTGTTCTTTAACGTGCAGAGGGTATGGCTCTCCCGCACACGGGCCACGGCTTAACGTCCCATCCGACGGACGGCGGCCTTTCCAATACCATCGGTGTCCCCTACTGACCGTGGGCAGGGCGGGGAATTTTGCGGAGATAAATCTCAACGCTGACCCAGCTGGGACTCGAACCTGGGAACTACAGATTACGAGCTTGGCGCGCTACCGACTGAGCCACCCCCGCCCCGCTTGTTTTGGAATCAATCGTCAAAATGCGTGGGAATCAATTGTCAGTGGTGGATTTACCTCTATGAAGAGGTTCTCAAACTTTTTTGTCCTCGGAGCACTTTTTAATGGCGAAACGTTATGCTGAGTCCCTGATCCACGTCACTTCCACATATCAATTTATATATCAATTTTACTTATTCGTTATTATTACACACACAGAAAACAAAAAGAACTTCTGAAACATCGTAATTGTTTATTGTGGATTCAACCTATCGATGTTTGTCGCATTAGAATTTAAAATTTGAAATATTTTGTAAATATATATTTATTAATTCATCTGATTTTAATCATAAATAACTCCAAAAATAAGTAATTAAAATAAAATCATTTGTTGTTAAATCAAACATATTTTTTTTTTTCCAAAACGAAAAACGTATTTTAATGAGAAGAGTGGCATTGTTTTATATTTTTAGTTATATACAGATCGTGAAAGGTTATTTGTAAAGAGAACAAACATTTGTGTCTTTTCTCTTTTTTTTCATTTGTTAAATAACTGAATCCACAGATGCTGTTGTTGCAAAAAAAAAATCATAAAACCTAAGGGCACTTAGCTCTAATTTTGAAAATACATTTAATATAAATAAGATTGCCTAATGTTAAAAAATATTTTTTCTACTATTCCAACGATTTCTGCTATACTATACATATACATACATACAAAATTCTCATGCAGCCATGGGCTATAGAGGTCCAACCAGTCTGTGTAATTTTCCTCTTCAGACGTATCTGTTCTGATTCACATCTGCTGCATTTGGCCACTCTAGATCAATTCTAGCAAGGTCCTGTTTGACATTGTCTGCCCATCGCATCCTAGGTCTCCCCCCTTTTCTGAAACCCTGGCACACTGTTCATAATCTTGTTTGCCAATCTGTTGTTGTGTTTGTGTTGTTTTACCTCTGAGCGGCACTTTTTTCCACACCATGGGCTAAATGGCCAGGTCACATGGACCCCGAAGGCTCAGAGAAGGTTGGGGGAGGGGACCCACTGGAACAGCTGTTGGGAGACAGATGGTAGCCTCCCGTCAAGGCCATCCAGCGTGTTCTTTAACGTGCACAGGGTATGGCTCTCCCGCACACGGGGCCACGGCTTAACGTCCCATCCGACGGACGGCGTCCTTTCCAAGCCCATCGGTGTCCCCTACTGACCGTGGGCGGGGAATTTTGCGGAGATAAATCTCAACGCTGACTCAGCTGGGGCTCGAACCTGGGAACTACAGATTACGAACCTGGCGCGCTACCGACTGAGCCACCCCCGCCCCTTGCCAATCTGCAGCTATGCATATAGGCAACATGGCCATATCAACGCAGTCTCCCTCTGAACAATATGCTGCTCAAAGTAGGTTGAAGACTCCTTCTTCTAACCTCATCATTACTTACAAAGTCAAACCACCTAATGCCCAAGATACTGTGTAAGCATCTAGAATCAAAGGCATCAAGTTTCTTGTTTATCCAGCTTACAAAGGGTCCATGTTTCGCTACCATAACTATCCTTAGAAAGAACCAAACTATTACACAGCCGAATTTTAGGTCTTAGGTGTCTTTTTGTGTGGTATCATAGATTCTTAAAAGTTCCAGCGGAAATCCTTATTCTTCTATTTATCTCATGCCGCACATCACCAGTATCTGTGTATCTGTTACATAGCTCTCAAAGTAATTAAACTGAGACACTTGCTCAATAGTACGGCCATTCAAAGCAACTGAAGCACCATCTGTCTGACCAGTTTTCATCAATTTAATTTTTTTCTCTCTTTATCATCAAACCTACTCCATTACGAGCCTCATCAACAGCCCTAATGAACGAATGCATCTCATCAACATCATTAGCCAACAGGGCCAAATCATCTGCATAATCTAAATCAGAAATTTTGAAATCTCTAGATCATTTAACGCCCAAATCTTTCCCTTGCAAAGAATTTCGCATAACATAATCAATAACCAAACTAAAGAGAAAAGGAGACAAAATGCATCCTTGTCTAACTCCACTAGCAATACTAAGCCAATTGCTGCAAGACGTACGAACTCTCACACACGACTCTGTGTTATTATAGAGAGCTCTCATTACACTTATATGAATAGCTTATCAGGTATTCCATATGATCTAACAATCAACCACAAATTATGTCGATCAACAGAGTCAAAAGACTTTTTGAAATCTATGAAGCTAGTAACCACAGGTTTCTAAAACTCTAAACATTTCTCAAGAATTTGCCAAAATGAAAATATTTCACCAATGCATCCCCTACCACTTCTGAATTCACACTTTTTATCACGCAGTTGCCCATGAACCCAATTCTTAATTCTATTAAGCACATTCATGCAAAGAACTTTACCTGGAACAGAAAGTAAACAAATTCCCCTATAATTATCACAAGAACTGAGATGACCTTTCTTTAAAAATTGGGACAATGATAGCTCTAGTAAAGTTCCAGTAAAATCCTTATACAGATTAAATTTTTTATCTTTTTGCTTTGTCACGAGGAACAGAAAAGGAACACACTTTATATGACAATTTACACTCTGGCAAAATGCAGCGGCCAATTTTAAAAGAAATTAGAATGGCAGTTGAATACAGGGTTGTTTTGGGTTGTTTACTTCTGAGCGGCACTTTTTTTGCACACCATGGGCTAAATGGCCAGGTCACATGGACCCCGAAGGCTCAGAGAAGGTTGGGGGAGGAGACCCACTGGAACAGCTGTTGGGAGACAGATGGTAGCCTCCCGTCAAGGCCATCCAGCGTGTTCTTTAAAGTGCATAGGGTATGTCTCTCCCGTACACGGGCCGCGGCTTAACGTCCCATCCGACGGACGGCGGCCTTTCCAAGCCCATCGGTGTCCCCTACTGACCGTGGGCAGGGCGGAGAATTTTGCGGAGATAAATCTCAACGCTCACCCAGCTGGGACTCGAACCTGGGAACTACAGATTACGAGCTTGGCGCGCTACCGACTGAGCCACCCCCGCTCCCCATGTTGAATACAGAGATATTAAATATAAAATGTTACAAATAACAATTCCGCTAAAAATGAAGACACCTGTAATAAGCGGATATTGCAATTATGACATTAGTTCTTTCGAAATGAAAACAAATAACTATTCAATAACTCAGCGTTTCTGAATTTTCCGAGCCCCTAAAGGTGTCTCGGGGAGCCCCAGGGCTCTGCAGAGCACACTTTGAGAACGCTGATTTATGCTATGTAGACTGAGGCAAAAGAGGGGGGGGGGGAGAGACAGAGGATATTGATGTTTTATATCCTATGCGAATGCCCAGAACATAAGCTTTTAGTTGGCACATCACCATTTACGATAGGCAGACGAGTATGAAAGATGCAACAATAAAACTTAAAAATTATTTATGTATATATATAATAATTAATTAAAAAATGCATTAGGATAAAGCCAAAAAATTTAAAAATACCAAGAATCATCTTTTTTGCTGACAAAGAATAATATAAATAAAAAAAATATTGGATTGTTACGTAGAAAACTGGAAAAAGGAAATATGTCAAAGAAATTTTCACATATTTTTTATCATAGAAAAGTTTGCATCCAACTGTTTTTCCATAAACGCTGATAACTGCATTTAAATGAACGAAATTAACCTTGAAGAATTTTCATGATTAGACTTTGGGGTGGTTAGCGCGCTTGACTACTGCTCTACGGGACCTGGGTTCGAGCCCCGGGTAAGGCTGGCTGTTTGTGTCGTTTTTCTGCTGAGGTCCTGCCATCCTCTCAGACCTTCTACTGTGGCATATAAACTGACAGGCTCCTGTCAGACCTCTGTGGCAAGCAGCTGCTTGAGGGGGTATTTATTTCTTATTTTTTAACTTTTTGTCTAATGTTTAATAAGGCATGTTTTTACGAAGAGCTTATTGCTTTATCATAGAGCATTTTTTAAGTTAATAATTAGTCATTAATAAACCATTAGACTGATTTGTTTTATTCGTAAACATAGACAGACTTGAAAGGTTTCAAAAATCTTGACGTTGATTAACTAACATCCCATAACATCATCCCCAACTTCATTCCTGGATATTCGGCCAGTTGTCCTCTCTCCCTTTCTATTCGTATAGATAAAACAAAAGTGTTTATTTTTTTGTAATATTCATTGGAACTAGTTCGAGTCACCCAAGAATTTCGGGGCGGGGGTGGCTCAGTCGGTAGCGCGCCAGGCTCGTAATCTGTAGTTCCCAGGTTCGAGTCCCAGCTGGGTCAGCGTTGAGATTTATCTCCGCAAAATTCCCCGCCCTGCCCACGGTCAGTAGGGGACACCGATGGGCTTGGAAAGGCCGCCGTCCGTCGGATGGGACGTAAAGCCGTGGATGGCCTTAACGGGAGGCTACCATCTGTCTGCCAACAGATGTTTCAGTGGGTCCCCTTCTCTGAGCCTTCTCTGAGCCTTCGGGGTCCTTGTGGTCTGGCCATTTAGCCCATGGTGTGCAAAAAAGTGCCGCTCAGAGGTAAAACAACCCAAGAATTTCATAACAGATCTCCAGTTCTCATTCTTTTTGTATTTGGAGGAATGACCAAGTGGAATTTTAAGATTAAAGCCATTTGATTTAGTAAAGTCAACGTCACTATTTCAGTGTGTTTTTTTTATGTGGATGATAGGACAGATTAATAAGATGTGGCTGACTGTTTCCCTTTCATTACAAAAGCCCCATGAGAGTGTGTTAACCTTTTTCAAGATATATGAAGTGTTATTTAAGAAATAAGTTCTAACTCTAAGTCTTATGAGCTTTTACCGATGATGACTCAGTTAGAGAAATTAATCAGAAAGAGGAAAGATTTCCTGCTCAATGCTGAGTCTGTGATTCTAAGCACCCAACAGAAGGTGTTGGAGAAAGACATCTTGTTCTGTTTTGTTTATTAGGACTATGATATAATAATTTGTGCATTCCATGGTGGTACAGTCCATAATATTAAGTGCTTCTTTTGCTGCATTTTCCACAATCTCATTGCCAGGAATTCCTGAGTGACTGTCCCAGCTAGGTCAGCGTTGAGATTTATCTCCGCAAAATTCCCCGCCCTGTCCACGGTCAGTAGGGGACACCGATGGGCGTGGAAAGGCCGTCGTCCGTCGGATGGGACGTTAAGCCGTGGCCCCGTGTGCGAGAGAGCCATACCCTGTGCACGTTAAAGAACACGCTGGATGGCCTTGACGGGAGGCTACCATCTGTCTCCCAACAGCTGTTCCAGTGGGTCCCCTCCCCCAACCTGCTCTGAGCCTTCGGGGTCCATGTGACCTGGCCATTTAGCCCATGGTGTGCAAAAAAGTGCCGCTCAGATGTAAAACAACCCAACCCTGAGTGATTGGGCACCCACTGAAAGACAATACAGCCATAGTTACATACGGGAATTAAGAGGTGCTGTATTTGGAATAAAAAATAACTACAGGAAGAGTTGTCTGGATCTCTTTGGATGAAATAAAGTGCTGAAAGGTTACCGACAAAGATAAAAGTTTTCGGGAATTGATGAAGAAATTTCTTTCTTTGCTTCACGGCAAACAGAATTGCATAAATTTCAGCAGCAGTAATACTACCAACATTCTGGATGCTTCATAATTCCCTCAGTATGACCCTTAATTGGCTCATAAGATGTATAGGAAGCAAATGTTTCATGTTACAATTTAGAACCATCTGTGTAGATTTCGTGGTATGCGTGCAGAGAGAGACTCCGTTGGTTTGGCCATGTTGCCCATATGAATAATTATAGATTGGCGAATAGGGTTATGAACAGTGTGCCTAAAGGCCTCAGAAAGAAGGGGAGACCTAGGATGCGGTGGGCAGACAATGTCAAACAGGACCTTGTTGGAATTGGTGTGTAGTGGCCTGATGCAGTAGATGTAGCTCAGGATAGACTTGCTTGGAGAACTAAATTGCACGGTCTGGTTGGACCTCCGTAGACCATGGCTGCTTGAGGATGATGATGATGATGATGTTTTTGAAGTTGGGAAAATAGCTGCAATATCTGTTCTTGATTGAGTCCTTTTTTTCAATTATTCATGGGATTGAGAAATTACGCATCGTGCTGTCAATGTCCAGGGAAGAATGTTTGAAATATTTTTAAGTAAACCGGTAGTTGACTACAGAAAATGGAACAGGGGAAAACCCTTGATTTCTCTATTCGAGTTATTTCCTTCATCTGTGTTTGCCGCTTTTTCGAGGACAGAATGCGAATGGTGCTTAAAGAGGAGCCTCATAAATCTGAAAAGATTTTTTGTTCTTCTAATAATTAGGGGCGGGGGTGGCTCAGTCGGTAAAGCGCCAGGCTCCTAATCTGTGGGTCCCAGGTTCGAGTCCCAGCTGGGTCAGCGTTGAGATTTATCTCCGCAAAATTCCCCGCCCTGCCCACGGTCAGTAGGGGACACCGATGGATCTTGCAAAGGCCGCCGTCCGTCGGATGGGACGTTAAGCCGTGGCCCCGTGTGCGGGAGAGCCATACCCTGTGCACGTTAAAGAACACGCTGGATGGCCTTAACGGGAGGCTACCATCTGTCTGCCAACAGATGTTTCAGTGGGTCCCCTTCTCTGAGCCTTCTCTGAGCCTTCGGGGTCCTTGTGGTCTGGCCATTTAGCCCATGGTGTGCAAAAAAGTGCCGCTCAGAGGTAAAACAACCCAAGAATTTCATAACAGATCTCCAGTTCTCATTCTTTTTGTATTTGGAGGAATGACCAAGTGGAATTTTAAGATTAAAGCCATTTGATTTAGTAAAGTCAACGTCACTATTTCAGTGTGTTTTTTTTATGTGGATGATAGGACAGATTAATAAGATGTGGCTGACTGTTTCCCTTTCATTACAAAAGCCCCATGAGAGTGTGTTAACCTTTTTCAAGATATATGAAGTGTTATTTAAGAAACAAGTTCTAACTGTAAGTCTTATGAGCTTTTACCGATGATGACTCAGTTAGAGAAATTAATCAGAAAGAGGAAAGATTTCCTGCTCAATGCTGAGTCTGTGATTCTAAGCACCCAACAGAAGGTGTTGGAGAAAGACATCTTGTTCTGTTTTGTTTATTAGGACTATGATATAATAATTTGTGCATTCCATGGTGGTACAGTCCATAATATTAAGTGCTTCTTTTGCTGCATTTTCCACAATCTCATTGCCAGGAATTCCTGAGTGACTGTCCCAACTGGGTCAGCGTTGAGATTTATCTCCGCAAAATTCCCCTCCCTGCCCACGGTCAGTAAGCGACACCGATGGGCTTGGAAAGGCCGTCGTCCGTCGGATGGGACGTTAAGTCGTGGCCCCGTGTGCGAGAGAGCCATACCATGTGCACGTTAAAGAACACGCTGGATGGCCTTGACGGGAGGCTACCATCTGTCTCCCAACAGCTGTTCCAGTGGGTCCCCTCCCCCAACCTTCTCTGAGCCTTCGGGGTCCTTGTGACCTGGCCATTTAGCCCATGGTGTGCAAAAAAGTGCCGCTCAGAGGTAAAACAACCCAAATCCCTAAAGCTGAACCAGTGCAAACAGCGGTATAATGATTGCCCCTCTGAACCAGCGGTATAATTAGTGCCACTCTGAACCAGCGGTATAATTAGTGCCACTCTGAACCAGCGGTATAATTAGTGCCACTCTGAATCAGAGGACCTTCTATGAGTATAGGGAAGTGATCAGAGGACATACACTCACCAAGTGAGCTCTTGTGCAAGAACTGGATCTGCAAAAGTTAACTCGATAGAGAACCTCTGAGGTACAGTCGCTCAAAAAAGTATCCGAACACTACGGTTGATTACAGAATTCTGGAAAAATATCTGGCAACGATTTTTTTAGAAATTAGTGATCTGGCAACCTTCGTGTCACGTGACATTTCTAAAAAAAAAATCGTTGCCAGATATTTTTTCTGAATTCTGTAATTAACCATAGTGTTCGGATACTTTTTTAAATATATATAATGCGTATGAATATATAATGCAATGAATATGGAGCGTGTGCAGTTACCGTTCACAGCAAACTGGAACGGTTGCGGTTAATGTTCACAGCACATTGGATCGTGTGTGCTCACATAAACCTGGATCGTGTGGGCCCACTCACGGAAATATTGAGCATGTGCAGTTACCGTTCACAGCAAACTGGAGCGTGTGCAGTAACTGCACACGCTCCAGTTTGCTGTGAACGGTAACTGGAGCGTGTACAGTTGCTGTACACGCTCCAGATATTTTTAATGAATTCTGTAATCAACCATAGTGTTCGGATACTTTTTGAAGCGACTGTACCTCTCCAAAAGGTAGGAAATACATCATTAAAAAGGATCATTTCGAGGGATTACTTAATGTTCTCCTTCTCACAACAATCTTCGACCCTCCCCCCCTCTCACACACACACACAGGGGGTTGTGGGCATTAAAATGTCCAGTGACCAGTCTGGGATGTGGGCATGTTGAATAATATCTTCAAAGATTTTAGAATCAACATTAATCCCACAATTATAAAAAGAGAGAACTGAGAATGGGAGTCCACCAGCGAAATCTGGATATCAACAGCCTCAAAAGTGTGTGATCTTGAGGCAGGTCAATTTTCCTCTCAGGAAGATTCTTGTCAATAAGAAATTGCGATCCCCCCCCCCACCTCTACTTTCGTTCTTTTATTCTAAGAGTATGTTAAGGTGCTGATGAAGTTTTGTGGAAAAGGTTACGGATTAGATAGAACTTTTGCGATCCGTGCTAAGCTCTATATAAAAATAGTTCTTTGCTGACTATTGAAGTCGTTTTTGGTACTGTGGCAATATGAGGAAATAATATTCTGATTAACAGAATATACATTTGGTCACCGTCTATGAGCAGATGGTTTTCAGGCCTGGATTGGATTGTTTTACCTCGGAGCGGCACTTTTTTGCACACCATGGGCTAAATGGGCAGGTCACATGGACCCCGAAGGCTCAGAGAAGGTTGGAGGAGGGGACCCACTGAAACAGCTGTTGGGAGACAGATGGTAGCCTCCCGTCAAGGCCATCCAGCGTGTTCTTTAACGTGCACAGGGTATGGCTCTCCCGCACACGGGGCCACGGCTTAACGTCCCATCCGACGGACGGCGGCCTTTCCCAAGCCCATCGGTGTCCCCTACTGGCCATGGGCAAGGTGGGGAAATTTTGCGGAGATAAAACTCAACGCTGACCCAGCTGGGACTCGAACCTGGGAACTACAGATTACGAGCCTGGCGTGCTACCGACTGAGCCACACCCGCCCCAGGAGATTAAGGAAAAAAAAAGCTATTAACTTGTGTTGCTCGCCTTTTTCACTAAGTCTCTAGGTTGTTATATTAAAATTAATTGTATGACATTTTCCTTATATAATAAACTATTATTTTTAATAACTTGAAAATCGCTAAGTTGTATATATTTCTTTCTGTTTTTTTTTTTGGAGTATACATGTTTGCTTGTTAATGTACTGTTTACCAAAAAGAAGCCCTTTTTTTTTTCAAATCCAAAGTCTTCTCTAGTAAGTTTGGTGAAAAGTTTGGCACAACATAGAGAAAGCATTTTTGTAAAAGCAGTTTGGTACATAGAGTTCTTTGATGAGCTTCCCATTTTTCAAAACCAGTTAGGAAGTAATTTATGTAATCTTGATGAATTTGGTTCTCAGGCTTTATGGCCTCGATAATTTTGGCTCTCACGCCCTATGATCGCGATAATTTTGACTCTCAGGCCCTCGATCGCGATAATTTTGACTCTCAGGTCCTTGATCGCGATAATTTTGACCCTCAGGTCCTTGATCGCGATAATTTTGACCCTCAGGTCCTTGATCGCGATGATTTTGACCCTCAGGTCCTTGATCGCGATAATTTTGACTCTCAGGCCCTCGATCGCGATAATTTTGACCCTCAGGTCCTTGATCGCGATAATTTTGACCCTCAGGTCCTTGATCGCGATAATTTTGACTCTCAAGTTCTTGATCGCGATAATTTTGACTCTCAAGTCCTTGATCGCGATAATTTTGACTCTCAGGTCCTTCATCGCGATAATTTTGACTCTCAGGTCCTTCATCGCGATAATTTTGACTCTCAGGTCCTTCATCGCGATAATTTTGACCCTCAGGTCCTTCATCGCGATAATTTTGACTCTCAGGCCCTCGATCGCGATAATTTTGACTCTCAGGTCCTTGATCGCGATAATTTTGACCCTCAGGTCCTTGATCGCAATAATTTTGACCCTCAGGTCCTTGATCGCGATAATTTTGACTCTCAGGTCCTTGATCGCGATAATTTTGACCCTCAGGTCCTTAATCGCGATAATTTTGACCCTCAGGTCCTTGATCGCGATAATTTTGACTCTCAAGTCCTTGATCACGATAATTTTGACTCTCAGGTCCTTCAGCGCGATAATTTTGACTCTCAGGTCCTTCATCGCGATAATTTTGACTCTCAGGTCTTCATCGCGATAATTTTGACTCTCAGGTCCTTCATCGCGATAATTTTTGGGTTCTATTGCTTTGATTGAGTTCCATGAGGAAAAAATATTAATTTTAAGAATTCGACGATTTCATAAACAACTAAAGTTCGAAATTTCGTATCTTAAAGATATCGTTTTATTTTTTATTCAACTGATTCGTTTTAAGCATTTTTAAATATACCCTTCATGTTCGAGACTAACAACTTCTTAACTGCTCTTCAGTGGGATAGAGTGCTCTTCAGACTTCATCCTCCTCCTCCTCCAACAGTCATCGGCTACGGAGGTCACACTTAACAGCAGCAAAGGAATTTCTCTATTCATTTTAACAAAACAGTATCTAGGAGACGGCTTCACCAACAATCGGGAGAGAGGCGAAGAAAATTGCATTCCTATTAATTTTTTTTCCCTATTACAATTTTTTTATTATTCAGTTTTAATGCTGAAAGTGATCTTTAGCTATAATTGTAGGTACCAGAAATGAATTCGGGTCAATTTTTCGAGTCCGACTCCGATTTGGGGAAAAAAATCTATGTGACATATCACAAGGCATTTATACACAGAAATTCATCTCAGAAATCATTTACTTTATTACTTTATTATAATCATTTTTTTAACAGAATTAAAATGTTACTACTATTTGGAACGAAAAATATTAAAAATATTAGCGGAAACTTAAAGTTTGAGTGTAATATTACAGGCAGCAGTGTAACTCGAGGGGGGGCACAACTCAGAGGGTGGCATAAAAGCCTTGAAGAAGCAGGGGAGGGGGTGGCTCAGTCGGTAGCGCGCCAGGCTCGTAACTGTAGTTCGCAGGTTCGAGTCCCAGCTGGGTCAGCGTTGTGATTTATGTCTGCAAAATTCCCCGCCTTGCCCACGGTCAGTAGGGGACACCGATGGGATTGGAAAGGCAGCCGTCCGTCGGATGGGACGTTAAGCCGTGACTTCGTGTGCGGGAGAGCCATACCCTGTGCACGTTAAAGAACACGCTGGATGGCCTTGACGGGAGGCTACCATGTGTCTCCCAACAGCTGTTCCAGTGGGTCCCCTCCCCCAACTTTCTCTGAGCCTTCGGGGTCCATGTGACCTGGCCATTTAGCCCATGGTGTGCAAAAAAGTGCCGCTCAGAGGTAAAACAACCCAACTTGAAGAAGCAAATTTCAGATTTTTTTTTCATTTGCGATTTTTTCGCTTTTTGCGACCCTTAGTTTAAAGGTCGGCAAAACTGAAGCACTGCAGTGCACTGCCCTCTGGAGGATGAAAATAACAGTTCCTCCCTCCGGGCGACAAATTGCCTAGCCATGTGTGCCCAGATTTTTCGCAAACATTCATTCATCGATTAAAGACAGAAAATAGTTTTAAAAAATGAATAAAAAAAGTGCCTATATTTAATAGCCGTCCCGTGGCCGAGTGGTTAGCGCCCTTGGCTACTGATCTTAAGGGACCTGGGTTCGAGTCCCGGGTAAGGCATGGATGTATGTGTCGTTTTTGGCTACTGATTTTAAGGGACCTGGGTTCGAGCCCCAAGTAAGGCATGGATATTTGTGTTGTTTTTCTGCTGAGGTCCTGCCATCCTCTCAGACCTTCTACTATGGCATATAAACTGACAGGCTCCTGTCAGACCTCTGTGGCAAGCAGCTGCTTGAGGGGGTATTTATTATTATATTTAATTAGTAACGACTGATTAAATGGCTGAAATTAAAATTCAAAAAAGGTTTCGTAATTGTCCTTATTTTTTTTCACAATTGCAAGAAATATTTAAAATTTGAATGATTCTGAGCACCAGCCCAAAGTCGTTTGTGCTATTTTGAGCCCGACAAAGCCCTAGCCCGAACTCGCCTCGGGTGGTACGAATCGCAGTCTTTAAGTTTTCGGATCTGTATTTCAGAAAAAGCCTTCGTGCTGCCATCTACCGAACACAATTTGAAATTGTTGCACTTTTTCGCAGCCATATTCCTTTAGTTACAATTTTTCTCTTGTCTAGTTAGCGTTCGTGAGTGCCGAGGCCAGGATGTGGCAACTGAGGCATTGTTCAGAAGCAAAGCTCATAGGAGTGCAGAGCCTCGATGTTAAATTTCTTTAATAATTAATTGCATAAAAATTATTGCTAAGGGCGGTCCAATAGGTGAGACAGTGAGATGACCGCCTCAAGGCGATTCGAGTCCCAGCTGGGCTAGCGTTGAGATTTACCTCTGCAAAATTCATCCAGCGAATTTTTCAACGTGCACAGAGTGTGGCTCAATGGTCAGGTTACAAATACCCCTAAGACTCAGAGAAGGTTGGAGGAAAGGGATCCAACGAACAGCTGTTAAGCGACAGGCAGAAGGCTCTAGTCAAGGCCATCCAGCATGTTCTTTAACGTGCACAGGTATAAGCTCTCCCGCACACGGGGCCACGGCTTAACGTCCCATCCGATGGTCGGTAACCTTTCCAAGCCCATAGGTGTTCCCCTTTTAACCGTAGGCAAGGCGAAGAGTTTTGCAGAAATAAATCTCAACGCTGATCCAGGAGGGACTCGAACCTGGAAACTGCAGATTACGAGCCTGGCGCGCTACCGACTGAGCCACCCTAAAACTGTTATACTGCAATGGAAATCTAGTCTTTTTTTTTTCACCCCTTTTTTTTCCCCTATCTTCCTATTTCTTTTCGCTTTGACATTTGTCGGTTGGCCAGTTTGTGGATTTTTCGATTTTTCGAAAGCGATGGGGAAAATGATTTCTGTTTCAAATGAAAGCTTCTGCCGTGGGGAGTGTTATAGTCAATAAAAAAAATTAACTCCATGCTTTCTTCCCCTGAAAAAAGGGTAAATATGAAAACTATTCTTCCACTATATCTCCAGAACGCGAGGGCCGAAAGTAACAAGCGATACGTCGAATGAAAGTTTTTGAGGCGGGGAATGTCATAGGCTATGATATATTGAATCCCCCCCCCCTCCCTAGCGTTGTTCCCTTCTAAAAAAGGGGGGAAATATGAAAACGATTGTTCCCTTATATCTTCCGAACGCGAGTTGTTTGGGTTGTTTTACCTCTGAGCGACACTTTTTTGCACACCATGAGTTAAATGGCCAGGTCACATGGACCCCGAAGGCTCAGAGAAGGTTTGGGGAGGTGACCCACTGGAACAGCTGTTGGGAGACAGATGGTAGCCTCCCGTCAAGGCCATGCAGCGTGTTCTTTAACGTGCACAGGGTATGTCTCTCCCGCACACGGAGCCACGGCTTAACGTCCCGTCCGACGGATGGCGGCCTTTCCAAGCCCATCGGTGTCCCCTACTGACCGTGGGCAGGGCGGGGAATTTTGCGGAGATAAATCTCAACGCTGACCCAGCTGGGACTCGAACCTGGGAACTACAGATTACAAGCTTGACGCGCTACCGACTGAGCCACCCCCGCCCCATTTTTTTTTTTTTTTTTTTTTGTTCAGCACACGTTGGGTAATTTTCCTCACAAAAAATAGGACCAGAAAGATTTAGCCATCATAACACCCTGAACGCGAGTGCAAAGTAAGGAACTGTGCGCCAAATTCAAACTTGTGAGACAGGGAGTGCCATAAGCTATAAAGAATGACCCCCATTACCTCTTCCCCCCCCCCTAAAAAAGGGGAAGTATGAAAAAAAATTCTTCTGCTGCCTCTCCAGAACGTGAATACCGAAAGTAACCAGCTATACGTGAAATGAAAGTTGGTGACGAAGGGAGAGTCATAGGCTATTTAAAAAATACCCCCCCCCCCCCCCCCCCCCGATGTTTCTTCGCCCAGAAAAACTGGAAATGTGAAAGTGGTTCTATTATATCTTCCGATTCCGAACGGGAGGGCCTCAGAGTCGGATTTAAACTTTTTTGAGGCCCTAGGCACACATTACATTCGCAGCCCTTTACTTAGATTTTTTTCGCAATATTTGGGTGTTACGTTCAATTAAAACATTCGAAAATTTTAATTATTTTCATTTAAAAATAGCAGAAAAATAAGCAAAGGAATGTGCCTCAGTCATAGTAAACAAATAGTATAGACATTACTAATAAACATTAAAATATTTTTCCATGAACTGAAGTTTACTATCAAATTACGATATTGAACTTTGTTTGATAAGAGTTTCATTAAAAACTTTCGATCAAAATCATCAAAGAGTTTTATTGCGAACTTTCTGTCTGGCGAAATCATGAATTAAATCATCATAATTTAAATAATTTGTCAATTCACATTCAATAAGCATTAAAGATAAATTCGACATTTTAGTTTGCGCTAGGGAATTTCTAAAATAAGTTTTTATGCGCTTTAGAACCGAACATGAACTTTTACCATTTTCGTTGGTTACAGACATAGTAAGAAATATTTTAACAATTGTTTCCACATTTGGAAATCTCGATCTCCAACTCTCATTAACGGTTTTACAAATGTCCATAGGGTTATTCTCTTCTTTAATAAGGGACGGGGATGGCTCAGTCGGTAGCGCGCCGGGCTCGTAATCTGTAGTTCCCAGGTTCGAGTCCCAGCTGGGTCAGCGTTGAGATTTATCTCCGCAAAATTCCCCGCCCTGCCCACGGTCAGTAGGGGACACCGATGGGCTTGATAAAGGCCGCCGTCCGACGGATGGGAACACGTTATGCCGAGGCCCCGTGTGCGGGAGAGCCATACCCTGTGCACGTTAAAGAACACGCTGGATGGCCTTAACGGGAGCCCACCATCTGTCTCCCAATAGCTGTTCCAGTGGGTCCCCAACCTTCTCTGAGCCTTCGGGGTCCTTATGACCTGGCCATTTAGCCCATGGTGTGCAAAAAAAGTGCCGCTCAGAGGTAAAACAACCCAAAAATTCCACATTTGGAAATCTCGATCTCCAACTCTCATTAACGGTTTTACAAATGTCCATAGGGTTATTCTCTTCTTTAAAAAATCTTAAAAAGTGTCATTCCATCTTTAAAATGATTGCTGTCAATATCATTTCTATATTGATTTATTCATACATAACTGAACTCCTGTTTCATTCAGAATTTATCGAAAAAGACATTAAACATGCTTAATACATTTCCAAATACTTCTACTCGTCGATTTAGTTCTGCATTCAGTGTGTCGCTAAAAAACCTTAACTGTATTAATTTCAAACAAATCTGCCATGCAAATCCGTTGTATCTTGAAACAAAATTTTGTGTTTTCTCATTCGGGTTTGATCTTTTTTCTGTTGGTTTTCTTATGTTAAGAACGTGGCGTACCACTTCGATTGATTCAGAATCATTTCTTACCCTTATAATAAATTACGTGACTGACGTATTTTAATTGATTTATTTTTGGGTCCTGCAAACATTTACTTGCAGCATTTCGTCTTTAAGCCGTCCCGTGGCCGAGTGGTTAGCGCGCTTGGCTACTACCACTCGGCCACGGATCTACGGAGGCCCTGCCATCCTCTCAGACACTCTACTGTGGCATAATAAACTGACAGGCTCCTGTCAGACCTCTGTGGCAAGCAGCTGCTTGAGGGGGTATTTTAGGCCATCCCATGGCTGAGTGGTTAGCACGCTTGGCTACTGATCTAAGGGACCTGGGTTCGAGCCCCGGGTAAGGCATGGTTGTGTGTTGTTTTTCTGCTGAGGTCCTGCCATCCTCTCAGATCTCCTACTGTGGCATATAAACTGACAGACTCCTGTCAGACCTCTGTGGCAAGCAGCTGCTTGAGGGGGTATTTATTTATTTATTTTTATTTCGTCTTTGAAATATTTCATTCCATAAAATAGTCAAAAGCTCAGTTTTCTAATAATCAAAATGCTTCAACAGTCCCTTAGATTCTAATAAGCATTCTGGCCTTACCTTTCGACATGATGCCATTTAATCAAAACATTTTTAATTCATTCGTAACCTTTTTCCAATGTCAATATAGCATCAGCCCTAGCCAACCATCTTGTATGATTTATTTTCCTTAAAGATAAAGACTCAGGTGGTAGGCATTCATTCAGAGTGTTTCATTCGTCACGTTCACTTGGAAAAGAAATTTTTAAGCAATCCACAAATGAAAGATTCGTACCGCATTAGGACAAGATTCTGCTCCGTAGTTTTCATTCAAATTTAGACAGTCGCTTGCGGAGGGAATGCAAAATGCAGTGAGATTATAACTTCTAAGTCTAATTTGTAATCCTTTATATTTCCCTGCCATATTATCGTGTTGTTTTTCTGCTGAGGTCCTGCCATCCTCTCAGATCTTCTACTGTGGCATATAAACTGACAGGCTCCTGTCAGACCTCCGTGACAAGCAGCTGCTTGAGGGGGTATTTATTTTATTTTTATTTTATATTAGCAGTATTATCCTAAGTCTGATCCAACATTGATACTTCCTAGTATTAATCAAGCAGTAAAGACTCTAATTTTCAGTTTTTAACTGTCTCTCAATTCATAAATTCCGTGATATATATTTTATTTATATATATTATATATTACTAAAGTAAATAAAATGAAAACTGCAATCTATATTAACTAAAAATATTATTCCTTTACATATACAAAAAAATTATGGAACAAATATATTGAAATTTTTAAACCATTTATCTTATAGTAATTTGTACAAATACAACTGAATGATTAAAATTTTTAACAATACGCGTAAAATAAAAATTCAGCACAATAAAAATACAAGACTTCAAAACCAATGATATTTCCAAACAACTAATTTTCGAAACAATTACGGAAAATGTACATCCAAATATTAATTACCACTTATGTTTATTGCCAAGAGAAATATTAAATATAGATGCATATAACAGACTCAAATCTAATTCAAAATTGTACTGGGAAAGCCTGAATAAGAACTTCCCATTAAACAAGTAACGTAATGATGCTGATGAGTTGGGTTGTTTTACCTCTGAGCGGCATTTTTTTGCACACCATGGGCTAAATGGCCAGGTCACATGGACCCCGAAGGCTCAGAGAAGGTTGGGAGAGGGGACCCACTGGAACAGCTGTTAGGAGACAGATGGTAGTCTTCTGTCAAAGCCAGTCAGCGTGTTCTTTAACATGCACAGGGTATAGCTCTCCCAAACACGGGGCCACGTCACATCCGACGGACGGCGGCCTTTTCAAGCCCATCGGTGTTTCCTACTGACCGTGGGCAGGGCGGGGAATTTTGCGGAGATAAATCTCAACGCTGACCCAGCTGGGACTCGAATCTGGGAACTACAGATTACGAGCCTGGCGCGCTACCGACTGAGCCACCCCCGCCCCTGATGGTGATGAAGACTGAAATCTAAATTCAATGATAATTTGGGAAAACAAATTAGTCGAATATTCCATGTGATGTTTTGTGAAATATTTATGATGTCAACCATTATTGTGGCTGAATGACGAAGGCTTTATTTATTGATTCATTCACTTTACTGTAGATAACCCGTTTGGACTTTGCGGATCAAATGGTAAATGCACTGGACTCTTTATGTTTATGAATAAAAATTGATAATAATAATAATAAATTTAAACAGACTGGAATCAAGTAAAATTTAATAACAATTCATAGTCGTTAAAATCCAGTAAATATTTTTTATTATTTTTTTATAAGTAGCAAAATGTTTTTTTCTTTTTTTACACTATCATCAAGTGAATTAAGGTGAAGCGAAAGCGATATTACGCTGATTCTCGCTCAACAGATGGCGCTGAATATCGCCCGATTGGGTCAGGAACTGATTTCTAAAATTAGCCTCAAGAGGAGGAGAACGCCCCCAACGACAGACAAGCCTAATACCCAAATTTCTCTTGAGCTTTCGATTTCTTTTGCTTTTCACAACTGAAATAGTTCTTACGATGATTTTATTCTTGAATGTTTTTAGTTTTATTGAGTAATTCTTTTGACGTAATAACATAGGCGAAACTTCTTTACGCATCCGTAGTAAATACACAGATGACCTGTAGATATAGAATTCAACAATTATTCATTTGAAAAAAAATATTGCCCGCCAAGTGAGTGGTAATTTCTTTTCAGGGGGTGGGGGTGGCTCAGTCGGTAGCGCGCCAGGCTCGTAATCTGTAGTTCCCAGGTTCGAGTCCCAGCTGGGTCAGCGTTGAGATTTATCTCCGCAAAATTCCCCGCCCTGCCCACGGTTAGTAGGGGACACCGATGGGCTTGAAAAGGCCGCCGTCCGTCGGATGGGACGTTAAGCCGTGGCCCCGTGTGCGGGAGAGCCATACCCTGTGCACGTTAAAGAACACGCTGGATGGCCTTGACGGGAGGCTACCATCTGTCTCCCAACAGCTGTTCCAGTGGGTCCCCTCCCCCAACCTTCTCTGAGCCTTCGGAGTCCTTGTGACCTGGCCATTTAGCCCATGGTGTGCAAAAAAGTGTCGCTCAGAGGTAAAACAACACAACCCAATTTCTTTTCAGATGAATAATTCTTTACGTATATTTGTAGTTTAATTTTATTTTTATACATATTACAGTTTGACTTATAACTCATTCTTCCAAAAAAAAAATCAAAAGAAATTAGACCACACCGAAATATTCAATGTGGTCTATATTTAATAATTTAATATATAAATATATGTTAGTTTTTTACTGTGGTAAAAAGATTTAATTCCGATGGCCAATAGATTAGTTTACTTGACTACTAATGAAAAGGACCTGGGTTCGAGTCTCGGATAAAGAAATGATATTTGGTTTCTTGTGTTGTCTCTCTGGTGAGGTCTCGCCTTCCACGCAATGATATCTGTGATATGGTTATACTGACAGGCTATTGTCAGACAGATATGGCAAGCAGATGCTTGAAAAACTTTTTTTTCATAAAAGCTCTCCAGAATCTAAACCTATTAACTCTAAATTTCGTATACTTTTTAGTCTCTGATTTTCTTAGAACTTTTGTGTTTTCAAAAATTTGCAGTACATTGGAAATAATTAAAAAAAATAAAAATAAATACCTCCTCAAGTAGCTGCTTGCCACAGAGGCCTGACAGGAGCCTGTCAGTTTATATGCCACAGTAGAAGATCTGAGAGGATGGCAGGACCTCAGCAGAAAAACAATACGAACATCCATGCCTTACCCGGGGCTCCCCAGAGAGATTGGAAACCGGTCTCCCAGAATCCATCCAGGACAATCATTTTTTTTTTCAGCTAATTATTTGAAGTACAGTGGACCTTCGTTATAGCGCTGCTCGCTATACCGCGCACTCGGTTATAGCGCGGGCGATGTTCACGATAAGTTCATGTTTATACAGGTCCGTGCGGCGTTAGTGAGTATCGCATTTTATTGTTACTGCGTATTGAGTAATTGTGTATGTATTGAGTTCCTGCATGTATTTTGAATAGTGTTTAATTATTCTATGCATGATGGGTAAACGAAAAGCTTACAGTGTGAAATTTATTGTGTCGCCACCGCGCAGCTCGGTATAACGCGAGTAGTATCATCACATTATACGGTTCCCCCTTTGCACAGTGCTTCCCCCCTATGACGTCACCGACCACGCCCCTATGACGCAACAGGCCACGCCCCTATGACGCAACATGACGTAATCATTACATAATCATTACGTAACCGACCTTTATTAATAATTCCTCCCCCCTTTCACTCCCCCCTTTCCCCTCAGTGGCGCCACCTGTTGCCAGTGAGAAGTACTATTTTCCCAAAAAACCCCTATTTTTATTCTAATTCTTCGATTTTTGATTTCCCCCTTTATAAAAAAAATTCCTCCCCCCCTTATGAAAAACCCTCTGGCGCCATCTGGTGCCTGTGAGGAACACTAATTCCCAAAAAGGACCTATTTTTATTTTAATTCTTCGATTTTTCTTTATTTTACCCCAATGGTTGACCGGGACTACCGCAGAGTGTTGTGCAGGCTCTGAGACGTAAACGACAGAGACGTCTGTAGACCCTGCCAGTGTGAAGACGTCAAGTGTTTTCATCTCCAGATACTCGAACTAGTACAACTATGCAAAACATCTGTATGGTTCTAGACCTCGACGGTTTCCATGTAAATGGTCGTTTCCTAGTGCGTGAACTTGGATATGCAACTCTGAATGGGAAATGTGGTGTCTATCGTTTCAATCTTCGACAGCACCAACCTTTGTCAGCAAAAGACAGAAGGACAGCCAACTACGTGTCTAAATATGTGATAGGTCTACCCTTTCATCCTCTACCTCGAGAAAAGGTGTGGTCGCTAGATCACGTCCCTAACATCGTGAAATATGTTTACAAACTTGCACGTACTGAAGAAGTTGCTGTGGTGGGTTACAAAGGAGGTACTGTGGAAAGAATTCTCTTGGAACAATTAAATCTTCCCAGTGTTAATCTCGAACTTTACGGCTGTCCCAAATATTGTGATCTCCCCAAAGTTTCCAAGTTCGAATGCGGATATCACACCGGAGAGGACGTCCACTGCTCGTTAGCAGAAACAGTTGCTTTCTTTGGATGGATCGATCGTCGAGAGCATGTCTCAACAAACACCTGCTTATCAGCTCGTTCCTGATTGGTCGTCTCAGGTGGTGCGGCTCTCTAGTTAAATAGGGAGCGAGTGCTCTGTGCCGCATTGTTCACGATGCAGCCTAGCAATCCAGATGCGTGGTGTCTCGGTGAAGATGTGTACGTCGTGCCCTCACTGTTCAAAAATAAGTTTTCTGTGCACGTACGCCGCTACAAGAAATTTGAAAATGGTGAACTCATCTACCCTACACCAGCAGGAGTTAGCCTCTCCATACCTGAATGGGAGGCTTTGTGTGCCGTGGTACCCCACATAGAGGACAAAGTGAAAATCGGCCCCGATCAACAGACATGGTACGTGATGCACAGTTTACGTGCCTACATGTATCGCATTGCAGGTGGTGAACGCTGTGTCGACTTCATCAAAGAATCAGCAGACCAAAGAACTCTACAGTTCCGTGTGGTGAGACGCTGTATAACATTGAACGCTTCGCAGTTGTTCACGCTGGCTATTCACTTAGACGAGGTGATGCGCATTGTGCACAATGTGTGCGGTACCCCCAAAGATCACCAACTCCGTACAGCCATTATGGAACATTCTGAATCCATTCGTCCTTTCCTACTGAGTCCTGTTTTTGACGGTCCCGATTGTGTTTACCCGCTGCTGCTGAATATTTTTCAGCAAGAACTTATGCGTGTGATACCGTTAGATGGACTGCAACCCGAAGAAAAAATACCGACCATCGTAGGGTGGTCTGGTGACTTGGACATTAATGGTCTAGCACAGGTATTTGTGGATACGGCCTGGAAGCGAGGTCTATTGAATTTTGTGGATTCTGGTTTTGTTTGCAATCTAAAATATAATGCTATTGTCGACGAGGCAAAAAATGAAATATATAAATTAAATAAATAATTATAACCTTATATAATGTGTCTGTCTTTTCATCCTTTGTCATTTTAGTCTTGGTATGGATAGGAGAAAGAAGGTATTAGCTAGTGTGGGTAGTGTAATCGTGACATTGTTAACGATAGCCTTACTTGTATTAGAACTTGTAGCTCCTAGTAAAAATATTCAGTGTGGGGAGTCAAAAGCCTTAGACGGAGAATACAAAATTCGTGTGTGTAACTTAACAGTGGATATCAGACAGTTTATAGGTGACGTTCCTACAGTGACAGGTGTCACACTTTCACTACATCAATGGCAAAACCTGGTGGGGTACGACGTCTGGGTGCAGCAGAAAACAAAACTTTGGAGTCCCATTATTTCGACCCCGAAAGAGGATTCGGTAGTGTAAAAAAGTTGGCACAGAATACGGGACTGCCACTCAAACTCGTCCGAGAATGGTTAGAAAAGCAGCCTGCCTACACGTTACATAAACCTGTTCGCAGAAAGTTCCCTCGTAACAAAGTTTACGTCACAGGGTTAGACGAACAATGGCAAGCCGATCTCATGGTCGTAAAAAATCTAACTCGCTTCAATGACGGGTATCGCTACATATTAACAGTCATCGATGTGTTCTCGAGATACGGGTGGGCGCTGGCCATGAAGGCTAAAACGGGGAAAGAAATGGTGTCGGCTTTCAAAAAAATCCTTTCCAAGGGTCGATCCCCAATGAATTTAAATACTGATCAGGGTACGGAATTTACCAACAGAGTGTTCCAGAAATTATTGAAAAGAAAGGTATTCGGTTCTTTGCTACATACTCCGACAAAAATGCAGCTTTGGTGGAAAGATGGAATCGTACCCTACGCGAGAGACTAGGGAGATATTATACACGCAACAATACCTACCGCTACCTGGACGTGCTGCAGCGTGTTGTAAGGGGATACAATGCCACCGTTCATAGTGCACATGATATGGCCCCCAAGGACGTGACCTTACGCAACGAAGACGTCGTGTGGGTTCGACTCTATCGCAATCCGAGTGTAGTAAAAGAAAAACCAGCATTTAAAGTAGGTGACACAGTTCGACTAGCCAGTGTAAAAGCGCCCTTCAAGGAGGCAGGTACACATTTGTGGACCGAAGAAATATTTATAGTCGACAAGGTATTACAACGGCAGCCCCCTGTGTATGTCGTAAGGGATTCTGAGGGAGAAGTGTTGAAAGGCACATTCTATAAATCGGAGCTTCAAAAAGTGACAGAACCCGAACTTTACACGGTTGAGAAAATAATCGAGAGAAAAGGTCAAAAGGCACTGGTCAAATTTCGCGGATATCCCAAACCTTACTGGATCATTAAAAAATGGATAGTTTCTACCTGACTCTTCCCTCCACGGCTAGTCAGAATATTTATCCGAACAATTCGCAGACCGATTTCACATTCCGTCTGGCACAACCCCTAAGACTGAGAGGAAAATGGAAAGTGGGACTAGCAGAAGTTCACTTACCGGTGAGCTGGTACAATGTGGATGGTTCTAACGACACATATGAATATTACGCCCCTGCCACCCCTGAAGAATACAGGAAAATCAAACTTAAACCGGGTAAAATAACTCGAATGGAGCTGTTGTCTCTCCTCACCACACAGCTCCCCAAAGAAATAATAGTTTCCTATAACGGTGGTTACTGGGTATTCAAACCGAGTGAGGGGTACGGACTGATGTTTCCTAAAACGAATTTCGGTAAACTTCTGTGTATCGGCGAGGGAGAAGTTGACAAACCCTTCCACCAACGATTTGCTAGCAAACTTTGCAATACACCAACTTTCGACATAGATGACGAGTGTTATTTCTACGTGATCCCACCAGGTAGTTTCCAAGAACGAAAGGTACCCCACGGACGATACGAAACTGTCGAATCGTTATTCGATGCAATGAACCAGATGTTACCCTACAGGCTGAGAAAAGCTTACCGTTTCAAGCAGCAGGCAGATCACACCGTGTTGATGGATACAGACAAGTCGCATTACATTAAATTTCCTCGATCGAACCCCGGATTAGGTGACATGCTAGGAATTGCTAAATTAGATATACCGCTGAATAAAGTCCTGGGTGACTATCCCATCGATATGAACAGAGGAATGTATGGTATTTATTTGTATTCAGATCTGATTGCTCCTCAGTTGTTAGGCGATACTCACGGTGAACTGTTGCATGTCGTGAATCCTGCCGTCAGAACCAGTAATAACGAAGCCATTGTTGCTGTATATCAACAGCCTGATTACTACCCCCTTGCAAGGAACAGTTTCGAGAGTGTGAGAATCTTCCTTCGTACCGACACCGGAGAACCGCTGCATTTTAAATTCGGTAAAGTTTTAGTCAAGTTACATTTCTGTCATGAGGGTTAAATTCGTTCCCCCTTCCGCAGACGCCTACGTGAGCTACTACAAGAGCCAGACAGGGAAGGGTGTGTTCCGTGGTCCTCGTTATCAGAGAGGCGACGGGCTAGGAAGCATCTTTGCTAGGATCGGACGTTTCATCAGCCCTCTCGTACGCCCTCTCGTACGACCTGCGCTGTCTACCCTGCGTAAGGGCGGGCTACGGTTCGTTTCAGAGATGTCCCAGGGGCAAAACTTCAAATCTGCAGCCAAAGCCGGGCTCCGTGAAGCGGGTGCCGACCTCTTGCAGCGTGCCAGTTCAAAGCTGCAGGGAGGGAAAGGAATAAAACGTCGTCGTCAGCATCCCAAGGTTCATAAAGTGAAGAGACACTGTACTGTGCAGGACGTGTTTTCATCATGAGCATTCAGAAAATTCACGCTGATTCTGGCGACTGTGCCAATTCAGAACTGGATCTGTTTCTGGTTCCACCCACTGTCTCACAATTAGAAAGAGGCTGTTATGTCAATTATTTACCTGTGGCTTCCTTGGAAGGTAATGCACCACTCGAATTCATCGTGAAGGGGACGGACGATTACATTGATCTATCTCGATGTCACCTACGTCTCGTCTTGAAAATTGTAAAATCTGATGGTACAGCACCGTCGGAAGTGATTGCCCCCTGCAATCATTTCTTCCACGCCCTCTTCAGCCAGGTAGATGTCTTCCTCAACGATCATCTCGTGAGTGCTTCTCACACCCTGTACCCCTACAGGGCGTATCTAGAGACTCTATTGAATTACGGGGCCGATGCCACACGAAGTCAGCTAGGCACCTCGCTCTGGTACTTCGACACCCCAGGTAAAATGGAACTGACCAGCAGGGAGAATGAGGGGTGGCATCAACGCAAGGGGTACGTCAAACCAACAGGTATCGAACTCATCTCGTGGATCCACGCTGACCTGTTTAATCAAGATCGTTACCTACTCAATCAAGTCGACCTGAGACTGCGTTTGCTGAGATCCAAACCCGAATTCTGCCTCATGACAGGTGAAGCAGACCCCTCTTACAAAGTACAGATACACGAAGCTGAATTTTTCGTGCGTAAAATCAAACCCACCTCGGGTGTCATCCTTGCACACGCTCGCCTGCTGGGTTCGGAGAGTGCCAAGTACCCTCTGCGAAGAACGGATTTACGTATGTTTTCCATCGCTTCAGGCCTGACGAGTGTGAAACGTGACAATTTATTTCTCGGCCAGCTCCCTGTACGACTTGTACTAGGTATGCTGGAAAGTACCAGCCTGAATGGATCGTATGAAAAAAATCCCTTCAACTTCCAACATTTCGACCTAAACTACATCAGTCTTCACATAGACAGTGATCATCAGTCCTACACCCCCGACTTTGCGAATGGGCGCTATCTCCGCTGTTACCAAGGATTATTGGAAGCTGTGGACACCTGGAAATCCGATAGCGGTATTAACTTATCGCGAAAAGCCTATGGAGAAGGTTTTACATTATTCGGATTCCAATTGACCCCCGAGCAACGTGAATGCAATCAAGTATTTTCTTTAATAAAGAGTGGGAGTGTGAGAGTCGAATTAAAGTTTGCCAAGCCGCTACCCGCATCGGTCACTGTGATCCTGTATGCCGAGTACCAGAATTTGTTGGAAATCCCATTGGATCGTAAAGTCCTGTTTGACTACAGCTCATGAATTCCTATCAGTTAGAATCCATCCTTTCGATGTTACCCACAAGTCTAGGAGTGTTCCCCCGTGACAGACTACCTCACAGAATCAATCAGTCAGAAGCCTTGTTTATCTACAATACCGATCCGTCCTCCCTGCCTGGAACCCACTGGATAGCGGTTTACAAGAAAGGAGTGCAAGTAGATCACTTTGACCCCCTGGGTACGAGTCCCGATGCCTCCATGCAAGAATACTATAGTCGACTAGGCATACGTCACGTCTTACACCCCTCGATACCTCTTCAGGACCCCCTGGGAGACACTTGTGGGGCTCACTGTCTGTATTTCCTGTTTAAAAGAGCGTGTGGTTCGACTCTTCCCACAGTACTGCATCGTGATTACACGTGTCGAGTAGACTTTAACGACTGCATGGTGGTGCGATGGCTCTCCGCACTCCTTCAAATATTATAATTGCAGCACCTTCACAGTGTGGGAAGACGACTTTCACTCTGAAACTCATCAAAGAAGCAGCTCAAGTATTCGAACCCCCACCCCAGCGTGTCGTTTACTGCTACGGTGAGTGGCAGCCTGCCTTTGAACCCTTCAAGAAAACGGTGGAATTTTATGAAGGACTACCTACGGATTTGGAATTTGATCCTCACAGACCTACACTTCTGGTACTGGATGACTTGATGGAACAGTCTGTAGCCAGTGAGCGCATATCACAATTGTTTATTCGTGGGGGTCATCATAAAAATATCACGATTGTCCTGATCTTACAAAATCTGTTTTTAAAGGGAAGACATTCGAGGACTATATCGCTCAATGCTCACTACATGTTTTTATTTCGCAATTGTCGGGATGCATCACAAATAACCCACCTGGCGAGACAAGTGTACCCCCATCAATCTAAACTCCTGACGGATGCCTATAGACTGGCTACACAGGTAACCTGCGGTTAGTTGTGTGTTGACCTTCATCCCAGAACGTTGGACAGTGAAAGGCTCCGTGCAAAGATTCTTCCATCAGAAGAACCCGAAATACTTTACGTTCCAAATGAAAGTTAAATCTCAAGCCCCGTTCCTTCAGTGCTTACCGAAACTAGGGGGAAAGCAGCGTGCAGCTCTGATGAAGCACATCTCCGACCCCCAGATGTATGCTCTATGTGAAGTGTGTTCCAATTTCTTAAAAGGCAATATACCTGTTTCCCACAGAGTATTAAAGAATTTACGCCAGCACAAGACGGTCATAAGGAGTCTAGCATCCAAACGTGCATCTTTACGCCACAAGAAGCATCTGCTGCAGCGCGGTTCAGGGTTCATTATACCCCTGCTGACTGCTGCCCTCCCCCTGTTGGTTTCGCTATTTAAAAAAAAATGATTTCTGTAAAAGCTGTGCAGAGAAAAAACATAAGAAAAAAAGTATGTGATTTGGACTCAGAGATGAAGAAAATATTGGAGTCTGACGATGCTGACGATAAATCCGAAAAGTATCTGACTGCTTTGAAAAATTATTTGCTATTCTCAAAACAGCTTGACACTCCACATGAACTAAAAGTCAACATCCCCAGAAGCACTATAGCTGAAGAGCGCCCGCCAAAAGACATTGTCGTACCCATCCGACGTAAGAAAAGAAAATTATCCGGGTGGTCAGCATATTGAAACCTTCTGTAAAATCCAAGCCCTGTGCGCTTGAAGATTTGTGTTAAAAAACCCATGTATTTAAAATGTGCATTACAAAATATCCAATAAAAGAAAGTAAAACTGATATTTGCGTCTCTTGCTTCATTCACTCTTCTACTCCATTCAGTTAATTAGTTTTAAAAATCCGTGCAGTGTCCCCCCAAACACGGTCTTGCTGGAGTAGTTCTCTAAGCACGGATGCATCCAGGCTTCTCATTGGTCCGTCTTTGGAGCGCTCTAAGCTTAGATGCACCGGTGGTTTTTATTGGTTGGCGTCAGCATACGCTGCTCTCGCTCGCACTGTGAAGCACGGCATTGAACTTTCCCCCCGCCGTAGTGTGTTTCAGCTAGGTAATAAAGAGGCAGATTTTTTGAAACCTTTTTTATTGAAACAATTCACAGACAATAATTTACATGACATATCCAATGCTGGACAGTAAAACAATGACAGATCTGCTGTAGTTTTAAATACAATAAGTTAAATACAGTAATTCAAAAGCTGACGACGCCTCAGTGCTGGGTCATTACGTGTGAACTAAGGTTCCTTAGGAACATTGAAATAATAAGTTTAAAAAAAAAAGGTCTGCTACGGATACAAGATCCACTACAGATACTGAAATAATAATAATAATAATAATAATAAGGTCCCCCTAGGAACATTGAAATAAATAAAGTGTGCAGTGAAATAATAAGGTCCACTAAGGATATTGAAATAAATAAAGTGTGTAATGATATAATATTTTCACTGGTGAGCAACGAAATAAAGCGTGTAATGAAATAATATTTACACTGGTGAGCAACGAAATAGAGTTGTAATACTATACACACTGAAATAATAAATGAAGATGCAATAATAAATAAATAATAAATTAGTTTACAATAATACATTAGTGTGCAATAATAAATAAAACTGTGCAATTACTCATCCATGAGTTGGATAAGGGTATCCAGGCCCAGGTCATTGTAACCATAAGGTACAGTGAGAGTCGAACCCGGACTGAGATACCGCTTATCGAGGTTAGCCTTAAACCTTTTTACCATGGGCCTGTTCGTAAGTGACCCATCCACTTTATTACGAACCACATTAAAAGGGACATCGAAGGTCTCGCTGACTGGGGAATTCCCTAGGACCATGGATTTTAGAAGTTCAAAATTATATTTACACCGGTTTTGCTTCGTGAGAGATATGCCCTTGGCGCGAAGAATTTCATCGCCGTTGCTCAACCGAAGGGCATAACTCTTGGCCCCGGCGCTAATGTAGTCCGTGATGTGTACACCGGGGCCATACTTTGAAGAAATTTCGTCAACGAGACCTCCAAGGAAGGGATTTTGTGGTGGTGTGTAGGTGTCGCGAGGAGACGTTGTATAAATCACCGAATCCGTGTCAGAATACATTGCACGACTATCTAATTTCGATAGAAGCTCGTACAGTTTTAGTCTGGCGTGACTCGTCACCATTGCGGCGAGAATCAGGCTTCCACGGGTGTTCGCTGGAGTGGCAGACTCCGCCGGCTTGTGCGTGACAAGTACGGCCTGATCACTGATAACAGCGACGTCAGTGATGACTAGCGATGCGTCCGTCAAGAGCTCCATGTACTTGACAGGACAACTCACAATGGTCGTCTGGGTTCGACTCATGTTTTGCGCATGCTTCCCCCATGACGAATTAAGCGAGACCTTGGAAAGAGTTCGCTTAAGGTTGTTTTTCTCAACTTCCGAGGGGAGGATCCGAACCCCCTCCGCCTGGAAGAAGGCCTCACAGAAGGCTTCCTTTTGCTCCTCGGTCTGCACGTCAGGGGGAAACCCGGAGTAGCGCTGCTTCAGTCCCAGAAAAGTGTCTATGTACCCAGCATAGACACCTCCCTTTTTTGTTGTAGGGTCATATTGCAGGATGGTATTAAAGTGCCACACATCGTGGAACTGGAGAAGTCTGTAGCCAGCATGCATCGCAGCGTAAATTTCGAACGTAGGCCAGGATCCTGTCAATGCGCGCTGGTTCACGGTGTGCCGACAAGGGGGTGCCAGCTGTCCATCCGCACAGATCCTACAAAGGGGAAAAAGCAGCTTCCCATTACACCTATAGGGCAGTACAGGGATGAATAAACCGTCGGGGGGTAACAGTGTGGCGTGTGCAATGCCAAAATAGTGGTCGAGGTCCGTGGCGAAATCGGAGGTGATCCGAACCGGGTGACCTTTACCGAATGGAGCCTTCTTGCAAACATAAGGGTACAGGCTGTTGTAATCAACGTAGTTAAGGCTACATCCTAAGTCAACCGATGCAAAGATGGAGAACACCTCCACGCGCCCTCCGTAGAGGTAGTCACGGGCCCCTATACGCCGGATAGGCTCGACGGATTTATAAATTAATGCGACGGACTGGTTTTTGCGCATCAACTCGTCGAATTCGTGCTCCCACATAATTTTGCATGTGTACCCGTTCATCAGCACTTTCAAGGTCTCAAGACGATCCATGGTCCGGGTGTTTAGCAGACCAAATGGCTTTCTCGTGCGCTGATCTATTTTTTCAGGGTTGAAACATTTCAAACAGCAATGAAAGTAACAGCCTAAAAATTCATAATAACAACGGGTACTTTGGCACACGCCGTCCAATTTGTACTGCCCTATCTTATACTCACCTCCGGGTGATCGCGCAGTTTGAATTTCGATGTTGTCCTTGGAAGCCTCATACTCTAACCACGCGAGAGCTTTCAAGGACTGCCGGTCGTTACTCGCCGAATACCCTTGGGCGGGACACACACCGAGGGTATTCTTTTGCAAAAACTTTCCACGGAATATGCGAAGCAAGCACCGGCAATAGTCAGGTCACGCGCAAATGGATCTACACCTGTGAGATTTAAAAATTCCTCACGGAAAGCTTGGGCGCCTCGCCGCAACAGCTCTGTATCTGCCTTGCAGTAATACAGAAGCTGCTGTTGAAAATCTCAGGGTTCAAGGCTTGCTGCGACATACCACTCATTGAATGCTGACAGAGTTTCAGGCTCCATGTCTTCCAGCTGGAAAAAAAGCCGATCAGGGATGGGTCCTGTATATTGTAGATTTTCCTCCTTCACGAATTTAAAGGGGAAAAAGCCTTTCACCGTCTCCAAGTTGAAGGTCTTCGTGAATGATCGAAGAGGAGCCTGAATAAAGGATAACGTGTCGATAAACCTTATTTTAAGGCCAGGTAAAAAGATACCTAAAATCTTGGATCCATCGAACACGAGATCCGGTTTTAAAAATTTTCTGTACAGGTAACTAATGATGAACATGCCGTCAAAGCCTTTGAGATTATGCGCTAGGACTGTGGCGTCCTTGAATCGTTGAACCCCGGGACGTTCTTCGGCTAGAATCCAATCCATAAAGGCGTCCGTTTCCGGGAATGAAGCATAGACCCACTCGTCGTCCACTTGGTATGTGACCACACACAGTATCGGTTTCAGCAATCCGTCGGCACACTGCACAGTCTCTACATCAAAGTAGAGGTAAGTCTGACCGACAGGGTCAATCTTGCAGGGCTCGACGAATTTTAAACTGTCAACCTTACAAACGTGTTTTTTCAGGGGATCGTACATGTTGATGCACTTAACACAGCGATGTTGTGTCTGACATGCCTTCAGCAGATGCGCCTGAAAGCATTCAGCCCCGCGCAAATACACACAACACACTGTGCAGAGCAACAACTCCCCTGCATGAACCACATCGGTTGACAGGCACCTGTTGCAGGTCCCCTTGCAAACGTGCCCATTGTTAGAACCCTTTAAACATTTCGGACAGAATTGCTTAACCCCGAAAAACCCTGATGGCTTGGTAATCACATCGTAATGCCCAGCACTAAACAATAAATAAAGGTTGTCCCCTCCTTCGGGACCAATGAAGATGGGGAGGAAGGCGTCGTCAGCAGAATACACTACAATCCGGTATTGCACCATGTGCGCTTGAAACAATTGTACTTCCGGGAGTCCGCAGGGACCCTCGGGAATACCCGCATCCTGATGAAGTTGATGGGCTAATTTCGCCTGCTGTGTGCATCGGTAGTCCCGGATCTGCACATAAGTGTTTGGCAGCCCTTTATTTTTTAAACAGAGCTCTCGTGCGATGACGAGAGCCCTTGCAAGACAGATATTGTCACGGTTCACAATTTTTGTGAGAGCCTTCTTATTGTGGACGAATGACTGAATGTCGACAAGGCTGCGTTTCTCCGGCCCTGCACGTCTCCCATCATTGCCGCTGCCGACCCTGTCCAAGTCCGCACAGACGAAGTCAAATTCTAGTTCACTCCCAGGACCGAGAGATTCATTTGACTGCACTACTTTGTCTAATGCAGTCATGAATCTCTCACCCGTCAGGGCATTACGCCGAATTAGGGACAGGTTGACGGGGTTTTTCAAATCCCGGGAGCGTAAGCATAGCCGTACATGGCTATATTCGCCTGTGGGGACGATATCGGCTAGCATCCGCTCGTGCAAGTCGTGCAGGACCGGAATGAAATTATGGGGCTGTACATCCTCCATTCCGCCAAGCCGCACACTTGTTGAAACAAATTGTGTGCGAAACTTGGCGGAGTTGTAGTGGCGTGTTTTCACAACGGTGTAGTAAGGTGCTGCAGTAGGTCTGACTGTGGATGGTCCTGGACCGTTGAAGGACTCGACAGACCTAGATAGATAATTTATTCTCAGAATATGCAGTACTTTACGTGTTTTTTATCTTAGAACTGAAGTTATAATGCTGTATTGCTCAGATACATGTTTTTAAAGTATCACATTTTCCCCAGATACACACTTTTAAAATATTACATTTTTAAAGTATCACATTTTCCCCAGATACAAACTTTTAAAGTATTACATTTTTAAAGTATCACATTTTCCCCAGATACACACTTTTAAAGTATTACATTTTTAAAGTATCACATTTTCCCCAGATACAAACTTTTAAAGTATTACATTTTTAAAGTATCACACTTTTAAAGTATTACATTTTTAAAGTATCACATTTTCCCCAGATACACACTTTTAAAGTATTACATTTACTAATATTCTTCTTTATACATAGTTTGTCCAATGAAAATCATATATTTATTCACATATATATATATAGAAATTTTTCCTACAGTACAAGTCTGTGAAAAAATGATCCACAGGAGTAAACACTCGAATGTGGAAAAATTTAACAGTTGTAATAAAGGGCAACACACATTGCTAGTATAATTTTACCTACAGTACAAGTCTGTGAAAAAATGTTCCACAGGAGTAAACACTCGAATGTGGAAAAATTTAACAGTTGTATTAAAGGGCAACACACATTGCTAGTATAATTTTACCTACAGTACAAGTCTGTGAAAAAATGTTCCACAGGAGTAAACACTCGAATGTGGAAAAATTTAACAGTTGTAATAAAGGACAACACACATTGCTAGTATAATTTTACCTACAGTACAAGTCTGAGAAAAAATGTTCCACGGGAGTAAACACTCGATTGTGAAAGAATTTAACCGTTGCTAGCTCGAGCAAAAGGTCTAATTAAATATTTAACTAATTTATAAGTAGAATAAAGAAAGTAAAATGGCTTTACAGGCTATAAAACTATATATGCTTTAGTAAATGATTGAGCCGTTTAAGACCTGCTCTACATCAAATGAAATTTCATTTACCTGACTACAGAGCCGCTGAAGAGTCCCGAGATGACGTCATCACCGGCTACCTCGTTGGGAGGGACGCCATGGCCCACGATAGGCGTCGGGGTCTTGACAGCAGCGTCCAGCGTCTTGAAACGCGCGTCATTGGTTGAGACGGCATCAGCTGCGGGGGCCGCGCGGTCCGGAGCATTGATGGGTCTAGAAAGATAATTCCGTTTCAGAATATGCAGAACATTTACATGTTTTTCATCTTAGAACAGAAAAGACAATATGCAGTACATTTACTAGCATGATCAAAATATCTAAGTAACTAAAGTTTGAAAATTAGGTTTTAGAATAAAAGACAGCACAGTTTGCTAGCCTGATCAAAAAAAAAAATCTAAGTAACTATTTAACTAAAGTTTGAAAATGACTTTACTAGATAGAAACAAATATAAATCTCTATATTGAAACAGTTATGTTGTGATAAAAGACAGCACACAGTACATTTACTAGCGTGCACAAAAAATCTAAGTAACTAAATTTAGCATTTAGAATAAAATGACTTTACAGGTTAGAAACAAATATAAAACTCTATATTGAAACAGTTATGTTATGATAAAAGACAGCACGCAGTACATTTACTAGCGTGAGCAAAAAATCTAAGTAACTAAAGTTAGCATTTACAATAAAATGACTTTACAGGTTAGAAAACTCGATGTACGTTAATAAATAGCTGAGTTTCTTAAGGACAACGTTAAATAAAATTTCATTTACCTAGTTGCCGTTGAAGGGAGCGCATCAGGCCGGAGGACAGCGGGTGGTCTCATCTCCGTTGCTGCTTTTGCCGCGGCGATGCGCTTCCGGTGGGTGAGGGACATCCTCATAGTCCTCTGCCGTAAATCCTGCCCTGCCTCCAACTGACGACACGGACGTTTTGCATGTTGGGGATCCTCCATGGGCAGGCTTCTTTTGGAGACATCATCTAGGGTCTTCACTGATTTTAGGAGCATTTCAAAATGCTCCATGTCCGTAGTTTTCCTAGATAGATAATACGGTCTCAGAATATGCAGTACATTTACTAGCGCGATCAATATATCTAAGTAACTAAAGTTTGAAAATTAAGTTTTACAATAAAACTCTATGTTGATCAGTTTGTTACCCCGAGCAAAAGATCTAATTAAATATTTAACTAAAGTTTGAGAAAAAATTTAACAGTTTGCTAACCTGAGCAAAAGATCTAATTAAATATTTCACTAAAGTTTGAGAAACAATTTAACAGTTTGCTAACCCGGGCAAAAGATCTAATTAAATATTTCACTAAAGTTTGAGAAACAATTTAACAGTTTGCTAACCCGGGCAAAAGATCTAATTAAATATTTCACTAAAGTTTGAGAAACAATTTAACAGTTTGCTAACCGGGGCAAAAGATCTAATTAAATATTTCACTAAAGTTTGAGAAACAATTTAACAGTCTGCTAACCTGAGCAAAAGATCTAATTAAATATTTCACTAAAGTTTCAGAAACAGTTTGCTAACCCGGGCAAAAGATCTAATTAAATATTTAACTAATTTATAAGTAGAATAAAGTAAGTAAAATGACTTTTACTGGATAGAAACAAATATAATATTCTATGTACGTCAGTAAATGATTGTGTCTTAAGGACAACATAGCATTAAATAAAGTTTTATTTACCTGTTAGCTGTTGATGATCCAGCAGGAACTTGCTCAGTAGACATCTTGGGATAGTCAGCAGCGTTGATAACTCAGTACAGAAGCTAGCAATGGAATGTCCTTGGGCTGACTTGACCACGTATATATACACCCCCAAATCCCACTATCTAATACGTGTCACAACAAGATCAGAATAACGTGGACTGTCCAGCGAGTGACACGTCACTTACCCTTAGAGAGCAACAATCACAGGACACTCAACCCTAGGGCGATTGCATCATGTGTCACGAGATGTTTCGTTGCTACCTGACACGTATGTGTATGACTCCACGTACGACTTCAGGAATGCCTTTTCCATTGCAGGTTGGTTCTTGTTAAGAGTGAAGCTGTGGTAGCGCGTTCGACTCTCGTTGGCCGGAGAGAAGTTTTTTTTTTTCGATAAAACGCCTCTACAGAAAACTGTTTTATTTAATAAAGGTAAGGGAATTTTTGATGAGTGTTTAATTACTAGGGAGTTTAATAGCAGGGAATTTTAATTATAAAGGAATCGTTTAGTCGTCCTGGATAAATGAATAGCAAAGGGTTTTAATTACTAAGGAATAAATACAACTCTGTGAGTTGATTTACAATTTGAGATCTGCATTCAAAAGAGTTCAGTGCTAGTGTTGGCTTTGATGTAAGAAATACATAGAAAAAGCTAGTTATAAAGAATGCTATAATATCTGAAAAATCTGACCCGCATCTAAGTCACAGCAAGTACACTGTATAGTCCGGGAACCCCAGACAGTCGGACGGAATCCACAGAGCGAGGGACGATTTTTTTTTTTTTCGGGTGAAACACATCTACAGAAAAACTGATTTTTATTTCGACCGTGGAGTGATTTTAATAAAGGTGAGGAATATTTTGACGAGTGTTTAATTACTAGGGAGTTGATTAACGGAGTTTGAAAATTTTTCCACTGCAGACGTGTGTTCTAAAAGCAGATTTAACATGTCATCCCTACGAATAATTTAAACCATTATTAATTTCACCCTATGGTATTTTCTATGGAAACAGTAAGAGTAAAATGAGTTTCAACTGTAGGATGATTTTTAATAGAGGTAAGGGAATTTTGATGAGTGTTTAATTACTAAGGAATTTTGTATCATCCTTTTCTGTACAATTATTCTAAGACCAGTCAATCGTTCCATGCAATTATTCTGAGACTTGCATCAGCCGAGTGAAGGAGTGGGGCCTTAAAATGGTCAACCAGAGGGTTTTTCATAAGGGGGAAGGCTTAAAATATAGGTAGGTCGACCGTGGGGAGCGAAAACGAGAAATTAGACTTAAAATAAAGGGGTTTTTGGGGAAAATAGTATTTCTCACTGTCAACAGATGGCGCCAGAGGGTTTTTCATAAGGGGGAGGGCTTAAAATATAGGTAGGTCGACCGTGGGGGCCGAAAACGAGAAATTAGACTTAAAATAAAGGGGTTTTTGGGGAAAATAGTACTTCTCACTGTCAACAGATGGCGCCACTGAGGGGAAAGGGGGTGAAAGGGGGAGGAATTATTAATAAAGGTCGGTTACGTAATGATTATGTAATGATTACGTCATGTTGCGTCATAGGGGCGTGGCCTGTTGCGTCATAGGGGCGTGGTCGGTGACGTCATAGGGGGGAAAGCACTGTGCAAAGGGGGAACCGTATAATGTGATGTCACTTACCCTTAGAGAGCAACAATCACAGGACACTCAACCCTAGGGCGATTGCATCATGTGTCACGAGATGTTTCGTTGCTACCTGACACGTATGTGTATGACTCCACGTACGACTTCAGGAATGCCTTTTCCATTGCAGGTTGGTTCTTGTTAAGAGTGAAGCTGTGGTAGCGCGTTCGACTCTCGTTGGCCGGAGAGAAGTTTTTTTTTTTCGATAAAACGCCTCTACAGAAAACTGTTTTATTTAATAAAGGTAAGGGAATTTTTGATGAGTGTTTAATTACTAGGGAGTTTAATAGCAGGGAATTTTAATTATAAAGGAATCGTTTAGTCGTCCTGGATAAATGAATAGCAAAGGGTTTTAATTACTAAGGAATAAATACAACTCTGTGAGTTGATTTACAATTTGAGATCTGCATTCAAAAGAGTTCAGTGCTAGTGTTGGCTTTGATATAAGAAATACATAGAAAAAGCTAGTTATAAAGAATGCTATAATATCTGAAAAATCTGACCCGCATCTAAGTCACAGCAAGTACACTGTATAGTCCGGGAACCCCAGACAGTCGGACGGAATCCACAGAGCGAGGGACGATTTTTTTTTTTCGGGTGAAACACATCTACAGAAAAACTGATTTTTATTTCGACTGTGGAGTGATTTTAATAAAGGTGAGGAATATTTTGACGAGTGTTTAATTACTAGGGAGTTGATTAACGGAGTTTGAAAATTTTTCCACTGCAGACGTGTGTTCTAAAAGCAGATTTAACATGTCATCCCTACGAATAATTTAAACCATTATTAATTTCACCCTATGGTATTTTCTATGGAAACAGTAAGAGTAAAATGAGTTTCAACTGTAGGATGATTTTTAATAGAGGTAAGGGAATTTTGATGAGTGTTTAATTACTAAGGAATTTTGTATCATCCTTTTCTGTACAATTATTCTAAGACCAGTCAATCGTTCCATGCAATTATTCTGAGACTTGCATCAGCCGAGTGAAGGAGTGGGGCCTTAAAATGGTCAACCAGAGGGTTTTTCATAAGGGGGAGGGCTTAAAATATAGGTAGGTCGACCGTGGGGAGCGAAAACGAGAAATTAGACTTAAAATAAAGGGGTTTTTGGGGAAAATAGTATTTCTCACTGTCAACAGATGGCGCCAGAGGGTTTTTCATAAGGGGGAGGGCTTAAAATATAGGTAGGTCGACCGTGGGGGCCGAAAACGAGAAATTAGACTTAAAATAAAGGGGTTTTTGGGGAAAATAGTACTTCTCACTGTCAACAGATGGCGCCACTGAGGGGAAAGGGGGTGAAAGGGGGAGGAATTATTAATAAAGGTCGGTTACGTAATGATTATGTAATGATTACGTCATGCTGCGTCATAGGGGCGTGGCCTGTTGCGTCATAGGGGCGTGGTCGGTGACGTCATAGGGGGGAAAGCACTGTGCAAAGGGGGAACCGTATAATGTGATGATACTACTAACGCGGTTCACCTTATAACGCGGATGTTGTTTCCCGCCCGACATGCGCGTTATATCGGGGGTCCACTCTATTTATAGTCTACAGAATATATTCCTGTTATACTTTATTAATGAATTAAGTACATTTTTTCACATATTGTACTCCCTAAACTACCTTGCTTACGTGCGTTTGCAAATGCCTGGTCTAACAGTTGTCACTAGTTACACTAATCCTAGTAATTGAAACCATACAAGAGGAATCATGTTCGCTTATTATTTCAGTGGGGTTAAAATAATTAATTTTGAACAGAAAATTTATTTACTATGTGCCAATAAGCTCCTTATAAAAACAGAGTTCCAGTTTTTAATGTGATTAAAAATTTTTTAATTTAATTAAATAGTGAGCAAACTTCTTTAACTATTGAAAAGCACATTTAGAAATCCATATGGAACCAGGGCCGGACTTATGTATAAGCTAACTAAGCTACAGCAGTAGTTTCATCACACCCGGGGAATCCCCCTTTGCACAGTGCTTTCCCCCCTATGTCGCAATCGTCCACGTTGCCTTCTTGCCTTGGACCCCCTATGTCGCAATCGACCGGAAATTGACCTGTGCTGGGCCACGCTGCCTTCTGAACTTTGACCCCTATGTCGCAATCGACCGGAAATTGACCCTGGCGTAGCAACTGTCGTGGTATTAATAATTCATAATTAATAATTCATAATTAATAATTCATAATTAAAAATTCCTCCCCCCTTTTAAACCCTTGTGCTATCTAGTTTTTAACTCTAATTTTAAGTCCTCCTTCTCGAATAGTCTCGATTTTTCGTTATTTCAGACTCACCTTTTATTTTAAAACCTCGATTTTGCAAACCCCCTGGTTGAGCTATATTTTAAGTCCTCCTTCTCGAATAGTCTCGATTTTTCTTTATTTCAGACTAACCTTTTATTTTAAAACCTCCATTTTGCAAACCCCCTGGTCGACCTATATTTTAAACCCTGCCTATATTTTAAACCCCCCTCCTTCCCTCGGAACGGCTGATGCAAGCCTCAGAATAATTGCACAAAAAAGGATGATACAAGTCTCAATTGTAAAAACACCTCCAAAAAGACCCCCCTGATTGACCTATATTTTAAGGCCCCTCCTTCCCTCGGATTACAAGTCTCAGAATAATTCCGCAGAAAAAGATGACACAAGTCTCAATTGTAAAAATCAACTCTCAAAGTTGTATTCTTATTAATTAAAACCCTTTCTATTAAAAGTTACTTCTATTAAAAATCTTTTGGTGTTCATTTTGCCAGGACTGCTAAACGATTCCCTTTTATTAAAACTCTGGTATTTATTTTTTCCAACCCGTTAATCGATCCCCTAGTAAATAAAAACTCTCACTTACCTTTATTAAAATCATCCAGCGCTCGTAATAAATCTGTTTAATCGGGGAAAAAAAAAAAATCATTCCGTCGCTAGCGTACCTCCACGTTAATTTCGGGAAAAAGCCTCATCGGATCCAAGGTTCACGTATTTTACTAGAAGAATGACACAGTAACTGTTTCACAGAAAAATTAATAAAATTTTGTTTAAATTGTTCGTAGGACTTGTATATAAGATCTAGCTTGCAATAGACGTTCAACAGGCTAAAAGTTTTCCAAGTCCGTTATCAGTGTATCGGAAATCGTACGTTTCCTGTAGCATCCTTCAGATCGCTTATTAGGAGAGTAGCAACAGCACTTTCGCCACATCACACGATATGGTGCAATTCTTTATCAGCTGGAGGGTCAAAAGGTCAAATGTCCAGCGCTTCACTGTGTCTGCATTTGACACAGATAAGGTTTAAAAATAGATGATTCCTAGAATCCACATTGCACAACGGTCAAAGTCCAGTGGGGGAGGGTGTATATAAACACCGACTTCTCAGCGACTGTCACTGTGTTCATCTGTCAGTTTGCGACCTGTCAACCCTGCTCGCTCTCCTTCTCTACCTGCTAGTTCGTCGATCCTCTTCTCTACCTGAGATGTCCACTATGCGAGAATTTTCCTGTGCTGGATCCTCAACTGATACCAGGTAAATGAAATTTTATTTAATATTGTCCTTAAGTTGCTCAACTGAATCACCTACTAACGTACAATATAGATTTTTATATTTGTTTCTAACTAGTAAAGTCATTCTAAATGATAATTTTCAAACTTTAGTTAGATTTTTTTTTTTTGATCAAGCTAGCAAAGTGTGCTTTTATTACAACTGTTCAGTTCAATATAGATTTCTCTACCCTGTAAAGTCATTTTACTTTTTCTTTTTATTCTAAACGATAATTTTCAAACTTTAGTTAGTTTTTTTTTTTTGATCAAGCTAGTCAAGCGTGTTTTTATTACAACTGTTCAATATAGATTTTTTTATTTGTTTCTACCATGTCATTTTATTCTAAAACGATAATTTTTCAAACTTTAGTTAAATATTAGATTTTTTGATCAAGCTAGTAAAGTGTGCTTTTATTACAACATAACTGTTCTAAGATAAAAAAAAAACATGTATAGTACTGCATATTCTGAGACTAAATTATCTATCCAGGTCTGATGCTGGTCCTTCCACTGATGCCGACTGCTTCGAAGAGCTACTCACGGCAGTGCGCACTCTAGAGGCGACAGCCAAAAGACCTCCTACACCGGAGCTTTCTACATCATCGAAACGTATCTGCATACTCCAGCAGGGAGGCAGGGAATTAAGGCAAAGGACATCGAAACTTTCCCTCAAGAAGCGTCGTCAGTCCACTGTCACAGCGGGTATGGGAAATCCCTACGTCCCCGTCGTACCTTCAAATGCAACTAGGTAAATGAAATTTAATTTAATATAAGGCGCTTAGGCGCTCAATTGAATCACTTACTAACGTACAATATAGAGTTTTATATTTGTTTTTACCCTGTCATTTTATTCTAAACGATAATTTTCAAACTTTAGTTAGATTTTTTTGATCAAGCTAGCAAAGTGTGAAGTAAATGTATAATTTTATTTAATATTGTCCTTAAGGTGCTCTATTGTATCACATACTAACGTACAATGCAGAGTTTTATATTTGTTTCTGTTTTTCTAACTAGTAAAGTCGTTTTATTCTAAACGATAATTTTCAAACTTTAGTTAAATATTTACTTAGATTTTTGCGCAAGCTAGTAAAGTGTGCTTTTATTACATAACTGTTCATTTTTACTTTTTTTTTTTATTCTAAATGATAATTTTCAAACTTTAGTTAGATTTTTTGCTCAAGCTAGTAAACTATGCTTTTATTACAACTGTTCAATGTATTTGTTTTCTACCCTTGTAAAACCATTTTACTTTTTTTTTTTTATTCTAAATGATAATTTTCAAACTTTAGTTAGTTTTCTGCTCATGCTAGTCAAGTGTGGTTTTATTACAACTGTTCGGTTCAATATAGATTTTTCTAACTAGTAAAATCATTTTAGTCTAAATGATAATTTTCAAACTTTAGTTACTTAGTTTTTGATCAAGTTAGCAAACTGAAGCATATTGGTTTTTCATTTTCTGTTCTAAGATAAAAACGTGTAAAGTACTGCATATTCTGAGACTAAATTATCTATCCAGGTCTATCCCTTCCACTGGTGCCGGAACCTCCAGCGTTCGTGTTCCCGTCTCCTCCAACATAAGGACACCATTCACTATCGCCGCTGGTACCGGACCCTCCAGCGTTCGTGTTCCCGTCTCCACCGGCATAAGGACACCATTCACTATCGCCGCTGGTACCGGACCCTCCAGCATTCGTGTTCCCGTCTCCTCCGACATAAGGACACCATTCACTATCGCCGCTGGTGCCGGACCCTCGAGCGTTCGTGTTCCCGACATAAGGACACCATTCACTATCGCCGCTGGTACCTCCACCGCTACCAGGTAAATGTAATTTTATTTAATGTTGCCCTTAAGGCGCTCAACTGTACCACATACTAACGTTCAATATAGAGTTTTATATTTGTATCTGTTTTTCTAACTAGTAAAGTCATTTTATTCTAAATGATAATTTTCAAACTTTAGTTAGATTTTTTTTTTTTTTTTTTTTTTTTTTTTTTTTTTGATCAAGCTAGTCAAGTGTGCTTTTTTACAACTGTTCAGTTCAATATAGATTTTTTTTTTTGTTTCTACCCTGTCATTTTATTCTAAACGATAATTTTCAAACTTTAGTTAGATTTTTTTTTTGATCAAGCTAGTCAAGTGTGCTTTTTTACAACTGTTCAGTTCAATATAGATTTTTATATTTGTTTCTAACTAGTAAAGTCATTCTAAATGATAATTTTCAAACTTTAGTTAGATTTTTTTTTTTTGATCAAGCTAGCAAAGTGTGCTTTTATTACAACTGTTCAGTTCAATATAAATTTCTCTACCATGTAAAGTCATTTTACTTTTTTTATTCTAAACGATAATTTTCAAACTTTAGTTAAATATTAGATTTTTTGATCAAGCTAGTCAAGTGTGCTTTTTTTTTTTTTACAACTGTTCAGTTCAATATAGATTTTTTTATTTGTTTCGACCCTGTCATTTTACTTTTTTTTTTATTCTAAACGATAATTTTCAAACTTTAGTTAGATTTTTTGATCAAGCTAGTCAAGTGTGCTTTTACTACAACTGTTCAATATAGATTTTTTTTTTATTTGTTTCTACCCTGTCATTTTATTCTAAACGATAATTTTCAAACTTTAGTTAGATTTTTTGATCAAGCTAGTCAAGTGTGCTTTTACTACAACTGTTCAATATAGATTTGTTTCTAACTAGTAAAGTCATTCTAAATGATAATTTTCAAACTTTAGTTAGATTTTTTTTTTGATCAAGCTAGCAAAGTGTGCTTTTATTACAACTGTTCAGTTCAATATAGATTTCTCTACCATGTAAAGTCAATTTACTTTTTTTTTTTATTCTAAACGATAATTTTCAAACTTTAGTTAAATATTAGATTTTTTGATCAAGCTAGTCAAGTGTGCTTTTTTTTTTTTTTTTTTTTTTTTTTTTTTTTACAACTGTTCAGTTCAATATAGATTTTTTTATTTGTTTCTACCCTGTCATTTTACTTTTTTTTTTTTTTTTTATTCTAAACGATAATTTTCAAACTTTAGTTAGATTTTTTGATCAAGCTAGTCAAGCGTGTTTTTATTACAACTGTTCAATATAGAGTTTTATATTTGTTTCTACCCTGTCATTTTATTTAAATGATAATTTTCAAACTTTAGTTAGATTTTTTGATCAAGCTAGTCAAGTGTGCTTTTATTACACTGTTCAGTTCAATGTATTTGTTTCTACCCTGTCATTTTTATTCTAAATGATAATTTTCAAACTTTAGTTAGATTTTTTGATCAAGTTAGCAAACTGAAGCATATTGGTTTTTCATTTTCTGTTCTAAGATAAAAACTTGTAAAGTACTACATATTCTGAAAAACAAATTATCTTTCTAGGTCCGCATTCTCCAACGTTCCTGTCAGTGGATTCTCCAACGTTCCTGTCAGTGGATTCTCCAACGTTCCTGTCAGCTCTACAGAGTCTCCCCACTTCACAGTGTCGCACACTCGGCGGTACAACTCGAAAAAATTCAAGACAGAATTCATCTCCACGAGTGTGCGACTTGGAGGTATGGAGAATGTGGAACCTTATAATTTCCTTCCAGTCCTACACGACCTGCACGAGAAAATGCTGGCTGAAGTCGTCCCCACAGGGGAGTATAGCCATGTTCGGCTGTGTTTACGCTCCCGGGATTTGAAAAACCCCGTCAACTTGGCTCTTATTCGGCGTAATGCCCTGACGGGGGAGAGATTCATGGCTGCACTCGACAAAGTAGTGCAGTCAAATGAGTCTCTCGGTCCCGGGAGCGAGCTGGAGTTTGACTTTGTCTGTGCTGACCTGGATAGGGTCGGCAGCGGTGGAGGTATTGGCAGACGTGCAGGACCCGAAAAACGCAGCCTCGTGGATGTCCAGTCTTTCGCCCGCAGGAAGGGTAGCATCCGAAGCATCATTAATCGCGACAACATCTGTCTAGCAAGAGCTCTCGTCGTCGCACGAGAGCTTTGCTTAAAAAATAAAGGCTTGCCGAACACGTACGTCCAGATCAGCAACTACCGCTACCCTTTACAACGCCAAGAAGCTCGTCAACTTCACCTGGATGCTGGTATTCCCGAGGGTCCATGTGGACTCCCGGAAATACGTCTCTTCCAAGCTCACCTGACACAGTTCAGGATTGTTGTGTATTCTGCTGACGACGCCTTCCTTCCCATCTTCATTGGTCCCGAAGGTGGGGACAACCTTTATTTGTTGTTTAGTGCAGGGCATTACGACGTGATTACTAAACCATCAGGGTTTTTCGGGGTTAAGGAGTTCTGTCACATTTGTTTAAAGGGGTCTAACAACGGGCACGTTTGCAGAGGGACCTGTAACAGGTGCCTGTCAACCGATGTGGTTCACGCAGGGGAGTTGTTGCTTTGCACAGTGTGTTGCGTGTATTTGCGTGGGGCTGAATGCTTTCAGGCGCACCTGCTGAAGGCATGTCAGACGCAACATCGCTGTGTTAAGTGCATCAACATGTACAATCCCCTGAAAAAGCACGTTTGCAAGGTTGACACCTTAAAATTCGTCGAGCCCTGCAAAATTGACCCTGTCGGTCAGACTTACCTCTACTTTGACGTAGAGACTGTGCAGTGTGCCGACGGGTTGCTAAAACCGATACTATGTGTGGTCACATACCAAGTGGACGACGAGTGGGTCTATGCTTCATTCCCGGAAACGGACGCCTTTATGGATTGGATTCTCACCGAAGAACGTCCCGGAGTTCAAAGATTCAAGGACGCCACAGTCCTCGCACATAATCTGAAAGGCTTTGACGGCATGTTCATCATTAGTTACCTGTACAGAAAATTTTTAAAACCGGATCTCGTGTTCGATGGATCCAAGATTTTAGGTATCTTTTTACCTGGCCTTAAAATAAGGTTCATTGACACGTTGTCCTTTATTCAGGCTCCTCTTCGATCATTCACGAAGACCTTCAACTTGGAGACGGTGAAAGGCTTTTTCCCCTTTAAATTCGTGAAGGAGGAAAATCTACAGTATGCAGGACCCATCCCTGATCGGCTTTTTTTCCAGCCGGAAGACATGGAGCCTGAAACTCTGTCAGCATTCAACGAGTGGTATGCCGCAGCAAGCCTTGAACCCTGGGATTTTCAACAGCAGCTTCTGTATTACTGCAAGGCAGATACAGAGTTGTTGCGGCGAGGCGCCCAAGCTTTCCGTGAGGAATTTTTAAATCTCACAGGCGTAGACCCATTTGCACGTGACCTGACTATTGCCGGTGCTTGTCTTCGAATTTTCCGTGGGAAGTTTCTGCAAAAGAATACCCTCGGTGTGTGTCCCGCCCAAGGGTATTCGGCGAGTAACGACCGGCAGTCCTTGAAAGCTCTCGCATGGTTAGAGTATGAGGCTTCCAAGGACAATATCGTAATTCAAACTGCGCGATCACCCGGAGGTGAGTATAAGATAGGGCAGTACAAATTAGACGGCGTGTGCCATAGTACCCGTTGTTATTACGAGTTTTTAGGTTGTTACTATCATCACTGTTTGAAATGTTTCAAACCTGAAAAAATAGATCAGCGCACGAGAAAGCCATTTGGTCTGCTAAACACCCGGACCATGGATCGTCTTGAGACCTTGAAAGTGCTGATGAACGGGTACACATGCAAAATTATGTGGGAGCATGAATTCGACGAGTTAATGCGCAACAACTCACCCGTCGCATTAATTTATAAATCCGTCGAGCCTATCAGGCGTATAGGGGCCCGTGACTACCTCTATGGAGGGCGCGTGGAGGTGTTTTCCATCTTTGCATCGGCGGGCCTAGGATGTAGCCTTAACTACGTTGATTACAACAGCCTGTACCCTTATGTTTGCAAGAAGGCTCCATTCGGTAAAGGTCACCCGGTTCGGATCACCTCTGATTTCGCCACGGACCTCGACCACTATTTTGGCATTGCACACGCCACACTGTTAGCCCCCGACGATTTGTTCATCCCTGTACTGCCCTACAGGTGTAATGGGAAGCTGCTTTTCCCCCTTTGCAGGAGCTGTGCAGATGGTCAGCTGGCACCCCCTTGTCAGCACACCGTGAACCAGCGCGCATTGACAGGATCTTGGCCAACGTTCGAAATTTACGCTGCGATGCGTGCTGGATACAAACTTCTTCAATTCCACGACGTGTGGCATTTTAACACCATCCTGCAATATGATCCCGCAACAAAAAAGGGAGGTGTCTATGCTGGGTACATAGATACTTTTCTGGGGCTGAAGCAGCGCTACTCCGGGTTTCCCCCTGACGTGCAGACCGAGGAGCAAAAGGAAGCCTTCTGTGAGGCCTTCTTCCAGGCGGAGGGGGTTCGGATCCTCCCCTCGGAAGTTGAAAAAAACAACCTTAAGCGTACACTTTCCAAGGTCTCGCTTAATTCGTCATGGGGGAAGCATGCGCAGAACATGAGTCGAACCCAGACGACCATTGTGAGTTGTCCTGTCAAGTACATGGAACTCTTGACGGACGCATCGCTAGTCATCACTGACGTCGCTGTTATCAGTGATCAGGCCGTGCTTGTCACGCACAAGCCGGCGGAGTCTGCCACTCCAGCGAACACCCGTGGAAGCCTGATTCTCGCCGCAATGGTGACGAGTCATGCCCGACTAAAGCTGTACGAGCTTCTATCAAAATTAGATAGTCGTGCAATGTACTCGGACACGGATTCAGTAATTTATACAACGTCTCCTCGCGACACCTACACACCACCACAACATCCCTTTCTCGGAGGTCTCGTAGATGAAATTTCTTCAAAGTACGGCTCCGGTGTACACATCACTGACTATGTCAGCGCCGGAGCCAAAAGTTATGCCCTTCGGCTGAGCAACGGGGATGAAATTCTTCGCGCCAAGGGCATATCACTCACGAAGAAAAACCGGTGCACATACAATTTTGAACTACTGAAATCCATGGTGCTAGGGAACTCCCCAACCAGTGAGACCTTCGAAGTCCCTTTCAATGTAATTCGTAATAAAGTGGATGGGTCACTTACGAATAAGCCCATGGTGAAAAGGTTTAAGGCTAACCTAGATAAGCGGTATCTCAGCTCGGGTTCAACTCTCACTGTACCTTATGGTTACAATGACCTGGGCCTGGATACCCTTATCCAACTCATGGATGAGTAAATGTACAGTTTTCAACTTATTTATTTCATATTACACCTTTATTTATTTCATTGTACAGTTTTCAACTTATTTATTTCATATTACACCTTTATTTATTTCATTGTACAGTTTTCAACTTATTTCATATTACACCTTTATTTATTTTATATTACACCTTTATTTATTTCATTGTACAGTTTTCAACTTATTTATTTCATATTACACCTTTATTACATTGTACAGTTTTCAACTTATTTATTACATCTTTATTTATTACACCTTTATTTATTATTTCACTGTACGCCTTTTATTTCAATATCCTTAATGGCTCTTAATTTATCACGCGTAATGACCTTGCACTCGGCGTCGTCAGCAGTTTTTGAAGCTTGTATTTTTGAAACCTACAATATGTTACTGTCCAGCATTGGATATGTGAAACCAACAGTGGTTATGTCATGTGAAAGCAACAGTGGATCTGTCATGTAAATTTTTTAATAAAAAAGGTTTCAAAAAATCCGTCTCTTTATTTCTCAGAACTGGAAGACACTATGGTGGGAGAAAGCACGAGGTAACTTTGTTTTTCAGGTGCTCCGTAAGTCTTATCAGTGATCTGCACAATGCGCTGCTCCCCTCCAAGTCTCGCTGCTGCAGCAGCATTCTCATTTCCCCGCCCATCGACACTAACGCCCTCTGCTGTACTCCCGAGTGTAGCAGCACACGTACAACCGCGCCCAGTCATGCAGATCACTTCCGGATGTCAAAATGAACTATCAGTGTGAAAACATTGAATGGGAAGAGACATAAAAATGGCAAAAGGCAAATTATCAGTTTTACTTTCTTTTATTGGATACAGATTTTTAATACATGGTTTTTTAACACAAGTCTTCAAGAACACAAGTCTTGGAAAGTTTTTTTTTTTTTTTACAGATATTTTCTCTTTTATTGGATACAGATTTTTAATACATGGTTTTTTAACACAAGTCTTCAAGCACACAAGTCTTGGAAAGTTTTTTACAGATATTTTCAATACGCCGTCCACTCGGATAATTTTCTTTTCTTACGTCGGATGGGAACAGCAATGTCTTTTGGGGGGCGCTCTTCAGCTATATGATTTCTGGGAATGTTGACTTTTACTTCCTGTGGAGTGTCAAGCTGTTTTGAGAATAACAAATAATTTTTCAAAGCAGTCAGATATTTTTCAGACTTATCGTCAGCATCACCAGACTCTAATATTTTCTTCATCTCTGAGTCTAAATCACACACTTTTTTTCTTATGTTTCTCCTCTGCACTGCTTTCACCGAAATCATTTTTTTCTAAATAACGATACCAGCAGGGGGAGGGCAGCAGTCAATAGTGGTATAATGAACCCTGAACCACGCTGCAGGAGATGCTTCTTGTGGCGTAAAGATGCACGTTTGGATGCTAGACTCCTTATGACCGTCTTGTGCTGGCGTAAATTCTTTAATACTCGATGGGAGACAGGTATATTGCCTTTTAAGAAATTGGAACACACTTCACATAGAGCATACATCTGGGGGTCGGAGATGTGCTTCATCAGAGCTGCACGCTGCTTTCCCCCTAGCTTTGGCAAGCACTGAAGGAACGGGCCTTGAGATTTAACTTTCATTTGGAACGTAAAGTATTTCGGGTTCTTCTGATGGAAGAATCTTTGCACGGAGCCTTTCAGTATCTAACGTTCTGGGATGAAGGTCAACACACAAATAGCCACAGGTTGCTTGTGTAGCTAACCTATAAGCATCCGTCAGGAGTTTAGATTGATGGGGGTATACTTGTCTCGCCAGGTGAGTTATTTGTGAAGCATCCCGACAGTTGCGAAATAAAAACATGTAGTGAGCATTGAGCGATATAGTCCTCGAATGTCTTCCCTTTAAAAACAGATTTTGTAATATCAGGACAATCGTGATATTTTTATGATGACCACCACGAATAAACAATTGTGATATGCGTTCGCTGGCTACAGACTGTTCCATCAAGTCATCCAGTACCAGAAGTGTAGGTCTGAGGGGATCAAATTCCAGATCCGTAGGTAGTCCTTCATAAAATTCCACCGTTTTCTTGAAGGGTTCAAAGGCAGGCTGCCACTCACCGTAGCAGTAAACGACACGTTGGGGTGGGGGTTCGAATACTTGAGCTGCTTCTTTGATGAGTTTCAGAGTGAAAGTCGTCTTTCCACACTGTGAAGGAGCAGCAATTATAATATTTGAAGGAGTTCGGAGAGCCATCGCAACACCATGCAGTCGTTAAAGTCTACTCGACACGTGTAATCACGATGCAGTACTGTGGGAAGAGTCGAACCACACGCTCTTTTAAACAGGAAATACAGACAGTGAGCACCGCAAGTGTCTCCCAGGGGGTCCTGCAGAGGTATCGAAGGATGTAAGACGTGACGTATGCCTAGTCGACTGTAGTATTCTTGCATTGAGACATCGGGACTCGTACCTAGGGGGTCAAAGTGATCCACGTGCATTCCTTTCTTGTAAACTGCTATCCAGTGTGATCCAGGCATGGAGGACGGATCGGTATTGTAGATAAACAAGGCTTCTGGCTGATTGATTCTGCTAGGTAGTCTGTCACGGGGGAACACTCCGAGACTTGTGGGTAACATCGAAAGGATGGATTCTAGTTGATAGGTATTCATGAGCTGTAGTCAAACAGGACTTTACGATCCAATGGGATTTCCAGCAAATTCTGATATTCGGCATACAGGATCACAGTGACCGATGCGAGTAGCGGCTTGGCAAACTTTAATTCGACTCTCACACTCCCACTCTTTATTAAAGAAAACACTTGATTGCATTCACGTTGCTCGGGGGTCAATTGGAATCCAAACAATGTAAAACCTTCTCCATAGGCTTTTCGTGATAAGTTAATACCACTATCGGATTTCCAGGCATCCACAGCTTCCAATAATCCTTGGTAACAGCGGAGATAGCGCCCATTCGCAAAGTCGGGTGTGTAGGACTGGTGATCGCTGTCAATGTGAAGACTGATGTAGTTTAAGTCGAAATGTTGGAAGTTGAAGGGATTTTTTTCGTACGATCCATTCAGGCTGGTACTTTCCACCATACCCAGTACCAGACGTACGGGGAGCTGTCCTAGAAATAAATTGTCACGGTTCACACTCGTCAGTCCCGAAGCGATGGAAAACATACGTAAATCCGTTCTTCGCAGAGGGTACTTGGCACTCTCTGAACTCAGCAGGCGAGCGTGTGCGAGGATGACACTCGAAGTGGGTTTGACTTTACGCACGAAAAATTCAGCTTCGTGTATCTGTACTTTGTAAGAGGGGTCTGCTTCACCTGTCACGAGACAGAATTCGGGTTTGGATCTCAATAAACGCAGTCTCAGGTCGACTTGATTGAGCAGGTAACGATCTTGATTAAACAGGTCGGCGTGGATCCACGAGATGAGTTCGATACCTGTTGGTTTGACGTAGCCCTTGCGCTGATGCCATCCTTCGTTCTCCCGACTCGTCAGTTCCATTTTACCGGGGGTGTCGAGGTACCAGAGCGAGGTGCCGAGCTGGCTTCGTGTGGCATCGGTACCGTAATTCAATAGAGTCTCCAGGTACGCCCTGTAGGGGTACAGGGTGTGAGAAGCACTCACTAGGTGATCATTGAGGAAGACGTCAACCTGGCTGAAGAGGGCATGGAAGAAATGATTGCAGGGAGCAATCACTTCCGACGGTGCTGTACCATCGGATTTTACAATTTTCAAGACGAGACGTAGGTGACATCGGGATAGATCAATGTAATCGTCTGTTCCTTTCACGATGAATTCAAGTGGAGCATTACCTTCCAAGGAAGCCACAGGTAAATAATTGACATAGCAACCTCTTTCTAATTGTGAGACTGTGGGAGGGATCAGAAACAGGTCCAGTTCTGAATTGGCACAGTCGCCAGAATCAGCGTGAATTTTCTGAATGCTCATGATGAAAACACGTCCTGCACAGTACAGTGTCTCTTCACTTTATGAACCTTGGGATGCTGACGGCGGCGTTTTATTCCTTTCCCTCCCTGCAGCTTTGAACTGGCACGTTGTAATAGGTCGGCGCCCGCTTCACGGAGTCCCGCTTTGGCTGCAGATTTGAAATTTTGCCCCTGGGACATCTCTGAAACGAACCGTAGCCCACCCTTACGTAGGGTGGACAGTGCAGGTCGTACGAGAGGGCTGATGAAACGTCCAATAGTGGCAAAGATGCTTCCTAGCCCATCGCCTCTCTGATAACGAGGACCACGGAACACACCCTTCCCCGTTTGGCTCTTGTAGTAGCTCACGTAGGCATCTGCAGAAGGGGGAACGAATTTAACCCTCATGGCGGAAATGTAACTTGACTAAAACTTTACCGAATTTAAAATGCAGAGGTTCTCCGGTGTCGGTACGAAGGAAGATTCTCACACTCTCGAAACTGTTCCTTGCAAGGGGGTAGTAATCAGGTTGCTGATACACTGCAACAATGGCTTCGTTATTACTGGTTCTGACGGCGGGGTTCACGACACGCAACAGTTCGCCGTGAGTATCACCTAACAACTGAGGCGCAATCAGGTCTGAATACAAATAAATACCATACATTCCTCTGTTCATATCGATGGGATAGTCACCCTGAACTTTATTCAGTGGTATATCTAATTTAGTAATTCCTAGCATGTCTCCTAATCCGGGGTTCGATCGAGGAAATTTAATGTAATGCGACTTGTCTGTATCCATCAATACGGTGTGATCTGCCTGTTGCTTGAAACGGTAAGCTTTTCTCAGCCTGTAGGGTAACATCTGATTCATTGCATCGAATAATGATTCGGCAGTTTCGTATCGTCCGTGGGGCACCTTTCGTTCTTGGAAACTACCTGGAGGGATCACGTAGAAATAACACTCGTCATCTATGTCGAACGTTGGTGTATTGCAAAGTTTGCTGGCAAATCGTTGGTGGAAGGGTTTGTCAACTTCGCCCTCCCCGATACACAGAAGTTTACCGAAATTCGTTTTAGGAAACATCAAACCGTATCCCTCACTCGGTTTGAATACCCAGTAACCACTGTTATAGGAAACTATTATTTCTTTTGGGAGTTGGGTGGTGAGGAGAGACAACAGTTCCATTCGAGTTATTTTACCCTGTTTAAGTTTGATTTTCCTGTATTCTTCGGTGGGAGCGTAATATTCATACGTGTCATTAGAACCGTCCACATTGTACCAACTCACGGGTAAGTGAACTTCTGCTAGTCCCACTTTCCATTTTCCGCTCAGTCTTAGGGGTTGTGCTAGACGAACCGTGAAATCAGTCTGCGAATTGTTTGGGTAAATATTCTGACTAGCCGTGGAGGGTAGGGTCAGGTAGAAACTATCCATTTTTTAGGGATCCAGGAAGGTTTGGGATAACCACGAAATTTGACCAGTGCCTTGTGACCTTTACGCTCGATTATTTTCTCGACCGTGTAAAGTTCGGGTTCTGTCACTTTTTGAAGTTCCGATTTATAGAATGTACCTTTCAACACTTCTCCCTCGGAATCCCGTATGACATACACAGGGGGTTGTCGCTGTAACACCTTGTCGACTATAAATATTTCTTCGGTCCACAAATGCGTTCCTGCCTTCTTGAAGGGTACTTTTACACTGGCTAGTCGAACCGTGTCCCCCACTTTAAATGCTGGTTTTTCTTTTACTACGGTCGGATTGCGATAGAGTCGAACCCACACAACGTCTTCATTGCGTAAGGTCACGTCCTTGGGAGCCATATCGTGTGCACTGTGAACGGTGGCATTGTATCCCCGTACAACGCGCGGTAGCACATCCAGGTAGTGGTAGGTGTTATTGCGTGTATAATATCTCCCCAGTCTCTCGCGTAGGGTACGATTCCATCTCTCCACCAAAGCTGCTTTTTTGTCAGAGTAGGTGGCAAAGAACCGAATACCTTTCTTTTTCAGGAATTTCTGGAACACTCTGTTGGTAAATTCCGTACCCTGATCCGTATTTAAATTCATTGGAGACCGACCCTTGGAAAGGATTTTTTTGAAAGCCAATACCATTTCTTTCCCTGTTTTAGCCTTCATGGCAACCGCCCACCCGTACCTCGAGAACACATCGATGACTGTTAATATGTAGCGATACCCGTCATTGAAGCGAGTTAGATTTTTCACCACCATGAGATCGGCTTGCCATTGTTCGTCTAACCCTGTGACGTAAACTTTGTTACGGGGGAACTTTCTGCGAACAGGTTTATGTAGCGTGTAGGCAGGTTGCTTTTCTAACCATTCACGGACGAGTTTGAGTGGCAGTCCCGTATTCTGTGCTAACTTTTTTACACTACCGAATCCTCTTTCGGGGTCGAAATAATGGGACTCCAAAGTTTTGTTTTCTGCTGCACCCAGACGTCGTACCCCACCAGGTTTTGCCATTGATGTAGCGAAAGTGTAACACCTGTCACTGTAGGAACGTCACCTATAAACTGTCTGATGTCAACTGTTAAGTTACACACACGAATTTTGTATTCGTCGTCTAAGGCTTTTGACTCTCCACACTGAATATTTTTACTAGGAGCTACAATTTCTAATACAAGCACTGCTATCGTTAACACTGTCACGATTACACTACCCACACTAGCTAACACCTTCTTTCTCCTATCCATACCAAGACTAAAATGACATTGGATGAAAAGACAGACACATTATATAAGGATACAATTATTTATTTAATTTATACATTTCATTTTTTGCCTCGTCGACAATAGCGTTATATTTTAGATTGCAAACAAAACCAGAATCTACAAAATTCAACAGACCTCGTTTCCAGGCAGTATCCACAAATACCTCTGCTAAGGCATTAATGTCCAAGTCACCAGACCACCCTACGATAGTTGGTATTTTTTCTTCGGGTTGCAGTCCATCTAACGGTATCACACGCATAAGTTCTTGCTGAAAAATATTCACCAGCAGCGGGTAAACACAATCGGGATCGTCGAAAACAGGACCCAGTAGGAAAGGTCGAATGGATTCTGAATGTTCCATAATAGCCGTACGGAGTTGGTGATCTTTGGGGGTCCCGCACACGCCATGCACAATGCGCATCACTTCGTCTAAGTGAATAGCCAGTGTGAACCACTGCGAAGCATTCAGTGTTATACAACGTCTCACAACACGGAACTGTAGAGTTCTTTGGTCTGCTGATTCTTTGATGAATTCGACACAACGTTCACCATCCACAGTTCGATACATGTAGACACGTAAACCATGCGTCACGTACCATGTCTGTTGATCGGGGCCAATTTTCACTTGATCCTCTATGTGGGGGACCGTGGCACACAAAGCCTCCCATTCAGGTATGGAGAGGCTAACCCCTGCAAGTGTAGGGTAGATGAGTTCACAATTTTCATATTTCTTGTAGCGGCGTACGTGCACAGAAAACTTATTTTTGAACAGTGTAGGTACAACGTAAACATCTTCACCGAGACACCACGCATCTGGATTGCTAGGCTGCATCGTGAACAATGACGCACACAGCACTCGCTCCCTATTTAACTAGAGAGCCGCACCACCTGGGACGACCAATCAGGAACGATCTGATAAGCAAGTGTTTGTTGGGACATGTTCTCGACGACGATCGATCCATCCGAAGAAAGCAGCTGTTTCGGCTAAAGAGCAGTGGACGTCCTCTCCGGTGTGATATCCGCACTCGAACTCGGAAACTTTTGGGAGATCACAATATTTGGGGCAGCCGTAAAGTTCGAGATTAACACTGGGCAGATTTAATTGTTCCAAGAGATTTCTTTCCACAGTACCTCCTTTGTAACCCACCACAGTAGCTTCTTCAGTACGTGCAAGTTTGTAAGCATATTTCACGATGTTAGGAACGTGATGTAATGACCACACCTTTTCACGAAGCAGAGGACGAAAGGGTAGACCTATCACATATTTAGATACGTAGCTGACTGTCCTTCTGTCTTTTACTGACAAAGGTTGGTGTTGCCGAAGATTGAAACGGTAGACACCACATTTCCCATTCAGAGTTGCATATCCAAGTTCGCGCACTAAGAAACGACCATTTACATGGAAACCGTCGAGATCTAGAACCATACAGATGTTTTGCATGGTTGCACTAGTTCGAGTATCTGGAGACAAAAACACTTGACGTCTTCACACAGGCTACAGACGTCTCTGTCGTTTACGTCTCAGAGCCTGAACGATGTTCTGCGGTAATCCCGGGGGCCAGGTTTCGGGCGGCTTCATCACCAGCGGTCCACGTAGTCTTGTAGGTGGTGGTGGGGTAGTGTCCTCCACGACAACAGCCCGTAGCATCGGACCACCAATCCCAGGTCGCGGCAACATCTTAATAGTGACGGCTGGAGGTGGGGGTGGCGGTGGAGGAGGTGGCACAATCACAGGTCGACGTAGCAATCGACGAATACGCGTTCGAAAGTGTTGTGGATCGCTCTCGTAGCCGGAGTCTACATCACTCGTCCAATTATGACCAAAATCCAAGTTGTCGTCGTCGTCCATAACGTGTGGCTCAGAATAAATGTCAAACCTTTTTCAGCGGTTATATACAGCCAGAACCGTGACCTTGGGGGGGTTTACAAGGTACTTGGAAAATTACGAGTCAATTTCCGGGGGGGGTTGTAACATAGGGGTCAATTTCCGGTCGATTGCGACATAGGGGTCAAAGTTCAGAAGGCAGCGTGGCCCAGCACAGGTCAATTTCCGGTCGATTGCGACATAGGGGGTCCAAGGCAAGAAGGCAACGTGGACGATTGCGACATAGGGGGGAAAGCACTGTGCAAAGGGGGATTCCCCGGGTGTGATGAAACTACTTACAGCATAGGGCCTCAGAATTATGAGGGCCTCAAATATTGAGTTTGAAATTTACTGTGTCACGAATGTTTTTAATTTAAATTAATCTGTTATGCAAACACTGTTCATCTTAGCTCTACATAGTCATTATTGTATAGCAGTGCTGGTATAATGTTTTCATCACATCAGTTTTTAATGTTCCCTTCAATCAGAATAATAAGTACAATTATATTTCGACAAACTTGTGTTTCGCAGAAAAGTGGAACTCGAACCCACGCTCTTCCGTCACTTACAAGGTTGAATTCTATTATCAACAGGTAATTTGGGTTGGGTTGTTTTACCTCTGAGCGACCCTTTTTTGCACACCATGGGCTAAATGGCCAGGTCACATGGACCCCGAAGGCTCAGAGAAGGTTGGGGGAGGGGACCCACTGGAACAGCTGTTGGGAGATAGATGGTAGCCTCGCGTCAAGGCCATCCAGCGTGTTCTTTAACGTGCACAGGGTATGGCTCTCCCGCACACGGGGCCACGGCCAAACGTCTCATCCGACAAGACGGGGCCACGGCTTAACGTCTCATCCGACGGACGGCGGCCTTTACCAAGCCCATCGGTGTCCCCTACTGCCGTGGGCAGGGCGGGGAATTTTGCGGAGATAAATCTCAACGCTGACCCAGCTGGGACTCGAACCTGGGAACTACAGATTACGAGCCTGGCGCGCTACCGACTGAGCCACCCCCGCCCCACAGGTAATTTGTATATATTACTATTGATTGATTCATATAATTCTACTTCGAAATTTTTGGTGCCTCTTAAACTTGTAGCTTAGGGCCTCAGAAGGTCGAAGTCCCGCCCTGTGTCCAACGATCATCTTCCCATTTTTTTTCCAATGCAACAAAATGTTATGTACTGCATAAGACATTTTCAGTCAAATCCCATTGGATAAATTTAGTTCTAAGTCAGAGATATCTATTTATTCCGAAATAAAATGTCTAAAGCTATCATTATTAATGATGCCCACTTCATAGATTTTCTGAAAAGCAAATTTTTCTCTTATTACACCGAAAAACTGAATTTGATCCAGGACTTCCACATAAACTAAGTAAGCTACATCTTAGAACCTCACGATGAGAATGATTTTGAACGAGGGGCCTCAAAAATTAAGTTTGAAGATTACTGTGACGCGAATATTTTAAAATTAATTTATTATGCAAACACTGTTCATCTCAGCTTTACGTCTAATGAAAACTTCTGACGCGGGAAATGTCATACATAAAATATAAATAAATACCCCCTCAAGCAGCTGCTTGCCACAGAAGTCTGACAGGAGCCTGTCAGTTTATATGCCATAGTAAGTCTGTGAGGATGGCAGGACCTCAGCAGAAAAACAACACACACATCCATGCCTTACCCGGGGCTCGAACCCAGGTCCCTTAGATCAGTAGCCAAGCGTGCTAACCACTCGGCCATGGGACGGCTTTGTCATACATAGGCTACGAAAAATTGCCCCCCCCCCGTGCTTTCTTCCACCCTAAAAAAAGAGGAAATATGAAAATGATTGTTCCTATATATCTCCTGAACGCGAGTGTGGGAAGTAACGAGCTATGTGTCGAATGAAAGCTTGTGACGCGGGGAATGTCACAAACTAAAAAAAGCCCCCCCCCCCCCACCCAATGCTTTCTTCCTCCTTAAAAAACGGGAAATATTAAAGTCGTTCTACTATATCTTCCGAACTGAAAGTCGTTCTACTATATCTTCCGAACGCCAGGAGCTACAGTTATGAGTTAGGAGTCGAATGAAAGTTCGTATAATGACGGTCGTTCACTATTTCGCTCTCACTATTTCTCCCTGATAAAATATGGGGGTGCGGATTTTCGCGGGGGTTGATTTTAATGAGTCGTATCTCAAATTAAAGCTTGTGACGTCTACAATACCGTGGTGTACCTCAAACGTGACTCTAAAACGGTGGTAAATGTGATCGATGTTTATGAGTCATATATCAAAGTTTTTGAAGATAGGGATTTTTAGTGACAACAAAAGATAATATACATCAAAAATTTTTAAAAATACCTACCTTCCTATAGGGCATAAAAAGGTAGAAAATAAACCTAAAACATATCGGTGGTGCAATCAATCACTGAGTTCGTATTCGCTTCAAAGGAAGGTAGGACACCTGCAATCTTGTTCAGTACGTAAATTAGAGCCCATTCTATCTTTCGAAGCGAATACGAACTCAGTGACTGAAAGAAAACTCAGTGACTGCTTCGAAGCGAATGCGAACTCAGTGACTGAAAGAAAACTAAGTGACTGCTTCGAAGCGAATGCGAACTCCGTGACTGAAAGAAAACTCAGTGACTGCTTCGAAGCGAATACGAACTCAGTGACTGCTTCGAAGCGAATACGAACTCAGTGACTGCTTCGAAGCGAATACGAACTCAGTGACTGCTTCGAAGCGAATACGAACTCAGTGACTGAAAGAAAACTCAGTGACAGCTTCGAAGCGAATGCGAACTCAGTGACTGAAAGAAAACTCAGTGACTGCTTCGAAGCGAATGCAAACTCAGTGACTGAAAGAAAACTCAGTGACTGCTTCGAAGCGAATGCGAACTCAGTGACTGAAAGAAAACTCAGTGACTGCTTCGAAGCGAATACGAACTCAGTGACTGAAAGAAAACTCAGTGACTGCTTCGAAGCGAATACGAACTCAGTGACTGAAAGAAAACTCAGTGACTGCTTCGAAGCGAATACGAACTCAGTGACTGAAAGAAAACTCAGTGACTGCTTCGAAGCGAATACGAACTCAGTGACTGAAAGAAAACTCAGTGACTGCTTCGAAGCGAATACGAACTCAGTGACTGAAAGAAAACTCAGTGACTGCTTCGAAGCGAATACGAACTCAGTGACTGAAAGAAAACTCAGTGACTGCTTCGAAGCGAATACGAACTCAGTGACTGAAAGAAAACTCAGTGACTGCTTCGAAGCGAATACGAACTCAGTGACTGAAAGAAAACTCAGTGACTGCTTCGAAGCGAATACGAACTCAGTGACTGAAAGAAAACTCAGTGACTGAGATTTATTTTCAACTTTTTAGGGCCATATAAGAAGATAGGTATTTTTTAAAAATTTTAATTTACATTTGTCTTAAAACGTTCTTTGTTTCTAAACGAAACAATCGAAAATCAAAGCAACTCGTAGAGGAAACTGAAACAACTCATATTAACATTAACATAATTATTTCTTCTTAATAATTCAATCCTGTTTAAAATGGATTTTATATTTATAATAATTTCTTCTCCTCCTAAAAGATGCAAACGGAAATTATTATTTAGTATTCATCACTTGTCATATCTAAACGAACGTAACGTCGGTTTTTTTATTCGTTTTGTAATTATTAATTGCGAGTTACGAAGACAATTACAGCATTTACTTTACGGATCAGGGTTATGTCGGCTGCTTTACTATTGTCAATACAAATTTTTTCGTATGACTACAATCCGAAATCTTAGCATTATATATTACAACGATGACACAAATGCACATGTTCTGAAAATACAATATCGCTCAACTGCAGGAGTATAGTGACCTTGTAGTGATCCGCAGGGCCGCAGAGAGAATTTATGGGCCCCTATGTAATATTATGCTCGGGCCCCCCTGAAAACTTTTTATCTTTACAAATCATTAATAGCAATTATTCTGGACACAATGATGACATTCAGAGGAAAAAAAAGCCTGTTGCGCTGTCAGGCATGCAAAAACATAGGCCTACACAGTTTGTGTCACATAAAACTTTTTAGCATTTATTTTAGGGAACATATTTTGCAAAGCTCACAGCAAGATTTAGGATTTTTAAGTAAATTTAATATAGGCTACATAACATATCATGGAGAAAAACTATGCAATTCTGCGAGTCTTCATTTTTAATTCTCAGTACTGAAAAATAGGCAACAGTATTTGTTAAACTTCACATTAGCATAATAGCAGATTCAACACTAAATATAACCCATTATTCCCAAAGAGTTGCAACTTCTAACTTATACAGTAGATCAATGTCAACAAACAACTCTCCTTGCCTTCGTTGATGCAAAATCGTCAATTATGTCGTCATAATTTAAAGACCTTGCAAGATCGCTCTCCAGACTAAGCAAACCAAGGTTACTCACTCTTTCTTGACACATTGTTGATCTGAATACATTTTTTATTTCCTTCATTTTGCTGAAGGATCTTTCAGCATCAGCAACTGACACAGGAATTGTACAGAATATTCTAATGGCTATACAAATATTTGGAAATAAACTGTCCAGTTTCAATTCTCTCAGACGGTTTAAGAGCTCCATTGGTTTCAATGGGCCTGTCCCTAAATTAGAAGAATGAATTGATTTTAGATATTTCAGCTCATCACGGATCTCTCTATTGATGTCTTCATAATATTGTTCATGCAAAGTAACACCCATATTTTCAATGTCACGTTCTTCAATGTCTGGATATAGCCATAAACACTTAAATCCATCATTTAACTTTTCCGCCAAAGTGAAACGATTAGTAAGCCCACAAACAACAGAATCAATTACCCTATAAAACACATTTACTCTGAACTCCCATTCTTCATTAGTTTCCCCCTCATTCCCTCGAAATTCTGGAACATCTTCATTTATTTCGTCCAAGAAAGTTTTCCTTCTTTTCACTCTCTTCTTCGGAAGTTCTGTCTCTGCAGGAAGATCACTTGCTAATGAGGTGGCCACTACTTTTGCTTCATTTAATAAGTTCTCCCATTTATCACGGACTTGTTTCAGTTCCTGGAGCAGGATCGCGAATATTATCAATCTCTACATCACGAGTTGCATCACGAGCATGTAGAACCTGGTTGCGAATGTCAATTGCCGAGAGAATTTTGAACCAGATTGTTTTGAACCAGATCAAAGTGCACTTAAATGATTCAAGGTATCGTTTTATTCCCATCAATTCCGTTTTACACTCATCTGAGATTAAAATTTTTGCATTGATTTAATGCATGTTTGATGAGTGATAGGTGTTTGGAAAATGGTTTAACACTGTCAACACGAGCAGACCATCTTGTTTTTGATAGGCTATGCAAGGAACAACCTATTGTATTCTCTAATATCTCCCATCTCTGAGGGGTCTTTAAAAAGAAGTTATACACTTTTTGAACCATACCAAAAAACGTAATAGCATCTTCACAGCATTCAGCAGCGTTCAAACCACACAAATTTAGACTATGTGCACTACAGTTAGAAAATATGGCAAATGGATTTAGCACACTTATAATGGGTTGCGCGCCATTGTATGCACCAGCCATATTCGCTCCATTGTCATATCCCTCCCCCCTGCAATCTTTTAAAGGGATCTTATGCTTCTCTAATTCTTCAGTGAGTACATTTGCAATTTCTTGTCCAGTTTTCTTATTACACTTTACAAAACTTATGAACCTCTCCATTACTTTAAGTGAAGAATCACGGTCTAGAACGTATCTTAAAATTAATGTCATTTGCTCATTATGAGATATATCTGGAGTAGCATCAGCTAGGATTGAAAAATACTTTGATTTTTCTCTTTCTAAGAGTACAGCTTGAAGAACCTTGTTGCTGCAAGCCTTAATGAACTCGTTTTGAGAATCCGCTGAAAGGTTTGAAAGGCTTGAAGTCTCTTCCCTTCTTGTTGTGACTCTTGAACTTTAGTCACATGTTCTCTCAACAGCGGATCATATTGAGCAAGCAACTCAATAATCCCGAGGAAGTTACCATTATCCGATGACCCTATTTTGCTGGAAGAACCTCTAAATGCGAGACCCCTCTCACCAAGAAATAATGTAACAGACAGAATCCTGTGAAATAAATCCCTCCAATATTTCACTTTAGAGGCAATTTCAGAGTTCATTTGAGAATAAATATCAGTTCCATGACGAAGTCTTCTTTCCAATCCTCTCCATTCAATATAGTATTTTTTGTGATTATCACTCATTTCATGAACTGGCAATTTGTTATATAGTTTACGCCAAGAATAATCCTTTTTCCCGCCTTCAATACTAACTAAAACGGATTTGTGGGATTCAGGGTTGCGACAAAATAATCTGCAAGGAAAACAGTATAACGACTGATTTGTTTCATTCCACACTAACCAGTCTCTAGGAACACATTCTCCATTCTTGAGTTTTGAAAATAAAACTGTTTTCTGAAAGGCTCTTGTTCCGTCACTTGGAAGGTTATTAGGCATAGAAGGGGGACCTTTTCGAACTATACCTTCAATTACACTTACACTTGGGCTGCCACTTTTTAATTTTCCAAGATCACACGATACTTGCCATGACTCAAGAGTTCGGAACTGGAGCGGGTAAGTTCGCTTCACTTTCATAGTTTATAGAACGCACACCATTTTCACTGCTGTTTGGTTGTTTCGTTTCAATACTGCTGTCGTCATAATTAAAAAAAAAACCAGAACCATCATCATTCCCCTCTGAACTTGAAATTTCTTTATTTTTGAGAGCGGGAACAGACGAGCTTGAGATTGGGATTAGTTCATTTTTTGCACCTTCACTATCCACATTCACTTTTACACCGACTTCAAACAAAGTTCTACTCCCTTTCTTATAATAACTTCCAATTTTTTATTTCTCTCCTTTCGCTTCTCAGCTCCTGACTTATGCTTATACTTGTCCATTGTTCAGTTAGACTATAGCACCAATGAATATATCATTTTACTAAACAAATGACAACGAAATGGTGAAATATATGTGCCGACAAGAGACTTTTAAACTGTTCCCGTGGCCGAGTGGTTAGCACGCTTGGCTACTGATCAAAGGGACCTGGGTTCGAGCCCCGGATTAGGCATGGATGTGTGTGTCGTTTTTCTGCTGAGGTCCTGCCATCCTCTCAGATCTCCTACTGACAGGCTCCTGGTCAGACCTCTGTGGCAAGCAGCTGCTTGAGGGGGGTATTTATTTTTTTTATTTATAATTTGTAACACTGACACACAAACCACAGACGATGTTACTGGAACTCGAAACATGAACAATGTAATATACCTGATCGCACGGGTTGGGTTTGGGAGAGTCCAACTGTTGCTACTGCTGCAGGGGTGGGGTGGTTAACAGGGAAAATACAAGCAAATGCTGTAAGTTAACGCGGACAAAAGATGTTAAGAAATGGTTCGTTCAATTACTATTAATGAGATAATATGTCATAATCCAACTAGTGTTTCTTTTTAAAAGCATATTATAACAAATAATGTTCTTATGGAATTTTATAGGATCGATATATAGCCTAACTAAGAATAATTTTTGTAAGAAAAGGTAAAGAGGCACTTAATCTGACGGGCCCTTATTGCTGACGGGCCCCTATGCACTAGTCCCCCTTGCCCCTCCCTGTCGGTGGCCCTGGTGATCCGTGACACTTGATTGGCTGATTCCACCATAGCAACCAACAGTTGAAGATTTGTTACCTAGTGAAAATCTTTATTTGATTGTGGAAGGCTCAACTAAAGAGCTCAACAAGCCTAAACTTTCCTGATAAGATGTGTTTGAATCGGGTTGCCAACATTTTATTCTGCCAATGAATGATACGTATGTATGAAAATTTTAAGAAAATTTGATATGAAAATGTGAAATATGTTGAAAATATTGTTTACAAGAAAATGACAATATTATGTTTAAATTTCATTTTTCATCAGCAGTGCGTAGCTCACTTGGCTAAAGGCCTCCTGCCAAAGCCACCCAGCGTGTTTCGTTTTTTTTTTTAACATGCACAGAGCACTTCTGTACACGGGACCATGGCTTTACGTCCCCATCCGACGGACGGCACCTTTTCCATCGATCGAGGTCTACTTTCTCTCTGAGGGGCTTTATTAGAAATAAATCTCAATGCTGGCCCAACTGGGACTCGAACCGGGAAACAGATTACGAGCCTTGCGGTTTGCCTACTGGGTTAACCTCTGCCCCCTAAAGAGAAAAAAAAATCAGTCGTCCCATGGCCGAGTGGCTACTGATCTAAAGGACCTGGGTTCGAGTCCCGGGTAAGGCATGGGTGGATGTGTCGTTTTTCTGCCGAGGACCTGCCACCCTCTCAGACCTTCTACTGTGGCATATAAACTGACAGGCTCCTGTCAGACCTCTGTGGCAAGCAGCTGCTTGAGGGGGTATTTTTTTTATTATAAAGCGAAAATAAAGCATAATACCAATGATGAAATCAGTTATTCAATATTGGGTTGTTTTACCTCTGAGCGGCACTTTTTTTTGCGCACCATGGGCTAAATGGCCAGGTCACATGGACCCCGAAGGCTCAGAGAAGGTTGGGTGAGGGGACCCACTGGAACAGCTGTTGGGAGACAGATGGTAGCCTCCCGTCAAGGCCATCCAGCGTGTTCTTTAACGTGCACAGGGTATGCCTCTCCCGCACACGGGGCCACCGCTTAACGTCCCATCCGACGGACATTCATATTTCCAAACCCATCGTGTCCCCCACTGACTGTGGGCAGGATGGTGTGGATCTTAGTGGCATATTTCTTGTAGCTTTTGGGGTCAGAATTCTCTAGGATGGCACATTTCATGCAAAATGTATGTAATTTGTACTAAATATTTTCCCTGAAAGTTATATTTCTCTCAATTCAATTATTTTTGGAATCAGTCTCACACTAAAAGAAAAAAAATCGCACCATTTCCTATTTCTGATGGCTGATTAACCCTGAATTCGAATATAATATTCATGCTTTATGGGGAGGAAACAAGATTCATCATTTCTTAATTTTATACTGATAGTGTGTGTTCATAAACCAATACAATTTTTTTTGCATTACTGCAGACGACGGACATTAACTGGGGCGGGGGTGTCTCAGACGGTAGCGCGCCAGGCTCGTAATCTGTAGTTCCCAGGTTCGAGTCCCAGCTGGGTCAGCGTTGAGAATTATCTCCGCAAAATTCCCCGCCCTCAAATTCTACATTGGAGGAAGTCTTCCAGTGTAGATGGTTTCAGCCTTTAGTAGTGGGGGAACGGGTCTTTGCCCCATGTCTGCGATTAGGGGGCTGTTTGATATTGTCGGCATTCCCTCTCTCAATAAACATAGTTTCTTTAAACATCCCACTAACCATTTTCTCTCCATAGGTAGTTGGAATGTGAGGACTCTGCACAGAGCTTTTTCTCTTGATGTCCTCACACAAGAATTCCACCGTTATAATTTAGATATTCTCGGCTTGCAAGAGACCAGATGGACAGATAAAGGTCAGATTCTTAAAAATAATCTTAAATTTCTCTTTTCAGGGAGGGACGACAATAAGCATCACCAAGGCGTGGGTCTGCTTCTCAGCAGACACGCTAGCGATGCTCTTCTAGGATATGAGTGCATTAATGAACGGTTTCTTACAGCAAAATTTCAGACAAGCATTAATGACTTGAATGTTATCTGCTGTTATGCCCCCACTGAGGATGCCGATGAGGATGAGAAGGATAGGTTTTATGAACAACTTCAGGATATTTTGAATTCTGCCAAGAAAGGAGATATTACCCTTGTTCTTGGTGACTTCAATGCCAAAGTTGGTACTGACTCTGCCCTTTGGGGAGGAGTAATAGGCCCTTTTTGTATTGGTAGCTGCAATGGCAATGGGCAACGTCTCCTACAGGTAAGTAAACTCAATGGATTCAGAATAACTAACACTTATTACAAACACCGCGACATACATAAGTACACATGGGTTTCACCTGATGGGCTGCATAAGAATATGATTGATTACATATTAATTAACAGCAAATGGGCTAGTTCTGTTAGGAATACCAGGGCATATAGGGGAGCTGAAATTGGATCTGACCATTACCTTGTTAAAAGTGTGTTGCAACTTAAACTTAAAAAGTGTTGTGCTAGGGTTAAAAAATTTACTTTTAATACTGAAGCTCTGAAAGATCCAGTTATAGCCAAAGCTTACCATGATAGGTTACTTAGTCATTATGACAGTCATGGTTTGCTTACTACTAAAGTTGAGGAAGAATGGGATTATTTTAAACAGGCTTTTTTGGATACTAACAGTACTCTTTTAGGAAAAAAGGAGCAGAAGAGGCAAAATTATCTGAGTGATAAGGCACTTGAGCTTATTTCGGAAAGAAAGAACTGCAGGAATGTCCTTAATCAATACCCTACTAGTCCTAATAGAAAGCATTACAGAGACCTTAATAAACTTGTAAAGGATCAGTTAGCTGCTGATAAGAATCTTTGGCTTGATGGTTTGACTGACAAAGCCGAGGAAGCAGTTAGACAGCACAACAGCAGAGAGCTGTACCAGATAGTTAATGTTTTGTGTGGTAGAAAACGGACAGGCATACAAGGATTGAAGGATAAACAAGGTAAGGTTATAGAAGGGGAGGATTCTGTCATGGCTAGGTGGGCTGAGCATTTCAGTGATGTTTTAAACAATGTAGTTAGTTCTACTCCCATTGTTTGCAATGATGATAGATGTATTGGTGGCTTTAATGTTCGACCTATAACACAATCTGAAGTTATTTTGGCAGTTTCTAAACTTAAACTTCATAAATCCCCAGGGGTAGATGAAATTACTACGGAAATGCTTAGAGCTGGGAATGTTTCGGTTACCACTTGGATGACTGAAATTCTGAATGTCTTTTATGATAAAGGCATAGTTCCTAAGGATTTTACCAGAGCTATTGTTATCCCTATTTTCAAAAAAGGTGATCGCAGTACTTGTGATAACTATAGGGGTATCAGCCTACTCTCTGTTCCAGGTAAAGTTCTTTCCATGATTGTGCTTAATAGAATTAAGAATCTGGTTGACAGTCAATTGCGTGATGAGCAATGTGGATTCAGAAGTGGTAGGGGATGTGTGGATCAGATTTTTTCACTTAGGCAGATTCTTGAGAAATGTTTAGAGTTTCAGAAACCTTTGGTTGCTAGCTTTGTTGATTTCAAAAAGGCTTTCGACTCTGTTGATCGTCATAATTTGTGGTTGATTGTGAAATCATATGGTATACCAGACAAGTTAGTTAACATAATGAAAGCTCTCTATAATAACACTGAGTCGTGTGTGAGAGTTGGTAAGGCTTGTAGCAATTGGTTTAGCATTACTTCTGGTGTTCGACAAGGGTGCATTTTGTCTCCTTTTCTCTTTAGCTTGGTTATTGATTATGTTATGCGAAATTCACTTCAAGGGAAAGATTTTGGCCTTAAATGGGCTGGAGATACGAAAATTTCTGATTTAGATTATGCTGATGATTTAGCCCTTTTGGCAAATGATGTTGATGAGATGAACTCTTTCATTCGAGCTGTTGATGAGACTGGTAGTAGAGTAGGTTTGGTTATAAACAGAGAGAAAACTAAAGTGATAAAAATTGGTCAGGCAGGCTGTGATTCAGTTAATCTGAATGGTTGCAGTCTTGAGCAGGTGTCACAGTTTAATTATCTTGGGAGCTATGTAACAGATAATGGTGATGTGCGGCATGAGATTAACAGACGAATAGGGATTGCTGCCGGGACTTTTAAGAACCTATGGAGAGTGTGGAGAAATAGGCGTATACACCTAAAGACTAAAATTAGACTGTATAATACTTTGGTTCTTTCTAGGGTTAGTTATGGTAGTGAAACGTGGACACTTTTTAAACAAGATAACAGGAAACTAGATGCTTTTGATTCCAGATGCTTACGCAGTATCTTGGGCATTAGGTGGTTCAACTTTGTAACTAATGATGAGATTAGGCAAAGGAGTTTGCAACCTCCTTTAAGCAGCATGTTGTGCAGAGAGAGACTCCGTTGGTTTGGCCATGTTGCCCGTATGAATAATTATAGATTGGCGAATAGGGTTATGAATAGTGTGCCTAAAGGCCTCAGAAAGAAGGGGAGACCTAGGATGCGGTGGGCAGACAATGTCAAACAAGACCTTGTTAGAATTGGTGTGCAGTGGCCAGATGCAGTAGATGTAGCTCAGGATAGACTTGCTTGGAGAACTAAATTGCACGGTCTGGTTGGACCTCCGTAGCCCATGGCTGCTTGAGGATGATGATGATGATGATGATGCCCACGGTCAGTAGGGGACACCGATGGGCTTGGAAAGGCCGCCGTCCGTCGGATGGGACGTTAAGCCGTGGCCCCGTGTGCTGAAGAGCCATACCCTGTGTACGTTAAAGAACACGCTGGTTGGCCTTGATGGGAGGCTACCATCCGTCTTCCAACATCTGTTCCAGTGGGTCTCCAACCTTCTCTGAGCTTTCGGGTCCATGTGACCTGGCCATTTAGCCCATTGTGTGCAAAAAAGTGCCGCTCAGAGGAAAAACAACCCAACGGACATTACCTCTACCAAATCATCGTCACCAATCAACACATCAGGACTCATGCAAAGGAAAAGTTTACGTTATTTGGCAACAATTCGGTGGATAATGGATGATGACACAAAACTCGTGTGCTCCCACCACCGATTGTTAGAATCTTGCAACCGAGGCCCCCCACTCCAAGTGACCTTATCAAGAGGCAATGGACACGCATCTCGCAAGAATGTCAAAGTTCGGCAGGGGAGGGGGAAGAGAAGGAGGGTCGACTCCGTGGTAACATATTTATTGCTTTTAGTCGGGGGAACAGAAGCATGAGGTGCCTGGTGTCCGCTGAAACGGCGGACTGCCGACTGAAACACAGCTATGCGACTTTTCGTCCACATATTCGTATATAAAGAAGCATACAATATAGAATCTAAGTAATTAGGTTTGCAGAATGGAATGTAATACACATTATAGCTGTTAATTTTTTAGGAAATGTGATTAGAAAATAAATTATTTTCAAAAAGTATTGCGTCTTACAGTAATGAAATGCTACAGAAGGAAGAGTAGCGCCATCTAGTGTCTGTAAGGGGACATATTTCATGGTTAAATCTTCAAGTGAAAAAAACGTATATCTAAAAATATTTTCTCTTTTTTTCTATTTTTGACTCAGCCATAATTTTATTTTCAAGTTTCTGTAATCTGTCTCGCCTGTCTCTAACTCGAGCAATCATTCGTTTCTGTGTAGTTCTGACACAAAATATTTACCATTGCAAGTATATGGCTTTCACTTCCCCTTAAATAATCTAGAAACAAAAAATAAAACGTGACACAGCCTATTATAATACCTTATTCACATTTGGAACTCCAAATAGAAATAAGATAAATACCAATGCCGACTTAATTGCTTATTACAAGTGTGAATTTCTATCCATGTTTCATTTTAAAGTAGGAAAATTAATGTTCGGATACATATATGTATATTTGTGTAACATTAAAATCCTTGTTAACTATGATACTGGCCACATCTTTCACCACACGTGGTAGACACGAATTTGAAATTCCATTTTTACAATCCTATTTGTTTGGTATTTAACTCTATTAAATTACTTAAGCCTAACCCTGATATAAACATTCTTAAATATTTTAAATTGTAAATTCTTTTCATTTGAATCGAAAAATGCACAGCTTTATCTCTAAGTAATCTATATGCTTGCTCATTCCACTTTCAATTACTCTCAAGAAACATCAAATATAAATAAGCAAAAATCATTTTTATTTCTTCACAATTACACTTTGGTCTGTAAATGGTAGCTAGGTAGTCACTGGAAGGAGAGCTATGCACCAATCCCCTGTGATGACGCATAGAACCGGCCATGCCTAGCACCTAATGTCCGACCCCGCCTTCTCGTGGTGCAGACCGTTAGTACCTTTCAAAAGAGATACTCTCTTGTGGAAGTGAACGGAAGGGGAGGGCTGCCAGATTAGTGTGGCCTACTGATCTGGACAACTGTGGCTGCTTTTCGTGTGTTTTTTTTTTTTTCATACCTTGCTTAGGAATCGTCAACCACACAGGGTCCTGGTCAACCACACCTGAATGGAATTACGGCTCTGAGCTTGATTATGTATGCTGAATATGCTGCACTAGTGGGTTTCTGCAGAGGGAAAATCTTCCGCTGTGTTTTCTGTTTGTTTGTGGGTTGACAACCCCAAGTTAATAGATTCACAGGATATGTTTTATCAGCTGGTGGAAAATCCTGAACAAAGGTCATCGCAGGGATCTCAACTCTTTGCTTCTGCTGGCATCGTCAAATTCTACATTGGAGGAAGTCTTCCAGTGTAGATGGCTTCAGCCTTTAGTGGTGGGGGAACGGGTCTTTGCCCCATGCCTGCGATTAGGGGGCTGTTTGATATTGTCGGCATTCCCTCTCTCAATAATCATGGTTTCTTTAAACATCCCACTAACCATTTTCTTTCCATAGATAGTTAGAATGTGAGGACTCTGCACAGAGCTTTTCTCTTGATGTCCTCACACAAAAATTCCACCATTATAATTTAGATATTCTCGGCTTGCAAGAGACCAGATGGACAGATAAAGGTCAGATTCTTAAAAATAATCTTAAATTTCTCTTTTCAGGGAGGGACGACAATAAGCATCACCAAGGCGTGGGTCTGCTTCTCAGCAGACACGCTAGTGATGTTCTTCTAGAATATGAGTGCATTAATGAAAGGTTTCTTACAGCAAAATTTCAGACAAGCATTAATGACTTGAATGTTATCTGCTGTTATGCCCCCACTGAGGATGCCGATGAGGATGAGAAGGATAGGTTTTATGAACAACTTCAGGATATTTTGAATTCTGTCAAGAAAGGAGATATTACCCTTGTTCTTGGTGACTTCAATGCCAAAGTTGGTACTGACTCTGACCTGTGGGGAGGAGTAATAGGCCCTTTTGGTATTGGTAGCTGCAATGGCAATGGGCAACGTCTCCTACAGATAAGTAAACTCAATGGATTCAGAATAACTAACACTTATTACAAACACCACGACATACATAAATACACATGGGTTTCACCCGATGGGTTACATAAGATTATGATTGATTATATATTAATTAACAGCAAATGGGCTAGTTCTGTTAGAAATACCAGGTCATATAGGGGAGCTGAAATTGGATCTGACCATTACCTTGTTAAAAGTGTCTTGCAACTTAAACTTAAAAAGTGTTGTGCTAGGGTTAAAAAATTTACTTTTAATACTGAAGCTCTGAAAGACCCAGTTATAGCCAAAGCGTACCATGATAGGTTACTTAGTCATTATGACAGTCTAGGTTTCTTAGTCATTATGACAGTCTAGGTTTCTTTACTACTGAAGTGGAGGAAGAATGGGACTGTTCCAAACAGGCGTTTTGGGAAACTAACAATACTCTTTTAAGAAAAAAGGGGCAGAGCAGTTGGGTTGGGTTGTTTTACCTCTGAGCGGCACTTTTTGCACACCATAGGCTAAATGGCCATGTCACAAGGACCCCGAAGGCTCAGAGAAGGTTGGGGGAGGGGACCAACTGGAACAGCTGTTGGGAGACTGATGATAGCCTCCCGTCAAGGCCATCCAGTGTGTTCTTTAACGTGCGCAGGGTATAAGCTCTCCCGCATACGGGGCCACGGCTTAACGTCCCAGAGCAGAGCAGGCAGAATTACTTGAGTGATAAGTCACTTGAGCTTATTTCAGAAAGAAAGGAAGGCATGAATGTCTTTAATCAATACCCTACTAGTCTTAATAGAAAGCATTACAGAGAACTTAATAAACGTTTAAAAGACAGTTAGCTGCTGATAAAATCTTTGTTTTCATGGCATTGGTTGGGAAAGCCAAGGAAGCAGTTAGACCGCACAACAGCAGAGAGCTGTACCAGGTAGTTAATGTTTTGTGTGGGAGAAGACAGACAGGTATACCCAGTGGTGAAAGCAGATATTATTTCTTACTGTACGCTTCAACCCCCCCCCCCCCCCCCCCCCCCGATAGGGGACCACCTTGACGTGGTGGGGGCGCCTAGGGCCGAGCAAACCGGCTGAAGGCTTTGCCGGCCGGATTGGGTCCCCGGCTGGAGCATTGCCAAAGCCAACCGAGGTCGAAGATGCCGCCAACCGGTTCTCTGGCCGGTTGGTCGGGCCAGCGTCTGAGACCCACCTATCAGGAGCTCTGGGTGAGTTGTTCGAGGGCTCGGCAGAACGGGATTGGCTCCTAGTAAGCCAGAGCCCTCTCAAAAGTCTGGGTCTTACTAAGAGTCTCCACCCCGGACGCCGATCGAACTTGGATTATATAGCCTTGTTCATGGCAAACCGGGGAATAGATTAAAGTAAGGTTTCTTCCGGTGGTCAGCTTTCCTTCTATAGGACTGCTGCCATGTGAGGCTGGGGTTGAGGTGTGCCTATAGGGCGTATTCCTTGGCCCCGGCTCTAGATAAGCACGGCTTTTCATAACCAGGTAGTGCTGTACAAGCGGAACCGGGAATTGCCGTGGTTGCATAAGATCGCAACAAAAGAGATTCATTGTACGCTTCAAAGCATAGCTATGTGTGAAAAATCACACACAGGCGCTCATTCCACTGAAGTCGTTTTATAGATGTTGATAAATTGAAGTGTGTAGCGACGAAAATACAATGCTCTTAGATTTATTCATTTTCCATGTGTTTTTACAAATAGAGAATGATTTAGGGATTTTTAATGTGACATAAATATTAATATATTTTTGAATACTTACCGATTCCGTTGTATTCTAGGATTTCGGTCTTTTTGAAAAAAAAATAATATGATTTAGATGTTTTTAGAATTATTTTAGTACTTAAAGAAATGTTTTCTGAAGGGAAAATTGACGTTCACTAGTATTGTAATTTTGAATACTCAACTTACATATTTTAAACTCAAAAGCCAAATATAGCATTTTTTTTAGAATAACATTTATAGGAGATTTGGAATAGCCTTTAAAATTTATAAAGCCTAATCAATGATTGCATGACATACGGAAATTTCGTCTCTGACTTATCCCCGATAATAGATGCGAAATTGCAGTTTCCGTATCCAAAATAAGGTAGGAAAAGAGTGACTTTTGTCAAAAAAAAAAGTTGTGAGATGATTTTGTTGAGTGCTCTTCTGTGCCAAGCAAAATCATCCAGCTTTTCACTCTTGTCACGAGTACTATAGGTTGGCAATACCTGCAGTAGAAAAATTAATCATTTCACTTTTACACGTGATATACGTATTTGTTGTCGCCTTAACTTTACATATGATTTGACCTCAATGTAGACCTTGTCTTCACCTTAATGAGAAATGTGCAGCGATTCAGCAAAGCTAATACCACATAGTGAAAATGGCAACTATTAAGTTGGCCGTGCGTGAATGCTTTTACCGTTTGGATACCATCGCAGCCCGATGTGCAGAAGACCATTGCATCCCAAATCTCCTCATCTCTCAAGCTTGCTTCCTTTCCCCCTGAAGAGGAAGACGCCAATTGCAGATTACAACGCCACTCTTCTAGTGGACTTGGCGGAATTCTTTCTGTTCTCTCTTAACCTTAATCCAGTCTGATAAAAGATTCCAAGAAAAAAGTAACCCCGCTTTTGTATAATGCAAAACTGCTGGGCTTTTTCTTTCAGTTCCACAGCATTGTTCGTTAACCCTTTCAGGACCATAAGGTTTCTAAGAGTAAATATTAGTAACTGTTTATTTTAGTTTGTTTAGACGTAAAATAAATAAAAATCATAAGAAAAATAGATAACAATGTGTAGTTATTTTGGAATTTTATGGGAAATATTTTTCCCAATGGACTATAAAGGTAACACAAATTATAGTTAGGCTTATTATGCAATGCCTTTTATTTATTGGTTTATTAGAACAAAATGTTAACTAAAATAATACAAAATTATGAAATAAAATTACTATACAAAATGATGTGCTAATTATGATATTCTGCGAAGCAATTTCTTTTGGTAGTGAGGCAAAGATGGACATTGCACATAGTACATGTATTATGCGTCCTGACAGTTGTTTTTTTGCTTTCTAAACGTTCCCGTTTACGTAATTGCGTTCGGCATACGTTCTATTTTGACATTCTGTATAAAAAATGCAGATAAAGTTATAATTAAATACGACAATCACCAATTTTAAAATGGGAAAAAATGTTTCCCTTAGTCGTGAAAGGGTTAAAGCAGAACCCAAATCATGCTATGGCATTATTTTTATATCAATTTTATTATTTGGTGTAATTGAAAAGTTGACATTGATTTTATCAATGTTTCTAAGGAAAAACATCTTTATCATAAGTTTATAATCATAATTTCTTTTCATTTTAACGATTCTGATGTTTGGGGATCTGAAACGGCGCGACGTATCTAGTATGTATAAAAATTCTATAAATTCTGATACTGAACGTTAAATTCGAAGGGATGCAAATGATGAAAAGAAATTAAAGAATTAAATTCTTAGTTGATATTTTTTTACACCTCTCAAACAGCTGTTTATCACTGGTCTGATAAGAGCCTGTCGATTTAAGATGTCAGATGGCCTATTATGAAGGTGAGATCTCAGCAGAAAGAAAATAGCCATTCTTATAGGGTCTCGAATCCAGATCCCATAAACTTGAAGCGAAGCGCGTAAACCACTTGATCTCAAGGACGATGTAAAGCTCAATAAATTTGACAAATGGCAGTTATCAACGACGCAGTTTTTGTTAATCATTTTAAATCTTTTGTGGACCTTATTCTTGAATTACCTTCTTTATCATTGACTATCCATTATTTCAAACTTCTTTTTTACAGTCAACAATATTGACATTCTGCGGGTCAATATTAGCAAATATGCTGAATTCAGTGAAAATGATAGTAGTTATAAAAGTCGAAACTGGTAGTTCAGCATAAACTACTGATAAAATATGAGGGGGATTCATCATTGCAATTGCCTTGAGTATGGGCCTTTTTTGGATGTCGAAAATCTCATACTACAGTTACGTATTAAGAGTCGAGAGATTTTTCAAAAGCATTCATTACTAATATTTAACATCAAACAAAACAAAAAAAAAGTTGGAATATTGTTACTTACAAAGTGAAAATTTACAGCAATCTAAAGTTTTCTCTTCAAACTCTATAAACAAATTAACTGCACTGAAATAAAAATCGTTTTCCCCAGTAGCATATTGGCGACAAGACTGAGGAAGAAAATGTTTTGTGAAGGGCCTAAATCTAAACCTTATGAGGAGCGACGAGAAAGTAAAAATTCCATACAGGTATAATACCTTTCATTTAATATTCAAATAAACTTATCTAGAGTAAATAAATATATTCACTTTCTTTTCTTAAAGTTTATAATTAGATTCAAATAAAAAAAATTTATATACGCCAAAATTCTTTTTTTTTAAATCTTCCAAATAATTTCAGTCGTAGAGTTTAAATAAAAAAATAAATAAATACCCCCTCAAGCAGCTGCTTGCCACAGAGGTCTGACAGGAGCCTGTCAGTTTATATGCCATAGTAGAAGGTCTGTGAGGATGGCAGGACCTCAGCAGAAAAACAACACGAACATCCATGCCTTACCCGGGGCTCGAACCCAGGTCCCGTAGATCAGTAGCCAAGCGCGCTAACCACTCGGCCACGGGATAGGAGTGTGCGTATTCTCTTACTGTGTGTGTGTGTATACTCTGAACACATGTTTATTTAGAACTCGCAGATGTTTAGAGAGATAACGAAATAGAGCACTAGTTTTTGAAATGGAGAGGAAGGACAACTTAATATTTAAAATTCATAGCAAATATTTCCTGCCTTAAAATTAAGGGAGGTGTGCTAAGCGAAAATTATGTTAAAAAAAAAATGATGTACTAACTTTTGTGGGACAATAAAATTAAATGAACGTGTATTAGTTTTTCTATTATGGTTACTCCAGTAGGGTGATTAATTGATTAAACTTATTTTTAAAAATCTGTTTTTCCATGATTTTACATTAAAAAATCCTCTCCCTTCAAACTCATTGTTAAATTTAGGGAAGTATGTGCCCTATCGCCTCCATTAAACTGCCTTCCGTTATTCCCAGAAATGTTTAGAATTTTCAATTCAGCAGAATATAAAAAAGTATATATATTTGGAAACGAAAATTTTAAATCCACAAGTACACGCTGCTTTGCAATGAATTTCAACCACTAAGTGAGTTCATATCTTTAATTTACCACTCCATTTTTCCAGTTCTGCCTCCGGTAATGATTAAGACCGAACCCAAACAGCTACGGCGGATGGGAAAGTGCATTGTCCGTGAACTCTATCATACGACTCCCAGAAAGAAAGCTTTCGTTGGAGTCGCCTTTGTCTGTCTAGTTCTGCTGTCTATTCCCGATTTCCTTCCTAATCGTTCAAAGAGAGAAAGGTTCAATGTGGCCCAGGGAAGTCAAATCTGCACTCAATGTGGCCCAGGGACGTCAAAAGGTTGGACACCCCTGGTGTAAAGGAAATCGTTAACGAGCCACTACTGGAAAAATGTCTTATTTAATCGTTCAAATTGTGGCCAGGGAGCCACTACTGGAAAATGTCTTGCCGGTACGCAGTACTGGCCTACTTTCACCACTGGGTACATCGTACCGGAAAATAATTTCTTGCCGGTATGCAGTACCGGCCTACTTTCACCATTGGGTATACCTGGATTGAAGGATAAACAAGGTAAGGTTATAGAAGGTGATGATTTTGTCATGGCAAGGTGGGCTGAACATTTCAGTGATGTTCTAAACAATGTGGTTAGTTCTACTCCCATTGTTTTTAATGATGACAGATGCATTAATGGCTCTAATATTGGCAGTATATCGCACTCTTAAGTTATTATGGCTATTTCTAAACTTAAATTGCATGAATCCCCAGGAGTAAATGAAATTACTACTGAAATGCTTGGAGCTGGGAATGTTTCAGTTACCACGTGGATAACTGAAATTTTGAAAATCTTTTTCGATAAAGGTATTAAGGCATTCCTAAGGATTTTACCAGAGCTATCGTTATCCCTGTTTTTAAAAAAGGTGATCATTCATTAAATGGTTGAACCCTGTAACTAATGATCAGGTTATGGAAAGGTGTCTGCAAACTCTTTTAAGCAGCATATTGTGCAGAGAGAGATTCCGTTGGTTTTTCCATGTTGCCCGAATGGATAATTATAGATTGGCGAATAGGGTTATGAACAGTATGCCTAAAGGAATTTTAATATCTTTTATGACAAAGGCATAAAGGCATTTCTAAGGATTTTACCCGAGCAATTGTTATCCCTATTTTTAAAAAAGGTGATCGCAATTCTTCTGATAACTATAGAGGTATCAGACTACTGTCTGTTCCATGAGAATCTGGTTGACGGGCAATTGCGTGATGAGCATTGTGGATTCAGAAGTGGTATGGGATATGCAGATCAGATATTTTCATTCAGGCATATTCTTGAGAAATGTTTAGAGATTTTAAAACCTGTAGTTATAAGCTTTGTTGATTTAAGAAAGGCTTTCTACTCTGTTGATCGTCATAATTTGTGGTTGATTGTGAGATCATATGGTATAAGAGACAAGTTAGTTAACATAATGAAAGCTCTCTATAATAACACTGAGTCGTGTGTGAGAGTTGGTAAGGCTTGTAGCAATTGGTTTAGCATTACGTCTGGTGTTCCACAAGGGTGAATTTTTGTCTCCTTTTCTGATTATTGATTATGAAATGCGAAATTCAGTGCAAGGGAAAGATTTTGGCCTTAAATGGTCTTGAGCTTTCAAAATTTCTGATTTAGATTATGCAGATGATTTGGCCTTCTTGGCTAATGATGTTGATGAGATGAATTCGTTCATTAGGGCTGTTAATGAGACTGGTAGTAGAGTTGGTTTGGGGATAAACAGAGATAAAACTAAGGTCATGAAAATTGGTCAGGCAGTTGGTGCATCAGTCGCTCTGAATGATTGAACCCTTGAGTAAGTGTCTCAGTTTAATTATCTTGGGAGTTATGCAATAGATATTGGTGATGAACGCATGAGATTATAAGGCGAATAGGGATTGCCTCTAGGACTTTTAGGAATCTATGGAGAGGGTGGAGAAATAGGCGTATACACCTAAAGACTAAAATTAGACTGTATAATTGTTTGGTTCTTTCTAGGGTTAGTTATGGTAGTGAAACTTGGATACTTTGTAAACAAGATAACAGGAAACTTGATGCTTTTAATTCTAGATGCTTATGCAGTGTCTTGTGTATTAGGTGGTTCAACTTTCTAAGTAATGAAGAGGTTAGGCAAAGGAGTCGGCAACCTCCTCTGAGCAGCATATTGTGAAGAGAGAGACTCCGTTGGTTTGGCAACACACAAAAAGGCTTTGTAATGAAATTAGCCAAACTTTACTAATTTCGAGGTACTGAACACGAAAATGAATAAAATTTCTCAATTGGCTTTCGTTTAGGAGAGACAGAGATGGTCATGTATAAACAACTCAGTTCGCATTGAATACATAGGTAACCATTTCGCAACGGGGTATTTTAAACTCCAGATTGCTGCATATTGCGTTGTACTGCATCAGTCACCATACACACAACCCCCGGAGGTATTGCACTGTTGTCTGTTGCAAAGTAGTTGAGTCATGACATCGCGGCTTTACGATCGCGGAAAAAAGATGATGCAATCGTTAGTTGTAATTCATGTCTCCTATGGTGAGCAAGTCTTTTGAGCATCTCCCATTTACACATGAGTCATAAGTACAGTCGCTCAAAAAAGTATCCGAACACCATGGTTGATTAGAGAACACCATGGTTGATAGAGAGTTGATTAGGAAGAGCCATCTGGCAACCTTCGTGTCACGTGACACGAAGGTTGCCAGATGGCTAATTCCTAAAAAATCGTTGCCAGATATTTTTTCTGAATTCTGTAATCGACTATAGTGTTCGGATACTTTTTTGAGCGACTGTACAACACAAGTGATCCTTGCAGTTTTAATCCAGCAGTAGTGATGCCTCGTAACTGTGTTAATAATGCAGATACGTTTTGTTCCATTTGCGAGGAAGTGACGTTTGCAAGACAGAAAAAGGTCATCACTCCATTAGAGAAAGTGGCGTATGAGTTTTATTTTGGATGCAAGATCAGGGACAAGGCCTGGGCACCACATATATGCTGCAGTACGTGTGCAAGAAATCATCCGAAGTGGCTGAAAGGCGAAAAAGTGGAGAGCCGTTTGCTGTTACTATGGTTTGGAGAGAGCCAAGGAATGATGCAAATGACTGCTACTTCTGCATGGTTCCATTTGTTTCTGGAAGCATCACAAGGAAAAAGAAGTGGACAATAGTGTACTCGAATATACAATCTGCTCTCCGACCAGTTCTGCACGGTGAAGACCTTCCCATTCCCAAACCTCCGAAAGAATTTTCCTTCGATTCAGACGATGAGGAAGGAGGCGAATTGGCGTCGGGTTCTCCGCAGCCTTCAGTGTCTAATAATTATCCATATGTCTGCCATGGTGAATCATCTGCACCACACATTCTCACTGAAAAAGAAATGAACGACCTTGTTCGCTACCTGGAGCTGTCCAAGGACAATGCAGATTTATTTGGATCGACTTAAACAATGGAATCTTCTCAAGGAAAATGTCCAACCTCGTTTAGAACTCGTCATGAGCAGTTTCGCCTTACTTCAGAAAAGAAGATGACGTTGTGTTCTGTTCCGATGTAGATGGCCTGATGAATACCCTCGGAATCAAACATCACCCTCAAGAATGGCAACTATTCATAGACTATTCATAGACTATTCAACTATTCAGACTGCTCGAAATCGACTTCCATCCATTCCGGTTGGAAATGCTGTCTACATGAAAGAAACCTATGACAACCTAAAACAGCTGTTGAACTGTCTTCAATACAGCAAGTATGGCTGGCATCTCTGTTGTGACTTGAAGGTAGTGGCTCTGTTGATGGGTCTGCAGCTGGGATACATGAAGTACTGCTGTTTCATATGTGAATGGGACAGCCGAACAAAGACTTTGTACTACGTGAAGAGAAACTGACCTCAGAGGAAATCTCCAAAGTTAGGAGAGAAGAATGTGGAACACCCAGCACTGGCAGAAACGCACAAAATCCTGCTATCGTCCCTACACATCAAATTCGGTGCGATGAAAAACTTCGCAAAAGCCATGGATCGGGCTGCATCAGCTTTTAAATACTCGGCTGACAAATTTCCCTCGACTCAGCGAAGCGAAAATTAAAGAGAGAATTTTTGTGGATCCTCAGATCCGCGAGCTGTTCATACACCAGATGTTCAACAACCTGCTGCAGAGTGACGAGAAAAAGGTCTGCTGTCAACTAAATTCCTCGGCAATGTCAGGGCAAACAATTGCAAGACTCTGGTTAAGGACATGTTGTCTCTCTATCACAAACATGACTGCAATATGTCCTTAATGATCCACTTTCCCCATTCCCATTTAGATTTCTTCCCCAACAGCAGCAGCGTGGTGAACGTCTTCACCGGGACATTACAAGAATGGAGAAACGATACCAGGGAAACTGGTCCACTTCAATGTTGGCTGCTACCGTTGAATGCACGCTAGAGGTGATCCTGAGCAGCTGTACAAGGATGGGCAAAGCGACGTCGGAAGTAGAAGCGGAGTTTTACCGATACATTACTCTGTTATATAAGAAACTATTGTGCATTTCTCAGAAATCGTAGTCAATTTTGCATTTTCATTGTCATATTCGTGTTCAGCACCTTGAAATCTTTAAGAAATGGCTACTTTTATCTCAGAGGCATGAGTTTTATGAAACTTTGTTGCCCAGTTGGGTTGCGTTGTTTTACCTCTGAGCGGCACTTTTTTGCACACCATGGGCTAAATGGCCAGGTCACATGTACCTCGTAGGCTCAGAGAAGGTTGGGGGAGGGGACCCACTGGAACAGCTGTTTGGAGACAGATGGTAGCCTTCCGTCAAGGCCATCCAGCGTATTCTTTAACGTGCACAGGGTATGGTCCTCCCGCACAAGGCACAATCGCTTAACGTCCCATCCGACAGACGGAAGCCTTTCCAAGTCCATCGGTGTCCCCTACTGACCGTGGGCAGGGCGGGGAATTTCTTGCCCAGTGTAATTATAGATTAGCCAAATGGTGCACCTAAAGGCCTCAGAAAGAGGGGGATACCTAGGATGCGATGGGCAGACAATGTCAAACAGGACCTTGTTAGAATTGGTGTGCAGTGAAAATATTAGAGTTCAGAATAGATATACTTGGAGAACTAAATTGCATGGTCTGGTAGGATCTCCATAGCCCATGGCTGCTTGAGGATGAACCTCTCATTTCCATATACCCCTCTCATTTCCATATTCTTAGCAAAGAATTCATTAAATAAAATAAAATGATAGAACCATTAATACTGAGCAAAACTTTTTTTTCCTTTGAGTAAATAAAAGTATATTGCATAACTACCATATTCAATATTTTCAATAATCATAGTAAAGGATCAGGGGGAGGAGAGACCAATTAAAAAAAATGGATCAACAAATAAAGCAAAGCACGGTTTAGAAAAACACTGAAATTAACAACAAATTTCTAGAGGCTAATAAACTCTAAAAAAATGTCAAAAAGGACTACCAATTCACAAACCGTTTAAAGGACTATCTATTCTTCTTACAGACAGCCGAAGTTTACTTGGAATCAGTTGGTACCTAACATCGAAAAAAAAGAGAATCTTGAATGAAGCTGCTTTTGATCTGAAGCACAAATCTATCAGCTCAAAATCATCATCTCAGAGTGGAACAATGCTCCCAATTGGGCAACAAACCCAATGAAAATATTTACGGGGGAAGGGGGATGTGTACAGAGGTAGAAGGGGTTGATGGGAAAAGATGTTTAGAAAAGAAAGTGTGAAGGTCGAAACCAAAAATCTGAACTATCTTTAAGAGTAGTGATTCATCCTTCCTCTATTCCAACCGCCTCTCAAATCAACCAAGAGTAATTTCCACTCAGTCATCCCTAAAGTTTTTGCTCTGGTAGCTGCTATCAATTATCATCAAACCCATTATATAAAACCATTTATTTAAACTTAAAAAATGTGAATTTAGAAGAAAATGTGTAATTCGTTGAAAAGTTATTTAAATGATAGGGTTCAGAAAGTTAAAATAGATGACACTGTTAATAGGGAAGACATTGAACAGTTTGGTGTTCCTCAAGGTTTAGTTTTAGGATATCTGTTATATTTAATATATATAAACAATTTATGCAAACTTGATTTAGTAGGAAATTTAATTGTTTTGTCGATGATACAGCTAAAATTTATACTGCTGAAGATTTAGATTCTTTAAAAATTAATACAAATTTCGTCATCATCATCATCATCATCATCATCATCATCATCATCATCATCATCATCATCATCATCATCAAACAACCAATGACTACAAAGATCCAATCAGACCATGCAATTTAGTTCTCCAAGCATATCTGCCCTGAGCTACATCTGCCACACCAATTCTGACAAAGTTATGTTTGACATTGTCTGCCCACCGCATCCTAGATTTCCCCACATTTCTGAGGCCTTTAGGCACACTGTTCATAACCCTATTCGCTAAGCTATAATTATCCATACAGGCAACATGGCAAAACCAACGGAGTCGCTATCTGCACAATATGCTGCTCAGAGGAAATTGCGGACTCCTTTGCATAACCTCTTCATTACTTAGAAAGTTGAACCACCTAATACCCAAGATATTGCATAAGCATCTAGAATCAAAGCATCAAGTTTCCTGTTATCTTGTTTACAAAGTATCCAAGTTTCACGACCATAACTAACCCTAGAAAGAACCAAACAATTATACAGTCTAATTTTAGTCTTTAGGTGTATACGCCTAATTCTCCACACTCTCCATAGATTCCTAAAAGTCCTAGAGGCAATCCCTATTCGCCTTATAATCTCATGCGTTCATCACCAATATCTATTGCATAACTCCCAAGATAATTAAACTGAGACACTTACTCAAGGGTTCAACCATTCAGAGCGATTGATGCACCAACTGCCTGACCAATTTTCATGACCTTAGTTTTATCTCTGTTTATCCCCAAACCAACTCTACTACCAGTCTCATTAACAGCCCTAATGAACGAATTAATCTCATCAACATCATTAGCCAAGAAGGCCAAATCATCTGCATAATCTAAATCAGAAATTTTGAAATCTCTAGACCATTTAAGGCCAAAATCTTTCCCTTGAAGTGAATTTCACATAACATAATCAATAACCAAGCTAAAGAGAAAAGGAGACAAAATGAACCCTTGTCGAACACCAGAAGTAATGCTAAAAAAATTGCTACAAGCCTTACCAACTCTCACACAAGACTCAGTGTTATTATAGAGAGCTTTCATTATGTTAAGTAACTTGTCAGGTATACCATACGATCTCACAATCAACCACAAATTATGACGATCAACAGAGTCGAAAGCCTTTCTTAAATCAACAAAGCTTGTAACTACAGGTTTTAAAATCTCTAAACATTTCTCAAGAATATGCCTGAATGAAAATATCTGATCTGCATATCCCATACCACTTCTGAATCCACAATGCTCATCACGCAATTGCCCGTCAACCAGATTCTCATGGAACAGAGAGTAGTCTGATACCCCTATAGTTATCAGAAGAATTGCGATCACCTTTTATAAAAATAGGGATAACAATAGCTCCGGTAAAATCCTTAGGAATGCCTTTATGCCTTTATCACCAAAGATATTAAAAAGAATTTAGGCATACTGTTCATAACCCTATTCGCCAATCTATAATTATCCATTCGGGCAACATGGCCAAACCAGCGCAGTCTCTCTCTGCACAATATGCTGCTTAGAAGAGTTTGCAGACACCTTTCCGTAACCAGATCATTAGTTACAGGGTTGAACCATCTAATGACCATGATATTATGTAAGCATCTAGAATCAAAAGCATCTAGTTTCCTGTTGTTTACAAAGAATCGAAGTTTCACTACCATAACTAATCCTAGAAAGAACCAGACTATTACACAATCTAATTTTAATCTTTCGGTCTATATGCCTATTTCTCCACACTCTCCATAGATTCTTAAAATTCCCGACAGCAATACCTATCCGTCTATTAATCTCATTCCGCACATCACCAATATCTGTTACATAGCTCATAAGATAATTAAACTGTGACACCTGCTGAAGACTGCGACCATTCAGATTAACTGAATCACAGCCTGCCTGACCAAATTTCATCTCTTTAGTTTTCCATCTGTTTATAACCAAACCTACTCTACTACCAGTCTCATGAACAGCTCGAATGAAGGAGTTCATCTCATCAACATCTTTTGTCAAAAGGGGTAAATCATCAGCATAATCTAAACCAGAAATTTTCGTATCTATCGGACCATTTAAGGCCAAAATCTTTCCATTGCAGTGAATTTCGCATAACATAATCAATAACCAAACTAAAGAGAAAATGAAACAAAGTGCACCCTTGTCTAACCCCAGAAGCAATGCTAAACCAATTGCATCATGCCTTACCGACTCTCGCACACGACTCAGTGTTATTATAGAGAGCTTTCATTATATTAACTAACTTGTCTTGTATGCCATACAATATCACAATCAACCACAAATTATGACGATCAATAGGGTCGAAAGCCTTTCTTAAATCAACAGAGCTTGTAAGTACAGGTTTTTGAAACTCTAAACATTTCTCAAGAATCTGCCTCAGTGAAAATATCTGATCTACACATCTCCTCCACATCTGAATCCACATTCCTCATCACGCAATTGACTGTCAACCAGATTCTTAATTCTATTAAGCACAATCATGCAAATAATTTCTGTTCTGGAACAGAAAGTAGTCTGATCCCTCTATAATTATCACAAGAACTGTGATCACCTTTTTTAAAAAATAGGGATAATACTAGCTCTGGTAAAATTCTTACGAACACCATAGTTTGTAAGGATTTTACCAGAGTCAGCAGATTTACACAATCGGCGAAATTTTTTTTTTTTCCGGAGAATTTTAGACATCCATGAGGTAACCGAAACATTCCCAGCTCTAAGCATTTCAATAGTCATTTCATCTACCTCTGGGGATTTATATAGTTTAAGTTTGGAAAGAGCCGAAATAACTTCAGACTGTGTATACTCATGTATACCAATGTATACCTAACATAATTCGAAAATTCTTTTTTAGTTGAATTGTTACTATCGAAATATTATTATTGGCATTTTTCAAATGATTTGGCAGTTTGCCTTTATATAGTTAGAGGTCACAAAATACGGAAAAACCGAAGTTTTTAGCTGATATTGCAAGTGATCTGTTTAGGATAGAAATTCGAAATATCAGTGTCAAAAGATATTCCATTGACAGCAAAATTCTGTTCCCTTTTCTCAGAGAAGTGTTTAAAAAAAGAAAAGCAACTTTTTAATTTTAAAGAGTAAGAGGGAAATCCTTTTTATACTGTATAAATACTAATGAAGTATAACTATTTTAATTTTCCCAATCACCCATTAGTTGGAATTTAAACTTTTAAAGGTTGAAAGTACGGGTAGAGGAAAATCTGCTGAAATTTTTAAAAATGTGAATCACAATATTTTAATACTCATGCAAGGCGAAAAGAATTTTTCAATTAGCCTTAACTGGCATAGTGGTTAGGCAGCTAGCGACTGTTCCAGCAAGGCAAACTTTGTGTGTTGTGTTAGCTCTAACTAAGGCAGTGGTCAGCAGTGACTTCGGTCGTAGTAGGGCATGTCCTTGAATGAGGCCTGTAAAAGCTAGGAGTAGCTTCTAGGATTCTCTCTGTCCTATATGTCGCAAATAATAAAAAAAAAATTATCCACCAACCAAAATTTCAAAAAACCAAAAATTCCAATTTTTAACATAAATACTACATCGTTTTGTAATTTTCATCCGAAATTTTGAACTTTTTCCTCCATTAGAGGGCGCAATTTAAACTTTTCGAAATGAAGAAAGTACAAATAGTGATATATTACATTTCTTTTAACACATATCTCTGAAAATAAAACTGCTGAATGTATGAGATGGAGAGAGAGTCGACAAAGTGAAAAATTTAAATTAATTTAACAGCTTTATTAATTCTAACAATAGTAGAATTCATTAATGCTTTTCTTACAACACGTATTATTGTCGGCGCATTTTTCAGTATCGGCGTAATATTCCGACGGCATTTTTGTTCTCGGTGTAATACTGGATGGCGTTTGTATTCTCGGCGTAATTTTGCGACGGAGTTTTTGTTTTCGGCGTTATGTCGGGACGGCATTTTTGATCTGGGCGAATTGTACACTTGGCGTTTTTACTTTTGGCGAATTGCACACAGTCGGCGTTTTTCCGGCAGCATTTCGCAGTGATACCATGTGGAGTACACTGGTAAACGCTTGAAGCTGACTGAGGTTATAACAGCGGCAAAAGAATAGCTCTATATATATCAATAGTAGCAATTTTTATTTATCATATATCAGTGATTAAAAATTTAGTGTAGTAATTAAATACAATAAAAAATAATATAAACTTTTTGAATAAGTAAGTGATGTCTTGTGAGGGTCCTCTTTCCATGTGGCCCCTAGCTATCACCTAGTACGCCTTATTATATATCAGCCTCTGCTTTGAATGCAAGATAACAGGAAACTCGATGCTTTTCATTCTACTGTAGATGGTTACGCAGTATCTTGGGCATTAGGTGGTTCAACCTTTGTAAGTAACGATGAAGTTAGGGAAAGGAGTCGGCAACCTCGTTTGAGCTGCATATTCTGCGTAGAGGGACTCCGTTGGTTTGGCCATGTTGCCCGTATGTATAACTATAGATTAGCGAATAGGGTTATGAACAGTGTGCCTAAAGGCCTCAGAAAGAGGGTTGGGTTGGGTTGCTTTACCTCTGAGCGGCACTTTTTTGCACACAATGGGCTAAATGGCCAGGTCACATGGACCCGAAGGCTCAGAGAAGGTTGGGGGAGGGGACACACTGGAACAGCTGTTGGGAGACAGATGGTAGCCTCCCGTCAAGGCCATCCAGCGTGTTCCTTAACGTGCACAGGGTATGGCTCTCCCGCACACGGGGCCACGGCTTAACGTCCCTTCCGACGGACGGCAGCCTTTCCAAGCCCATCGGTGTCCCCTACTGACTGTGAGCAGGGCGGGGAATTTTGCGGAGATAAATCTCAACACTGACCTAGCTGGGACTCGAACCTGGGAACTACAGATTACAAGCCTGACACGCTACCGACTGAGCCACCCCCGCCCCACTCCAGAAAGAGGGTGAAACCTAGGATACGGTGGGCAGACAATGTCAAACAGAACTTTATTAGAATTGGTCTACAATGATGAGATGCAGCAGTAGTAGCTCAGGAGATATATAATTGTAGAACTGAATTTCCTAATCAGGTTGGACCTTCGTAAACCATGGCTGCTTGAGGATGATGATGGTGATGAGTCCCTGTAGTTCCTGTCACAGAGTTCTATATGTAAAAATCTACTGTTAAATTAAATGACATATAATTTTTTTAACGTAAAGCATTATTTTCTCCTGTGGGTTAATCCTTTCACTCTTTTTTTTTTGCACCTTTTTCGCAAGACCTGCATCATCATTGACTGCAGCGAAATCTGCTTTGGAAATCATCGTTCTGAAATTGGTCACTTTCAAAACAAAGGCAAGGTGGCATTTAGTTAAATAAACATTATGATATATAGATTTTTAATGTCAGTTATTTTCAAAATTACCTAAGATTTTTTAGATTTGGAACGATATAATTTTGGTGTTGTCAAGGTTTTTGAGCACAGCTGGTTTAATTTAGAGGTCCTGTATAGTTAAAGGCTGGCCATCTCGGTGATTCACTGCCATTGGTTGATTGAATCACGTGGTTTATGGGCGCCATGTTTTGTCGAACTCTGAAACGAAAGTCGATATGCTTCTAGATGTGCTTAGGTAAAGCTCCTTAGTTGATGTAATTTTATGTATTTTGTACTCCATTTTTTTGCATTCAAAAGGTTTATATTTTAATCATACCTCACTGTGTCGCCTTTGGGTGCTAAAATTGCATTGAGAAAAGAAAATTAATGAAGATTTTTCCTAGAGAGATTATTAGAAGAATGCTATGGACGGCAAAAGTGACAAGAAACAACTGGAAACCAACAAATAATTCCTTTTTATGTGAAGTAAGTTTTAGTTTGTATTAAAATGTATGTCATTTATTTCATTATAGTAGTTTTTATTTATAATGTGAAGTTATATTTGCACTGGAACCTAACATTTTAACTAAATGCAGACTCAGAGAATATGCAAGATTTTCCAAGATATTTAATATGATATACAAAGTAAATTTGATCATAAATGGAAATTACACAGTGGTTTTAAAACTTATTTTGTTCCCAGGGAAAATTATTTTATAGAAATTAATGTTTTAAACTGAAGATGACGGTTGCAAAATTCCTAACATTAATTTTGTCTCTCTGTATTACATGAAAGACACTTTAATAGCTTATGTATGTTTAAATGTATGAATAATATTGAATTTTTTTAAATTACTAATTAGAATGAAATGCAAATAAATGTTTTAAACATTCAACTTGTGTAACAGAAAACTTTCGAAAATATTTTAAGATTTAATACTTTTGATCAAAATTTTATACTTTTGCTCTCATAATATCTGAGTTTGCTTTAGATCTCTCATTCTGTATCACTGAAGGAAATTTTAAAGAAATTAAACCTGACTTTTCAAACAATTACACAAAGGTAACTGCCATATCGTTTGGTCATACTGAGACAAGAAGACAGCAATTACCATGCGTGTCAGTAAAAATACAAAATTCAAAGGAAAATGAAATGTAATATCAACAGATATAAATGTTGATTTAAATGGATCAAATTCCACTCTATGATATTTTAAATATTGCCTTTGCATATACGGATTTAAATGTTTTCATGCTGATGTAATGATTAGTAATAGCTAAATGTGTAATGATTAGTCTTAGTTAAAAACAACTGTTCATCATTTAGTGGAGAGAGGAGTACATTCTTAAATATTAAGGGAAAACATTAAAATTGTGAAATATACTTAATCAAAAATTAGTTGAAATTTATAATTTTAATGTGCTATTTCTTTTATCTGCTCTACTATAATCACTATTTAAAGAGGGGCAATTGTTATCAACCATCAACGTTATCAAAACTCTGTGCTGAAACGTTGATAAAGTAAAAGTAATATTAACTTATATGTGTAATATTAAGTTCATAAAGTAACATAATGTTACATATATATATATTCCTTTAAATATTTAAATATATGATTTCTCTTCAGTAAATGATGAATAATTGTCAACCGGCTAATTATTACAATACCTCTGCTGAAAACATTTATATGAAAGAATTACAGCATTTTACCTTACGGTTCACTTTACTGAGTGACTATGGTTCAACATGGACATCTGCAATTTTTTTTTCCCACTGCACCAATTGATGAGATGGGGAGTATTCTTTACAACGGTGCAAAATTTAAACGATTTAGAGAAAAAGTTGGATACAAGGGTGTAGGTAGGTTTTTTCTTTCAGGTTCGGAAAAAGAAGTAATTTGTGTAAACAATAAAATATAACAAATAGTTATTTATAATAGTTTCAAAGATTACTGTTTTCCAGAATATTCTTGGAACAGAAAATTCTTGTATGCTACATTTTACTTACTTTTCCTGTAGCAGAAATTTCCTGCTCTAGTGTATATCATGTATGGCTGGCTTGATAAAATCTGTATTTGTTTGCAATATAAAAAGGCTTTGGTTCAAAGTATGGGTAATTGTCTTTTCTAACAGGGGCCTTGATTATGCAGAAAACAGTAGAAGTTATGCTCATATGTTGCTCACCTTTGCATTGATTGTAAAATTTTGTCTATTTTTAGGACCATTTTGATGAATCACAATGGGAAAAACCCCGTGTGGATGGTAAGAGGAATCTTAAATGTACAGCTGTGCCCACCATCTTTTCTCACATTCCACCAATTGAAAAGCATCGATATTTGACCTACAGTAAAGAAAATGATAATGAGAATTCTGTGGATAGTGAAATAAATTTTGTTGAGCATAACTACTGCAAAGTGCTTCAATGTGAGTTTCAGAACAATATTTTACCATGTGAAAATACTTGCAATGAAACTACTAATGCTGGTAGTTGCACAATGACGATCCATCTAAAGAAATGTATAAATAAACAAACATCAGAAATTAAACTTTTAAAATCACATCTCCATAAGAATAATATAAGTAAATGCAAACTGAGGGAACAACAAACATGTTTATTTAAAAATTAGAAAAAATTTCTTAATCAGAATCAAATAAATTCTTTATGTTTAAAATCACCCGAGGGTTTCAGTGGAGTGATGGAACATTAAACAAGCGTTGAAATTATGGTTTACATGTGGTACAAGTGGTTATAAAGAGTTGTTACATTGGAAATATCCTTTACCTTCACTTAGGACTCTGAGGAGAAAGTTTCAAGAACTGAAGTTTCACTCAGGAATTCAGACAGAGATTTTTGAAATACTAAAATCAAAAGTAGGTCCCGTGGTGTCTGAATAGCAAAAGGAATGTGTCCTTTTGCTAGATGAAATGGCAATATCTCCTGGAGTGTAATTTGATCCAGCATTAAACTCTTTATTAGGTTATGTAACACTCGGAAAGCAAACTGATATTGCAACAAAAGCTTTAGTTTTCATGCTGAGTGGAATAAGCAGTAGGTGGAAACAGACTGTTGCATATTACTTCACAAATGATCATTTACTGGATCTCTACTTGTTAATGTAGTCCACAGGATCATTAAAAATGCAGAACACATTGGTCTAAATGTGGTAGCAGTCACTTCTGATATGAGACGCAGTAATCAAGCCACGTTAAAAAAATGTAACATTGTTGTAGTAAAATATAGTAAAACTGAATATAGTTGTGTGCATCCATGTGACCAATCAAGGCAGTTGTACTTCATTGCTAATGTCCCACACTTGTTAAAAAATGTTAGAACAGCTCTAACTGACAACAAAATAATTATAATTTCAAAGGAAATTCAAGAAAAATTTGAACTACCAACAAATTTTATTTCTCTTGAACATATCCAGTTATTGTGCCAACATCAAGACACACACCAATTAAAGACAACCCGAAAGTTATGTACTGAGGATCTTAATCCAAGGCATTTTGATAAAATGAAAGTTGGAAAAGCAAAGAATGTCATTAGTCATATTTGAGTACAGGATTGCAATATTTAGTTGAAAACGAAAATTATGATGTATCTTTGAAGGTAACTTCTTGGTTTATAAAATTAGTTCAACGTTCGTTTGATCTTATGACGTCAAGAAATCCAGTGGTAGCTCTAATAAAAAAAGGTGAGGAATATGATAAAACAATTAGTTTTCTGAATAGTTGTATCACTGTTTTTGAAAACCTTAAATTTGGTATTACAGGTTACTGGAAACCATGTCAAAGTGGATTAATTTTAACAAAAAATCTATCATTGATTTGCAGAGATTATTCCTTGAAGAAAAACAATATTGTTTTCTTTTAACCTCCAGATTCATACAGGATTGTTTGGAAAGTTTGTTTTCGTGTTCGAGGCTTAAAAACCCTGTTCCAAATGCCTTTACAATTCAGGATTAATTTGAAATTAATATGTGTTGCTCAATATTTGAAATATGGCAGCAATAGTAATTATGATGAAGACGATAGAGAGTTTTTGGCAGAATTTCTGAATATACCTTCATGGCAATCGGAATATAAAAAGAGCAAATTTATTAAGATCAAATTCCCCAAGGAGTGGTTTATTTCTTCAAATGAGCCATCTTTATCGGAAAAAAATGTTCTCTATCATATATGTGGTTACATTGTTTCTCAAATAGCTTCCCATGACAAAGTGTGTAAAAAATATTTGGCATCAATCAAGACTGCAACGCCTTTAGATACACAGTATGCAGCTTTAAATTCACTACGCTGTTATGAAGCAAATTCGTTAGTTACAGTGAATGAACAGTGCTTTTATTTCTTTTTACACTGTGAATACTTATTCCGCAAATTGCAGACATTTTATATTCTTAATACACCGCTGTCTGCAAATGTAATTATTTCTAATTTGCAAGAAGACATTTGTGATAAATTTATTTTCCTGTCTTGCCATGATATTACTCTGAAGATGTTAAAACGTTTCGTTATTTTTAGACTACGGATTTGGAGTGCAGAGAAAAAAAGGCAATTAAGAAGAGAAAAAAGAAGTGAAAAAGGCAGTAAAAGCATTGCAATGAGGATTCAAGTAGAAAAAATTATTTAATGTGTTTGCTTTCATATCAAAAAACATAACTAAGCGCCAATTTGTATAGCCTTGATAGATTGAAAAATGACCTTTAACTTTGAAGGACAGCCGAATTCAAAGTTTCGTATCTTTTCTGATATTTGCAATCAAAACACCCGTACAAAAATTTTTTACGTTTTCAGAACCTGTTGTTGAAGATTTGATCTCTACGTGACCTGTATTTGACCTTAAGGGACATGTCAGAGGTCAGATTTTTACTTTTGTCCAGCTCGATTACGTCGATTGACCTCGCATCCTTTTTTTATATATCCAGCCTTTCTAAATATCTATTACATATATCACTTGTTATGATCGACCGCTGTTTTGGAGGTACACTGGTAGGACCACTTTAATCAATCCACCGAAAAAAAAAATCTTAAATCCACAAATGGCAAGAGGAAAAACCTAGTGAAATCAAGTAAGTATTGAAAAAGATTTTCTTTAAATATTTACTTCATCCGTAACAATATTTTCTGATAAAAGTTAAGAGCTCCGGAGCTTTAAATTTGTTTTGTAGTTGAAACAGTGTGAAAGCAACAATATTTTGTTCAAAATTATATTAAAAAATATGCCATGAAATTTACTCTTAGTTCTTCGCTCTCTTCTAAAGTGTTTCCAATCGTAAGCACTGAAATCATATTCAAATATTAATGTGTGCTTTTCCCTAATCCATAAGTAATAGTTCAATACCTACCATTCAGTTCGGACACCTAACAATCGGAGCGACGACAAAACATGGCGTCCATTTTTGAAATGGCCAACCTCTACCTATATAAGGCCTCTAATAAAATAAAAAATAAATACCTCCTCAAGCAGCTGCTTGCCACAGAGGTCTGACAGGAGCCTGTCAGTTTATATGCCACAGTAGAAGATCTGAGAGGATGGCAGGACCTCAGCAGTAAACAATACGAACATCCATGCCTTATCGGGGAATTTAATTCAATTTGGAGCTTAAATTTCTCTGTGAGATTGGCATCACTACTCAATTTTTCAATCTGGCAATTCTAATGTTAGCCACACGAAGACGATCCACATGTTTTATGTACAGGGCAAATTAGAATTTTATTTTTTTGATTTCTATTTACGCCCCATTTTAGGAAGGACATATATATAGCTAACTAGATTTTAATATCTGAATTAAATCATGGCTCCAACAAGTCCACTTCTCGTCCGTAAGTGTGTAATATATTTTCATGTATTAGCCCTGAAAAGTAGCTTCACGTGTTAAGGTTCAGGGTAAACAAAAATTTACGCAGCTGAGAAAATATGTATCAGAAAGAGGACGCTAAATTTAAAGCAGTTAGAAAATTTTTCAAAAAGAATATGTTGTTTAATCCGTTATGAGTTGGTTCTCTGTAGTTCATAACTGGATTACCTTTGATAGATATATTTGTTTTAACGTTAACCAGTTAGATTTTAGTACCTTTTAATAGCTCATGTTTAAAAGAATGCAATAAATTTACATTTTTGTGCCAAGGAATATTTAGTGCTAAAACTTTTTTCCCTGTTCTGACCAAATTTTTTCGAATATTTGGAAACTGGGTTATTACCATAAAATCATTAGATACATATTTTGAAATGTTTTATTTGTGAACTTAACCTTTTTTCTCAGCTGAAAGGTATTGAGATATATCTTTCATAAATAAACTGACATATTTCGTATCTAAAAAGGTAGTATGTAGTTATTGATAAAAAGGCTTTTGAATATCATTTTTATGGGCTAAGATGATAATACTTTGGATAATAACTACAAACATTGTCATTTCAATATTTTTTGTTATTTGTCCCAAAATAGTGGCCGTTTACAAATTTTACCATACTTTGTATGTAGACTGATTAGATTCACAGAGTTGCTGCTGAAGACAGTAACCTTATCATTCCTAAACCTGAATAGTAGGCAAACTGTTAAAGTTGCTAAATAACTTATGGTAATATTTTACTGCTGCAGACTCCTAAAGAATTATTAAATCTAATAATTTTACTGATTACACAACATTTCTGAGGCTAATAAAATATATTAAGTAGTATTAGCTGGTTTTAATGTGAAGATAAAATGTTCACTTTACCAATCAAATACTGTGGGCTACACAGTGAACTTACTAACAAAATTGCAATTTATCATCAGCCTTAGGGTTCTTGTGCAGCAAAAGAAAAAGGCAAGGAGATGGGCCATATTGTGATAAAACTATCCAATATACCAGTGGTTAAATTGTTGACCAATAAATTTGAGCTATATGGAAGAGTAAAGTGCATATTTATTCCACTAAATGAAAAAAATTAACAGATCCTTTTTTTTTATTCTTTCAACCTATCTTCAGACTTATATAATTACTTAAGATGAAGATGAAGTTTTATTTCAGTCAACCAGGAGATATTTGAATATATATTTCTGTTGGAATGAAAAGTTTTGATCTAATGACTACTCTCAAAAATTAGAAAACTGACCCAGGCTGTGCTTTTTATTACAGTCTATCTCATTTGTTGACTTCCAACATTTTTTTCATGAAGCATTTAACAACACTCAAAAACAAAACCGTCTAATTGGCATCCATAAAGAGCAGAGTGAAAGGGCATTTGCAAACTGCTGGATTTTGTTACATGCTTATCCAGAGAAAGGGATGGCAGTTTTCTGAACAAAAATTACAGTAGAGGTACACAGTGCAGTAATTAAAGTAATTTAATTCTCTATGACACTCTTAAATGTTTTTAAGCACTTCGACACATGGACTATGCCATCAAGTATCAATAATTATTAAAGAGAGATTTACGTACCATGCCGTAGAGGATGGGAAGTAACAGGAGCTTCTTGGAATGCTTTTGGTGAGAAATTTAAAATTCAACGTTCTTGCCAGCAAGTAACGTCTCAGTGGAGATTAAAATAATGATGACGACTGCCAATGGTCTACCTGCATTGGCGAATGAAATAACCATATATACTTTTGATAGCATAGAGGTCTTAAAAAAGTTTTAGATCCACGATGTGCGTTTCGCACCTTTCCTATCAGCACTTCGTCGGGTGTGAAGTGAGAAACAATGCAGGAGAGGCAGTTGGTTGGTGAGTAAGGGGGAGGAAATTGACGTCAGTAGTTCAGCTCCAAGGGTCAGAGTGGTCAGCGGAAATGCGGGTGGTGGTAATGCGATCTGCATGTAATGGAGGTTGGGAGAGGGTGTGGGATTATGGAAAATTGCCAAGATCTGTGTATGTCGAGGGAAGCATCACTATTTGTGGGTAGTAATTCATATTTATAATGAGTGGGATACTTTTAGTAAATTAATAAATTTCATAAACTGAAATATAGGGTTAAGATAATTATATTATTGAGGGTCTGAATAATGGTTTTCGTATTGGTATTACTATTGGGAGTTTGTGTGGGGGGGTACATTAATCGCTGATTTTAGAGGTATTATGGAGGTGTTCTAAAGGGTTAGGTGAGTGTGTATTATTGCAAGTGGCAAATGGGGATCAGCGATGAGAGAGGAGAGTGTTTAGGGGGCCTGGAATTTCCGAGGTGTGTTATATCCCCTAAGTATCAGACGCCGTGCTGGGGGGAGGGGGACAATATCTGTGTTGCAGAGTTCAGTGAGTTTTACGTTAATGAGGATATTTTCTGTGACAGCTAGTTGGAATTTGGTAGGTGGGGATACTATAATTTTAGCAGAGTGAAAATTGTGGGGAGATTGTTTTCGGTGATTGCTTGAGATAGTGCGGTGTTTTGTAGTTTATTTAAGATGTCATATTTGTGCTCTTTAAGTCAGGCTTTAAATGGGCATGAGGTTTTACCTATGTATTTGTCTTAAGCTTGGAGAAAAATAAAAATTTAAAGTTTGAGCACATTGATTTCATACTTCAAAGGGCATTCTTTACACTGGGCAACAAATTTTCATAAAAGTCATGCCTCTGAGATAAAAGTAGCCATTTCTTAAAAATTTCAAGGTGCTGAACATGAATATGACAAGGAAAATGCAAAATTGGCTCTGATTTATGAGAAATCCTCAATAATTTCTTATATAATAGAGTAATACGTACATATGACGTATCGGTAAAACTCTGCTTCTCCTTCTGATGTCGTTTTGCCCATCCTTGTACAGCTGCTCAGGATCATCTCTGGTGAGTGTCCAACAGTAGTCAGCCAACATTGAAGTGGACCAGTTTCCATGGTATAGTTTCTCAATCGTTGCAATATCTTGGTGAAAATGTTCACTGTGCTCATCACTAACCATGCCGCAGTTCTTGGGGAAAAAATCTTAGTGGAAATGCTGAAAGCGGATCTTTAAGGACATATTGCAGCCATGCTTGTGATGCAGAGACAACATGCCCTTAACCAATGTCTTGTAATTGTCTGCCCTGAAATTCCCGAGGAATTTAGTTGACAGCAGACAAAAACGTGCCCCAAGCCTTTTTCTTGTCACCCTGCAGCAGGTTGTTGAACATCTGGTCTATAAACAGCTTGCGGATCTGAGGATCCACAAAAATTCCCTCTTTAATTTTCGCTTCGCTGAGTCGAGGGAATTTGTCAGCCAAGTACTTGAAAGCTGATGCAGTCCAGTCCATGGCTTTTACTAAGTTTTTCATCACACCGAGTTTCATGTGTAGGGACAGTAGCAGGATTTTGTGCATTTCTGCCAGTCTAGGGGTTCCACATCCTTCTCTCCGACCTTCAGAGATTTCCTCTGAGGCCAGTTTCTCTTCACATAGTTCAAAGTCTTCACTCAGCTGTCCCATTCACATAAGAAATGGCAGTACTTCATATATCCCAGCTGCAGAACTATCAACAGAGCCACTACCTTCAAGTCACAACAGAGATGCCAGCCATACTTGATGTATTGAAGACAGTTCAACAACTGTTTTAGGTTGTTGTGGGTTTCTTTCTTGTAGACAGCGTGTCCGACCGGAATGGATGGAAGTCGATTTCCATTATGAAGAAACAGCACCTTGAGACTCAATTTCGAGGAGTCTATGAATAGTTGCCATTCTTGAGGGTATGTTTGATTCCGAGGGCATTCACCATGCCATCTACATTGGAGCAGAAAACAAGGTCATCTTCCTTTCTGAAGTAAGGAGCAAACTGCTCATGACGAGTTCTAAACGAAGTTGGACATTTTCCTTAAGAAGATTCCATTGTTTAAATCTTGATCCAAGTAACTCTGCTTTTACCTTGGACAGCTCCAAATTGCAAACGAGATAGTTCATTTCTTCTTTGGTGAGAATGTGTGGTGCAGATGACGCACCATGGCAGGCGTAATGATCATCATTAGACACCGAAGGCTGCAGAGAACCCGATGTCGGTTCGCCTCCCTCCTCATTGTCTGAATCAATGGAAAATTCTTTTGGAGGTTCAGGAACGGGAAAGCCTTCATCGTGCGGAACTGGTCTGAGAGCGGATTGTATATTCGGGTACGCTATTGTCAACTTCTTTTTCCTTGTGATTCCTCCAGAAACAGGTGGACCCATGCAGAAGTAGCAGTCATTTGCATGATTGCTTAGCTCTCTCCAAACCGTGGGAACAGCATCGCCACTTTTTCGCCTCTCAGCCACTTTGGAAGATTTCTTGCACATGTATTGCAGCATATATGTGAATTTTTCTTTAGATAAGGCCAATAAAATTTGTTGATTGGCTCTTGTTTGGGAGAGACAGACGGTCATGTATAAACGACTCAGTCCGCATTGAGTACATAGGTAACCATTTTGCAACGCTGCATTTTAAATTCCGGATTGCAACATGTGTTGTATTGTCTGATGCAATATAGTTGAGTCATGACATCGCAGATGATCGTGGACAAAGATGATGCAGTTATTAGTTGTAAGCGATGTCTCATAGGGTGAACAAATCTTTTTAGAAACTCCCATTTACCCCTGAGTCTTAAGTACAACACAAGTAATCCTTGCAGTTTTAATCCAGCAATAGTGATGCCTCATAACTGTGTTACTAGTGCAGATACATTTTGTTACATTTACAGGGAAGTGAATTTTGCAAGCCAGAAAAGGGCCATCACTCCAATAGTGAAAGTGGCGTATGAGTTTTATTTTGGATGCAAGATCAGAGACCAGGACAAAGCCTGGGCCCCACATATATGCTGCAGTATGTGTGCAAGAAATCTTCCGAATTAGCTGAAAGGCGATGGCAACCCAGTACAAAGTTTATAGTTAGATTTTGGCAAGTGCTGGACTTCTATAGTACTGTTCAGCCCCAATGGTGGATAATGGTAAACATGGCATCTCCCAATAGATGTAGTGCAGTCTCTGAATTGCGAAGCATCTGGGTTTTGTCATTCATTATATTACCTGTTCCTATGGTTTGGAGAGAGCCAAGCAATCATGCAAATGACTGCTACTTCTGCTTCATTCCACCTGTTTCTGGAGGCATCACAAGGAAAAAGAAATGGACAGTAGCGTACCCGAATATACAATCTGCTCTCCAACCAGTTCCGCACGATGAAGGCTTTCCCGTTCCTGAACCTCCAAAAGAATTTTCCATTGATGCAGACAATGAGGAGGGAGGCGAACCGACATTGGGTTATCTGCAGCCTTCGGTGTCTAATGATGATCGTTATGCCTGCCATGGTGCGTCATCTGCACCACACATTCTCATCAAAGAAGAAATTAATGATCTTGTTTGTAATCTGGAGCTGTCCAAGGTCAAAGAAGAGTTACTTGGATCAAGACTTAAACAATGGAATCTTCTCAAGGAAAATGTCCAACTTTGTTTAGAACTCGTCATGAGCAGTTTGCGCCTTACTTCAGAAAGGAAGATGACTTTGTGTTCTGCTCCAATGTAGATGGCCTGGTGAATGCCCTCGGAATCAAACATGACCCTCAAGAATGGCAACTATTCATAGACTCCTTGAAATTGAGTCTCAAGGTGGTGTTTCTTCATAATGGAAATCGACTTCCATCCATTCGAACACGCTGTCTACATGGAAGAAACCTATGACAACCTAAAACAGTTGTTGAACTGTCTTCAATACAGTAAGTATGGATGGCATCTCTGTTGTGACTTGAAGGTAGTGGGTCTGCAGCTGGGATATACGAAGTACTGCTGTTTCTTATGTGAATGGGACAGCTGAGTAAAGACTTTGACTTAGGTGAAGAGAAACTGGCTTTGAGGAAATCTCTGAAGGTCGGAAAGAAGAATGTGGAACACCCAGTGTTTCATATGTGAATGGGACAGCTGAGCAAAGACTTTGAACTATGTGAAGAGCAACTGGCCTCAGAGGAAATCTCGGATGGTCGGAGAGTAGAATGTGGAACACCCAGAACTGGTAAAGATGCACAAATTCCTGCTACCTTCCATATACATCAAATTTGGTGTGATGAAAAACTTCATAAAAGCAATGGAGTTTCATCATGTTTCAATGGCCATGCATCAACTTTCAAGTATTTGACTGACAAATTCCCTTGATTCAGTGAAGCAAAAACTAAAGAGGGAATTTTTGTGGGTCGTCATATCCACAAACTGTTCAGAGACCAGGTATTTGACAACCTGCTTTGGGGTAATGAGAAAAAGGCTTGGGATGTGTTTCATCTGGTGTCAACTAAATTCCTTGGGAATGTCAGGGCAGACAACTACAAGAAACTGGTTAAGGTCATGTTGTCTCTATATCACAAACTTGGTGTCCTTAATGATCCACTTTCCCCATTCCCACTTAAATTTCTTCCCCAACAACAGCAGCGCGGTGAACGTTTTCACCGGGACATTACAACAATGGAGAAACGATACCAGGGAAACTGGTCCACTTCAATGTTGGCTGACTACCGTTGAATGCTCACAGAGATGATCCCGAGCAGCTGTACATGCGACAGGCAAAGCGATGTCGGAAGTAGAAGTGGAGTTTTACCGATACATGTCATATGTACGTATTACTCTATTATATAAGAAACTATTGTGGATTTCTCAGAAATCGTAGCCAATTTTGCAGTTTCATTGTCATATTCATGTTCAGCACCTTGAAATCTTTAAGAAATGGCTACTTTTATCTCAGAGGCATGACTTTTCTGAAAATTTGTTGTCCAGTGTAATCATTCCCTGTTCAAATTCCAACAAGTCCTTTACTCATCTCCACTGTATTGGCTTCATACTGACAAACCCAGCCCATACTGTCTACACCTACCCATCTCATGATTTACGCAGTATATAAGTTTTGTGAAATACCCGTGTAAAATCAAAACCAACAAAAGAATACCCCCTCAAGCAGCTGCTTGCCACAGAGGTCTGGCAGGAGCCTGTCAGTTTATATGGCATAGTAGAAGGTCTGAGACTCCTTGAAATTGAGTCTCAAGGTGGTGTTTCTTCATAATGGAAATCGACTTCCATCCATTCGAACACGCTGTCTACATGGAAGAAACCTATGACAACCTAAAACAGTTGTTGAACTGTCTTCAATACAGTAAGTATGGATGGCATCTCTGTTGTGACTTGAAGGTAGTGGGTCTGCAGCTGGGATATACGAAGTACTGCTGTTTCTTATGTGAATGGGACAGCTGAGTAAAGACTTTGACTTAGGTGAAGAGAAACTGGCTTTGAGGAAATCTCTGAAGGTCGGAAAGAAGAATGTGGAACACCCAGTGTTTCATATGTGAATGGGACAGCTGAGCAAAGACTTTGAACTATGTGAAGAGAAACTGGCCTCAGAGGAAATCTCGGATGGTCGGAGAGTAGAATGTGGAACACCCAGAACTGGTAAAGATGCACAAATTCCTGCTACCTTCCATATACATCAAATTTGGTGTGATGAAAAACTTCATAAAAGCAATGGAGTTTCATCATGTTTCAATGGCCATGCATCAACTTTCAAGTATTTGACTGACAAATTCCCTTGATTCAGTGAAGCAAAAACTAAAGAGGGAATTTTTGTGGGTCGTCATATCCACAAACTGTTCAGAGACCAGGTATTTGACAACCTGCTTTGGGGTAATGAGAAAAAGGCTTGGGATGTGTTTCATCTGGTGTCAACTAAATTCCTTGGGAATGTCAGGGCAGACAACTACAAGAAACTGGTTAAGGTCATGTTGTCTCTATATCACAAACTTGGTGTCCTTAATGATCCACTTTCCCCATTCCCACTTAAATTTCTTCCCCAACAACAGCAGCGCGGTGAACGTTTTCACCGGGACATTACAACAATGGAGAAACGATACCAGGGAAACTGGTCCACTTCAATGTTGGCTGACTACCGTTGAATGCTCACAGAGATGATCCCGAGCAGCTGTACATGCGACAGGCAAAGCGATGTCGGAAGTAGAAGTATAGTTTTACCGATACATGTCATATGTACGTATTACTCTATTATATAAGAAACTATTGTGGATTTCTCAGAAATCGTAGCCAATTTTGCAGTTTCATTGTCATATTCATGTTCAGCACCTTGAAATCTTTAAGAAATGGCTACTTTTATCTCAGAGGCATGACTTTTCTGAAAATTTGTTGTCCAGTGTAATCATTCCCTGTTCAAATTCCAACAAGTCCTTTACTCATCTCCACTGTATTGGCTTCATACTGACAAACCCAGCCCATACTGTCTACACCTACCCATCTCATGATTTACGCAGTATATAAGTTTTGTGAAATACCCGTGTAAAATCAAAACCAACAAAAGAATACCCCCTCAAGCAGCTGCTTGCCACAGAGGTCTGGCAGGAGCCTGTCAGTTTATATGGCATAGTAGAAGGTCTGAGACTCCTTGAAATTGAGTCTCAAGGTGGTGTTTCTTCATAATGGAAATCGACTTCCATCCATTCGAACACGCTGTCTACATGGAAGAAACCTATGACAACCTAAAACAGTTGTTGAACTGTCTTCAATACAGTAAGTATGGATGGCATCTCTGTTGTGACTTGAAGGTAGTGGGTCTGCAGCTGGGATATACGAAGTACTGCTGTTTCTTATGTGAATGGGACAGCTGAGTAAAGACTTTGACTTAGGTGAAGAGAAACTGGCTTTGAGGAAATCTCTGAAGGTCGGAAAGAAGAATGTGGAACACCCAGTGTTTCATATGTGAATGGGACAGCTGAGCAAAGACTTTGAACTATGTGAAGAGAAACTGGCCTCAGAGGAAATCTCGGATGGTCGGAGAGTAGAATGTGGAACACCCAGAACTGGTAAAGATGCACAAATTCCTGCTACCTTCCATATACATCAAATTTGGTGTGATGAAAAACTTCATAAAAGCAATGGAGTTTCATCATGTTTCAATGGCCATGCATCAACTTTCAAGTATTTGACTGACAAATTCCCTTGATTCAGTGAAGCAAAAACTAAAGAGGGAATTTTTGTGGGTCGTCATATCCACAAACTGTTCAGAGACCAGGTATTTGACAACCTGCTTTGGGGTAATGAGAAAAAGGCTTGGGATGTGTTTCATCTGGTGTCAACTAAATTCCTTGGGAATGTCAGGGCAGACAACTACAAGAAACTGGTTAAGGTCATGTTGTCTCTATATCACAAACTTGGTGTCCTTAATGATCCACTTTCCCCATTCCCACTTAAATTTCTTCCCCAACAACAGCAGCGCGGTGAACGTTTTCACCGGGACATTACAACAATGGAGAAACGATACCAGGGAAACTGGTCCACTTCAATGTTGGCTGACTACCGTTGAATGCTCACAGAGATGATCCCGAGCAGCTGTACATGCGACAGGCAAAGCGATGTCGGAAGTAGAAGTATAGTTTTACCGATACATGTCATATGTACGTATTACTCTATTATATAAGAAACTATTGTGGATTTCTCAGAAATCGTAGCCAATTTTGCAGTTTCATTGTCATATTCATGTTCAGCACCTTGAAATCTTTAAGAAATGGCTACTTTTATCTCAGAGGCATGACTTTTCTGAAAATTTGTTGTCCAGTGTAATCATTCCCTGTTCAAATTCCAACAAGTCCTTTACTCATCTCCACTGTATTGGCTTCATACTGACAAACCCAGCCCATACTGTCTACACCTACCCATCTCATGATTTACGCAGTATATAAGTTTTGTGAAATACCCGTGTAAAATCAAAACCAACAAAAGAATACCCCCTCAAGCAGCTGCTTGCCACAGAGGTCTGGCAGGAGCCTGTCAGTTTATATGGCATAGTAGAAGGTCTGAGAGGATGACAGGACCTCAGCAGATAAACAACACACACATCCATGCCTTTCCCGGGGCTTGAACCTAGGTCCCTTAGATCAATAGCCAAGCATGCTAACCACCAATAAATGGAAAGAAGTTCCACAAAAATCCTTGTTATGGATGAAACATGCATTAAAAGTTATATAAATTTATCTCAAATTTCAGTTCAGCAGTAATAATAATCATTAATGTAAGATTATTTTGTACTTTATTTCCACTAATTCAGATTAGCTTAGATTAATTTTGCATACATTTCTTTTTGGTCATGAAAAATGCTCATTGTTAATTTAGACATACACTATCCAATTTGAAAGAAGTCTATGTATGAACTGAATATAAGTTAGAAATTAAGCATTTGTGCCTAGTGCTTAATTTTGAAAATATAGCATTTATATGATATTTTATGAAACAGTGTATTTACAAATCAACTGTATTTAACTTGTGGATCATTGCATGTCAAATGATCCAATATTATTTAAATTTTGACATTGATTTCTCTGATTTGCATGAAATTTTTGTATATATACTCTACCAGCATAGATGGTTAAAACTCCTGAATTTTGAAATTTTGTACCAGTTAGTGTTTGCTCTGCAGAGTATATTAGCTTGCTTCTTGTCTGCCTGAGGATCTACCAACCCTCTGGGGTCAATATCAGTCCTTGTGGCTCGACCCTTTTTCCCCCATAGTGGGGAACTATTGTTCTACTGATTTTCAGATATAGTGCGGCTTTGTCCAAAAAAAGTTTTTCCCCTAAAATGTTTGATGAAGTGATGGGTTTTATTATTTTTTTATGGTACAGTAAGTACACAAAATTTCTGCAAATCAAAAACAGTAAGGTTTTTCTGTTGTATTACTTAACATGGAATGACTTTTATGTAATAGTCTACATTAATCTAGAGAGACATGGGTCAAGTCCCTTTCTGCAAAACAATTTTTTTTCCACAAAACTACTTAAAATTAAGCTTGTTATTAAAAATTAGAAAACATAATTTATTAGTTTAAAAATTCAGTCTAGAAAAGTCTGATCTCACTGCCGATTCAAAACAGGCTTTATTTCATTAAGATGTTGCGAGGCAGTTTGCATTAGAATGGAAAGAATGTAACTTGTTACAAAGGACTGATAATCTCCTTTGATGCTATACTACTGCTACTTCATAATACATATTATATCTACATATATATATGAACTCAATCTGTACCATGTAAAACCAAGTCTATAATCATGAAAACAAAAGTGGCTTCATTTTCTTGACTAAGTAAACTGAGTATTGTATAAATTGAGGGATAGGTATACATACAATTACTAACATTAATTAATAGATTCTGAAAAAAATTCATCGCCGCCACGGCGGGAATCGAACCCGCATCTCTCCAGATTCATGCCAGAGCGTGCTACCATTGCACCATGTGTCAGACAACAAATATTTTCAGAATACGACCTTATAAATCTTCTTCCTGAGACGTGACTGAGACAGCGCTATCTATACTCAAGGAGATGCAACTGTTTCAGTCATTGCATTTGATTATCAGATGTTAATGAGAAGGTCGCTAATGCTAAGACGTTAATATATAATTAAAATCAATCCAAAGTGAGTGCACAGTATTCCCTGTTAAGAAAGACATTAAACATTAATTAATAGATTCTGAAAAAAAAAATTCATCGCCGCCACAGCGGGAATCGAACCCGCATCTCTCCAGATTCATTTCCAGTTGCTAAATTTTACTGCTCAACAGAACATAATTTTGTTATTTTAATAGATTTATATAAATATATATATTTCATGTCAGTCAGTGATGTCACTGTTCACTCATAGAGATGGGGGCGGAGTGGCTCAGTCAGTAGTAGCACATCAGACTCGTAATCTGTAGTTCTCAGGCTTGAATCTCACATTGGCCAGCAATGAGATTTATATCTGCAAAACTCAACCCTGCCTTCAGTTAGTAGAGGACACCGATGGTCTTGGAAAGGCTGCCATCTATTGGATGGGACATTAAGGTGTGTGTTGGATGGCCTTGATGGGAGGTTTCTATCTCCTAACAGCTGTCCATTGGGTCCCCTTCCCTAAACATTGTCTGAGTCCTTGTAACCAGGCCATTTAGCCCACTGTGTATGAAATAGCAACTCAACCATCATGAAGATGGGTAGAAATAAGGATCTGGCTCACGAGTGTAATATGTAGTTTTGGTGTCTGACAAGAACTGACTGAAAGATGGAGACATTTTAATGAGCTGCTGAACAGCGAGACTCCTAGGGAAATATTTGAATTGATTAATGTATTGAGCTCTGAACCAGAGATTGAAAAACCCACATTAGAAGGAATGATTGAAAGAATTTTTCAATTCAAAATTAATAAAGCAGCCAGTATTGATGGGATTGAAACTGAACTAAGTAAAGGAGGAAGAGAATTGTATTAGAAAATTCATAGAGTTATTGAAATGATCTGAGAAATGTAGGCTGCGGGTCTCGAATCCCCGACTCTCCAGATATATGCCGGAGTATTCTATCAGCTTAACCAACCATCAGACGATAATTTGCTTCCAGAATATGACAGTTCAAGTCCTGGTTGGCAATAATTTTTTTCAAATAATATATTGAATTATCTACAGGTAATCTATTGTCGATTGATTATTATTTAACCCTTTGAAGCACGAATTTCGATTTTATTTCCGATTTTAATGACATTTGGTATGGGCCGTCTTTATGTGTAGAAAAATGATGGAGTATACTTCCTTTTTGCAAAAAAATATTTATTTTAACTTTTGTTGTTTTTAACTTTTGTAACCCATGTAGGAAGTGTGGTTTCGCTGTAAAACCAGTCTCCGTTTAGAAATAAAAATTTAAGTAAGTGGTTTCTGTGTGAACCACTATGCTTCAAAGGGTTAATAATACTTAAGTGGGAGTGACTTCCTCATTAACATATGATTCTTTAGCAACAATTGGAAAATAAAAGTTGCCTTCACTTTTTATAGATGGTGCAAAGTCAACCACATGCGGCAAAAGATATAAAGGCCATATTCTGAAAGCAAATTTTCGTCGGATGGTTGGTTTATGTGAAATAATAACCTCTCTTCCTGAAGAGCAGGTACTGCACATAAGGTTGTTTTTTTTTTTTTAAATAAGGCTGCCAAAAATTCTGCACTGGCTACTTCTGGGATTAAATTGCTTTTTAAAAATAAGAGTTGTGTCCAAAATGGGGGAAAAAATCGATGAAGAGAATATACCAGTTTATCAAGAAAATAAGGGAAATTTATGAAGATTACTTCTTAAAGAGAAAAGAACTAATGCTTTCAAGATATTTTCATTTGAGTAGTTGGTGCAAAGTTGGAGATTTCCTCAAGTATTCTTCATGCAATACCCAGGCAATATATTGAGGAATTTGTCTTGTAATGTCAATGAAAAGCCAAATTCAAAAATTAGTATCATGAGACTGAAGGTAAAGATTTAAATCAAGTGTATCCAATCTCAAATTTTATCAATATTTGACCAGTATATAATCATATATGTTATATCACAGCTATATTAAATATATATCATAATATATCATAATATATATCATATATAAATCATAATATATATCACAGCTATAGTAATAGTGCCCAATTCGTAATTTTTCTGACCGGATAGTGCTGTGTAATTAACCTAACAGATTGAATGAAAATAAAATATATAAAATTTTAAATTGCTGATGTTCATCAAAGGATTAATTTACACTAAAGGGGCATCTTCACACCAAGGAATAAATTGTTTGGATAAAGGAAAATATTAAAGAGAAAAATCCTCGTGGAAAATATTCTGTTTTGGATATATGTTTTGATAGAAATTTGGCATAAGAAATATGCCCATAGAAATTTGGTATACAGATGGGTAAAAATGATAGTTAAAAGTGATTCTTCAGCTTTTACAATCAAGAAACCAATACTGTAACAAGGGTGAGGTGACCTGAAGCACCTGTCTCGGGTGCACGGCTGTACGGAGCAAGTGCATCAATATCTCATTTTATACATAATTTTTTGTGTTGTGCTTCGTTTTGCATTATTTTTGTGGTAAATATAAGTACTATTTTATTAGTCCATAGATCCATAATCTTTTAAGGGTAATTTGAAATTTTGCTGCATATGTGAGAATACATGGTTCCAATACTGTGAGAACCTGTTTCAGTTCAGATAGTGTCTAATAAGTTTTTATGAAGCTTAGTATTTTGCTAAGTTTTTCTGTAAATATTTTTATTTGGACATTAAAATTAGTAATATTTACTTTATTTTTCAGTTCGAGGAACCAATGGCATAGCTCTTATGAATGTACCTCCGCAGGAAGGGCCATTTAAAGATTTTAAAAGGTTCAATTTTCATCTAAACATGTAGATTTAATAATCATACTCAAGAAATACATACAATTCACTGTATATATTGTATTTGCTCAAATATAAATTGATTATAATTAAAGTTTTTAAATGTAAGGATAATATAGAATATCATAATTAAACCTTCGTTTGATAAAATTCAGTAATAAAATATGTTTATAATAGTTCACACAGAAAACATAACGACACTTGAACTTAGGCCAAATTTCTAACAAACCCTGACTGGTGGCTAATTCATTTTGAGGTTTTCCCAATAAAATCATAACCACACATTATTTGAAAATGTTTTCAAAACATTTTTAAATGGTATAGTATTAATCCTACAGTGGACAGCCATATTTTTTATTCATGTCATATGTGGATCAGGTCCACTTTCATTGTTCTTTGCTTCTATTGTTGAGAGTTAGGAATATTACCTAGTCACAATGACAATTTCCCAACCTCATATGTAAGCCCAGTCCTAAGGCTGACTATTTCTCCTGAGCTCACTTATTGATATTCATTCCTTCCTCTCTAAGGGTCTAATATTTGATGCAGTAATTAGTGTTCATAATAATTTGTTTGGGTTGGGTTGTTTTACCCCTGAATGGCACTTTTTTGCACACCATGGCTAAATGGCCAGGTCACATGTACTCCAAAGGCTCAGAGAAAGTTGGGGGAGGAGACCCATTGAAACAGATGTTGGGAGAATGGTAGCCTCCCATCAAGGCCATCCAACGTGTTCTTTAACTTGCACAGGGTATGGCTCTCCTGTACACAGGGCCACAGCTTAACATACCATCCGATGGACAGTGTCCCCTACTGACTAAACAGAGTGGGAAGTTTTGCAGAGATAAATCTCAAATACTGACCCAGCTGGGACTTGAACCCGGGAACTGCAGATTATGAGCCTAGTGCACTACTGATGAGCTCCCCTTCCCTGACTTGAACAAGACAAAGCACCTTAACTAAATTATATTAAATCCTAAACTTGTAGGAAATATTAACCATATGACACATCAGTATTTTAAGCATTCAAAAATATTAATTAGGAAAAGTAATTAAAGTATGATGAAGTCGAAAGAAAAGGAAAACAAATAACTAAATAAAACTTGAAAACAAACTTATTAAAAAATATCAGTTTTCACAAGTTTTGAATTGTAGATTTTCCTTTTGTGGACTAATTTTTCAGTTCATTACCAGTCTCTTAGTGTATTTTTATACACAATTCCTTAGAAGGCCTCACCAAGATTGAAAGACATTTTGCAAGATAATAATTGTTAATATTACCCTACAGTACAGTTCACTATACTTGCTAAATATTTTCATTCTAAACTTCTTTCTAGTCAGACCAGGACCTTCTTTTCATCTTTTAGCTCCATCAAACACAGTCCACAGCTCTTCCTCTCTCCCCACTTCCACCAACTCGGCACTCTCTGTGCTGCTTGCCATATCCTTCCTCTCTGCCCCTCCCCTCTCACCTTGTCACCCTTTCTCTTATACCAGTTTCTTTCCTGGAGACAATCCTTTCCCAGCCTCAATATCATTCGTAGGAGAATAGCATGCACAACTTCTCTATTTCTCCTATGCCTGCTTCCCCTCCCCTTGTGTACTTGTCATTCTAGATTGCAGATTTTACATTTGTTTTTTTCTGTCCCCAGTTTCAAACATTCAGCAATAAATTATTACTTGGCATTCCCAGTACATATCAGTAATACAGATCTTGTATACTATAGTTCTTAAACTTCTAAAACCTGTCTTTTGTTCAATTTATTCCTTATGTTGCAGGAGTGGTTCACTCGGTAGTGCACCAGGCTCATAATCTGCAGTTTCTAGGTTTGAGTCCCAGCTGAGTATGCAGTGAGATTTATCTCCACAAAACCCCCTGCCTTTGCCTGCAGTCAGAAGCAGACACTGTTGGGCTTGGAAAGGCCACTGTCTGTTGGATGGGACATTAAGAAGTGGCCCTATATGCAGAAGAGCCATAACCAATTCACTTTAAAGAACATACTGGATGGCCTAAACAGTAGGCTACCATCTGTCTCCCAACAGCTGTTTCAGTGAATCCCCTTCTGCAACCTTCTCTGAGCCTTCAGGGTCCTTGTAGCCTGACCATTTAGCCCATTGTGTGCAAAAAAAGTGCTGCTCAAAGGTAAAAAACAACCCAACCCTTATGTTGCAGTGCTTAAAGATCTGGACTGAAAAATTGGGCATCAGTGCTATATATACATTTTTTTTCTCTCTCTCCCTAGGTAATGATAAAATTAAATTAGTTTTGTACCTTGTTAATTTTCCTCAGAATTTTACTCATAATTTGTTTGGCTTTCATTAATATTAAACCAAAAAATAGACATATAATCATCCCTCCTGTCCATATAATTTTAAATTCGATTACATTGCTGTGCCTTTCTGAACCTATCTTCATTTTCCCTCTTTTTGTTACCTTCTTTAGGGCTGAGCCACTTTACTGTTTTCTCATGTGTTTTTTTCCCTCCCCTCACTCCATCCCCTCTAAATTTATATCATTCTGACCTTCCACACACCATGTCACATACTGTCACTGTAGCTTGTGGCAGCCTAGGATTACACTGATCTATGACTGATTTTTCCTTCCCCTTGGTCGTCAGATGCTGCAAGGAGTCTGATCACTGCCAGGACTTCAGGTGTGCATCTAACAAAAAATTGCATATTATCGAAACTACCCTAAAAAAATCCTTAAATTGCACAAAAAGCACACTATACATGATTTTGTGTATACAGCATCATCATCATTCTCAAGCAGCCATGGGCTATGGAGGTCCAACCAGACCATGCAATTTAGTTCTCCAAGCAAGTCTGTCCTGAGCTACATCTACTGCATCAGGCCACTGCACATTAATTCTAATAAGGTCCTGTTTGACCTTGTCTGCCCACTGCATCCTAGTTCTCCCCCATCTTTCTGAGGCTTTTAGGCACCCTGTTCATAACCCTATTCGCCAATCTATAATTATCCATACGGGCAACATGGCCAAACCAACGGAGTCTCTCTCTGCACAATATGCTGCTTAAATGAGGTTGCAAACTCCTTTGCCTAAACTCATCATTAGTTACAAAGTTGAACCACCTAATGCCCAAAGTACTGCACAAGCATCTGGAATCAAAGGCATCTAGTTTCCTGTTATCTTGTTTACAAAGTGTCCAAGTTTCACTACCATAACTAACCCTAGAAAGAACCAAACTATTATACAGTCTAATTTTAGTCTTTAGCTGTATACGCCTATTTATCTATACTCTCCATAGATTCTCAAAATTCTCAGAGGCAATTCCTATTCGTCTGTTAATCTCATGCCGCACATCACCAGTATCTGTTACATAACTCCCAAGATATTTAAACTGAGACACTTGCTCAAGAGTCAACCATTCAGAGTGACTGAACTCTGAATGACTGAAGCATCAACTCTTGACCAATTTTCATCACTTTAATTTTATCTCTGTTTATCACCAAGCCAACTCTATTATCACTCTCATCAACAGCTCGAATGAAAGAGTTCATCTCATCAACATCATTTGCCAAAAGGGCTAAATCATCAGCATAATCTAAATCAGAAATTTTCGTATCTCCAGCCCAATTAAGGCCAAAATCTTTCCCTTGAAGTGAATTTTGCATAACCTAATCAACAACCACACTAAAGGGAAAAGGAGACAAGATGCACCCTTGTCGAACACCAGACGTAATGCTAAACCAATTGCTACAAGACTTACCAACTCTCACCCACGACTCAGTGTTATTATAGAGAGCTTTCATTATGTTAACTAACTTGTCTGGTATACCATATGATTTCACAATCAACCACAAATTATGACGATCAACAGAGTCAAAAGCCTTTTTGAAATCAACAAAGCTAGCAACCAATGGTTTCTGAAACTCTAAACGTTTCTCAAGAATCTGCCTAAGTGAAAATATCTGACCCACACATCCCCTACCACTTCTGAATCCACATTGGTCTCCACGCAATTGACTGTCAACCAGATTCTTAATTCTCTTAAGCACAATCATGGAAAGAACTTTCCCTGGAACAGAGAGTAGGCTGATACCCTATAATTATCACAAGAACTGCGATCACCTTTTTTGAAAATAGGGATAACAATAGCTCTGGTAAAATCCTTAGGAACCATGCCTTTATCATAAAAGATATTCAGAATTTCAGTCATCCAACTGGTAATCGAAACATTCCCAGCTCTAAGCATTTTGGTAGTAATTTCATCTACTCCTTGGGATTTATGTAGTTTAAGTTTAGAAACAGCCAAAATAACTTCAGATTGTGTTATAGGGCCAACATTAAAGCCACCAATGCATCTATCATCATTGCAAACAATGCGAGTAGAACTAACTACATTGTTTAGAACATCACTGAAATGCTCAGCCCACCTAAGCCATGACAGAATCCTCCCCTTCTATAACCTTACCTTGTTTATCCTTCAATCCTTGTATACCTGTCCGTTTTCTACCACACAAAACATTAACTATCTGGTATAGGTCTCTGCTGTTGTGCTATCTAACTGCTTCCTCGGTTTTGTCAGCCAAGCCATCAAGCCAAAGATTCTTAACAGCAACTAACTGATCCTTTACATGTTTATTAAGTTCTCTGTAATGCTTTTTATTAGGACTAGTAGGGTATTGATTAAGGACATTCCTGCAGTTCTTTCTTTCCGAAATAAGCTCAAGTGCCTTATCACTCAGATAATTCTCCCTCCTCTGCTCCTTGTTTCCTAAAAGAATACTGTTAGTGTCCAAAAAAGTCTGTTTAAAATGATCCCATTCTTCCTCAACTTCAGTAGTAAGCATACCATGACTGTCATAATGACTAAGTAGCCTATCATGGTAAGCTTTGGCTGTAACTGAGCATTTCAGAGCTTCAGTATTAAAAGTAAATTTTTTAACCCTAATCACAACACTTTTTAAGTTTAAGTTTGCAAGACACTTTTAACAAGGTAATGGTCAGATCCAATTTCAGCTCCCCTATGTGACCTGGTATTCCTAACAGAACTAGCCCATTTGCTGCTAATTAAAATATAATCAATCATATTCTTATGCAGCCCATTGGTGAAATCCGTGTCTACTTATGTATATCGTGGTGTTTGTAATAAGTGTTAGTTATTCTGAATCCATTGAGTTTACTTGCCTGTAGGAGACGTTGCCCATTGCAGTTATCAATACCAAAATGACCTATTACTCCTTCCCAAAGGTCAGAGAGTACCAACTTTGGCATTGAAGTCACCTAGAACAAAGGTAATATCTCCTTTCTTGACAGAATTCAAAATATCCTGAAGTTGTCCGTAAAACCTATCCTTCTCATCCTCATCGGCATAAATACATACTCGTGTACAACTCGTACAGTAATATGCATAAATATATATCCAATAATTTACAGTGTTGTATAATAAAGAGTATATATGCAAAATATTATTTCACAGTATTTTTAGTTAGATAAGAAAGAGGGAGATGGAAGAATTAAAGAATAAAGAAGTTGTAGAAGCAGTTATTAAATCTGTTGAGCCAACCTTCTGTTTACTTTGCTGCAAACTAAATATGCACAAACTAAATCTGTTGAGTTAACTTTGAATTCCTTCTCATCAGAAGGTTGTCCCTTAAAGTGGAAGGTTTGAACCATGGGGATAGGTTTCAACAGTGCATAGCACAGTTTCAACAGTGCCTAAGAGCCTTTTTTTGCAAAATGTGCCATTTATATATACCATTTATGGTTCATGCCCTCTAGCCATACATTTAATGCCTCTCCAGTCTTCATTCAAGTCTTATCATGCACTTTGCTCATCACTTTATTGGTTATTGGAGCACTTGATTCCACAGTTTGACGAATTTCCCTATCCTGAATCTTGGTGGTATGGATGTTAGATTCATTGCGTCCATATTTAGGCACCACATGGAGACCTACATGCTTTCGCTCAGTATCATTGCCAGTTTTTCCTCCAGCATTAGAACAGATCTCTATTTCTTCGGTGAGCACCAGATGAAGTAAATTGCATTTAGGGGTGACATTGTTAAAAAGATATGCATCTTTAAACCCTACGATCACAGTACAGTGAGATGTTCATACTATGAGAGGCACCTAGGAACTGAGACCAACCGAGGGAACAGCAGATTCACATCTCTCATCTCATGCTCACTTCAGGACTGCTGATTGAGTGGAATGGCAGTGGCATGTTTTAATTATTCTATACAAACTCTTGAACTAACAATTTTGTAAGAAAAATTTCACTGGGAGAAGTTAGAAGGGGTAAACCCACTTCGCATAGCAGCAAAGTCCTCCTTGACAAAATTGTATTGTCATTCTATCTTCCCATTGGTTTCTAAGGCAAGGAGATTCACCTTGTTTCTGTGTCCAAAACCTAATTAAATTTTAAGAAATTATAAAAGATTCGAGATATTATTTTCTAACCAAAGGGTAATAGTAATAAAATTAAGAATTTCGTAAGTGAAGTTAAAAAATTGTAGCCACAAGTTGTAATATCTCCTGTCAAAAGAAAACTGGTAAGGAATGTAGTCTAATTCTAAAATATTGATAAAGATAAATAGATCTGAAAGTACAAAAGCTATATTTTGATTAAGCCTTCCAGTGTCCAATCCATCTATATATGTACAGAGAATCTGAATTGAGGGGCAAATTAAGTATGTATACGCATTTAGTACAACAAAAATATATCGATTTTTTAAAAATAAAAATTGCCGTTGTTATTTTATATATATATCTTATAAAAAATATATGATTCAGACTTCAAAAATAATATTTTGTTTTTTAATTTGATGCGTATTTTACTAAACTACAATATAAATAATTTTATAAACCCATCTGACTGCCATTTTTTAGAAGCACTAAATGTATTGCCGATTTGCTTGTTAACGTTCCTATTTGCTGAAGCAACTTTCTGATTTAAGCTCACAAGTTTGATTTGAGCTATTATCAACAAATTTTTCCTTAAATTTTCTAAAATCTCCTAAAAATTAACAAGAAAACTGCTATTTTTAAAAACCGTAGATTTTGGAAGTAATTACGAAATACGTACCGCCAATATTTTTTTTGCATTTACACTCATTTCTGTCATAAACATAATTCGGTATTCCCAAGTTATTTTTATAAATTTTCCCAGCATTCTATCCATCTTTCCCACCTACAATTCGAAACTGAAAGGAAACACATCCTTCCTAGAAATTCTGGTTGCACCTGCATTTAATTAGTTATGCTTCACTGAGGCAAACAAGACTCAGATGGCTGATGCAATCTCCATTGCATGTGCTATGTTATTTACAGTTTTGGTCCAGGATATTGGATACTCTTGGTAAAGTTAGTATTTTTTTATATTTAATTATATTTAAACCTTTGTTTTCATTTCAGTATATTTATTTTCAGAAATTAGCGATCTTTTGGCCGATCGATAAGTATTGATTTATTCATGGTTGTTATACTGTATGGCCAGCCTACAACTTGTTGCTGTGGATATTTTAACATTGCGTTAGGCTATATGTTAATTTTTATTTTATTATTTATTACGCTTCCAGTAAAACTTTGATCTAGTATCATTTTCAGAAAAAAATGAGTTTTCTGGATACGAAAGAAAATTCATTTCTATATATTTACTTCCATTAGTTAGCGATCTTACGATCAGCTGATTTATCAATTTTTCTGAATTATGCTAGATCAGAGGCCAGTTAAAAGTTCTTGCAGAAATTTTATTTAACATTCCATTAAGTTATATGTAATTTTTATTTTATTGTTTCTTTAGTAAAAAAACTGAGCTTGTACCGTTTTCTGAAAATGAATGTCTTGTATACGGAAGCAAAATAGACTTCCTTTGCTACGGAAATCAGCCACTATTTGGGAGGGCAATTTCAGGAAGGGCTGGTCCTTGTTGCACAAACCTGTCTACACTTAGCCAAGATCACCAAACTTCAACACCCAAAGAAAAAATTCATAATATTTAGTTTAAAAAAAAGCAGCCAAGGAATTTTTTTTTTCTATTTCATAACCATTTCAGAAAATCCCGTGAATGTGAGAAGGCCAAGTTATGTTGTATAATACTGGCTGTGTTTAAAATATACGATATTGAAAAGAATCATTAAAATAAATAAAAATCATATTTCGCATTGAATATTATATTATTCAGGAGTAAATTTCCTTTCGATAAATATATAATTGAATTATTTTTATTCATCAGGTTTTTCAAAGTAAACCCTTAATTGTATAGTGCGATTTTTTTTTTTTCCACTTCACCATATCACATTGAAAAAGGCTTATTAAAATCAATGTGCTTGGAAACTTATTTATTTTTATAAAATTATTAATTAAATTCTGTTTAATTTGATATATAACATGACCTATTTCTGTTGATTGGTCATGATGATTCCTGTCTTGCAGATCCAGTTTGCAAGAGATTTGATAGAAACTGAGTTTTGCTTCTGCAAAACATTACACAATACTGCATCATTGTTCAGACTTCTAGTTAAAGACAGTAGAAAGTAGACAGAACAGTAAATAATCACATAGGAACAAAACCGTATTAGAACCAATTTTGAAGCAAGCGATAAACAGCATAATAACCTATACTGCTACAAAGCAAGAAGCGAACAAAACGGCAGATCGCCAGCGCCAAGAGGACAAAAATGTAACTAGCGCTGCTGTTGCTTCATGCCTTGAAATCTGCAGGCATTCCCATTATGTAGGCACCGTGCAAGATCGCAAAACTTCAACACCCAAAGAAAAAAATCATAATGTTTAGTAAAAAAAAAAGCCAAGAAATGTTTTTTCTATGTCATAACCAATTATGAAAATTTCATGAATGTGAGAAGTCCAAGTCACTTTGTATAACACTGGCCATGTTTAAAACATATACGATACTGAAAGGATTCATTAAAAGAAATAATATAATTATATTTCAGGTTGAATATTATTTGATAGGAAATTTCCTTTCGATAAATATATAATTTAACTACTTTTATTCAGCAGGTTTTCCAAAATGAAGCCTTAATTTTATAGTGCGATCTTTTTTTTTTACCGTACACATTGAAAAAGGCTTATTAAAATCAATATGCTTGTAAATTTATTTATATTATTTATTTTCATAAAATTCATAATTAAATTCTGTTTAATTTGGTATATAACATGACCTATTTCCATTGATTGGATAATTTTTTTAAATATTCTAAAGTTGACTTGTTTATCTGATTCAGCACAGTTGGCTCAAAGCCTGGAATTTTCTCAAAGTATGTACCGAGAAAAAATTACAAAATAAGAAAAATATTTACTTAAAACCAAAAAAGTAATTTTTCTGTTTTTCAGAAATATATAGTCATTCTATTCATGTGCATTGTAATCATTTCTGTCTATTAGTTTTTTTTAATAAATTTTTATTTGTGTTGCCAGATGCATTTTTTTACTATGTGACTCTAAAAAAGTCCTATTAAAATGAAATATATTGTTTTTTGTTAAATACTTGATTTTCAGAAAATCCAGAATTAAATGCTGATTAATATGTATACAACATGCCATAATTCCTTTCATTAGTTATTTGGCAAAAAAGTTCTAAAATTAGTTGGGTTTTTTTCCAAATAACTAATAAAAGGAATTATGGCATGTTGATGCCAAATTAATCAGCATTTAATTCTGGATTTTCTGAAAATAAAGTACTTAACGAAAAAAAGACTAAAAAAGTCTATTAAAATAAAACATATAGAGTCGTAGAAAAAATGCATCTGGCAACACAAATAAAAATTTATTTAAAAAAAATTAATAGACAGAAATGATTTCAATGCACATGAATAGAATGACTATATTTTTGAATAATAAAAAAATTATTTTTTTAGTTTTAAGTAAATAATTCTGTCATATTGTAATTTTTTTCTCAGTAATATATTTTGAGAAAATTCCAGGCTTTAAGCCAATTGTGATGAGTCACATAAGTAAGTCAACTTTAGAATTTTTAAAAAAATAACCAATCAATGGAAATAGGTCATTGTTATATATCAAATTAAACAGAATTCAATTACGAATGTTATGAATAAAATATAAACCAATTTGCAAGCATATTGATTTTAATAAGCCTTTTTCAATGTGATCACTATAAAATTAAGGCTTCATTTTAGAAAACCTGATGAATAAAAATAGTTAAATTATACATTAAAATGAAAGGAAATTTACTCCCAAATAATATAATATTCAACCTCTGAAATATGATTTTTATTTCATTTAATGATTCATTTCAGATTGAATTGAATTTCATTTAATGATTCAGTATCTTATATTTTAAACACATCCAGTGTTATGCAAAGTGACTTGGAGTTGTCATATTCACAGGATTTTCTAAACTGGTTATGAAATAGAAAAAAAAAACTTTCCTGCCTGCTTTTTTTTTACTAAACATTATGAATTTTTTCTTTGGGTGTTGAAGTTTGGCAATCTTGGCTAAGTGCAGAAAGGTTTGTGCACAAAGCAAAAAAAATAACAGCATTATATCGTCTGTGTGGCATAGCCAAGGTACTGAGGGGGAAGGGTTGCCTTTAAAATCATTTAATATAAACATAAAAACTCATAATTTCCAAATAATAATATTTTTCTAGGGAGGGGGGAGTGAAACTTTCTATGTGAGTTTAGCAGAGAGGACTCCTTTCCAAAATTGCCCTCTCACATGACGGGTGATTTCTGTAGCAAGGAAATCTATGTTGCTTCCGTATCCAAGACATTCAGTTTCAGAAAAGGGTACGAGCTCAAAGTTTGTTTACTGAAAAAACAAGAAATAATAAAGGAAAAATTACATATAACCTAATGGGATGTTAAAATATCTGCAACAACTTTTAAGCAGACCTCCTATCTAGCATAACTTGGAAAGATCGATAAATCAGCCGATTGAAAGATCGCGAACTAATGGAAGTAAATCTACACAAATGAATTTGCTTCCATATCCAAGACCTCATTTATTTTCAGAAAATGATACTAGATCAAAGTTTTACTGGAAAAGTTATAAATAATAAAATAAAAAATAATGCATAGCCTAATGCAATGTTAAAATATCCACAGCAACAAGTTGTAGGCTGCCATACGATGTAGTTTAACTATGAAAAAAATCAATACTTATCGATCAGCCAAAAGATCACTAATTTCCAAAAATAAACTACTGAAATGGAAACTAAGGTTTAAATATAAAAAAAAAGTAAATACTAATTTTACAAAGGATATCCAATATGCTGGACCAAAACTGTAAACAAACACTTAAAGCACACAGAATGGAGATGCAGGTGCAACCAGAATTTCTAAGAAGGATATGTTTACTTCCAGTTTCAATTTTAAGAGCAGGAAAGATGCATAGAATGCTGGGGAAAATGATAAAAAATAGTCAAGGAATACTGAAATAGGTTTCTGACAGAAAAGATTGTGAAACAGAAAAAAAAAATGGCGGTATGTGTTTTGTGATTATTTCCAAAATCTTGCGTTTTTAAAAATAATATTTTTTTTTGGTTAATTTTTAGATTTTTCAAAAATTTAAGAAAAAATTTGTTGATAATAGTTCAAATCAAACTTGAGAGCTTAAATCAGAAAGTTGCTTCGGCAAATAGGAACGTTAACAAGCAAATTAGCAATATCGTTTAGTGCTTCTAAGAATTGGCAATCAGATGGCTTCGTAAAATTATTTTTATTATAATTTAATAAAATATGCATCAAATTTAAAAATAAAATTATTTTTGAAGCCTGAATTATATATTTTTATAAGATATATATATATTTATATAAATTACAACTGCAATTTTTATATTTTTAATAATTGTTTTTTTTGTTGTTGTTGTTGTTGTATTAAAAACGTATACATACATCCTTGGCCTCTCAATTCAGATTCTCCGAACATATACAGTCGATAATGGACACTGGTAGGGTTAAAAACTTACTAACTGAGCATATTCAGCTGTAACTAATATCAGTGGGCTTGCTTACAACAGGTAGACAAGCTCTGCATGTATAACAAAAGTTCAATCTGCAAATCTTTATCAGCAGCAACAATAGCTATTTAATATCATCGAGGTTTTGCAAATTCGAGGCTTTACTTCCAATGTATATGTGCACATAAAATAAATCAGTCTAATGGTTTAATGACTAATAATTAACTGAAAAGAATGTTATAAAAGCCTTTAGTAACCTATGTCTTAATAAATAAATACCCCTCAAGCAGCTGCTTGCCACAGAGATCTGTCAGGGGCCTGTCAGTTTATATACCATAGTAGAAGGTCTGAGAGGTTGGCGGGACCTCAGCAGAAAAACAACACATACATCCATGCCTTACCCAGGGCTCGAACCCAGGTCCCTTAAATCAGTAACCAAGCACACTAACCATTTGGCCATGGGGCGGCATGTTATGCAAAAATTTACTTAAATGTAATTTTGCAAGTTCTTCTCGGTTAATTTGTTCTTTTAAATGGAGTTATAGGTGATATGGGAGTACATTCCATTTATTTCTTAGTAATCCCACTCTACATTTCACTATGCAAACTTTGTGATCTCCATGACTGAAATTTCACAGATTCCAGTTTTCTATGTAATATTCAAATAATTATTTTAACTTAAATGCTTCATCAGCTGAAAGATAGCTTCTTTCACATAATATACTTTTTTTTAATTTGTTGCTTTATTCCAATGCATTTTTTTCTTTTAACCCTCCTGGTGTTTTGCATGTATTCTTCTCTCTGCTTTGTAAGTGTCAGAGTAAGGTTTAAGCAACAGTTGTGTAGTGGTGCTGCAACGTCAGTACAACTAAAAGACCAGTTATCTATTGTGAGGAGAATTCATTCAAGCTACCAGGAGAGTTGAAGTGTATATCATCACTGAATTTTTAAATAAGGTTTTTTCCCATTATCTCAAGTAGTGTTTTTCACTCATTGTCAGCCATCAGTAAGGCAGTAATATTTGTCCATGTTACTACTATTCTTATCAGATCCACAGTTTTATCCACATTAACATGTTTTTTACCTGCAGTTTTATATGCTATCTGCATTATTAATCTTTTACCCACTGAGTGCTTTTAAATGTGAATATCTGCTAATAAAACTGGATATCCTCATCTGTGCTGGGTTCTACAGATAGGCCAAAGTTGCAAAGCACATACAAAGACACACTTGTCTATCCATAAGTTCCTGTTGATGCTATAAAGCACAATGCAAATCAAGCTGTGCGAGGTCAGCTTCATCTTTGTTCCCTATGTTGAACATGGTACATTCCCAGAAACTAAGACTCTTAGTAATTTCCCTTTCAAGAAAATAAGTGATGAATAATAAAAAATAAATTCAAAAATAATATTGAAATGGAAACCCATTTCAATATTATTTTTGAATTTATGAAAAAGAAAATGAAGCACTTAGTAACTTTTTATGCGTGCACCTTCCAAATTTTGCCAATTTCATTGTTGAGAAAAAAAAGATCTTTGCTCATTTTCTGAAAATTTCAAAACTTTGCAGTAAAATGTATATTAGCAACAGTTCAGGTCAAACTCAGTAGTAGAAAATGGAGCTGGATGGAATATAGTATAACCTGAAAATCGGTATTTAGGAATGGCAGTTACAACCTTGGCAAAGTTTTTTTGTGTTATAGTGTATAAAATTGTAAAGGTAACCAATATTAACTCTAAACTATACATTTTTATAGGATATATATATATATAAATTCAAATGGGAATTTAAATATTTTTTTAATTGTACTATGAATGACTATTTCCACCATGTCATTTCAGAATCTGTTCCTATTGGATGTAAGGGGAAGCCATTGAAATCAGTTTATTGATCATATCCTGGTCTTTTACAGCCACCAAACACAAATTTATCAAATCTTTTATAAAAACTAAACTAAATCCTCCCATGTATAAATAAGTTACAGACACAACTATACTTATATCAAATTTAGTCATTCATGATATCTAGCTGTATTTAAAAAAATGTTCTTGGGGTGGTCATTTTTACAACCATTATCACAATCTAGGCATATTGCCTCCTAAGCAATATCCTGATTAAATCTATTCTAGTTTTCTAAACCTTAGATCATCTTTTGCAGACAAAGGTGATGAAGAATAAGAAAACATGATATTACTAAGTTCTAAGCCTTGATGACAGCTGGCACAGACAACAGTTGCTTTCAGATGTTACTCTTCATTGGTTAATGCTGTTATGTTTCACCTTTTTTGAAGCTAACACTCTTTACAATGTATTTGCAGCTGCATTTACCAGTCCAGTTTGTCCCCGTGCACTTGATTTCAAGCATTCATCAACTGATCTGTTGAGTGTATAGATGTTATACTGAAGTGCCTTGCCTCTTAGATCTTGCACAAACATATTATTTCAGAATCCAGTCCAGAACAGTTGTTATTATAAAGTTATGAATAATTTTTAAAGTTTTTAAGGTTAAAAGTTTTAATGTTAATTTTAGTTAATAGCACGTTAAATTTTTTAAATGCTCTTGAGTGCGAGTCAGAGTCATCATAACTGTATAAACAACCATTCTGGACTGGATCCCGAAATAATGTGTATGCAAGATCTAAGAGGCAAGGCACTTCAGTATAACATCTATACAGTCAACAGAAGATCATCTGATGAATGTTTGAAATTAAGTGCACAAGACAAACTAAACCCGACTGGTAAATGCAACTGCAGAGACATTGTAAAGATCATCAGCTTCAAAAAGGTGAAATGTAACAGCAGGAACCTACGAAGAGTAACATTTGAAAAAAGCAACTGTGTCTGTGCCAGCCATCATCAAGGCTTAGAACTGGTAATATTATATTTTCTTGTCCTTTGTCACCGTTATTTGTAAAAGATGATCTAAGGTTTAGAAAAACAGAATAGAATAGATTTAAATATGAAGGATAAAATACAGTGTGCTAAATTAAAGATGATTAAGTTAATTCTATAAATACTGTGGGTGCTGGACTAATCACAACAAACAATCGGTTCATTGACACTAATGTGGTAAGTGATGGTTGTAGATTGGTGTGGTGAAGGCTATGGTGAAGGTTAAGTTTAGGTTAAATAGTCATACCTATGCTTTCTTTGTTCTTCTAGAGGAGCTTTGTCAGTTGTTCAAGGGGAACAATTCCAGATTGTGTGCTTTTCTCGGTAGCTGATGTTTTCACAGATCTGTATTGTTGCTTCTCACTTGTGATAGTTATTAAGTGTGGTGGTGTTGCACTTTTCTGTCTCTGTGGTATGAGTCACTGGATGTCATTCTAAGCTATGCTCTCCTATTAGCATGCTGAGTTTATTAGCCTATACGAGATGTTGGTGACCAGGCATTGTGATGCGTTTCATGCCATCCACTTCAGCATGTCATCAGGCAGGCACTGTCCTAGCAGCAGGATGAGATAGCAATGCACTCGATCAGTGGATAAACATGTGGACTGCAAGGGGGTATCAAGGTCAAGCGCGGACTGGGCGTGCTTTTGAGGTGCCGTGAAAGGGGGATGAATCGAAAGTGCTCTCCGAGCTGCACTGGGCCTGTGCATTCAAGTGTTTAAAAGAGCAGTCCAGAATTTCAGTTCTGATGGTAGAACATTGTAGATAAGTTACATAAGATCCAGAATATAAATTACTGAGTATTGGGTGAACTTTATCTGTCAAAAGTGTATCCTATCTGTCAAAACCAGTATTTATAGATAGTAACCTCACATGGAAATTGCATGTAAAAAGTATAGTAAAAAGCTTGAATATTTGAATTTGTCCAAGTAAATGTAATATACAATTCTTGGAAACATCTTATTTGGAGCAAGTGCTATTTCATGGGTGCCCATTCTGAATCAAGTGTGCAACCTATTCTAAATCTTCACATTATGCATTGAGGTGCATGCTCAAAAAATGAAAGTTTCATAATATTCAAAATTATTATGGTTCATTGCAAATTTTACAAGTCTGAAATTATAAATTAACCTCTTGTTAGCATGTATTGTCAAAGATTGGGATGATTAAAGTATAAAGAATATCAGATTTTCAACAGTAGTATATTAAATGTGGTTTTCTCAGAAAAATGTTTTTTTTTTTGTAAGCATTATGTAGGCTCCAAAAGTCTCCAACTGTTTACTTAATAACATAAAGAGTGAAAGAAATCTTTTTAAAATTAATTATGAAATGGATACTCGTGTAAAATGTAGAAAATCTATTAGTGATTTTTGCCTTGCTTGATTGTAGTTTTTAAATATACTTTTGAGTCATAATGTTAACGAGTTTATTATATGTCCATGAGAAGTAAGTTAACATTGTTCCTATAAACTGTTTCATGTTTTCAAAATCTAATATCTCACAGATGAACTTTGGCTCATGCGGAATTTTGTATTTTACACTTTCAAAATTGTTTAGTTATGTTAGAAAAGAAAAACATTTAAAGCTTTAAATTACATGTTTGTATGTAACAAAAGTGTGAAATAAATTTGAATTGAATTGACAATTAAGCAGTTAGACTAAATTTGAATTTGAAAAGATTATATTTCTCACATATTTTGTTGCACTATCTTGGGTCGTATGGCTGGTTTGTTTCTCTGTCATTTGAAACCCTCTTCCTTTGGTTTCCAGCAGCATTGCTGGGTGTGAGCCTTGGTCTAAATGTCAGCAGGGTCTGGGTTCCCCTGATGTGCAGAATATAGTTAAATAAGGAATTTGTGTTCCTTCCAGCAACAGTTTCCAGGCTGAAGGGGGCGATATTATGTCCATGTTGCATACAGAATTCCAATTGATGTAGATGAGGAGATCTTCCATTATTTTCAATGGTATCTAGTGGGTGGAGAGAGCTTATTATTTTGGCCATGTCAAACTGTGGAGTAGTTTCTTTAGTTATAGCTGTTTGTGTGAGGGCTATGAGTTGCAGTTTGCTTTGGAAGTCCTGCTGGTGCTCCTCCAGGCGAATTTCGCGATTTTGGAAGGCTTTGCCAATATATCTGTCTTTTTTTGCAGTACTTTGTTTGTTTCACTTAATGGTATCAAATAAATTCCACCAGCAGATTTTTGTAGGTCGCAATCTTTTCTCACTAGGTTGGAGATAGTATTTCTGACTGATATGGATATTTTAAACTTCATGATTCTGCTGAGGGTGTTCAATATGTGGGGTATGATGTATGGAAATGCTATAGTGTATTTAATTTTGAGCTGTTGGGCAAGGCGGACTGGCTGAGTTCATGGGCAAGCGCTGAGAGTTTTGAAATTGGTCCTGAATTTTACGATATATTTTTTCCATAAATTTATCTGTATACCCTGCTCATCTCCTTGCGTTCTTAATGTATTTTATTTCAATTTGCAGAAATTATTCCATTGAGCAGTATCTCAGAGCCTGTAAAAATAGCACATTAAATGCTGGCTTTTTATATGAGCTCTGGGGTGGGCTGAGTATGGGGGGGTAAAATTGGGGAAGAAGGTGGGTTTACAGGGTAACGTAGTACTAATGGAGTCTGGAATCTCTGATCCAAAAACTATGCTGCCATTGGTTTTGGGTTCATGGATGAATTTTATGGTGGGAATTACATTGTTCAATCTGTTCGTCCTGTGGTCGAGTGGTTAGCATGCTAAGCTACTGGTCAAAGGGACCTGGGTTTGAGCTCCGGGTATGGCATGGTTGTTTATATTGTCTTTCTGTTGAGGTCCTTCTACTATGCCTTATTAAACTGACAGTCTCCTATCAGACCTCTGTAGGAAGCAGCTGCTTGGGAGGGGATTACTGTAGTTTCGACGTAGTCCCTCCCCAGACAAGAAAAATGTCGGATGCCATTTTTCTTGCCATTTTTTGCCCATAGCAATGGGCAAGGACCAGTTTTGCCGAGGACTGTTTTCTCGATGTGGTGGAGGACCACGTCGGCAGCAAAGTGCAATACCACTACACTTAAGAGCTCTATCACCAAGTGAGAAGCAACAATCCAGATCTGTGAAAACATCAGCTACCGAGAACAGCATACAACCCGGAATTGTCCTTCTTAAACAGCCAATGAAGCTACCTCTTGAAGTAGAAAGAAAATGCAGGTATGACTATTTAACCTAAATTTCACTGCACCAATCTACAACCATCAGTTACCACATTAGTGTCAGTGAGCCGATTGTTTCCTGCAATAATGCGTGACTAGTCCAGCAACTACGGTGTTTATAAAGTTAACTTAATCTATCTTTAGAATAGATTTAATTAGGATATTGCACAGGAGGCCATATGCCTAGATTGTGATAATGATTGTAAAAACAACCATGTCAAGAACAATTTTTTAAATATAATACAGCTAGATATCACGAATGATTAAATTTGATATAAGTCCTCCCATCATAAAATTTACCATTTAGCATCTAAAACAATAGCAATTACCTTTTCCAGAAAGGATGATACATAAACAGAAATTCAGACTCTATATCCAAGTGTTTTAAAAAGTTGTCTTTAGCTATGTATTCTGAGGTCTCTTAACAGATGTAATCAAATTTTGCTAGGCAGGGTTTGGCTCAGTCAGTAGCATACCAAGCTCATAATCTACAGTTCCCAGATTTGAGTCCAAACGCTCCCCTTGGTACACTGGTAGTCTTTGAAAGGTCCCCATACATCAAATGAATATTAAACTATGATCCCATATGTAAGAGAACCCATACCCTCTGCAACTTAAAAAACACACTGGAGGGCCTTGATGGGAGGCTTCCACCTGACTCCTAACAGCTGTCCAGTGGATTCCCTTCTCCAAACTTCTTGGGCCCTTGGGGCATATGTGACATGTCTATTTAGACCATAGTGTGCAAAAAAAGTACTGCTCAGAGGTAAAATAATGCAATCCATAATTTGCATGATGGTTTCTGAGATCAGAGGAAAGGTTTCTGTCTGTTTGGACCCCCCCCCCCCCAAAAAAAAAAAAATATATATATATAATACATCAAAAAAAGAAAATCACCCTAAAATAGTTAGGATTGCCAAATTTGATATAAAAAATAAATACCCCCCCCCCCCCCCCCAAGCAGCTGCTTGCCACAGAGGTCTGACAGTCAGTTCATATGCCATAGTAGAAGGTCTGAGAGGATGGCAGGACCTCAGCAGAAAAACGACACATACATCCATGCCTTACTCGGGGCTTGAACCCAGGTCCCTTAGATCAGTAGCCAAGCGCGCTAACCACTCGGCCATGGGACTTTATCATAACTTAAAGCAACAAAAAATGTTTGGCCCGAACTTCTCAAAAAAAAAAAAACCACGCGCTTTCAAAAAAGAAAACAAAATTGTCAAAAATGGTAAAAGATAGGACTATCAAATTTAATATTGCAGCTTCCTCTTATATAGCTTAAAGCAGTTCTTTTCAAACTTTTTCAGCAATGGAACCTTTTTATAGACTCAAAATTTTTACATTCAATTTTGCCACATATGAACCTCTATTTAAGACATCCTGTGAAATCAGATCAGATTGGAATTATGATGAAAATGAGTTGTGAATTTGAAGTGATTAAATTGACAGATAGATGTTAGGTCTAAGCTCAATTGAAATTTATATCTTATGGCTTCTGCTCTCTGGAGGTAAAATTTTGTTTCATTTCTCAGTTCTTCACTCTGAATTATGAACATTTGAGTATAAAACATGTTAATGTGGACAGCAACCTGTATTGAGCTGAAAGAAAACTAGGAAAAGTTAGCCAATGAGTCAGTTTAGAATAGTTTCTTTGAAACATTAATAAATTTAAAAATATGCGATTATTTCATATGTTGAATGAAAATATTATGATGTGAACCATAAAAGTTTACTATGCTCATCAACTTTTAAATTTGTATTTTTCAGAGAAGAAAGCAAAGCATGCAAAGACATGGAATTTACGAAAAGTGGCAACCTCTTTGCTTGGTGTAATGGTCACAAGTAAGTATTTTCTCATAAAATATTTTGAAGGTTATTGCATTAAAATAGTTATTAAAGCTGATAAAGAGAAGTAATGATAGTGTTCATTACAGTTTCATATTCTACTTTTAATTCAGAATTATATGCTAGTAAAAATGACTGCTTATAGTCATATTTAACAAATATTTGTTATGCCAAAAATTCAGTATCACATATAACATTTTGGCAATGAGGGAAAAGTTGGAAATTTAAACTTCAGCCTCCAACTTTCTATTGTTTGTGAATGCAAATTTCTGATCTTGCAAGATGACTGATTGCATAAACTAGTTTTCCTGCCATCCATTGTCAAAATGTTATTAAGAATTAGTAATCATAATATTTGTGTGCATATGTGTGGAGAAAAAATTAGGTTACTGATCTTTAAAGTGTAAAACTATTACTCTTCCTTTGAATATATTGATTCTATTACAAGCAGTGAATGTTTTCAAAGTAACTATTATTATTACTACTTATCAGAAGTTTTTAAGGATTGTGAATGTTTTGGTATCAGTTGTTGAAAATTTAAAAGAGATAGGCATATATTTTTCAGAATTCCTTTGTATTATTAAGTTGCCAACAGATAATGGTTAGGAAACCTGGTCTATGCAGTAGGCATATCTCTGTGCTGTGTGAGTAGCTAGGACTAGCTAACAAGTTTATTAATACTTTGTTGGTGAGCATAAATTCTTTTAAAATGTAGTGAAACCTTTCTAATACTGAAAACCCCAACTGATTGAACAAAACGTCCATTTAATGGGAGTTTCCATCATAAAAAGTGATGTCTATGTTGCAAAACACTTCTAAAAGTATTTCTTTATGTAATGACACAATGTAATGTAAATACTCTACATTAGTGAAATGATAAATTTTTTTATTTATTATTTTAGAATTATTAAATTTTTGTGAACTTCATTTTTCCATATTAACAATGATATGTATACTTTTACAGTCACACTCATTATTGATAAGGTAAAATAGTAATTATATGCAGTCTTACACAGCCCAAAAGAACTGTAATTAACTATTGTGTCCCAAAAATGAGAAAGCTGTGTTTGAACTTTCCTTAGTAAAGAAACCACAGAGAAAAAAGTGTGACAAAGAATGGTTATAAACAATGCATGTTTTCCCTTACAAATGTCAAGTTTTTGGCTTATAATGCTTGATGAATTAACTATTGATGTCTAGTTGCAGTTGTTAGTATATATTAGTTGGTATGTTAATTAAGAGGTAAGAAAAAAATACAGTATTCTGTGGTTTTCAGGATGATATCAGCCTATTCTCCATACACAGCATTGAATATGATGCTATGAAAGGGCTCTGAATGTTAGCTGAGCATGTCTTGATGCTTTTAAAATTGACCTTTCCCACTTTTCCAGCCACTTTTGAGTTAGCAGTATGGAATCAGAAATCAAAACTTTTTTAGACTTAGCATTAATAAATGTACCTGCTGTAATTGATTTTGTTTTTCACTTTTGCCATGTTCTTTCAGCTACTTCTGAATTTTGGATTTCTTTTTAAGAATGTCATAAATTTATTCTCTGTTCGTTAAACTCTATCATTAGATGAATCCACAGCTCATCATTGATTTACTAAGTCTTTAATCACTATTAAACTGTTTAAGTAGCAGGATGAAGATGGGTTTAGAAGAAAAATTGTTTTGAGCTGGGTGGGAACCCAGCTCAAAACAACAATAGCAAAAACAAACAAACAGCAAAAACAACAAACATTGTCCCATTACATAACGTGTTAGGCACTGTTACCACTGTGCTACCAGCTGTTCAATCTCTCCTCCATTGCTGATATATCAGCACCATTGGGTCAATCACTATCTCTTGAATGCATTTGGGAACTGTTCTTAAGAGACATCCTAGACCAATGGTGGGCAACCTTTTTAAGTGTGCGTTCCAAAATCACCAAATCTTGGATGCAAAATTTTCTTACATGCCAACCGAAATTTTGGGAACATATATGAATTCCATCTAATCACATGCAGATAATACTCCATAATCCTGAATATTGATGATACATTTCACATAGCTTTAACAATAATTTATGTTTATGCCAATGTAAAGAAAATTTGAATTTATATCTAATAAATTAAACATATTAATTGACAATAAATACTTCCAATCCATATTTTAATGACTTACAATTTAACTGAATCCAAATTCACATATATACACACTTTAGAAAACCGATAAATTCTTTATGAAACATGAAAAAATATATAAAATGATGATAAAGGAGTCACACCACATCCGGCTGCCTGGCAAATGATGCAACAACTGAATGGGACAAAACTTGTACATCGGTATATCGCAGAGATAGATTGCTTGGAAATAGGATATTTGCTTCATTTTCTCATTACTTATTATTACTAAAACAGTTGATAGCGTTTGTTTCTTTATTGCATTTTTATTTGGTATCACTCTATGTAATAAAATGGTATTCTATTAAGTTAAAATATACAACTCAGCAAAGATGTTGGATATTTATTTAATTTTTTTTTGTAAGGTGAGCCCTGGGTTGCGTGCCAGAAAAAGTTGTTGACGAGCCACGTTTGGCACCCGTGCCTAGGGTTCCCAACCCCTGTCCTAGGCCATGCTCCAAAGAGCCTCCTGACTCTCTGTTTTTTAGCAAATCTGAATCTGCACTGCTTCTGATATGATCACTAGTACCTTGTATTTAGACAAGGTGCTATTGATCTTCCTGCTGCTTAAACAGCTTAATAGTGATAAAATACTTAATAAATCAATGATGAGATGTGGATTCATTTGTCTTAATTAAAAGGTAGTAGTGATCATCCAGAAGTGATGCAGATTCACTAAAAAGTATATATGTAATAAATCAGTCAGGAGTTTCTTGGTGCATGGCTGGTTGTATGCACATGCCTGGGATGATTGTGAGAATAGAGTCCCCAAATGAACTCAAAAGACTGATACATCAGCAGTAGAGGAGATATTGATCAGCAGCTGGGTAGTTCAGTAGGCAGAGTACTTGACATGTCATCAGTTCATGGGTTCAGATCCCACCTGCTCAAGACAATTGGTTTAGCATTGCTTCTGATGTTTGACAAGGGTGCATTTTATTTCCTTTTTCTCTTTAGTTTGGTTATTGATTATATAATGTGAAATTCACTACAAGGGAAAGATTTTGAGTTTAAAATGGTCTAGAGATCTGAAAATTTCTGATTTCGATTATGCTGATGATTTAGCCCTTTTGGCAGATGATTATGTTGATGAGATGAACTCTTTCATTTCAGCTATTGATGAGACTTGTAGTAGAGTAGGTTTGGTGGTAAATGCAGAGAAATTTGGTCAGGCAGGCTGTGGTTTGGGTAATCTGCATAGTTTCACTCTTGAGCAGATGTCTCAATTTAATTTTCTAGGCAGTTATGTAACAGATACTGGTGATGTGTGCCTGGGCAAACTTTTTAACTGAAGGGCCACATAGAAAACTGAAATGTTAAGGCAGCCACATAGAGAATTGGAATGGTGGGGCTGCCAAAGAAATATATATTCAGTAATGTATGTATAATCAGTGCAAAAAAAAACTAAATTAAAACATAATTTAAATGCAGTTATATTGTTTATTTTAATTAGAATTCACTTTGCTAAAGTTAGAATTTTTGTCCTCTAAATATTCTTTTTCCCTTTTACAAATTTAATTTATCATCAGTAGCTCGCAGGCCATACAAAAAGAGGTTTGAGCTGCAGTTTGCCCAGGTCTGATGTAGACTCTGTATATGTATTAGCCCTAAATGATGTCAGAAAACTTTGATCCTGTTTCAATGGGTATATATCCATATATGAGAAAACCTGAACAATTGTGAATAGCTTTTTTCATTTCTGCCTTATATGTAACTTGCAAAAAAAAATTAATGATATTTTGAGGGTGCTAATGGTAGCCTATCTTTCATGGGAATATAATTAGCATATTTTTTAATACCAGATAACAAGAGAAAAATAAATTCTTTCCCAAAATTGCTTAATCCAGGTTCTAGGTTTTGTTCACTGTTATAAGTTATAGACGATAACTTTTCATGTTTTGATACAAGTTAAAAAGTAAAATACTTTTTACAAACAGTTTAAATGCTTGCCCATTGAAGTGGGATTGTAGTTCTAAGTTGACCTTGCACTTTGAAATCATTTGAGAAGACAAAGCTGTTTTAGTGTTACTTTACACTGTCATCTGGCTTTCTTTTCTGGGTATTATGTGAGGGGAGTAGGCTATATGCATTATAGAACCATAATAATGATAAATCTCTTGTATCCTGGAAATGCTCAGGGATGACTAGGTTAACTATATTGGCTGAAGTGAATGAAATAGAGAGAGTATATTTGCTGTGTGGAGATGGATGAAAGTAAAAATGAACGTTCCCATCCTGTAGAGTGAATACTAAAAATAATTTATTCTAAGTTTGTCTCTATAAATCTCCAAAGAACACTTAGAAAGGGAGAAGATTTAGTGATTTTGTTATGTCCCAGTACATGGAGAAGAGAGCTGTGTTCAGAGATAGCATTGCAAAATGCTAAACATTTTGTAGCATTTTGTAATTATTTTTTAGCTTTGTAATGACAAAAAACAGTTAATTTGTTATGTTATCACTTAAAATTGCTGCTATCATAACCTGTAAATTACCACTTTGAAGTTGATTTAAATTTTAGATGAAAAATTGTCTTGAGCCAGGTGGGATATGAACCCACGACCTCCTGATAACATGTCATGATTAGACAATTTTTCCTCTAAAATTTAAATCGACTTCAAAGTGGTAATTTATAGGTTAATACCAAGTATGTCGAGTTTATTTATTACTTACTATCATAACACTCATTTTCTCTACTTAACTCTTCCAGGGCCCAGGCTTGAAAAACAGGTTTCTATCCAGGGGCCAAGCTATTTTTTGCCTATGCTCAGCCAAAAAAACTTTAAATTTAGAACTTTTTTGCCAAATAACTAATGAAAGAAATTATGGCATGTTGTATGCCAAATTAATCAGCATTTAACAAGTATTTAACAAAAAAGATATGTTTTATTTTAATAGGACTTTTTTAGTCATGTAGTAAAAAAATGCATCTGGCAACACAAATAAAAATTTATTTAAAAAAAAACTAATAGACAAAAATGATTACAATGAACATGAATAAAATGACTATATATTTCTGAATAACAAAAAAAAAATTTTTTGGTTTTAACTAAATATTTTTCTTGTTTTGTAATTTTTTTCTCGGTACCATACTTTGAGAAAATTCCAGTTTTTGAGCCAATTGTCCTGAGTCAACTTTAGGATTTTTTTTAAAAAATAAGCAATCAACGGAAATAGGTCATGTTATATATGAAATTAAACAGAATTTAATTACGAATTTTATTAAAATAAATAATATAAATAAATTTGCAAGCATATTGATTTTAATATGCCTTTTTCAATGTGATATGGTGGGAAAAAAAAGATCGCACTGTACAATTAAGCCTTCATTTTGGAAAACCTGATTAATAAAAAATAGTTAAATTATATATTTATCGAAAGGAAATTTCCTCCCAAATAATATAATATTCAACCTGAAATATGATTTTTATTTCTTTTAATGATTCTTTTCAGTATCATATATTTTAAACACAGCTAGTGTTATACAATGTGACTTGGCCTTCTCATATTCACGGGATTTTCTGAACTGGTTATTAAATAGAAAAATACTTCCTTGGCTGCTTTTTTTTTTGCTAAACAATATGAATTTTTTTCTTTGGGTGTAGAAGTTTGGCGATCTTGGCTAAGTGCAGAAAGGTTTGTGCACCAAGGACCAGCTCTTCCCGAAATTGCCCTCCCAAATGATGTCTGATTTCCGTAGCAAGGAAGTCTATTTGCTTCTGTATCCAAGACATTCATTTTCAGAAAATGGTACAAGCTCAAAGTTTTTTTATTAAAAGAACAAGAAATAAAAGAAAAATTACATATAACCTAAATGGGATTAATGAATAATATATTCGCAACAACTTTTAAGCCGGCTTACGATCTAGCCAACCCAGAAAAATATATCAGTAATCGATAAGTCAACCGATCTAAAAATCGCTAACTAATGGAAATAAATCTACAGAAATTAATTGGCTTCAATATCCAAGACTTCATTTATTTTCAGTAAATGATACTAGATCAAAGTTTTACTGGAAAAGTAATAAATAATAAAATAAAACTTAATATATAGCCTAATGTGATGTTAATATCCACAGCCACAAGTTGTAGGCTGGCCATATGATGTACCATAACTATGAAAAAATCAGTACTTATCAATTGGCCAAAAGATCGCCGATTTCCGAAAATAAATCTGAAATGAAATCTAACTAAGGTTTAAATATAAAAAAATACTAACTTGACAAAGAGTATCCAATATGCTGGACTAAAACTCTAAACAACATAGCACCTGCAATGGCGATTGCATCAGCCATCGGCGTCTTGTTTGTCTCAGTGAAGCATAACTAATTAAATGCAGGTGCAACCAGAATTTCTAAAAAGGATGTGTTTACTTTCAGTTTCGATTTGAAGGCATGAAAGATGCATAGGATGCTGGGAAAAATGATGAAAATAACTTGGGAATATTGAAATACGTTTGTGATAGAAAAGAGTGTGAAACGGGAAAAAAATGGCAGTACATATTTTGTAATTACCTAAAATCTACGGTTTTTTAAAATAGCATTTTTTTTTGTTAATTTTTAGATTTTCGAATATTTAAAAAAATTTTGTTGATAAAAGCTGAAATCAAACTTGTGAGCTTAAATTAGAAAGTTGCTTCAGCAAATAGGAACGTTAACAAGCAAATCGGCTATAGCATTTAGTGCTTCTAAAAATGGCAAACAGATGCTTTATAAAATTATTTATATTGTAGTTTAGTAAAATATACATCAAATTAAAAAACAAAATATTATTTTTGAAGCCTGAATTATATATTTTTATAAAATATATATATAAAATTTACAACGACAATTTTTATTTTAAAAAAATCGATATATTTTTGTTGTACTAAGACCGTATGCATATGTCATCGACACTCACAATTCCGATTCACCGTATGTGTACATACGGGTTAGGCCCTGGAAGGGTTAAAAGAGGATATCCTTTCAAAAAGAAAATTGTCATATAACACTCTCACAGAAGGAAGTCTAACCAAGCATTATAGAGGAAGAGGATTAAAATTTGGCTAAAACTGCATTACATAATTTAGTATAATGCATTACATAACTGCTTACATACTGCATTGCATAATTTAAGTAGAGTGAACCCTTTTAATAACTCCTTATTAGGTTAATATTCAAACTTGAATGTATTAGGTGGCTGCAAAAGCTCTGCATGTTTTCACCGACACATTTTGTCTGTTCAGTGTTTGTAAGCAAAGTGAGTAATACTTACAAACCTAGCTGTAGTTAGATGAGTCGTGTCTTTTATTAACAATACTGGTCATACACTATTATCTTGTAGAGTTAAGTCAACCTTTACTGTGTTCTGTGTTTAAAATGTCCACTGACAAAGTTCATTTAAGACACTGAAATTTTTCTTTACCAAAGATGATAGTGCTGCACCAGCCTGCCAGGAGAAGTATTTGAGGTGGGGGGGGGGGGGGGGGGTTATGGAGAGGGTACCACTGATGACAGCACCTGTCAGCAGTGGTTTCAAAAATTACAATCTGGGGATTTGAAAGTTGACAAAATACTTCGGTTGCCATCATCGATGCAGATCCTTACCAAACAGCAGAATAAATTAGAGTTAGACTTAAACTGCACAGCACAACAGATTTAGCCACATCTGTTGATTAGAAATAGTCTCAGAGCTTTGTGGTTGGGTTCAATACAGTTTATCTGAAAGGACTTGAATGGAACATGTTGAGGTATGCACTTCACTGCTTGCTCAACATGATAAAGCATCATTTTTGGACAACTGATAACTGAATATGGAAAGTGGATTGTATACAATAATGATCAATGGTTACAGCTTTTCTGAAGAGAAGGAGAGGCATCTGGTACCATATCAAAGACAGACATTCATTAGAAGAAGATCATGCTGTGTGAGAATCCTATACCACAAGTTTCTGGATCCTAATCAACCAGTAAGTGTAACTATGTACAATGCTCAGTTGCAAAAATTTAATGAGGCTGGTGCTGAAAATCTACCCAGTTTAGTGAATAGGAGAGGTGTAATTTTTCACTGACATCATTTGCTCAGGTGTTGCAATGTCAACTTAAACTGAGGGAGTTCAATCTTCCATATTCTCCTTACTTGACTCTGTCCGACTATCACTTTTTCCATGCATTACATTTTTTTTTCCATGGAAAAACTTAGTAATGTTGTCAAGACTGAGATATGCAAGGTTTTTAATTATGAAAGTGAGTAATTTTATTTCCATGACATTAACAAATGACTGAAAGAAACAAGATCATTTCTAACAAGGGAACATACACAGTCTTATCGGAATAATATGACCACCCACAGAATCACAGTGTAACCCGCCCAAGTGCATCACAGAGTACACATGACAAGGTCGACCACATGGAGATATAAGTGGCTGGCCAGAACAGATGAGCCATAGTGCGTAACATGAGCACAATGGGCAGAGGTATTGATTTGATGGACGTTCAAAAAGGAATGATCATCAGCTACCACGCCAAGGATAGAAGCATCTCGGAAACAGCAGAATTCATGGGCTTTCGCGAGGTGCTGTAGTAAGGGTGTACCAAGAATGGACTGCCACACACCAAGTACCTCCAGACGTCATAACTGTGGAGACCAAAAAAATCCTGGACCCCAAAGGAGAATGTCGCAGCAATTGACCACTCAAATGAATGCTGGGGCACCCAGGTACATGTCCCCAATAACAGCAGAGTGAATCCTGTTACACATGGGTCTCCAGAGTCGACGCTGCGTAAAGACACCCATGTTAACCAAGGTCCATCAGCAACGACGCCTGCAGTTTGCACAGGACTACCGTCATTGGACAGTTGAAGAGTGTAAAAAGGTTGCCTTTTACGACTAATCTAGATTTCTACTCCACAGAAGTGACGGCGGTAATCATCAGACACATGAGAACCAACACCCGGACATGCTTGTCGGTCAAGTACAGGCCAGTGGTGGCAATGTGCATGTCTGATGGATTTTTCCTGGTATGACCTGGGACCACTGGTACTGCTGAATGGGTCCTTGAATGCCAATGGCTACCTGACCACATGCATCCCTTCATGTTGGACGTTTACCCTGGTGGTGATGGTGTCTACCAACAGGACAATGCACCCTGTCATGTCGCTAAGGTGGTGCATGACTGGTTCCAGGAACACAACAGCGATGTCTCCGTTCTCCCTTGGCTGGTGAAATCGCCCGATCTTAATCCCATAGAGCACTTGTGGGACCATTTGGATCGACAAGTTTGGTGTATGGACCCACAACCATGTAATCTCCAGAAGCTCTGTCCTATGCTGGAGTCCGAATGTGCACGTGTGCCCCTGGCAACCTTCCAAGGCCTCATTGCATTCATGCCGCACCGTCTCACCGCTGTCATCCAGGCCAAGGGTGGTTATTCCAATTATTTGGTAGGTGGTCATATTATTCTGATATGGGTTGTTGATGAGTAATAAATTTTTCTTTAGAAAAATTTTATTTTATTTCAAGAAAATGCAGAATTTTTGCAGTCACCTAATAATATTTTGTTATTAATGAAATTATCTCATTTTGAAATTCTATCCTTTTTAAAATACATTTCAATTTGTTTTTCAGAGTCAACATTATATCTACTGAAAGCTATCAGGAAGTGCTCCAAATTGATAAGCCTCGAACAACTTATATTAAATTTTCTCCAGAAGGGACTGTCTTTGCCACTTGGGAACCTTATATAGGTCAGTTATAATAATTTTTTTAGAAATTTTCATACAAAGTGACTCATTTTTTTTTAGTGTTTTTGACAGAGTCTAATATGAAATTTGAATGAGCCACTTAAAACAGCCTTTGAAACTGATTGATGAAAACAAATGTGAAATCTCCCTAGAGGTGAGAGTTACTCTTATGAGGTAGGGACATTAAAACTGCATGTAGCAGCAATGAATTAACCTTTCTCAGGTTCCACCAGAAAAACTGGTTTTACATCCAGAGATCCAGCTATTTTTTTCACCATGGTCAAGAAAAAAAATTAAATTTAGAACTTTTTTGCTAAAAAACTGATGAGAATTATGTTGTGTTATATACCAGATTAGATCTGTAAATGATAGCTAGGTATAAACTGGAAGGAGAGCTGTGTATCAATCCCCAGTGATGATGTATAGAATCGACCAGACCTAATAACTAATGTCTGACCCCCTGCTTCTTGTGATGCAGGTCTTTAGTACCTTTCAAAAGAGATATTTTCTTTTGGAAGTGGAGAGCTGCCAGATCAGTGTGGCCTACTGATCTGGTCATCTATGGCCACTTTTTTCTTCTTTTCTGCCCTGCTGAGGTGTGGTCAACTTCACAAGGTCCTGGTGCTGACCATTTATATATATTTGATTTAACTGGTTTACAATTTTGAGCTTGATTATGGATCCTGGACTTGCTGCACTATTGGGCCTCTGTTGAGGGAAAATCTGCCGCTGTGTTTTCCGTTTGCTTGTGGATTGCCAGCCCTAAGTGAACAGAGGCACATGATACCTTATATCAGCTGATGGATAATCCTGATCAGAGGTCATCAGAAGTACCTGAACTCTCATTTAACTAGTTTGGCATCACAGTCCTACACTAGAGTAATGTGTCTCAGGCAGATCAGTTTCTATCTTGATTCTGTTCTTGAAATGGTCCACTTGAAAAGATGGTGCTTGATGTTCCTTTCAGCATGGGTGGCTTCAGTCTTTGGCGGTGGGGGAATGGGTCTTTGCCCTATGCCTGCAATTAGGGAGCTGTGTGACCACCCTACCAACAAATTTTTAACTGTATATTGCTGAGCAAATGATTATGTACCAAAATAGAGAACATTGCTGTAATGATGAAATATATCACCCCCAACAGCATGGAAATTATTACTAGACCAGCAAAGAGAAAAAGTTATGAAACACAGAATTAGCATCATTACAACGATACAAGTCCCAAACCTCTCCCACACCAAAACATCAAGACATAAGCAACAGGATCGCAGACCCACCTAGCTGCCACCCCCACTTTAATATTTAATAGTGTTAGAATACTTTAATAATAAATCTTTAATAGTGTTAGACTGCTTTAATAATACATGACATCAATACATCACCATGCAATACAAACACAATTCAAAATACATATACAGTATAAATACAATAAAAACAACTGATAAAAGAAAGAAACCAGAATTTTGGTCATAACTATTTTGAGCCATATTACAACCCATCCAGATTCAAAAGACTTGCATAATTGAATAGCAGTAGCAACAGATAATTGTCTAGCACTATTTTAAAATCAAAATATAATAAGCTAAGTTGTATATATTATAATATTCCAAGCTAATTGAATCTCGGAAAAATTTCAATATTTTCAATGTTTGACAAAAAAACTTAATTTTTTGCTTAAAACTTAGCAAATTAGTTTTATTTTTTATGCTATTTTCAAAAAAATTATAAATCCTTGGTGCAAGGAAAACGAAATGTTTTTCAAAATATTTTTATGAGGTAAAGGCACTATACATTGATTATTTCTTCACGTGTTGTAGGGACGCTTTGCACTATCTAGCCAATCATAATTCACATGTACAAACAGAAGAATTTTAAAAATATAAATTTGTTGTATATTATAAAAGAATTAATTTCAGGGATTTAATATCTTTGTAACTTTTCACATTGAATATAAGCTTATATATTTTCTTATGAATATTGTTTAGATTAATTAGGTTTGTCTCATAGTCTCTCCCGCCCCCAACAACAAATTCCAAATATATATTACTATATATTTTTTACTAATATATATATACTTGAATAAACCCAAGAAAAATATAAAGAGCGAAGAAAAGAACTTGTAACAATATTTTTTAAATGATAAAACTTATACAACATGTGTCTCAATCTGTTTGTGTCTGAGCATGCATCTTCCATTTTAAGGTACTTTCTATGATTACACCTAAATATTTATAATTTTTTACTCTCTCCATTACAGTACAGTTATAAACTTGTGTTAGGTTACAATTCAATTTATGATACTTGATTTCAAAGTCAGTGTTACCTTCATGCAACTCAAAAAAATATATATATTTAGTTTTTTTGAACATTTAAACATAAGTTATTTCTTGTAAACCAATTTCTTATTTTATTAAAATCAAATTTAATTTTGTTTTTTAACTCATTTAAGTTGTCTGCAGTATATACAACTGCAAAACATGTTAGTGATCCATATAGATCAAGAGAACAGAAATCATTTATAAATATTAAGAATAAAATTGGTCCCAGTACAGAACCCTGAGGAACTCCCTTCTTAATAATTAGATAGTTACTGAATTGAGTGCCAATACAAATTGCTTGTTTTCTGTTTGATAGATAACTTTTAAACCATTGATATGCAATACCTCTTATTCCACTATTATATAACTTATGTAACAAAATTTTGTGATCCACTGAATCAAATGCTTTGCTAATATCTAAAAACACTGCAACTGTCTTTTTACTTTCATTTATACTTCTATATATTTTATTTGTAACATTAAGTATTGCTTTTTCAGTATTTTTATTTTCTCTGAAACCAAATTGAGCATTACAAAAAAAGTTGAATTTAGTATAAAAATTAATCAATCTGACTTTCATAATTTTTCCTAATACCTTGTAAATACTTTTAAAATAGAAATTGGCCTGTAATTTGCAATTGAATCTTTATTTCCAGTTTTAAAAATTGGTAATACTATAGCAGATTTTAAATAATCATAAAATATACCATACCGTTTTGTAGTGAAAAAATTCATCAATTTTGTTAAATAATCCAAGTGATACTTGTTTTATAATTTTTAACATTTTTACAGATAGATTATCAAATCCAGATTTTTTATTACTTTCTATTCTGTTTATAATATTATTTACCTCCATTTCATATGTATTTTTTATGTAAATGGAATTTAAGCAGGTATTACTATCACATCTGCTGCTGTTTAGTATACAGTTTTCTGTTTTTTCATGAGTATTTGCACAAAATTAATAAAATATGAATTTGTGTCATTGGCCAGCTTATATATGTTATCAGAGTGTGGTATAAATGATTCCTTTTTTTTCCCTGTAATTCTATTTATTAGTTCCCATTGTTTTCCTAGGTTGTTCCACATGATTTTAGTCTATTTTTATAATGTTTCTTTACTTGAATATTCTTTTTAAGCAACTTACAATAAGATCCTGTAATCTGTCTCATATTGTAATAGCCATAGATTATTTTTGTATTTATTATATAATTTTTTTCTTAGTATTTATAGCATTCAGTAAATCATTTGTTACCTAATGGCTGCTTTTTCACTTTTATTAAAATTTTTATGCTTTTTCATTTTTTTTTCATTTAAGTCTAAAACATTTCTGAAAGCAAATATCAAAATTTCTAATATATAAATCATCACTAAATGTCAAATTTTTAATATTGGTATCATATTTGTAAATATCTATCTCTTATCACTACACTTTGTGTTTTATTGCTTAAAATGTTTGAATCCTCCTCCAGAGCAACCTTGATTATAATAGGAAAGTGATCAGTTATAGCAGTATGATATACTGCTACTTTTATTACATTTTTTGTGAAATCTCTAGAATACATGATCCAAACAACTAATACTATCCTTTGTTATTCTTGTAGGTGCATGTGTGTATTGTATGAACCCATAATTTGACAATATATTTAAGTAATCATTTGTTGTTCTCATCATCATCATCATCATCCTCAAGCAGCCATGGGCTACGGAGGTCCAACCAGACTGTGCAATTTAGTTCTCCAAGCAAGTCTGTCCTGAGCTACATCTACTGCATCTGGCCACTGCACATCAATTCTAATAAGGTCCTGTTTGACATTGTCTGCACACTGCATCCTAGGTCTCCCCCTCTCTCTGAAGCCTTTAGGCACACTGTTCATAACCCTATTCGCCAATCTATAATAATCCTTATGGGCAACATGGCCAAATCAACGGAGTCTCTCTCTGCACAATAGACTACTCAGAGGAGGTTGCCAATTCCTTTGCCTAACCTCTTCATTACTTATGAAGTTGAACCACCTAATACCTAAGATACTGTATAAGCATCTAGAATCAAAAGCATCTAGTTTCCTGTTATCTTGTTTACAAAGTGTCCAAGTTTCACTACCATAACTAACCCTAGAAAGAACCAAACTATTATACAGTCTAATTTTAGTCTTTTGGTGTATACACCTATTTCTCCACACTCTCCATAGATTCTTAAAAGTCCCAGCAGAAATCCCAATTCGTCTGTTAATCTCATGCTGCACATCACCAGTATCTGTTACATAGCTCCCAAGATATTTAAACTGTGACACCTGCTCAAGACTGCAACCATTCAGATTAACTGAATCACAGCCTGCATGACCAATTTTCATCACTGTAGTTTTTTTTTTAGTTCTAGAATCTTTTAATATATCAATATTTATATCCCTACAAGTAATGTATTTTCTTTTGGACATGTTTTTAAAATTTCTTTTAATTCCTTATTGAAAATATCAATGGAAAAACCATGAGCTCTATATATTAAAACTACTGAAAATTTTAAATTAGTTTCAAACAAATAAATTCCTTCTGCACTATGCATAAAAAGTTCCCTTTGATTTACTTGAAACCTATCTATTTTTATGTATGCTAAAACCCCAACTGATTTATTGTATTCTTTACACTGGTAAAAGAGCTCAAATCCATTTATCTGATAATTATTTATATTCTCTCCTTTAGCCCATATTTCTGTTAACAATATAATATCAATATTATTCAAAGTGGTATCTAAATTTGCAATTAACTCATTTAAATTTTGGCTTACACTCCTAATGTTGTAATGCACAATACAAATATCAGAGTTTAATAATAAAATGTGTCAATTCAGACTGATTTTGGATAATTATTAGTTTTGTCATCTTCCTCTGAAACTTCCAGTATTTCACTCCAATTGTTCTCGACTCATTGTATTCACTACAGTTTATCTAAATCTTTCTCTTTCCTAATTCTATACACTCTTGATTCAGATGACTTTCTTAAGTATGTTTTTCTTTCTTTAATCTAGGCATACCTATATTCATGTTCATTTTTAAATTGTTTAACCCTGTAAAATAAGTTTTTCAAATACTTTGTTAGATGCTCATTTACATATACCCTGATATCACTAAATTCTGGACTTTTCATACTTACTGTAAGGTTACTATGTGCTTTTACTTTCTCAATCCATCGATATTTAGATCTCACATCCCTTAATTTTACCACAATAGGTTTTGGTTTGTTTTCATTAATTGCTGTAACTCTATGTGCCGCAACAATATCATCCTTTTCTTGAATATCAAGTAGCTTTGATATATCTTGAAAAACTTTCAGCACATTTTCATTTTGTTCCTCAGGTATTCCATTAATCTCTATGTTGTTTGCCTTAGATCTTAATTCTAATCCATTAATTTCAAACCTGATATTTTTTATTTGTTGTTTTAATTCATTGGTTTGTTTAATTAAATGTTGATTTTCTTCCTTAAGCTTCTTGAATTCTGATTTAAATTCATTGAATGAGGTAATATGTTCTACCAATTTTTCACTCATTAAGGAATCATTTACACCTTTAATTTCTTTTATTTCCTTTATTAAGAAACTGTTTATATCTTTAACCTTTTTTTTAATATTAATCATGAAATCCATCAACTCCAACTTTAAGGCAACAACAATATCTCTCAGATCACTACCATCAGACACCTCACTTTCTAAAGCTTTAGCAGTACCTTTCTGTTGAGGTATGTGTTCCTGATTTATTTGTATGTTTTTGGATACTTCTGTTCCATCCAAAGCATTATTCACACAAATTAAACACATCCACTTACTCCTTTGATCCTTGGATAATTTTCTGAATTTACTTTCACTCATACCCATACATTTAGGGTGAAAAAATTGTTTACATTCAGTTACACAGTATATTCTCTCTTTTAAATCAAAAATTTTTGCTTCACAAGATTTACAGATTAAGTTTGACATGTCTGTGCTTTGTGTGATACAAATTTTTAGATTTTATGCTTGAAACTATTTTTTAAATGTGTGCCCATATATCATAATAATCTATTTTCTCTAGATGACAGCATCTATGCTTTTTTGAGCATAAGTTACTTTACTCAGTGTTCACATAATCTGATTTATAACTTTAAAAATACTTGCCAACTCTTTCTCACTTGATCTTCATATCACAATTTCATCATTTAGTTTGCCATTTTACTTTTATATTTTGATTTATGTCATATAAAATAATTGGAAAATAAAAATTTTTATTTCACAAACTAACAGTCACACCTCCTTTTGCCACTGTTCCTACTTAATAATATGACACTAACATGAAGCAGAGCAACACAGAATCAATTGCATGTACTGTTACAAGCATCTGGGTATAACCTCCCCAAGAAAAAAACCAGTAATTCTGAAGAAGGCTGCCCAGAAGCTGAAATGTGTTGAGTAGTAGCTATTTTGTTCTGTGCTTTTTTTTTTATTGGATATACATACATCCAATGACTGTGCAAAAAGACCTACAGTGCCCCATTAACTAGTGCAGTGTTACCCCAACTGAAGACGGCACTGCAAACTGCTGCCCCAAGAAAGATAAAATCCAAACTTTTAACCTATGTGTGGACATCAGTGCAAAATCATTTAGACTTCCATCGTGGGATTATATCCTTTAAAAATTGTGCAAAGGTATGTCAAAAATGTTTTGGTAACCACATCTCTATCATCTTTTCTCTAAATATACTGTGATAGTGATAATGTACTGAGTAAGAACTTCTGTCCCCCCCCCCATTCTTTTCTGCCTTAAATCTATTTCAGTATTCCTAGAATTATTTTTATCATTTATATCATTTATCCTGGCATTCTTATGCATGGTTCCTGCTCTTCAAATCGAAACTGTAAGCCAGAGATTGTTATTGTTAACCTGCCAGCAGCATCGTGAAAGATGGGAAAAGCCAGGTGCTGTGAACTAGTTAATTCCTGGTGCTTGTGACAGTCAAGTGGCTATAAAGTAGATTGTTTAAAGCAAGTGCTGTTCTCATACTTTGGATGAATTCACCATGTATCTACACTGCTGGCCATCAAAAGTGCAACACCAGGAAGAACTCATCAGATTGTCCTGAAATATGCAAGATGGGTAGCCCATGAGAAACATGTAAATGATTCAAACCACAGCACATATGCACATCATGTGTGACTAACGCCCACTGAAGTGGTATAAGAGGCGATTACAAAGAGCTGGTGTAAAGCATTGGAATTGTGTTTGCTTGCAGTTCTTGCACACTAAAGGATCAAACATGCCCCATTGAAGAACACTGCATCCATACGACCAGGTTTCCAACTTTGATCGAGGGAGAATTGTGGGATTACGGGAAGGCGGATTATCATACCGAGACATCGGTCTCATGTTGGATGGAATGCTGCCACTGCAGTGATGAGAATATGGCATCAGTGGGTAGAGGAGGAACGAACTCACTGACATGGGTGATCTTAACAGCTCTGTCACACAAACGAAGGAGAGGACAGACATCTCGTGCACATGGCTTTGAATGATCGTACAGCCACATCAAACACCTTAGCTCAACAGTTAGGGTGTGTTGCACACCAACCAGTGTCTGCATGTATGGTTTGACGTCATCTGTAGCATCAGGGCATCTTTGCTAGGTGGCCATTGCTTTGGTTACCACTGACTCTACAACACAGGTGTAAGCGACTGCAATGGTGCCAAGAATGTCGTTCATGGATGTTCGAATGGCATCGCATCATCTTTTCAGAAGAATCCCACTTCAGTATGCAGCACCATGATGGATGAATCCGTATCTGGCAGTACCACGGAGACATGCATGATGCAGCACCATACAGGTCCAGCCCCTGGTGTTTTGTCATTGGACTCCACCCATGCATGCACCTCGTACACATTACCAGTACTTTGAACATTATATATCACTGAAGCCTGTGGTTGTACCTTATCTTCAGGGCTCTCTGGTGTCATTTACCAACAGGACAATGCCGACCACACATGGCATGCATCGTCCAACAATTCCTGGATTGCCACCATGTGACACTTCTGCCTTGGCCTGCGTGTTCACTGGATCTGTCCCCAATTGAACATGTGTGGTCCATGGTCTCACAAGACTAGCCCACCAGACACCAGCAGCTGCTACAGCAGATGAACTTTGGCTACATATCGTAACTGCATGGACTGACATTTCCCAAACACACATCCGATGTCTCATCCTCTCAATGCCAGACCTTGTAGCAGCAGTTATTACCGCTCATGGTGGCTACACAAGATACTGATTTCTTTGTATTCCACAAGTCTAACTGAGTTGTATTTGTAATCATTTGATTCTTGTAACATAAGCTATGTATTCACTAAATATGGCTTTGATACCTCTTGTCTTTCCTGGTGTTGCACTTTTAATAGCCAGCAGTGTAATTAGTATTTATATTTTTATATTTAAATGTTCATTTTCATTTCTGTAGATTTATTTCCATAAATTGCTGATCTTTCCCAATCTATTATTATTGATTTTTTGCAATTACACTATATTGGATGGCCAACTTACAACATATTGTTGTGGTTATTTGATTTAGCATCATATTAGGTTATATGTTAACTTTTATTATTTCTTTGTTTTTCAATAAAAGAATTTTGATATTGTATCATTTCCTGAAGCCGTCCCATGGCCGAGTGGTTAGCACACTTGGCTACTGATCTAAGGGACCTGGGTTCGAGCCCCGGGTAAGGCATGGCTATTTGTATCTTTTTTCTGCTGAGGTCCTGCCATCCTCTCAGACCTTCTACTATGGCATATAAACTGACAGGCTCCTGTCAGACCTCTGTGGCAAGCAGCTGCTTGAGGGGGTATTTATTTGTTTTATTATTTATTGTTTCCTAAAAATGAATGAGGTCTTGGATGCAAAAGTGAAAAGGACTGCCTTGTCATGGAAATCAATCCTCCTTTGGGAGGGCAATTTCAGTGCCATCCCATAGGAGTCACCTTCTGGGAGGGCATTTCCCATCCTCTTGCTACACCTAGGTTGTTTTACCTCCACCCCAGCTGATTTTTTTTAATTATAAGTTTTTAAGTTTATATTCAACAATTTCAAAAGATTTTATACCCCCAATATATTGGCTGTGCCACTCTGACGATGTAGATGTTTTTTTTTTACCTTTCTGCACTTAGCCAAGATCACCAATCATCAACACCTAAAGAAATATAATGTTTAGTAAAGATGACAGCCAAGAAAGTGTGTTGCCATTTCATAATCACGACAGAAAATCCTAGTAATGTGAGCAGTGCAAGTTACATTGTATAACACTAGGAATGTTTTAAAAAGGCCCTTTTTTTTAAAATATACTACACTGAAAAGAATCATTAAAAGAAATAAATCATGTTTTAGTTAAATACAGGGTGATTCAAAAATAATTGAACACTTTTAAAAATTTATTACTGGTAACTAGGTTATACAAAAAAAACTGAATGCTTTCAAATATTTATAAAATTATAGAAATAACTGTGATAGTTCCTCTACAAATTGGTTTTGACTACATGTTCACCTAATTACTGAGTAACAAATTTTTGAAAGTGTTCAATTCTTTTTGAATTGCCTTGTTTTATATTTTTTGGGAAGAAATTTACTTTCAATTAATGTATAATTTAACTATTTTTATTTATCAAATTTTCCTAAATTAAGCCTTAATTTTGTCCGATATATTTTTCACTATATCACTGCAAAAAAGACATTAAAATTAATACATTTGTAAATTTATTTAAATTTTTTATTTTAATAAAATTCATAATTGAATTCTGTTTTAATTTGGTATATAACATGCTATATGTTGGTTGATTCATTATTTTTTTAAATATTCCAAAATTTACCTGATATGAATCAGCACAGTTAACAAAAAACCTGGGCTTTTCTCAAAGTATGGTACCGGAAAAAAATTACAAAACAGGAGTAATTTTCTTCTTTCAAGTAAATAGGGTTTTTTTTTTTTATTCAGAAATAGCCTTTTTATTCATGTGCATTATAATCATTTCTGTCTATCATTGTTTTTTAATAAATTTTTATTTTCATTGCCAGATACATTGTTTTACTATATGCCTCTCTAAGAGCTCTATTAAAAGAAAACTAGTCGTCTTTTCTGTAAAATATTTCATTTTCAGAAAAATCCAGATTTAAATGCTGATTAATTTAGCATCTAACATGGCATAATTCCTTTCATTTGGCAAAAAAGTTCTAAAGCTAATTTGTTTTGGATGACCATAGTGAAAAAATAACTGGTCCTCTAGACCTAAGCCAGTTTTTCAGGTGGGACCTTGGAAGGGTTTAAGATATTAATTTAACTTTAATTACTGCACTGTGAAGCTCTACTGTAATTTTTGTTGTATTCAAAAGATTGTCTCTTGCTAAAAAAGAAGCAAATTTCTGATTACATAATCAGTTATATACATTTCACAAATCTGTCTTTGACCAAACGAAAGGACTATTTGCATTACCATCTGGCAAATAATACCATTTTTAATAATTTTCTCATGTCTTTTTTCATCTATGAATAGTACTGTAAAGCTGTTCAAAGGAAAAATAAATCTGAAAAGCATAGTGTCACTGAAATTATGCCAATACACAAAGTTGCAGAACTTGTAAAGCAAACTACTTCTTATAATTCAAACATTCAGGAAAATTTGGGCTTTATAATTCAACTATGAATTTTTCAGATAAGACTAGTACCCTATATTCATAATTATTTTGGATGTTGTCTGAACGTGGTCCAAAAGTCTAGTTTAAAAACAAATATTTGGGAGTTTTAAAACTATATATCTGATGTTATACTAGTATGTAGCGGAAGCTCACAAGCTTCTAAACAGGTGGGACCAGTATATATTAATACAGCAAAACGAACTATGAAGAAGCAGTGGTCATTTAGCTGGTAAATTATTTTATATGCTAACTTCTCTGCCCTCCATTAGAAAAAGGAACATCAATTGTCTTAGAAAGGTTAACATATATACATAATAAATATTTTCGCACATTTATGTACAATTATGTACAGTATAAATATACATATGTACATTTATGTACATATGTACACTAATATATACACTAACTTTTTTCACTTAGTAAAAACACTGGTTTCCAAAAGTTAAGGAACAACTCTATGTATGTTATGTCAATGGAAAGCTAATATTGAAGCTCTACCTAAGAAATTGCACAAAATTGACAAATGCTGAGAGATTAATTTGCTTATACTTCTAAAATATACACTTATTTTACATAATTAAACTGTTTGAATTAATAATACTTAATTATAAGCTTTAGGGCTGTGATAAATTCTTACGACTGCATTGTTATTTTACATATTCAGACTTCCACAACTCATCAAATATTGAATGAATATTGTTGGAAATCCAGATATTGATATATTTGTTTGAGATCTTTATCTGCTATTACATTTTTTTCACAAAAAGTTACATAATTTAACATTGACATAACACAGATTTTTTTTTTATATTTGAAAACCAGTCTATATGTATATATTTTATTAATTTATAATATTTATTATATAATTTCTCCCACTCAGAAAACTTGTTCAGCAGAAATTTGTTCGACAGAAGTTTTTACGAAATAGAAATTTATTTGAAATAGAATCAAAGTTATTTTAGAAAATGTGTCAGGATGATTGTATCTTTCCAATGCTAAAGATTTTAGTGTGGTTTTGAATGGAAGGCTGGTGGCAGTAGAGTAGTTTTTACTTTCCTTTAATTCTGTCATTATTTTTTTTCTGTTCTGCTAAAATTTCACAGTCATGGAGGCTAAGTCTTGGCATACAATAACAGGCTTTTGGAATGGTGTGTATGTATTGGGGGGGGGGGGGGGGGAGGATGATACTCTGCCCAGTTGTATTTTTCTCTTCGAATTTAGGGGGCTATGGTCATATTAATAACTGGAAATGTAGTCAAAAATATTAATGATATATATATTATTTTTGAAAGAGCAGTGAGAAGGAAAAAATTATATTCTGGAACTGCAGTTAAGTTTATTCTGCTTCGATATGACCACTTGACCCTCTCTCAAAACTCAAAATATTTATTCATATATTCACAATATCTAAGTTATTAGAAAAGACATGCTCAATAATCATTGAACTCAGTGTAATTGTTCAAAATTGCCATCAGATTTATGTAACATGATCACCCCGTGTTATACCAATGGTACACTAACTTCGAAGCTCTATTACTTCTAAAATCAGTGTTTTGTGAAAAAATGTGGCAGAAGATAATTTATAGGTCTGAATCAAATCTATCTAAATCTCACTTATTAACAATATTCTCATAGTATTTAAACAGATACTGAAGTTTAAACCTTTCGGAGCAGCAATCTGTTCTAGGAAATTTATTTTAAAAAAAATATGTAAGAGATTATTTGCACACACTTTTAAAATATGTATTTATATATGAACTGGTTTGAAATATTTCCTATTTCAGTTTCAATTAACTTCCAATGTCTAGCAGCGGCAGGGGTGGCTCAGTCGGTAGCACGCCAGGCTCATAATCTGTAGTTCCCAGGTTCGAGTTCCAGCTGTGTCAGCATTGAGATTTATCTCCGCAAAATTCCCCGCCTTGCCCACGGTCAGTAGGAGACACCGATGGGCTTGGAAAGGCCACCGTCCGTTGGATGGGATGTTAAGCCGTGGCCCCGTGTGCAGGAGAGACATACCCTGTGCACATTAAAGAACACGCTGGATGGCCTTGACGGGAGGCTACCATCTGTCTCCCAATGGCTGTTCCAGTGATCCCCTCCCCCAACCTTCTCTGAGCCTTCAAGGTTCACGTGACCTGGCCATATAGTCCATGGTGTGCAAAAAGGTGCCACTCAGAGGTAAAACAACCCAAGCTATTGTTATATATTCAAACTTCCATAATTCATTAAATACTCGAGAAATATTGTTGAAAATGGATATTTGGATGGAAATGATTTAGAACTTCATCAAAAATCAAAATCATCAAAATGAATAGAAAAATTTATCTTTATCACATTTTCCCATAAAGCATTTACTTTTAAAGTTATAGGACTTCAAAATTACAGTCCCATTGTCATAACATGGGGTGGGGTGGTCATATTTTAATGATCACTCAACATATAGTTGTGATAGAAAAAATATCAAAACCAGTCAATAATTAAAAATAGAAAAAAACATTAATATTGTTTACTTCTTAACAGCCAAAGTTGTTCAGAGGAAGCTAAAAATGAAAGCATTCTTATACACCATTCAGCCTGAAGCCCCAGAAGATACTGGATGCACCATCCCAACAAATGAAGGCCATCAACATCACTCTAACATTCCAAAGATAGCAGCTATCCACCACAGACTAATCTGTATTATCCACAAGATAGAAAGGGCAACCTCTGAAACTGAAACCCTTAAGATATGGACAGCAGCCCAAGTCATCTGAGACAAAACAATCAGCTGAGAACTTACCCAAAATAGAAAAAAAATTAGCACTAGAAAACCCCAGATAAAATCAAATAAAAATAAACATTGAAAATAAATATAAAACAATAAAACCCTATAAAATAAGAAATCAAAAGGAAAAGAATGAAAGCAAATTATACTAACATAAATCAGAAATTAAGCTACAAAAGCAAAGACAAAATGAAATAATGAAACAAAAATTATGATGCACAGAAAAATGAACAGAAAATATCACGAAGACAAGATTAATACAAAGTCCAGTCACAAAATATGAAACATAAGCAACATAATGAAAAGTAATATAAACGGAAACAAAACGTGAAGCAATACCGAAAAACTAACATAAAAGCAAACCATGAAAACCTCAGAACAAATGAGCCCTTTCCACCTCCCCTACTTTTAAATCTCTTCTGCTATTTCTAATTATTGCTAAACTAATTATCAATCTCTTTACTTATCAATGCATTAAATTCTCTCTGAGATAGAAGGTCATATCAACCTAAAATCTGGATGGAGTATGTTTACAAAAGTATAGTTGTGGTAAATATTTCAGTTTTAAATTTCAAACTTTATTCGTCTTCTACAAATATCTGAATATAGCTTCTAAGATTAGTGAAAATGAAGAGGAAGTAAAAGGTGTCTAGATTGTCTGAAAACAGAAGTAATGTTTTATTCTGCCAAATTTAAAACTGAGCCTTCTCTTCTGTTGCCTCTCTTTCCATATCCCCCCCCCCCCCCATTACAATGATTTTCCAGTGACAAACCAGAAGAGATATTATTGAGGAGTATGCAATCTAGGTGCCCATCAATATTTCAAAATTCTAAAACTTTCTATAAAATGTTGGTTGAACAAATTTTTATTTCCAACACATTTTGGTAAAACAAATTTCCGTTTTGAACAAATTTCCATTTTGAGCAAATTTCCAAATAAAATTCCGTTGAACAAATTTCCATCGGGTAAGTTTACATCAAATGTTGTCAAATAAATTGCACCAACCCTTCTTGTCTACATTTTCCTCTGATACTTTATTACTGTATATCTGATACGTATTGTATGAAAAATGAATTATGATCATGAAATTATCAAAATATTGCATTTCGGACCATGCCAAAGAGTATTGGACTGTTTTACCATCAGAGGTAAAATAGCCCAACATTTTAAATAAGTTTTTTTAACGAATGAAAATTTTTAAATACTATTATTAGTATTAAAATATTAAATAATATTTGACACAGCTAATATAATCGAAATGTAATAAATCACGATATTGGCTGTACATTGAATTCAGTTTAAAAACTACTCAATCTTAAGTTATGAGGAGGCACAAAAGTTATTACAAGCTAAGTTGCAACTGTTCTCGGTTGCTATTATGACTAACGTAATACAGCTTCGAAAGATCTTAATATGTATCAATTAGTCTAAATATATCCTTATACGCTATACAAAGTATAATAGACCAAATAACAATACAAATATAGTTACCAGTATATTGGAGGCTGGTATATCTACTTGATTATTTAACTTCTCATGATATTACAATAGCGGATCGGTGATGTTTCATATAGTCAGTGCAATGAATCCAAAATTGGATATTGTCACATCTGCTTTGTCTATATGTCACTTGATGTTGTAGCTAATGCTGTTGGTATATTTCAAGCAACCAGTCCTTTGAAGATACATGCACATAGATGTTACTTCTATACAGTCAAGGTATGAGTATCTTCAGCTCATTTATCCAGATGTTATTAGTTGAAGCATGACTATACCAGATTATTCTGTGTAGTGGTTGACTCTATCAATTGTCACTAATTATATATCTTTTAATGGTCGCCTATCACCATATATGTTGATATTTATTTATGCTATCCATTTCGTTGGAATATTAGATATTTCATTTCAAACTACAAATTTAGTTTTTTGTTGTTTTGAGCTGAAGTTGGTTAACTTGCTATACATATATTATGCGCATAACATAATCACTGGAACATATTTTGTAGAGGCAACAGTTGCAATTTCCCAATTCTTTAAGACTTAAAATACGTAATTAAACATAAAAAGTGTTAAAAGCTGACTTTGTTATTAAAACGGGTTTAAAAACAATTTTTTACTGGTGCCTAGATGTTAATGGAGCATGAGTCATATCAGCGCTCAGGTGTTCCTGGAGCTACTCATTTTACCATCTATCAATTACACGGCGTCATCAGGCTCTATCAGTGTGAAGTACAAGGCTCTGCTTTATAGGTGCCCGCTCCTTATATCAGAGGTCAGCTGTTACATATTATTGTTTGATTGGTGATGTAGCAGGAGATTATATGCAGACCAGAGTGGGGGGATCTCCGTATAATACTCAAATAAATAAAATTGATTTCAAACCATTAATTGCTCCAAAAACTAAGTTTCAATTAAATTATGCAGAGAAAATTCACTACACGCACAATATAATAATATATGCAATACGGAGATTTTCCCACTCCCGTCTGCATGGAATCTCCTGCTACTGAATGGAGTATATTCAGGCTGAATGGAGTATAAGGTGATTATTGATTATTTTAGCAACAGCTGACCTCTGATGTAAGGAGTGGGCACCTATAAAGCAGTGCCTTGTACTTCACACTAATAGAGCCTAATGACGCCGTGTAATTGATAGACGGTGAAACGCGTAGCTCCAGGGTTGGGTTGTTTTACCTCTGAACGGCACTGTTTTGCACACCATGGGCTAAATGGCCAGGTTACATGGACCCCGAAGGCTCAGAGAAGGTTGGAGGAGGGGACCCACTGGAACAGATGTTGGGAGACAGATGGTAGCCTCCTGTCAAGGCCATCCAGCGTATTCTTTAACGTGCACAGGGTATATCTCTCCCACACACGGGGCCACGGCTTAACGTCCCATCCGACAGACGGCAGCCTTTTTAAGCCCATCAATGTCCCCTACTGACCATGGACAGGGCGGGGAATTTTGCGGAGATAAATCTCAACGCTGATCCAGCTGGGACTCGAACCTGTGAACTATAGGTTACGAGCCTGGCGCTCTACTGACTGAGCCACCCTGCCCCTAGTAGCTCCAGGAACACCTGAGTGCTGATATGACTCATGCTCTGTTAAAATCTAGGCACCAGTAAGAAATTGTTTTTAAACCTGTTTTAATGACAAAGTAAGTCAGCTTTTAACACTTTTTATGTTTAATTACGTATTTTAAGTCTTAAAGAATTGAGGAAATTGCAACTATTTCCTCTATAAAATATGTGCCAAAGTGATTATGTTACATGCATAATACATATTTAGCAAGTTAACCAACTTTAGCTAAAAACAACAACTAAATTTGTAGTTTGAAATGAAATATCTAATATTCCAACGAAATGGATAGCATAAATAAATATCAACATATGTGGTGATAGGCGACCAGTAAAAGGTATATAATTATTGACAATTGCTAGCGTCAACCGCTACACGGTATAATCTGATGTAGTCATGCTTCAACTAATAACATCTGGATAAATGAGCTGAAGATACTCATACCTTGACTGTATAGAATTAACATCTATGTGCGTGCATCTTCAAAGGATTGGTTGCTTGAAATATACCGATAGCATTAGCTACGACATGAAGTGGCGTCATATAGACACAGCAGATGTGACAATATCCAATTTTGGACTCACTGCACTGACTATATGAAACATCACCGATCTGCTATTTGTAATATCATGCGAAGCTAAGTAATCAAGCAGATATACCAGCCTCCAATATACTGGTAACTATATTTGTATTGTTATTTGGTCTATTTATACTTTGTATAGTGTATAAGGATATATTTAGACTAACTGATACATATTAAGATCTTTCGAAGCTGTATTACGTTAGTCATAATAGCAACTGAGTGCAGATGCAACTTAGCTTGTAATAACTTTTGCACTCCGCATAACTTAAGATTGAGTAGTTTTTAAACTGAATTCAATGTACAACAAATATCGTGATTTTTACATTTTGTATTAAAATGTTGTGACAATGTTCACCACATTCTAAACAATTAAAAAAAATTATTCTTCAGTCCACTAGTCTTTCTATTCCCCTTTACGTTCTTAAAATAGTGCAAATTTTTAACAACAATTGGATGAAAATGCAGAAATTAAGAGAAATCATTTTAAGATTTGTCCTCACTCTTAAGATGAAAATGCCAAATTCAATATGAGATGTGCAGTGACTTTAATATCTAGATCACTTGACTCTGATATATTTCAGTGTGTTTGAAATACTGACTACCATAACACAATAAGTAGAAAATTGATTGTTCACTTTTCATACAAACAGGGAAAAAAACATATCGTAAGAAAGAACAGTTCTGATTCTGGTTTATTAATAAATACATAATTATGTTTTGTACTTTTTAATCATATTCTACTTTTATGTTTAAAGATTTTAATGCATACACTATCAGTAACTGAGTGAATATGTTTCAATTAGTGACAAAGCCTTTCACTTTTGAGGAGTGGCTTATTCAGTAGTGTGCCAAGCTTGTAATCTGCAGTTCCCAGGTTCGAGTCATGTCTGGGTGAGCATTGAGATTTATCTACATAAAATTGCCTGCCCTTGGTCAGTAGGGGACACAGATGGACATGGAAAGGCTGCGATCTGTTGGATGGGACTTTAAGCCATTTCCCATGTGTGTAGGAGAGCCATATTCTGTGGATGTTAAAGAATGTACAGCATGTATCTGCTCTGTGGATGTTAAAGAATGTACGGCATGTATCTGCTCTGTGGAAGGTGTCAGGGAAAACCTTGCACTGCTATTGAGTATGCCCATCATTACACAATGCATCATCATCCCAATTCCAACATTATATAACTGCTGGATGATCACCTCGAGACACTGGAAATATGCTCCCTGCTACAAGTCTTCATGACAGATTAGACAGCCAGTGTGCTGACACCAGCACTGCAGAAGCCATACTGAGGAGGAATGCTGCACAATCAGAGCATAGTACATGCTGCTAGGTAGGTATCTTGAGTACATGGGAACATCATCCACATTTTCAATGATGAACAGAATTCTGCAATGGGAAAGCTTTCAACCATTCCACTCAAGTGTAGGGTCTTTAGTGAGGCAACTTTCAACACCTTACTGTGTATTGTGAACTGCTAATTGCACCAACATGAAGCAAATGGGCATTTCATCAGACACATAATGTGGACAGACAAAGTGTGTTTCACATAGAAATTTATGATGTCATCTTCAACTGCCACAACAGCCATGTGTGGTCACATTCCATTCCATAGGTCACCCATCCACAGCATCATCAGGTCCGTTGATCATGTGAACGTGGGTGTATTGGGTAACCACATTATTGTCCCAAGCTTCCAGATAAGCTGACTGGACAAACATATCTGGTGTTTCTACATAACTTCCTTATTTTCTGGGTAATGTACTATTAATGGTGCTGCATAACCTTTAAATACAACACAATGGGGCACCAGCTTATTTTAGTGTCAATGTCCATGAGTGATTGGATACTGCATATCTAGGTTGCTGGATTAAACATGGTGGTCCTGTTCAATGGCCAGGTAGATCACCAGATCTCTCACCATTGGATTTCTTCTTGTGGGGTCATGTCAAGGATATAGTGTACTTATTGAACATTACCCACTAAAAAGGAGGATCTTATTGTGTGTATGTGTTACCTTCACTGCTTGTATGTGCTGTTCATTGATGCTGCACTATTGTAATGTGTCCAGTCATACATTCCCAGATGTACATAAGCATGCATCCACATGAAGATATGGCCACTTTGAAAACCTGCACTGTGATACAGTTACAACATTTCCACAACGCTGTTTTAGTGTGGTGCATCCCATACATATTGTACTATTTATCAGTGCCTACAAGTTTTAGAAATATTAGGTTTCGCCATAGCAGTCATGCTTGCACCCTATGTTATTACATACCATGCCTGTTGTGTGATCTTCCATTGTGTAACCATTGTAATAAACTATTGTTTCTACATTGTAAAAAATGCATTTGTGTGGTTGTAAGCAGATGTGACGATTCAATTTTAGACTCGTTTTTCTTCAAAAGTATCACTCATACAGGCATAGTTCTTTGGGCATATTTGATCCTCTCACAAAGAGGAATATCACTATGCTATCATTGGGACATCCTGTACAGTATGCATTGTTTTCTGTAACAGAAACACATACAAAGACAATCCTCAAAGCAGCCATGGAGGTTCAAGCAGACTGTTAAATTTAGTTCACCACATACATCTCTCTTTAGCTACTGCTGTTGTACTTAGCCACCTACCTAAATCAAATCAATAAAATTCAGAATGATATTGAATTTCTTTTTTCAGTAACCCATTCAAGGATCCCTTGAAACACATCATGAGTATGAACTGTTATTAGTAGATAGATCAACTTTCATAAACTCCAAAACTGTTTTCATAACTTGGGTAGTTTAGAAAATGGTTTAAAATTTTCTCAAAGTTGAGAAAGATTGAGTCACACTTGACAATTTTACATGGAGTAACCATATTGTACCTGAAATTCTAATACACTAAATATTCTAAAGATGCTTTTATTCATTTTAAATTTAGCCTTAAAAGACAACCCCCAAGATAACTGCAATCTTCATCTATGGGATGTGAAAACAGGGGCATGTTTGAAATCTTTCATCCAAAAAAAGCAAGTAGATTGGTAAGAATTTTTGCATTTCTTCATTTGATATTGTACTATTTATCAGTACCTATAAGTTGTAGAAAATTTTGCATATTTCCCTACTGAAATTAGAAGACTACTGTTAATGTAAAACTGAATATTAAGCTCCAAATCCTCCAAAACAATAAAAAAAAATGCTACTTGTTGAATATTAGAGATCTAAGTCAAACCTAAAATTATTTCTTTTAAACAAATATTGCTTCAATTGCTATATTATACAAATTTTCATTTCTGATATCATTAATATTGACTTTTGGACCTTGACATTCTGGTATTCGGTATTTTGTGTTTGCTAAAATTATTTCACGTACTAAAGGTGATACAATCGCAGGAAGACTTGAATTAATAATTATATATCATGCAATAACTTGCTGATGTAAAGAAGCCTGGCAGATATATACCTTGGTAGATTTAGAGGTGATAGGGTTACAGAAGATGTAAAAAGTTTCATTTAAGTGCTAGCCAGGGTTTCTTTACATTGGTAAATTATTGCAAGATATATAAGTGCTAATTTGGCCTCCTGCAAATAAATCACCCTGTAGGAGACAGTCACTACATACTACGATCTTATAATTTTTTACCCTGAATTTGAAATTATCTTTAAACAAAAAATTTACTTTGAGGAAGCAGGTAGTCCTCTGTGAAATATATGAATCCCTCACAATCCAGATGTACTAAGCCAATATTCATCATTTTAAATGGGGCAGGGGTGGCTCAGTCGGTAGCATGCCAGGCTTGTAATCTGCAGTTCCCAGGTTCGAATCCCAGCTGGGCCAATGCTGAGATTTATCTCCACAGAACTTCTTGTCCTGCCTTCAGTCAGTAGGGGACACTGGTAGGCTTCAAAAGGCTGCCATCCATCAGATGTGACATTAAGCTGGGTGCTGGAGAGCCATACCCTGTGCACATTAAAGAATTGCTGGATAGTCTTGATGAAAAGCATCCATCTGTCTCCTAATAGCTGTCTACTGGATCCCCTTCCCTCTACCTTCTCTGATCCTCAGGGGTTCCTTGTGACCTTGCCATTTAGCCTATTTGTGTGCAAAAAAGTGCTGTTTAGAGGTAAAACAGCCCAATATTTTAAATAAGATTTTTTTAATTAATGAAAATTTTTAAATACTATTATTAGTATTAAAATATTGTGACAATGTTCACTGCATTCTAAACAATTAAAATAAATCATTCTTCAGTCCACTAGTTTTTCTATTTTGATTCCCTTTTGCATTATCAAATGGCAAATCCATACAAAACTTCTTTTTTTTTATTTGTGATATATAAGACAGAGAAGAATCATAGAAGCTACTCCTAGCTTTTACAGGCCTTCTCATACAAGGACATGCCCTACTGAGACTGAAATCACTGCTGAGCAGGGGCGGGGGGTGGTTCAGTCAGTAGCGCACCAGGCTCATAATCTGCAGTTCCCAGGTTCGAGTCCCAGCTGGGTCAGCGTTGAGACTTATCTCCACAAAACTCCCCTCCCTACCCACAGTCAGTAGGGGACACCGATGGGCTTGGAAAGGCCGCCGACCATCGAATGGGACATTAAGCCATGGCCCGTGTATGGGAGAGCCATGCCCTGTGCATGTTAAAGAACATGCTGGATGGCCTTGACAGGAGGCTACCATCTGTCTCCCAACAGCTGTTCCAGTGAGTCCCCTAACCTTCTCTGAGCCTTCGGGGTCCTTGTTACCTGGCCATTTAGCCCATGTTGTGCAAAAAAGTGCCGCTCAGATGTAAAACAACCCAACCCTGACCAGAGCCTTAGGTAGACCTAACACAGCACACAAAGTTTGCCTTGCTGGAATAGTCACTAGCTGCCTAACCACTATGCCAGTTAAGTCCTAACTTCACAGGTCTTAACTTCATACGGTAATTTCTTTGTACTTGGGTATTACACTTCATTTAAGATGCAAATGCAGAGAGAGAATGTGTAATATAAAAGTACTACGATTTTATTAATGATTTTCGTTTTTGCTCAAAAATATTTTATATAGTTTTATCATTTTTTTAAAATAATTATAAATTATCTCTAAATTTTAGGTGTCCTAAATGGAGTGATGATGAACGACTTTGTGCAAGGAATGTTAACAATGAAGTTCATTTTTATGATGGTGGTGAATATGGTTCGTAATGTTTCCTTTTACCATTTAATATTGATTTCAAATAAGTGTTTTACAGTTTTTTTTTAACCTAGACTTTGAGCTTCCTAGTCCTTCAAATACCAACCTTTGTGACTATGCCATGTTGAGATTTTGTATGCTTGTCATTGCACTTGACCAGTGCCTTCATTAAAAAAATAGTGACAGTGATAGGTTTGGGATGTTCTGCTGAAAGTTGGATAGAATTTAAGTCATAGTCTTTGGTAAAAAGATGCAGTCTTGTTCTGCCCACATTAAAGAACATTCTTTATGACTGATGTGAAGCACTAATATTCTCTTTACAGCTATCAAAAAAATCCTTATCTCACATAGATTTGAATTCTCAGACTTTGTGATTTTATCATTAGCTTGTCATTCATCAAAGAAGTGGCTAATGAAACCAACATGACTGAAAATATTTTATGGCGTAAACTAATTTGTAAACTTTAAAAGATTTCGTGAATCCTATGTATATAAATAAACTTACACTATAATATCACATTATTAAAGCATTATATCTGTAGTATAATTAACTGATCTCAAGGATTGTAACAAAGTGTCTACTTTTTCTGTGCCTCCAGCTTTTTCCAGTTCATTGTCATCTGGTGGATATATTTTCCCTTCCAGTCTGTTTTAATCTCTTTGATGACAGTTCTTTTACTTGTCTGATTCATATATAGATATTTGCTGATTGTATGGTGGACAAAACTTGTAGTTTATATTAACCAGCTTGAATAAATTTTAGTATAATGCTAATAATAATGGAGTTCATGTTGACCAGTGTCATAAAAAGTCTTCAAATTATTTTGTTTTCCTGCTGAACTGCTGAAAATTGTTCCAGAAACAAACAGGTATACAGATGAGAAACTAATATTCAGGGCCCTTCTTACAATATCTTGAACCTTGTAAAACATGCGGCTATAATCCAAAACTTCACCCCACCAAATACTTCAGAAGTTATCTTTGACTTAAGATATTATCATACAGTACAATATCACTGTTTTTATACAATGAAAGGGCAATTTATTTTACACACCCACCTAATAGCATGTGGGTTTGCCTTTCACTCTCACAACAGCAGCAACACATTGTGACATGGATTCTACCAGGTGTTGGAAAAGTCCAAGTGGTATTGTGGATCATAATTCCAGGATATCTGTCCATAAAGTGCCAAGAGTTGCCAGTGGTGGGTTTCAGGCTCAAATGCATCGTTTCAGTTCATCCCAAAGATGCTCAATAGGGATTCAAATTCGGAGAGTGAGAAGGCCATTCATGGATTGCAAACTCACTAGAATGCTCCTCTAACCTGTCCTTTGCCAAACAGGAGTGTTTCTTGGACATTTGTTCATGAATGTAAATTAATGTTCAAGATAAATATGAAATAAATATTTGTAATATGAGATATATTAAATGGTAAAATGAAACGTTACAAAACTCCTGTTTTGTAATTAGATAAAATAAGACACAGGGCATTATATTGTTGAAAGAAGGCATCCTGCTATGAGAAATGGATAGCCATGAATATGTGTAGGTGGTAATCCAGTAGGTCAACATAGCCTTGTGCAGTAAAGATGGTCTCAATAGGTACAAGGGGCCCCAAGGTGACTCACATAAACATGTCTCAGAACATTACACCTCCACTGGCCAGTTGGGGTCCATTGCCACACGCAACCTCCTGTCAGTGTGTTGTAATTGGAACCTCAATTTTTCAGACAAATCTACCCATTTCCAGTCTTACACTGGAAAAAATGGTCCACTGGCAATTTTTTTTTCACCTGCAGCCTTGTAGCACTGTGGCATGCTATTAACAAGGGTACTCAATGTAGACATTGGCTGTCATAGCCCATTCATATCATACATCGAATGGTTTTTGCACAAACTTTTGTAGCCCCCCCCCCCCCCCTCTTCAAATGCCAACATTATCATCTGCACTGTGGCATTCTGTTCCATTGTTATGATATGGCATTCACCTCAAACATCAATGACCGGTTATGGCAAAATTTTTGCCATCAGTTGTAGGTTTTGTTAGTTAATGTGATTGCACATGGAAATCCGAAATGTTCTGCAGTCACTGATATGGAGACCCCATCTTCCTCGCACTAACTTTCTGCCCACAATCCAGCTCACTCAGGTTGCCTTGTTTACTTATGATAAGTCTCAGGTATGCTATTATAGCCAGCAAGGGGTTTTAACTAGCCACATTATTATGATGGAGTAGGATAGGTTTATGGATGGGTGCAATATATATAATAAATTGTGCTTTCAGTGTACTCAATGCTAGCATTATCATTGTCGTTTTAAAAAAAACTGAAAGGGGAAGCAAGAGTTAAATATTAAGTTGACTGGAAAGAATTTAGTCTGGAACCAGTAATAATGTAGCTAGCAGCATGACTTCCATTCTGTTTAAAATGAATTCATAGTTCCTCTGGCAACACAGACTTTGTCTACAGTTTAAAGTTGTTGCTAGCATCATGAATTTGTCCTTATGGCACAAGAAGTCTGACAGGCACTGTAATGATCCAAAGATTATTAACATTTCAAGTTGGACCTTTTGTCTGATCCAAATTTATTCAAAATTCCAGATAGCTTGTGTGGTGCCAGGCAATATTAACTTGCCAAATAAAGTTGAAATAGGGTTCTTTATATATAAATAGAATTACTTATTGAGTAAGAATTCAAAAAGGATTGTCAAGTTTAATTAAAGTTTAAATCTAATCAAAAAGCAATTAACGTTGCTCAAGAGAAAAATAGCATAAGTCAACAATTTCTATAACCAACAAAGTTTATTTCCAAAAAATTCAAAGACTCACCAATTCAGTTGATGAATGCAAAAAGTTGGAGTACTAACAACTCACATCTACCTAAATCTCTACTAACAACTTCTTCTATCTACATGGCACATTCTTACTGACTTCTTCTCCTACTAATTCTGTGCTCTCTCTACTCTACTCAACATACTCCACATACTACTTCAACTCCCACTCTTTGACCTAATGTCAGTTAGTATCCATGTCACATACAAATTCGGCACATGTCTGTTGCACACTGGAAAAAACATTTGCATAATCTGATGGTCGTGCTAGCTATGATGCAAGAGGGGTCATGTCCTACACTTGCGCATGTGCAACTCCTTCTACAGCTAAGAAAAAAGTATGACCGATTCCACCATAATGACTCCCAACTTAGAAAAGTAAAAGATAGGTTGCAGAATGTGATGAAAGAAGCAGAAGTGAGTCAGTTCACGAATCAATAAACTTTAAACGTAAAGTTACATTTTTTGTTCTATCAGAAGAATTAGAACAGAGTATTATCAACCATCTCAAATGATGAGTTGCCAACCCATTTATTAACTGTAGTCCTTATATTAATTGGCCTTTACCTGAGATAAGGTTCGATGGTTCAAAACGTCCATCATCATGGACATTTGTCAAGTCCATGGAAGAGCATTTCCATTTGCATGAAGTGCCCAGTAACAAAAAGGTGGTTTTAGCAGTATCTTGTTTAATTGGATGTGCTAAGCATTGGTGGAATAGCATAAAATATCGTCATGGAATAGAGTTTTGGGAAGATTTTAAAGGTGAACTCTTGGAAATCTATCCAGCATATGATGATTTTACACATCTAACTACAGAACTTTCTTCACAAAGACAAAGGGAAAGTGATGATATTGAAAAATTCATCTATGGTACAGTAGAGTTATACCAGCTATACAATGCTGATGCCACCGAAATTGACATTATAAACTGTATTATGTCCCAATTGCTTTTGCCCATTAGGGAATTCTTAGAAGTACGAAATGTAAATTCAGTTTCAACTTTAGTCAAATTGACTCGGCAGTACATTGCAAGAAGAGAATCTGTAAAAGTTGCATTAAACCAACAATGGATGCAGTCCTCACCAAAGCAACGCTATCAGGTTGAGTCTCACAAAATGACTCCGCAAAATGACTCCCGCAGGAACAGAAGTTACACGGTCCTGACAATTTGCGCCAAACGCACCTACAACAGTGCAGAACGAACAAAGCAGAGAATTTGTTCCATGTCAAACTTCGAACAATGACACTAAACCATAACCTTTTGCTACAAATAATAGAAAGACTTTCAGAATAGTTGGAGCACTAACAACTCACATCTACCCAAATCTCTACTAACAACTCTTTCTATCTACACAGCTCATTCTTACTGACTTCTCCTACTGCTAACTCCATATTCTCTCAACTCTACTCAACATACTCCACATACTACTTCAACTCCCACTCTGTGACCTAGCATCACTTAGTATACATGCCGTTTACAAATCTGGCACATGTCTGTTGCATGTGAAGAAAAACATTTGCATAATCTGATGATCACTCTAGATATGATGCAAGAGGGGTCGTGTCCTATATGCGCGCATTAGTGGCTGACAATCAAAAGTCAGAGTTACACTTGTGCAACTCCTTCTACGGCTCAGAAAAAAGAATTGTGATTAGTCCAAATAAAATAATAATCCCAAAATGATAAATGTAACATAAATAAAGTAAAACTGGTTAAGGAAAACTAAAAGTGAATGGGTGGACCATCACAGCAGTTGCCAGGTCTTAACTTTGTTGCTGCAGGAGTAGTGATTATTAGATACTCTGCACATGCATATACACCGAAGAGCCAAAACATTATGACCACCTGCCTAATATGATGTTAGTCCTCCAAGTGCCACTTAAACAGCTCTTACCCGGCGAGGAATGGACACTACAAGATTTCTAAAGGTGTCTTGTGGTATCTGGTACCAACATATTACCAGCAGATCCTTTAACTCTTGTAAGTTATGTGGTTGAGCCGCCGCAGATCAGATATGCTGTTCCAACACAAAACACAGATGCTCGATTGGATTAATGTCTGGGGAATTTGGAGGCCATGGCAATACCTGGAAGTCTTCCTCATGTTCTGCGAACCATTCTCAAACAATCTGGGCAGTGTGGCATGGTGCATTATCCTACTGAAAGAAGGCACTGCTAAAGGGAAATACTGTTGCCATGAAAGGGAAGCCAAAACTGACAGTTATATATGACAGGAGTTTCAACTACTCGTGTGCAAATGCAGGATTTGCGGTACTGAATTTGGACAACATCACCTGTCCCTAATTCAATGGCACTTCAGTGTATGAATGATTTTAATGACATTTGATGAAAACACGAATTACAATACTAATTTCAGAGTGGCATAAAATATTTTACACTAGAAACATTTTTTGTCAAAAAAATAACACATTAACTTGTCCGAAAATGAAGTGTCAGAATGAAATGGGCAAAATTCTTTGATAAGGAGTGTGATCACTCCTTACAGCAATGCAGGCATGACAGTGATGTTCCATGCTGTTTATGATGTTGTGAATTAGCTCAGTAGGGAGTAATGGCCATTGTTCCTTTAAAACAGTAATAAGCTCCCTCTGTGTTTCAGGTGGCGGGTTGAGGGCAGCAACACATCTCCCTAGAGCATCCCACACATGCTCGATCAGATTTTGGTCAGGAGATCGAGCTGGTCACTCCATGCGCATAATGATCTCCTCTTGAAGGTATTGTTCCACTAGTCAAGCTCTGTGTGGACGAGCTTTATCATCTTGTAAGATAAATGTTTCACCTATTGTACCAGCATAAGGACATACATAAGGGTCCAGGATGTCAACTCTATATCTTTGAACATTGAGGTTCCCACTCATCAACATATAGGTCTGTGCGTCCACCTAAGGAAATTCTACCCCAAATGCACACGCTACCTCTGCTGTAACTGTTTCTTTGATGGATGTTACTGGGATGATAGCAGATACCTCATTCTCTCCATATCAAATAATGTCCGGAATCACTCTGCAAGCAATATCTGGACTCATCTGTGAAGAGAATGGACCTCCATTGCTTTTCTGTCCAGTTAGCATGCATATGTGCCCAATTCAACTGCTCTCTCTCCTGTGATGTGACATGAGGGGTATGCAAATTACTGGCCGTCTAGCATACAGACCTCCCTCATGAAGCCTTCTATGCACAGTAGAAGATGATACAACCCTCCTAATGGCTGCTGCAAGAGGGGATCGTAGCTGAGAGGCAGTTGACATCCTGCTCCTTCGTGCTGTTAATCGCAGATAACAGCACAAACGTCTTGTATAACATTCATAACTAGCCCTTCCTTGGCTAAACTCCGAGATGTGGAATCCATGCTAAGAAATTAATCCCACAGTCTATGGACCACAGAAGGATTTTCATTCAGCCATCGGTCCATGTCTGACTCACTTTGGTCTGTTTCAAGCTGGCAAATAGCTCTCAACTGCAGTTCATTTGGCAAATGATGTCTCAAGGTCATTCCTACAAAATGGCTATTTTGAAATTCTTTATTCACATTCACAATAACAATCTACTCCAAAACACCCGTTTTTATGCCGCTATCCGATTATGCAAAGTGATGCAACCTAGACTAATTTGCATACGATATGCTCACTCAGCATTACTGGTGACATGAACAAGCTTGGTGAGGATTGCACAATATTTTGGCGAATTATTGGGATTTTTTTCTCATTTTTCCTTAATTTATGGAAACCAGTATAGGTTAGCACTAGCTCACTAACTGAAACTAGTTGAATGAAACATGGTTATAATGAACAATCTTATAACATTTTGACCACTTTTCATAGAAGAGGTAACAGATGAATTACTGATATTATAGTTTAAAGCATAAAATTCAGATTTTTATTCAAAGTTTGGTATTAGAACATGTGTACACATACGAATTCACTGCTCATCATTAATTTAATGAATATTCATCCACTATCAAGCTGTTTTTTAAGTGACAGTGTAGAGGAAAAATTGTCTTGAGCTGGGTGGAATCTGAACCCATAACCTTCTGATGACATGTCAGGTGCTCTGGAACTGAGCACCTGACAGATCCCACCCAGCTCAAGAAAATTTTTCCTCTACACTTATCTTTTCCTATCACTGTGTATTAACCCATCCAGGGTCCCCAAGAAACATAGATGTTGACAGAATCCAAAATGAGAGGGCCAAGATATGTTTGTTTTTAGTACAACAAAAACTTCAATTTTAAAAAAATAATAATTGCATTCAAAAATTTTCTTACATTAATCTTATAAAAAGGCATAATTCAAGATTGAAAAATATTTCTTTTTCCATTTGATACATATTTTATTAAACTACAATATAAATAATTTGTTGAAGCCATCTGATTGCCATTTGTTAGAAGCACTGTAAGGTATTGGCAATTTGTTTATTAAGTTTATGCTGAAGTAACCCCTGATTTAAGCTCACAAGTTTGATTTAAATTATTATCAACAAATTTTTCCTTAAAGTTTCAGAAATCTTCCAAAAATAAACAAAGAACTGCTATTTTTAAAATCGGATGATTTTGGGAGTAATTATGAAGTACGTACCTCTTTTTTTTTTTCGTTTTACACTCTTTTTCGCCTTAACCCTCCTTCAGTATTCCTAGATTTTATATCATATATTCCAGCATTCTATACATGATTCCTGCTCTTGAAATTGAAACCATAAGCCAGAGCAAGGCAAGAACTTGTTTTTGTGAAACTGCCTTCAGCATCCCAGGAGAAGGGAGAGCAGATGCCATGACCTAGTTAATGCTGGTACATGTGGCAGTGGCTATAAAGTGGATTATTTACAGCTAGCATTGTTCTCACACTTTGGATAAATTCACCATGCATCCAGTTAGTATTTGTACTTTTATATTTAAACCTTCATTTTCATTTCTGTATAGATTTATTTTATTTCCATAAATTACCAATCTTTTGGTCAATTGATTATCAATTTTTTGCACATGCTATATTGGATGGTCGGCTTACAACTTGTTGCTGTAGATATTTGATTTAGCATATTAAGTTATTTATATATTAATTTTTTCTTATTTTATTGTTTTCCAGTACAAAAACTTTATTGTATTATTTCCTGAAAATGAATGAAGTCTTGAATACAGAAGCAGAAAAGATTTCCTTGGCATGGAAATCAATCCTCCTGTGGGAGGGCAATTTCAGTAACTTTTTTCTAACCCCCCCCCCCCCCCCTCCCTTCCTGGCTGAATTTTATTTTTTTAATTATAAGTTTTTTAAGTTTATATTGAACCTTTTTAAAAAGATTTTACACCCCCAATATTTTGGCTGTGCCACTCTGACAATATCGTTGTTTGTTTTTTACCCTTGGTGCATAAACCTTTCTACACTTAGCCAAGATTGCCAAACTTCAACATCAAAGAAAAAAAATCATAGTGTTTAGTAAAGAAGGCAGCCAAAAAAGTGTTTTCCCATCCCCCCCCCCCAAACATGACAGAAAATCCCAATAATTCAAGCAATTCAAGTCACCTTGTATAATGCTGGCTGATGTTTTAAAATATCATCATCAACCTCAAGCAGCCATGGGCTACGGAGGTCCAACCAGACTGCGCAGTTTAATTCTCCAAGCAAGTCTATCCTGAGCTACATCTACTGCATCTGGCCACTGCACACCAATTTTAACAAGGTCCTGTTTGACATTGTCTGCCCACCGCATCCTAGGTCTCCCCTTCTTTCTGAGGCCTTTAGGCACACTGTTCATAACCCTATTCGCCAATCTATAATTATTCATACGGGCAACATGGCCAAACCAACGGAGTCTCTCTCTGCACAATATGCTGCTTAAAGGAGGTTGCAAACTCCTTTGCCTAACCTCATCATTAGTTACAAAGTTGAACCACCTAATGCCCAAGATACTGCGTAAGCATCTGGAATCAAAAGCATCTAGTTTCCTGTTATCTTGTTTACAAAGTGTCCAAGTTTCACTACCATAACTAACCCTAGAAAGAACCAAACTATTATACAGTCTAATTTTAGTCTTTAGGTGTATACGCCTATTTCTCCACACTCTCCATAGATTCTTAAAAGTCCCGGCAGCAATCCCTATTCGTCTGTTAATCTCATGCCGCACATCACCACTATCTGTTAGATAGCTCCCAAGATAATTAAACTGTGACACCTGCTCAAGACGGCAACCATTCAGATTAACTGAATCACAGCCTGCCTGACCAATTTTCATCACTTTAGTTTTCTCTCTGTTTATAACCAAACCTACTCTACTACCAGTCTCATCAACAGCTCGAATGAAAGAGTTCATCTCATCAACATCATTTGCCAAAAGGGCTAAATCATCAGCATAATCTAAATCAGAAATTTTCGTATCTCCAGCCCATTTAAGGCCAAAATCTTTCCCTTGAAGTGAATTTCGCATAACATAATCAATAACCAAACTAAAGAGAAAAGGAGACAAAATGCACCCTTGTCGAACACCAGAAGTAATGCTAAACCAATTGCTACAAGCCTTACCAACTCTCACACACGACTCAGTGTTATTATAGAGAGCTTTCATTATGTTAACTAACTTGTCTGGTATACCATATGATTTCACAATCAACCACAAATTATGACGATCAACAGAGTCGAAAGCCTTTTTGAAATCAACAAAGCTAGCAACCAAAGGTTTCTGAAACTCTAAACATTTCTCAAGAATCTGCCTACGTGAAAATATCTGATCCACACATCCCCTACCACTTCTGAATCCACATTGCTCATCACGCAATTGACTGTCAACCAGATTCTTAATTCTATTAAGCACAATCATGGAAAGAACTTTACCTGGAACAGAGAGTAGGCTAATACCCCTATAGTTATCACAAGAACTGCGATCACCTTTTTTGAAAATAGGGATAACAATAGCTCTGGTAAAATCCTTAGGAACCATGCCTTTATCATAAAAGATATTCAGAATTTCAGTCATCCAAATGGTAACCGAAACATTTCCAGCTCTAAGCATTTCTGTAGTAATTTCATCTACCCCTGGGGATTTATGAAGCTTAAGTTTAGAAACAGCCAAAATAACTTCGGATTGTGTTATAGGGCCAACATTAAAACCACCAATGCATCTATCATCATTGCAAACAATGGGAATAGAACTAACCGCATTGTTTAGTACATCACTGAAATGCTCAGCCCACCTAGCCATGACAGAATCCTCACCTTCTATAACCTTACCTTGTTTATCCTTCAATCCCTGTATACCTGTCCGTTTTCTACCACACAAAACATTAACTATCTGGTACAGCTCTCTGCTGTTGTGCTGTCTAACTGCTTCCTCGGCTTTGTCAGCCAAACCATCAAGCCAAAGATTCTTATTGACAGCTAACTGATCTTTTACATGTTTATTAAATTCTCTGTAATGCTTTCTATTAGGACTAGTAGGGTATTGATTAAGGACATTCCTGCAGTTCTTTCTTTCCGAAATAAGCTCAAGTGCCTTATCACTCAGATAATTTTGCCTCTTCTGCTCCTTTTTTCCTAAAAGAGTACTGCTAGTGTCCAAAAAAGCCTGTTTAAAATGATCCCATTCTTCCTCAACTTCAGTGGTAAGCATACCATGACTGTCATAATGACTAAGTAACCTATCATGGTAAGCTTTGGCTATAACTGGGTCTTTCAGAGCTTCAGTATTAAAAGCAAATTTTTTAACCCTAGCACAACACTTTTTAAGTTTAAGTTGCAAGACACTTTTAACTAGGTAATGGTCAGATCCAATTTCAGCTCCCCTATATGCCCTGGTATTTCTAATAGAACTAGCCCATTTGCTGTTAATTAATATATAATCAATCATATTCCTATGCAGCCCATCAGGTGAAACCCATGTGTACTTATGAATGTCGCGGTGTTTGTAATATGTGTTAGTTATTCTGAAACCATACATTGAAAAGAATCATTATAAGTAATAAAAATCATGTTATTTGGGAAGAAATTTGCTTTTGATTAATATATAATTTAACTATTTTTATTCATCAGGGTTTCCAAGATTAAGCCTTAATTGCATAGTTCAATCTATGCTTTCACTATATCATTGTAAAAAAAAGTCATTAAAATTAATATATTTGTAAATTCTGTTTAATTTGGTATGTGACAACCTATTTCAGTGATTTGTTGTTTTGTTTAAAAATTCTGAAATTGATATGACTCAGCACAGTTGCAAAAAGCTTTGACTTTTCTCAAAACAGTACCCCCCAAAAAAATTACAAAATGGAAGTAATTTTCTTGTTTTCAGTAAATATTTTTATTATTCAGAAAGTCTTTTTAGTCATGTGCATTATAATAATTTCCATTTTAGTTTTTTTTTAAAAGAAATTTTTACTTGCAATTGCAGGTGCATTTTTTTACTATATGTCTCTATAAAAACCCTATTAAAATAAAACTAATCATCTTTTTTGTGAAATATTATATTTTCAGAGAATCCAGAATTCAATGCTGATTAATTTGGCATATAATATGCCATAATTCCTTTCATTGGTTTGGCAAAAAATTTCTAGAGTTAATTTTTTTTTGTCTGGTTATAGTGTAAAAAATACCTATAAATGGGCTCTGGATGTAAACCAGTTTTTCAAATGGGACTCTGGAAGGGTTAAAACCTCCCCATTATTCAAATGAACAAATATTAAGTTTGTGTGAGGCACTCATATACACTCTGTGACCAAAAAAAGCACTCTGAAATAAGTGGCTGATCATGCTGAAACTTTGCCCGTACAATGAGGGTATAAAGATAGAGGTGATTAAATTTTTACAGCAACAGGGCTCTATAATGCAGAACAATGACTCCATAAGCATAACAGGTTAGTACATAATACAGCCACCTCTGACAGTGATGTATGCCGATATCCAGCATGGCATTGAGTCAAACAACAGTCTGATGTCCTGTAGCAGATTCTGTCCCACATGCTCTTAATTGCTGGGCTAGTTCATCTACTTTCCAGGATGGCTGAAATGCACATCCCAGCATGTCCCATATGGGCTCAATTGACTAGAAATCTGGAGGCCTGGCTGGCCATGGAAGGATTTCAAAACCATGGAGATATTCGCATGAAAAGTGAGCTGTGTGTAGCCTGGCATTATCTCGCTGGTAAATGTCCTCCAGAAGATATGACAGCAAAGGCAACATGATTGGTTTCCAAACACGTATGCATTGGTCAACTGCTCCCAGGCAGAAGCAGGATTCGTCACTGAACACTATATGCCACCGGTCAGATGCAGTCCACACTTCCCAGGCACGACACTACTCCAGACGATGCTGCCGATATTCAGTGGTTAGTAGTAGCCATCATAAAGGGTGGCGAGAATGTAGTCTTGCCACTGCCATTCATCTTCCAATGGTATGTCTTGATACAGTATGCTCCATGGAGGACACTATGTGTCTTCAGATAGTAGATAGCAAGCCATTGGTGTTGTTATGGCTGGTTGGTGCCTTCATGGTGGGTATGTGTGCTCTGCTGAACCCACTGCTACATCACTCCAACTCGATGCTGGCCATTACGTCGACATGAACAACTGACTTCTTTGAGGCCCACATGTGTCCCTTCTTGAACTTGCTGATACGGTCATTGGGTGCATCATCGCAGCATCCTCATCAGCTACTGATGTCAATGCAACTGCAACAGCATTCAGAATGGTCAATGTGTCTGAGCGACACTCCTTACACATACACCCTAGGATACATGTTTCCGCTGTGCACTGGGACCACTCTGTATGTTTATTGGCATCAAATTTCTAATCATTTGCATGACTGACTAGGTGGTATTTGCATGGCAAGTTTTACGGTTGATGGACTATTTTATCGAGGTGCCTTGTTTTTTTGCTACAGAATATTTCGAGTTAAGACATTTTTTTTTTCATTTGCCAAATGAGGACTTAATAAAAAGATCAGAACAATAATTTATTAAACATTTTTCATTTGAAACTATTTGCATAAAAGTATTATGAACAGTTCTAAATCATAATCCTTGTACACATTAAGTAATATGCTAGGTTAGCATTGAAAGGAAGATCTCATCTGCACCTATGAGCTCTAAATAGTGGCCGTTTCCTTAACCCTACAATGCACCTTGGAATCCTTGTGGCTAGCTAGTTACTGAACTGTCTTGTCTAATAAGAAATAGCACTATTCTAAGGTAAATCAAAACACTAATATAGGAAGCAGTTATAGACAGAGATCTCTATAACTGCTTTATGTAGGTTTTAAAGTATATTATCAATAATTAAGTGGTATGTGATTCTGTGCACTTATTAAATATAAAGAAATTTTGTATTAAACCATCTTAAATTCATGATAGTGACCAGTAATTTTTACTGATGTTATTTATAACTATTTATTCAAGAAATTAATGGTATTGTTTTGTATTGAATGTATTTTGTAGGAAAGAAAAAAAATATGATGAGAAGGATGCAAGAAGTGGTAAAATTTAATTCAACAAGTAGTAAAGGGCAAAAATTATTCAGATCTGTAAAGCAAAAATTGAAGTACTTTTTCTATAACACTCATAAGCAAGTACAGAAAGTCGGTTGTCAGTTAAAACAGCGAAAGGCTCAAAATGATAAAATCATACATAACTTCCTGTGAATAATAATAATATGTAACTTCCCTGTGAACGTATATAGGGGGACCATAAGTAACACAACAGTTTAACCCTACAGTGTTGGGGTTTCTGAAATTGAACTCACTGTGGTGGCCATATTTATTTTAGTGCTTTCAGAAAATAAAATAAACAGCATTAGAACTTCATCCTCAAATAACTAATGAATCGAAATATGTCATGTTATGTACCAAAAAAAAAAGAGAATTTAATTGCACTTAATAAAATGGTAAAAATTTGAAGAAAAAATATTGTAAGTTAAATTTTTTTACCATATTTTTAAACATTGCAAAATTTTACCTTTTTTGTCTTTAGTAAAATTTCAAAAAATAGATATTTCCCCCATTTTTTGTATATTATTTTATTATTCTCCTATAAACAGTTCATAATATTTCTATTATTGCTTAAATCTTTTTATTTAGTTCTTTCTAAATTTTTAGTCATTTATACATATAACGCATAATGGATATTCTTTGACTTTTGATAGTCGGCAAAACTCTAAGCCTAAAAAAAGCAGTGTCAAAAAATAAATTTGCTTTAGAAACAAAATAATTTAAATTAAAATTGAAAAAAAAAATGTCAGAAAAATGATAAAGAACTACAAAAAAAATTCAATAAACATTTGAAGTTCAACTGAAGTACTGAATTTGAGAATGAGTCGCTTTATTATAAAGCTGCATAACTCCTACAGAAAAGTTTAATTCTAAAACTCTGGCAGAAATTTTCGTCAAAAATCACAACTTCCTGATCTTAAGCAGTTTTTTTTTAAATGTTATTAAAAGTATTGATAAAGTCCTACCATTTAAATAGGAGTGGGGGTGGGTCAGTCGGTAGTGCTCCAGCTCATAATCTGTAGTTCCCAGGTCCAAGTCTCAGCTGGGTCAGTGTTGAGATTTATCCTCGCAAAATTTCCCACTCTGCCGGGAGAACCATACCCTGTGCACATTAAGGAACATGCTGAATGGCCTTGACGGGAGGTCAATACATTTGTCCCCCAACCTTCTCTGAGTCTTCGGGGTCCTTGTGACCTGGCCATTTAGCCTATGGTGTGCAAAAAAGTGCCACTCAGGTAAAACAATTCAACCATTTAAATATCGCACTTTAATCCTAATGCTCGTTGGGCTGCCTCCATTTTAAATCACTAGCAGATTTCTTTTCGATCGTTTCAAATTAATTATTGCTTATAATCGTAGGGCCTGTAAATGGTAGCTAGGCGTAAACTGGAAGGAGAGCTGTGTACCAATCCCTAGTGATGATGCACAGAACCTGCCAGGTCTAGCACCTAATGTCCGACCCCGCCTTCTCGTGGTGCAGGCTGTTAGTACCTTTCAAAAGAGATATTCTCTTTTGGAAGGGAACGGAAGGGGAGGGCTGCCAGTTCAGTATGGCATACTAATCTGGTCATCTATGGCCACTTTTTTCTTTTTTTTTCAACCCTGCTGAGGAGTGGTCAACTTCACAGGGTCCTGGTGCTGACCATTTATACCTACTAGACTGGACTTGTTTATGGATTTGAGCTTGATTATGGATCCTGGACTTGCTGCACTGGTGGGCCTCTGTTGAGGGAGAATCTGCCGCTGTGTTTTCTGTTTGCTTCTGGGTTGCCAGCTCTAAGTGAACAGAGGCATGGGATACCCTATATCAGCTGGTGGATAATCCTAATCAGAGGCCATCGCAGGTACCTGAACCTTACTTAGCTAGTTGGGCATCGTCAAGCCTAAACTGGAGTAATGTGTCTCAGGCAGGCCATATGGCTCTTGAAAAAGTCCACTTGAAAAGGTGGTGCCTGAAGTTCCTACCAGCATCGGTGACTTCAGCCTTTAGCGGAGGAGGAACAGGTCTTTGCCCCATGCCTGCGATCAGGGGGCTGTTTGATATTGTTGGCCCTACCAATCTCAATAAACCTAATTGCTTTAAAAATCCTACTAATCATTTTCTCTCTGCAGGAACGTGGAACGTGAGGACATTACATAGAGATTATTCTCTTGATGTCCTCATGCAGGAATTCCAGCGCTATAACCTAGATATTCTAGGCTTGCAAAAGACCAGATGGATAGGTAAAGGTGAGATACTTAAAAATAACTTTAAATTTCTCTTTACAGGGAGGGAGGATGGAAAGCATCACCAAGGCGTGGGTCTGCTGCTCAGCAGACATGCTAGTGATGCTCTTCTAGGATGAGTGCATTAATGAAAGGTTTCTTACAGCAAAATTTCAGACAAGCATTAAACACTTGAATATTATCTGCTGTTATGCCCCCACTGAGGATTCTGATGAGGATGAGAAGAATAGGTTTTATGGACAACTTCAGGATATTTTGAATTCTGTCAAGAAAGGAGATATTACCCTTGTTCTTGGTGACTTCAATGCCAAAGTTGGTACCGACTCTGACCTTTGCGGAGGAGTAATAGGCCCTTTTGGTATTGGTAGCTGCAATAGCAATGGGCAACGTCTCCTACAGGTAAGTAAACTCAATGGTTTCAGAATAACTAACACTTATTACAAACACCGCAACATACATAAGTACACATGGTTTTCACCCGATGGGCTGCATAGGAATATGATTGATTATATATTAATTAACAGCAAATGGACTAGTTCTGTTAGAAATACCAGGGCATATAGGGGAGCTGAAATTGGATCTGACAATTACCTTGTTAAAAGTGTCTTGCAACTTAAACTTAAAAAGTGTTGTGATTAGGGTTAAAAAATTTACTTTTAATACTGAAGCTCTGAAAGACTCAGTTATAGCCAAAGCTTACCATGATAGGTTACTTAGTCATTATGACAGTCATGGTTTGCTTACTACTGAAGTTGAGGAAGAATGGGATAATTTTAAACAGGCTTTTTTTGGACACTAACAGTACTCTTTTAGGAAAAAAGGAGCCGAAGAGACAGAATTATCTGAGTGATAAGGCACTTGAGCTTATTTCGGAAAGAAAGAACTGCAGGAATGTCCTTAATCAATATCCTACTAGTCCTAATAGAAAGCATTGCAGAGAACTTAATAAACGTGTAAAGGATCAGTTAGCTACTGATAAGAATCTTTGGCTTGATGGCCTGGCTGACAAAGCTGAGGAATCAGTTAGACAGCAGAGAGCTGTACCAGATAGTTAATGTTTTGTGTGGTAGAAAACGAACAGTTATACAGGGATTGAAGGATAAACAAGGTAAGGTTATAGAAGGTGAGGATTCTGTCATGGCTAGGTGGGCTGAGCATTTCAGTGATGTTCTAAACAATGTGGTTAATTCTACTCCCATTGTTTGCAATGATGATAGATTCATTGTTGGCTTTAATGTTGGCCCTATAACACAATCTGAAGTTAGTTTGGCTATTTCTAAACTTAAACTTCATAAAGCCACAGGGGTGGATGAAATTACTACGGAAATGCTTAGAGCTGGGAATGTTTCAGTTACCACTTGGATGACTGAAATTTTGAATAACTTTTATGATAAAGGCATGGTTCCTAAAGATTTTACCAGAGCTATTATTATCCCTATTTTCAAAAAAGGTGATCGCAGTTCTTGTGATAACTATAGGGGTATCAGCCTACTCTCTGTTCCAGGTAAAGTTCTTTCCATGATTGTGCTTAATAGAATTAAGAATCTGGTTGACAGGCAATTGCGTGATGAGCAATGTGGATTCAGAAGTGGTAGGGGATGTGTAGATCAGATATTTTCACTTAGGCAGATTCTTGAGAAATGTTTAGAGTTTCAGAAACCTTTGGTTGCTAGCTTTGTTGGTTCCAAAAAGGCTTTCGATTCTGTTGATCGTCATAATTTGTGGTTGATTGTGAAATCATATGGTATACCAGACAAGTTAGTTAATATAATGAAAGCTCTCTATAATAACACTGAGTCGTGTGTGAGAGTTGGTAAGTCTTGTAGCAATTGGTTTAGCATTACTTCTGGTGTTCGACAAGGGTGCATTTTGTCTCCTTTTCTCTTTAGTTTGGTTGTTGATTATGTTATGCAAAATTCACTTCAAGGGAAAGATTTTGGCCTTAAATGGGCTGGAGATACGAAAATTTCTGATTTAGATTATGCTGATGATTTAGCCCTTTTGGCAAATGATGTTGATGAGATGAACTCTTTCATTCGAGCTGTTGATGAGACTGGTAGTAGAGTAGGTTTGGTTATAAACAGAGAGAAAACTAAAGTGATGAAAATTGGTCAGGCAGGTTGTGATTCAGTTAATCTGAATGGTTGCAGTCTTGAGCAGGTGTCACAGTTTAATTACCTTGGGAGCTACGTAACAGATACTGGTGATGTGCGGCACGAGATTAACAGACGAATAGGGATTGCTGCCGGGACTTTTAAGAATCTATGGAGATTGTGGAGAAATAGGCGTATACACCTAAAGACTAAAATTAGACTGTATAATAGTTTGATTCTTTCTAGGGTTAGTTATTGTAGTGAAACTTGGACACTGTGTAAACAAGATAACAGGAAACTAGATGCTTACGCAGTATATTGGGTATTAGGTGGTTTAACTTTGTAACTAATGATGAGGTTAGGCAAAGGAGTTTGCAACCTCCTTTAAGCAGCATATTGTGCAGAGAGAGACTCCGTTGGTTTGGCCATGTTGCCGTATGAATAATTATAGATTGGCGAATAGGGTCATGAACAGTGTGCCTAGAGGCATCAGAAGGAGGGGGAGACCTAGGATGCGGTGGGCTGACAATATCAAACAGGACCTTGTTAGAATTGGTGTACAGTGGCCAGATGCAGCAGATGTAGCTCAGGACAGATATGCTTGGAGAATTAAACTGCGCAGTCTGGTTGGACCTCTGTAGCCCATGGCTGCTTGATGATGATGATGATGATGAATCGTAGTATCCATTTAAGAAGCAATAAAAATAATTTTAGAAGCGTTTAAAGTAAATGAAAAACATCTTTAAAATCGAAAGTCTGCTAAAATATTGATTGAAAACCGATATGTGTAGTTCGTGGATGACTCAATTTCCAATAGTAAAAAAAAGCAATATTTTTACATTAAAAGTTTAGAAATCATTACAACTCTAGTAGATCTATAAATATCCCAAAATGCAGGAAATCATAACTGATCAATAATCTAAGTACAGAAGGATATAGGCATAAACTAAATTGCATACTTGATGCTATTTACAGTAACTGAACATTTCCCATGCTTTCACTGCAGACTCAAATAGATTTATTTTTAAACTTTATCATAATTTTTCCATGTGGAATCAACAGGTAAAATATATATATCATTGATTTAAATGTTATTTTTGATATTTGATTAGAAACAGTTGAAAAAATTGCAGATTTCTATTCAGAATTTTTTTTTTACGACTTTGTACTACGGGAGCAAAACTTTAATCTCTGATCATCTGTGATGCAAAAGATGGAAGCATTTCTCAGGCTCCGACATGGAAAGGGTTAAATTTATAATTTATTTAAATCGAATTGCTGCACTTTTATAGATGGATTTTCATATTAAGTGGTGTGTACAATCTATGTACTTCATTTTTACATTGCATCCTTTTCCACACAGTTCTTGAGGAATAGCTTGATGTTCTTCAGTATAACTGTTTTTAGCTCTTGAATAGTTTTAGGTTTGCTTGAGTACATTTTATCCTTGATGTATCCACAGGAAACAAATCTATTATTGTTACATCTGGCGAACATACTGGCTTCAACGAATCCTCAACCCCCTATATAACAAGCAGGAAAATGTTTATTTAGCGAATTAATTTTAGTAGTATAGTTAAAATGTAGTGTTATGGGCTTTTTGTATTTTCCATGTTTCATTACTGAAGTAACCTGTGAAAAAGTTTCTTCCTGGTGATTTCTGCTTTTTTTTTTACAGGAAATATAGAAAAGAAAATTTTCCTGCAGAAGGTGTCTAATTTTAGTTTAGCTCCTGGTCCACCACCTTATCATGTGGCATGTTATGTACCTGGTGTTAAGGTTGGTTTTGTTAACTTATGTTTTTAAATAGTGCATTAACAGTTTAGGACAGTCAGTTTATACAGTTGAAAGTGTTATAATAAACAGCAGACTCTTGATTTGTACCAAGAATGCATTCTGGGAAAACTGAAATCCTAATAAGGAGAAAATAAGGATAGATTTGAAAACCTCAGAAAGTTTTTTTATCACTTCTATTCTCTGTCACAGCTATCAAGATACATTTGAATTCAGTTATGAAGAATCTAATGGCACTCACTAGATAAATAATAAATCTGTTTGTTATAGGATCACAAATCAGTTTGTGATAAATAATAAAATCAGTTGTTATAGACAAGTTGTAATGAGAGATACGAGACTTGAAATATCATTTGCAATTCAAAAATAATTATCAAAATGCAAAAAATTATTACTACATACAATTCTAGGAGAGAGTGCATGAATGGAATTGAAGCTATTTTACTTTAGTTGTATTATGCTTGTACTCATAAAGTATAGGGGTTAGCTTAGTAGTGCACCAGACTTCTAATATTTCCAGGTTCAAGTTTCCACTGTACCTATGTCGAGATTTTATACACACCATTCAGCACTTAGTAAGAAAAGGAATACTGATGGTCTTGCAAAGGCCATCATCCATCGAACAGGATAATAAACCATGTACCCATATGCACAACAGCCATACCCTGTGTCCACAAAACTCCCTGCCCTTCCCACAGTCAGTAGGGGACACTGATGGGCTTGGAAAGGCCACTGTCCGTTGGATGGGATGGTAAGCCGAGGCCCTGTGTGTAGGAGAGCCATACCCTGTGAAAGTGTTTACCACAACTTCACAGGGTGACCTGAGATGGTCTAAAAGAAAAGGTATTTACCACACCTTTATTTCTAGGTCATCTCAGGTTCACTTTTACATGGTGTATAGGTTTTTCATATGTCATATGTGAATGTTATAGTGATTGACTTTTCCAAAATTGGAAAATGGTCTAACTAGCAGATAGGACACTAAAAGAATTAAAAGTTGTCTGTGTAGTCAGGCATTTCAGTCATGAACTTATGGTACCTCTGAGGCTTATTGTCTAGAAATTCATACTAAAAGCACAATGACAGGTTGATGATTATGAGAACTTAGGTTCAGAGTAATTAGAAAGGTTTATAGCCTAAGAATTATAGGTATACTTACAATGATTATGTGTAACAATCAAATGTGAGCTTATTGTCTAGCTATATTTTCTGTACAGTCTGTAATATGTATGCATATGACTAGCCTTTTATGCAAAACTTTGTACAAAGCTGAATGCTTTGTGTAGAGCGCTCGACATCCAATGGTTTGATGTAATGGGCTTCTTTTGAATGTTAGGATACCTTATATCAACCGGTGGATAAACCTGATCAGAGACCATTGCAGATACCCGAACCCTTACTTCTCTAGGCATTGCCAACCTACTCTGGAGTAATGTGTCTCAGTATAAAGATTTAATAAAGCTATTATATTTAGATAGCACGTGTATTACAATCCTAATACATGAAGTGCAACATATATTATACATGAGTTGGAACCATTATAACAACATTATGCTATTACGTCATTAACTTAAAAGTCATAGATGTAGCCTTAAAATCTATGTTAAGATATGCTGACCTTAAAGTAAAAGGATAGTTACCATTTCCTAGTTGCTGGTACAATTTCTTTAACAGATGCATTCACAGATGATATGATGGAATTATCACTGCCTAGATATTTCTAAGCTACCAGTCCTAAGGAGAAGAATGGGCTGTGTAATGCAGGTCATAAAACGAACAGGTGCCACCGATGATCTCCAATATGTTACTTATCTTTACAGTCACAATTAACACTGCATTAGCATATAAGTTTCAAACAGATCAAGATAGAGTTAGATGGCATTCTGTTAGTGTTCTGCTGGTATTCATTAGAAGTCATACACATAGTGTAGGCACCACTCTTTTTAAAAGTCCGGATCGTCCATAATCATGTATGCATACCAGATCGTAGGTACTGCTGATAATGTCCAACTTAGAAGCCTGAGTGCTTTAATTAAACACTTAAATGCTGTAATTAATACTGGATGCCCTAATTACTTAGATTTCCAGATCTTAAACAATACCTTCTGATTAGCGGCAGCAGACATAAGAATGGAGCAAGACCGTTGTTAACGTCATGACACAGTTCCAATCAGAGGTGTTAAGTGGTCAATGTCCAAGGTTATCCAACAATGCACCTTCCACATATTATGAATAACTTATTACTACAACTAAGCTATCCAAACTGTCTATAAAAGTGACAGACTAACAATTAAAAACATTAAAAAGTTGTCCTGCCTGCCTGCCTCATGGTGACCCTGAGCAACACGTTTCACCATACTCATGTCTACGGCATCTTCAGGCTCAGTGAGAAGTTTCCCCAGATTTGGCTACTTAAGCTTGTCTCGCCTTCAACGTCATTATTATGTGTGCGTGCTTGCTTGCACCTGCACACTGATGCAACAGGAGACTCCACACCGCTGGTAACAGCGGGATCTCCGTGTTGCATACTTTATCACAGTGTGCATGAATAAGTAATTTTTCTGCATATTGCAATTGGTATTTTGTTAGAGGGGCTGCCAACGGTTTATAATTAATATGGTTAATTTGTAAGTTATTATTTAAAATGGTTTGAGCTAAGGCTGTATTATTATTATTTTTCCGTATGTCATCCTGATGTTCATGCATTCTGTCGCTAAATTGCCGAAATGTTTTTCCTATGTATTCTTTTTTTCCATTAAGTATATTTAAAGGGTCAGGTATTGTGATTTGATACCCCCCCCCCCCCATATACTGTGTTAGATTATTACACTTTAATCCTAAGTAGTTTTGATATACTTTTTTTTTCCTTTATTCTAACTTCTTTTCGTGTATTTCTATCGTTTGTTGTAACGTAAGTTTTTCTGCTTTTTGTAATATATGTCGTAAACTATTATTATACTTATTTTTATTTATGCAGAGTGTTTGAGGAACTATTGCTAATTTCTTGCATTTACTTAAAAAGTTTAAGTATTAATTGTTGAAGCGAGAGTCGCAGCTTGGCGAAATCCTGTATATTAGACCCCATCTGCACGTAACAATTCGTGCGCTAAATATTATGTATGATTTAAACACAGCTAACAATATATAAAGATTTAATAAAACATGATAAAGCTGTTACAATTTCTGCATAGTTCATACTTCTTCTCAATCTCCTCATCCAGTAACTTTTTATTCTTTAGAGAATTTTGTTTTATTTATAATTTGTTGGTTATTTCTTGCATTGTCTATTATTTTAGGGTGTTAACTATCTTAACCCTTCCAGTGGCCAGCCTGAAAAACAGGTTTCCATTCAGAGGCCAAGCTATTTTCTCCTTATGGTCATCCAAAAAAAACTTTAATTTTAGAACTTTTTTTCCAAATAACTAATAAAAGGAATTATGGCATGTGGCATGTTGTATGCCAAATTAATCAGCATTTAATTCTGGATTTTCTGAAAATAAAGTATTTTACAAAAAAGACTATGTTTTATTTTAATAGGACTTTTTTAGAGTCATGTAGTAAAAAAAATGCATCTGGCAACACAAAAATTTATTTTAAAAAAAAAACTAATAGACAGGGTGCATTAAGCAATTGGGAGACCTGGAGCCAAGTTCCAAATGGGTGCCATGGAACCATGTTCTAAATAAAAACCTTAGTGCTACATTCTAAATGGAGCTCCTTTATCCTTCTACACTGAAAAATGATGCAAATTGAACTACTTATGTAAAATCGTCAATTGACATGATTAAAAAGAATAACATTACTTTAAAACAAGCAAAAAAAAACAGGAGGGGCCCTGTAGGTCAGGAGAAGTAATGAAATAAAAAGACTAACATATAAAGAATAAATTTTATACTGCAACATAAACTTTGCACCTATTGCATTTAAAAAACTATCACTTTTAATTTTTTAGCAAATTTTCCATTTCATGCTTAATTAAAAAAAATTCAGTATTAATATCAAAATAATCTTCCCTAAATCTTTTGCTTATGAATTTCCCTTAACAATAAGCTCTATTGCAATAATAATTAAAATTATTAAATTAGATAAAGAATTGCTTTGGAAAAAATTTAAATTTTGTTCTTTAAAGAATTACCGTTAAATAATATCTTATTATCACTTGAAAATTTCAGATTTTGATGGATAATAATTTTCAATTGTAGCACAATTATTTTTAAACATATTTTTTGTTATGGAGAATTTAAAATCATTATTCCCATTGTATCTCTGAGAAAGATTCTAGTTTATTGTGTTTGATTAACCATCTGTCTGATTCTTTACAATATGACTTCAACTAGATTGCTATATACTTACCGTTAGCATAGATTAGCTGACAACGGAACAGTGCTGCCCTCATGTGGCAAGTTCTGAAGCTTCCAATGCGCACTTACTAGCACGGAGAATCGAGGAAATCAGCAGGCATTTCCATTACGTAGGCACCATCTTGCCTAAGTGCAGAAAGGTTTGTGCACCAGAGCAAAAAAAAATAGTGTTATATGATCTGTGTGGCATAGCCAAGGTATTGAGGGAGGGGGGGGAAATCATTCAGTATAAACATAAAAACTCTTATTTTAAAAAAATATATATTTTTCTAGATGGGGAGGGGTAAAACTTTCACCGTGAGTTTAACTAAGGGGATACCTTCCCAAAATTACCCTCCCATGACGACTGATTTCCGTAGCAAGGAAGTCTATTTTGCTTCTGTATCCCAGACCTTCATTTTCAGATAATGGTACAAGCTCTAAAGTTTTTTTACTAAAAAAAAAACAAGAAATAATGAAAGAAATTTTGCATGTAACCTAATGGGATGTGAAATAAAATATCCGCAACAACTTTTAAGCCGGTCTCCAATCTAGCATAACTCTGAAAGATTGATAAATTAGCTGAGCGAAAGATCACTAACCAACGAAAATAAATCTATAGAAATGAATTTGCTTCCATATCCAAGACCTCATTTATTTTCAGAAAATGATACCAGCTCAAAGTTTTACTGGAAAAGAAATAATAAAATAAAAATTAACATATAGCCTAATGCGATGTTAAAAAAATTGTAGGCTGGCCATACGATGTAGCATAACTATGAAAAAATAAATTCTTATCAATCATCCAAAAGATCGCTAATTTCTGAAAATAAATCTACTGAAAAGAAAACTAAGGTTTAAATCTAAAAATGTAAATGTTAACTTTACAAAGAGCTACTTTACAAACTATAAAAAACACTTATATAGCACACAGAATGGAGATAGCATGTATCAGCCATCTGCCTTTTGTTTGCATCAGTAAACCATAACTAACTGAATGCAGCTGCACCCACAATTTCTAAGAAGGATGTCTTTACTTCCAGTTTTGATTATAAGAGCAGGAAAGATGTATAGAATGCTGAGAAAAATGATAAAAAATAATTTTGGGAATACTAAAATAAGTTTATGATGAAAAAGAGTGTGAAATGTAAAAAAAAAAACGGTAGTACTTACTTTGTAATTACTTCCAAAATCTACCATTTTTAAAAATAGCAGGTTTTTTTTTTCTTAATTTTTAGGAGATTTTCGAAAATTTAAGGAAAAATTTGTTCATAATAGTTCAAATCAAATTTGTGAGCTTAAATCAGAAGGTTGCTTCAGCAAATAGGAACGTTAACAAGCAAATCTGGAATACTGTTTAGTGCTTCTAAGAAATGGCAATCAGATGGCTTTATAAAATTATTTATATTGTGTTTTAATAAAATAGGCATCAAATAAAAACAAATGTATTATTTTTGAAGCCTGAATTATACATTTTTATTAGATATATATATAAATTACAATGGAAATTTTTATGTTTAAAAAATCGGTTTTTTGTTGTTGTTGTTGTTGCTGTAGTACTAAAAAACATCCATACGTCTTTTGCCTATCGATTCAGATTCTCCAAACGTATACAGGTGACATGGACACTGGAAGGGTTAATCCAATATATATATAATAGTATATAATTTTTGTGTAGGTTTGGTTTACAAAAATCTTAGCCACTTCTACTTTTGTAAAGCATTGGTTACTTTCACCTTAGCTGTATCTTTATTATAAATATGTGCATCGCAAAAGCTATTTGCATATCCAATTCAAATTTAGCACTTCAATATCTCAAAGCTTTGCTTAGAAAAGTCGAACTTTTTCAAATGCCATAATTATTGCAAAATATGTATCTGCTATGTTTTTATTGCTGTAATCTAAAATAAACATAACATATATTCTTTAATATTTTCACAAAATCTTCCTCTATGTTTTCTGTTTGTGGGTTGACAGCCCCAAGTGAATAGATTCACAGGATATGTTTTATCAGCTGGTGGAAAATCCTGAACAAAGGTCATCGCAGGGATCTCAACTCTTTGCTTCTGCTGGCATCGTCAAATTCTACATTGGAGGAAGTCTTCCAGTGTAGATGGCTTCAGCCTTTAGTGGTGGGGGAACGGGTCTTTGCCCCATGTCTGCGATTAGGGGGCTGTTTGATATTGTCGGCATTCCCTCTCTCAATAAACATAGTTTCTTTAAACATTCCATTAACCATTTTCTCTCCATAGGTAGTTGGAATGTGAGGACTCTGCACAGAGCTTTTTCTCTTGATGTCCTCACACAAGAATTCCACCATTACAATTTAGATATTCTCGGCTTGCAAGAGACCAGATGGACAGATAAAGGTCAGATTCTTAAAAATAATCTTAAATTTCTCTTTTCAGGGAGGGACGACAATAAGCATCACCAAGGCGTGGGTCTGCTTCTCAGCAGACACGCTAGTGATGCTCTTGTAGAATATAAGTGCATTAATCAAAGGTTTCTTACAGCAAATTTTCAGACAAGTGTTAAAGACTTGAATGTTATATGCTGTTATGTCCCCAATGAGGATGAGAAGGATAGGTTTTATGGACAACTTCAGGATATTTTGAATTCTGTCAAGAAAGGAGATATTACCCTTGTTCTAGGTGACTTCAATGCCAAAGTTGGTACTGACTCTGATCTTTGGGAGGAGTAATAGGCCCTTTTGGTATTGGTAGCTGCAATGGCAATGGGTAACGTCTCCTACAGGTAAGTAAACTCAATGGATTCAGAATAACTAACACTTATTACAAACACCGCGACATACATAAGTACACATGGTTTTCACCCGATGGGCTGCATAAGAATATGATTGATTATATATTAACAGCAAATGGGCTAGTTCTGTTAAGAATACCAGGTCATATAGGTAGCTGAAATTGGATCTGACCATGACCTTGTTAAAAGTGTCTTGCAACTTAAACTTAAAAAGTGTTGTGCTAGGGTTAAAAAATTTACTTTTAATACTGAAGCTCTGAAAGATCCAGTTATAGCCAAAGCTTACCATGATAGGTTACTTAGTCGTTATGACAGTCATGGTATGCTTACTACTGAAGTTGAGGAAGAATGGGATCATTTTAAACAGCTTTTTTGGACACTAACAGTTACTTTTAGGAAAAAAGGAGCAGAGGAGGCAGAATTATTTAAGTGATAAGGCACTTGAGCTTATTTCAGAAAGAATGAACTGCAGGAATGTCCTTAATCAGTACCCTACTAGTCCTAATAGAAAGGATTGCAGAGAGCTTAATAAACGTGTAAAGAATCAGTTAGCTACTGATTAGAATCTTTGGCTTGATGGTTTGGTTGACAAAGCCGAGGAAGCAGTTAGACAGCACAACAGCAAAGAGCTGTACCAGATAGTTAAAGTTTTATGTGGTAGAAAATGGACAGGCATACAAGGATTGAAGGATAAACAAGGTAAGGTTATAGAAGGGGAAGATTCTGTCATGGCTAGGTGGGCTGAGCATTTCAGTGATATTCTAAACAATATGGTTAGTTCTACTCCCATTGTTTGCAATGATGATAGATGCATTACTGACTTTAATGTTGGCCCTATAACACAATCTGAAGTTAGTTTGGCTATTTCTAAACTTAAACTTGATAAATCCCCAGGGGTAGATGAAATTACTATGGAAATGCTTAGAGCTGGGAATGTTTCTGTTACCACTTGGATGACTGAAATTTTGAATATCTTTTATGATAAAGGCATGGTTCCTAAGGATTTTACCAGAAATATTATTATCCCTATTTTCAAAAAAGGTAATCGCAGTTCTTGTGATAACTATAGGGGTATCAGCCTACTCTCTGTTCCAGGTAAAGTTCTTTCCATGATTGTGCTTAACTGAATTAAGAATCTGGTTGACAGTCAATTGCATGATGAGCAATGTGGATTCAGAAGTGGTAGGGGATTTGTGGATCAGATATTTTCACTTAGGCAGATTCTTGAGAAATGTTTAGAGTTTCAGAAACCTTTGGTTGCTAGCTTTGTTGATTTCAAAAGGATTTCGACTCTGTTGATCATCATAATTTGTGGTTGATTGTGAGATCATATGGTATACCTGACAAGTTAGTTAACATAATGAAAGCGCTTTATAATAACACTCAGTCGTGTGTGAGAGTTGGTAAGTCTTGTAGCAATTGGTTTAGCATTACTTCTGGTGTTCGACAATGGTGCATTTTGTCTCCTTTTCTCTTTAGCTTGGTTATTGATTATGTTATGCGAAATTCACTTCGAGGGAAAGATTTTGGCATTAAATGGGCTGGAGATACGAAAATTTCTGATTTAGATTATGCTGATGATTTAGCCCTTTTGGCAAATGATGTTGATGAGATGAACTCTTTCATTCGAGCTGTTGATGAGACTGGTAGTAGAGTAGGTTTGGTTATAAACAGAGAGAAAACTAAAGTGATGAAAATTGGTCAAGCAGGCTGTGATTCAGTTAATATGAATGGTTGCAGTCTTGAGCAGGTGTCACAGTTTAATTATCTTGGGAGCTATGTAACAGATAATGGTGATGTGCGGCATGAGATTAACAGACGAATAGGGATTGCTGCCGGGACTTTTAAGAATCTATGGAGAGTGTGGAGAAATAGGTGTATACACCTAAAAACTAAAATTAGACTGTATAATAGTTTGGTTCTTTCTAGGGTTAGTTATGGTAGTGAAACTTGGATGCTTTGTAAACAAGATAACAAGAAACTTGATGCTTATGATTCTAGATGCTTATACAGTATCTTAGGTATTAGGTGGTTCAACTTCATAAGTAATGAAGAGGTTAGGCAAAGGAGTCTGCAACCTCCTTTAAGCAGCATATTGTGCAGAGAGAGACTCCGTTGATTTGGCCATGTTGCCCATATGGATAATTATAGATTAGTGAATAGGGTTATGAACAGTGTGCCTAAAGGCCTCAAAAAGAGGGGGAGACCTAGGATGCAGTTTGCAGACAATGTCAAACTGGACCTTATTACAATTGTTGTGCAGTGGCCAGATGTAGCTCAGGACAGACTTGCTTGGAGAACTAAATTGCATGGTCTGGTTGAACTCCGTAGCCCATGGCTGCTTGAGGATGAGGATGATGATGATGATATTCCATAATGCAGGGTTATCCAATTAAAATTTATATAATGAAATGATACAAATTAAGTATAATTATATAACATTTCATATTTTATATCATCAGCTTTTTACAAAATATATAAATAAAAATAAATACCCCCTCAAGTAGCTGCTTGCCACAGAGGTCTGACAGTAGCCTGTCAGTTTATATGCCATAGTAGAAGGTCTGAGAGGATGGCAGGACCTAGAAGGTCTGAGAGGATGGCAGGACCTCAGCAGAAAAACAACACAAACATCCATGCCTTCACCCGGGGCTCAAACCCAGGTCCTGTAGATCATTAGCCAAGTGCGCTAACCACTTGGCCACGGGCAAAAATGTGTTGCAAAATCTTCTGGAAATGTCTGTCTTGGTGTTTTAAGCATGCATTAGGTCAAGATATACTTTTATGGAAAAAAAATGAGTTTTGTGAATGAATGGGACTAAAACCCACTCATCAGTAAGCCCCATATTTTTCTACAAAAGTATTTCTTGAATTCTATGTTAATAGGTATTCTATGTATTTACTATTGATTTATGCATTAGGTCTCTTGAATAAACAGTTCTCATTGTTCAGCTTCATCTCACCCAGAGTGCGAATTGTTTCTGTATACTTTAACCTTCACTATATGTCATAAAACCAAATCTGCAGAGAATAAAACTGGTGTCCTAGAGAGGGGCCACAACCTGTGTGAAATAATATGTCATTAAAAAACTCCCTATTATACAAGCAGTATTTATGTGAAGTCATTTAATTGCACTGGCACCAGCAGTATTGTCTGCCTACTTCAAGTATAGAGATAAACTGCATGAATAATCCAGTATACTTCAGCACAGTTTTCATTGAAGAAAAAAGGGCAGGGTTAACTCAGTCAATAGTGCACTAGGCTCATAATCTGCAGTTTCCAGGTTCAAGTCCCAGCTGGGCCAGTATTGAGATTATCTCTGCAAAACTCCTCGCCACGCCTACGGTCAGTAGGAGACACTGATGGTCTTGGAATGGCTGCCGTATGTCAGATAGGAAGTTAAGCTGTGACCGCTTGTGCAAGAGAGATATTTCCTGTGCATACTGAAGAAGATGCTGGATGGCCCCAACCTTCGGGATCCTTGTGACCTGGCCATTTAGGTCATTGTGCATAAAAAAAAGTGTCACTCAGAGATAGAACAACTCAACCCATTGAAGAAAAGTAGCCCAATTATCCATTTCCATAAGAGTGTGACCAAAACCACACTTCGTTGAATGTAAAGAATTTTTCAAGATTTCAAGCAGATTTTCCGTGAACCACATTCTTTGTACTGGGTGTTTATATAGTTGTCAAAGTGGAACTCTGCTTTGTCTACAAAAATTAACGAAAAGAGTAAACCAATTGCATAGTTTGTCGAAGTTGTCTTGTCCACCATTATTGGTATTAATGGGTTAAAGAAAAGATTCACTACATCAGTTTCAAGTGTTGCACCAGATGTGCTGAAACAAAAGTTAAATATCACCCCACCAGTGATGCCCACATTGAAGTTTGTTGAACATAAAATGAAAGTTTGAGTTTCTTGACATTTTGAACAGATAATTGTTTTTTTTTTTTTTGTTTAATTATTTAATAAAATGCAACACTTAAAATTATGGGAATTCTTTTATAATGACCATGTATATCTTATAATAATATATTATAATATATATCTTATTTTGAATATTACAAAAATATTTTGCTCGAAATTTTTTTTTTTTAAATTTTAATAGGGTCAGCCATGTTCTGTACGTCTATTTTCTTATCCAAAATTTGAAGGCCCTGGTGCTGTGATATCACAAAAGAGTTTTTTTAAAGCAGATAGGACAGAATTTCATTGGAATAAATTAGGTAAGATTGTTTAGCATAAATTTTCCAAAATGAAAAGAATCAAGCCAAAAATATTTGTAGCATACCATCATAATAATGATTAATGTAATAAGTTGCCAAATATTAGGTATCACCTATAGGCCACTAAAATTTGGTATACACTCTACTAAGCCTAAATGCATATTATTTGTGCTTTTAAATTTGAAATAGCTTATCTATTTTGTGAATTTATTAGATATGCTTTAAATTGTCTGTTTTTGAGGAAAGCATGCTATTAACTGGGTGCTAAGTTTAGTAAAAAAAAGAATGAAGTAGACATCATGAACACAGTATAGGTAGGTAATAACATGAAACTATATTCCAATAATGACTATTTTCCCTCGACATTTTTAAATTCAGAGGTCTTGCTGGGGGCAGAGTGATGCAATCCAACAATTTTAAATTTTAAGTTAATGTTATTTTTACGTGTCAGTGATGATGATGTATGGAAGTCATTTTGGGGCATTTTTCAAATGCTGATTACCTGCTGCACTCTCAATTGTTTCTACATAATTTCATTGACAATGTCTTCAGAAACTGGTCACCTGCCTCTGCTATGAACTTACAAACTATCCATGTCTTAAACTTCTGAGTCATTATAACCCATTTGAGGACAGAGTCCATATCTCAATCTTTTCATTGGACAATATTCTTGAATAGCAACAATGACATTGCTATTATTTTGATAACAGAACTTAACCCAAATGATGCATGATCCTTCAGATTTCATGACGTGGTTTTCATTCTCTTATTACCTGCTCGTATATTCTTTAACTGACACACATCAAATTATTCCTTTATCAAACCTACCATTTCATGAGGCAGGGGTTGACTCAGTTGGTAGTGTTCCAGGCTCATAATCTGATACTCCTAGGTTCAAGTTCCAATTGTGCAGGAATTGAAAATTTTGCTCACTAATTCCCACTCTCCACTAAATGAAATGGAATACCATTGGTTTGGAAAGGCTTAGCTATTTGTTGGAAGATGTCTCATGTAAGAGAGCTATATTGACAGTCACTGGCCAGATCTCCATAGCAAGCAAATGCTTGAGGAGTAGTTATCTTTGTTTTACCATATCACTAAATCTGTTAATATGCCTGAAGGCCAATATATTCAGTATAACTGATATGTATATTAAACTATGTAATTTAAAAAAAAACTTTAATAAGGAAAGGTTTAAATAAATGCAAAAAGTATAAGATATTTATATAGGAATGAAAAAGGACTTTAGAAATTTACCAAAAGACTAAAATGGGAAATTACAAAAATTTTACTTTTTGTTTAGAATTATTATTTTACAGCAGTGGCAAATAACCTTTCTCTGCACTGTACCACAATACAGTTGATAGTGTGTAGCTTATAATCTGCAGTTCCCAGGTTCAGGTCCCAACTTGTGGATATGTTGAGAATTTTCTCTGCTAATTTCCCATTCTGCCCTTGGTGAAAAAGGGTTGACAAAAAGATACCAATGGACTTAGAAAGGCCACCATCCATCAGATGGGATGTTAAGCCATACCTTGTTCACACTAGAGAACACTCTGGATGGTCTTTATGTCAGGCTTTTGTCTGTGTCCTAATAGCTGTTCAGTGGATCCCCCTTCCCCAACTGGGGGAGAGGGTCCTTGTGACCTGGGCAGTTAGCCAAGTGTGTACAAATTATTTAATAAATATATAAAATAAAAATTAATATTTAATAAATAATTATTGATTATGTCATTCGAAATTCTTTGTAAGGGAAAGATTTTGGCCTTAAATGGTCTAGAGATTTCAAAATTTCTGATTTTGATTATGTAATGATTTGGCCCTGTTGGTTTATGAGATGAATTCATTCATTAGGGCTGTTGATGAGACTGGTAATAGGGTAGGTTTGGTGATAAACAGAGAAAAAAACTAAAGTGATGAAAATTGGTCAGGCAGATAGCACTTCAGTTGCTTTGAATGACTGCACTCTTGAGCAAGTGTCTCAGTTTAATTATCTTGGGAGCTATGGCCACCATGTGTGGCATGAGATAAATAGAAGAATAGGAATTGCTGCTGGGACTTTTAAGAATCTGTGGAAAGTGTGGAAAAATCGGTGTGTACACCTAAAGACTAAAATTAGGCTGTATAATAATAGCTTGGTTCTTTCTTAGTTATGGTACTTTCTAAGTTAGTTATAGTAGTGAAACATGGACTCTTTGTTAACAGGATAACAAGAAACTTGATGCCTTTGATTCTAGATTATTGTGTAGTATCTTTGGCATTAGGTGGTTTGACTTTGTAAGTAATGATGAGGTTAGAAGAGTGTCATCAACCTCCTTTGAACAACATTTTGTGCAGAGAGAGAGAGTGCATTGATTTGGCCATGTTGCCCATATGTATAGCTGCAGATTGGCAAACAAGATTATGAACAGTGTGCCTAAAGGCTTCAGGGAAAGGGGGAGACCTAGGATGCAATGGGCAGACAATGTCAAACAGGACCTTGCTAGAATTGGCCTACAGTGGCCAAATGCAGCTCGGAACAGACATGTCTGGAGAGGAAAATTGCACAGTCTAGTAGGACCTCCATAGCCTGTGGCTGTATGAAGATTTTATATGTATGTATGTGTTTGTGTGGGTGGGTGGGTGGGTACAAAACAATCCTGCTTAGAGGTAAAACAACCCATTATTTGGCAATCTGTTTCATGCCACCCATAGGTAGATCTAAAATCTGTCACCTGCCGCCACTCAAGGCAAATTGAATTTGGAAGAGAAACAAAATGGGAGGCATACCACAGGTTTATCTCCCCATTTTACAAAATCAAAAGTTCTTTTGATATATAACATAGGAAAATTATCTAGTTTTAGCTCATTTTCCAAAAAAAACAAGCTAACATTTACACTTTTTCATCTGTAGACATTAAACTATTTTTATTCTTAAGAGAGAAATTAGTCATGTTTAAGTTAGGTAGTGATGAAATATTATAATTCATATTTTCCAAATCTCCCAAAAGCTATGATTGTGCCTTCTAAATGTAGAAAAAAGTTGAAAATGGCAAAATTTTAAACAAACTTTGCAAGTGATGTAATTATGTTAGAAACTTGAAATTTTGGTAGTAAAATGTGAAGGTCATGAAGTTCTTATATACTACAATATTTTTCCCCATACCACCAGGGGACTGGGAAATTTTAACTTTTTTTTTTCGTTTTAAGAGATAATAGTTTGTAGGGCTAAATTAAAAATTCTTTTTGGGTTATATAGATATTAATTGAATATTATGTTTCATACTTTTGGAATCTTCCAAAAGTTTTAATTGCATCCTTTAATGGTGGAAAAGTTTGAAAATTTCAAAACTTTGAACAAATATTGCAATCTATTCGGTGTAGAAATTTGATATTTTGGTGGTGGAGTGTGATAATCAAGGGGTTTACAGACAACAATAATTTGTCTCTTAACCCCCAGGAGAATGGGAAAGCACAACTTTTTGTTTTACTGTGGGCATTCAAAAAGTTCTTGACACTTGTCTGTAGAATTGTACTCATTCCCCTGAAGTTAACGAGCCATGATTTGTTTGAAAGTTTGTCTAAACTTGTCATTACATATTAAAAACAAAGCCATATTTGAGCAACAGCCTTCTTTGAGCCCTTGGGGTCCTTGTGACCTGGCCATTTAGAACATAATGTGCAAAAAAAGTGGCACTCAAGAGGTAAAATGACACAACTACTCGAGCCTCTATATTCTTTAATTACTGCAGTCAGGAAGCTACCTCTAAAGGGCTACCTCTACTCTCTGAATTGTGCATTCAATACAAAACAAAGAATTTTATAATTCTATTACCTTGACCAAAGTAAAAAATTTACCTGACCAGTGATATCCAGCTATTTTTGATCAGATCACCAATAGGCCTTACAAGCATAGAGGTTAAGAGAGCTAGCTACTGTTCCAACAGGCAAACTGTGTATGTTGTGTTAACTCTGTCTGTGACAACAGTTCAGCAGAGATTAGTAGGGCATGTCCTTGTATAACAAGACCTGTAAAATCTAGGAGTAGCTTCTAAGATTCTTCTCTAATCTATGTGTTGCAAATGAAAAAAAAGTATGAAAATCTCTAAATTTAGCTAAAAGTAACCTTTTTCAACTTCTAATAAAAAAATTTCTGTGGTTTGAATATTACTGCCAATGATAACAGCAACAGAGCAAAAGTATTTGTCACAAGAAATAATTTTAATTATTTTTCTAAAATTGGAACAAAAATTTGTATATAGTATTAAAAGTATTGTCATTGACCAACAAATCAACACAATTCTGAATTAGAATCAAATGTACACAATGTTTATCTTCTGATAATATGAAGTACTTCTTATAGCAATACGAAATAACCATTATGCTTTGACAAATTCAAGAAATATTAATTAATATATTTCTTGAATTTGTTACCTATTGAGTTGTTAATATATTTCCTGAATTTGTTAGAGTTAAGTACTGAGGTGTTTACAAACATTAATGTTTATACTTGATTTTAATTTTTAAAATATATACTATATGCAAATGTAAAAATTTTTCTAAGTTAATAATTTTAAGTATAAGAGGCTGAGTGGTTAGCATGCTTGTCTAGTGTTCTAAGGGATCTGGGTTCGAGCCCTGGGTAAGGCATGGATGAGGTCCTGCTATCTCTGCTGAGGTCCTGCTATCCTCTCAGACCTCTGTGGCAAGCAGCCGCTTGAGGGGGTATTTTTTTTTTTGTAAGTTTAACATTTGTAGCATATACTTGGCTACCTGACAAAGTTAGTTCAATTAAATACGAAGTTTAATAAGAAATTTGTATAACATATAACTTTTTTTAAGCCAATACTAACTGTGATATACTTCTCTTTTAGGAAAAGATCTTGTCTTGCAAACAATTCTTGATGTAGATAAAAGTGGATCATCTTACTATGGAGAGCAAAATCTGTATCATTTATCTGTTAAAGGAGACACAACTAAAGTTAAGCTAGGTCAGATGTTTTTAATAAATATTGAATATTAAGTGTGATTATTTTGATATTTATTTTCAGTTTGCAGATTTCAAATGCAGAGAATTGAGAATTACACTGAGATGGCAGTTTATTAGGTACACCTACTTAATAGCATGCTGGACCTCCTTTGGCCTTCAGAACAGCCCAAATTTATTGGGGCATGGAACTTAAAAGAATCTGGATGTGTTGCGCATGAATGTTGTACCATGCGAAAATGATTGTGTCATGCAGTTGCTGCAAATTGGACAGCAACACAGTCTCACTGCGAACAGCCATTTACTCCTCATCCCAAAGATGCTCAATAGAGTTTAAATCTGGGGCTTATGCAGGCCAATGAAACAAGTAAAACATGTCAGCATGCTCCTGGAGCCATTCGGTGAGATACGTGTGGCCCACCTTCTTGTAGTGCAGGCCGTTAGTACCTTTCAAAAGAGATACTCTCTTGTGAAAGGGAATGGAAGGGGAGGGCTACCAGATCAGTGTGGCATACTGATCTGGACAACTATGGCTGCTTTTTGTTTTTATGCTTTGCTGAGGAGAACCACACAGGATCCTGGTCCTAACCATATATATGTACCAGCCTGAATGGAATTATGGCTCTGAGCTTGATTATTGATCCTGAATTTGCTGCACTGGTGGGCTTCTGTGGAAGGAGAATCTTCCACTGTGTTTTCTGTTTGTGGGTTGACAGCCCCAAGTGAATAGATTCACAGAATATGTTTTATCAGCTGGTGGATGATCCTGAGCAGAGGTCATCGCAGGCAAAACGAACACTTTGATTCTACTGGCATCGTCAAATTCTACATTGGAGGAAGTCTTCCAGTGTAGATGGCTTCAGCCTTTAGTGTGTGGGAACAGGTCTTTGCCCGTTCCCCCACCACTAAATGTGCCTGCGATGGGGGGGCTGTTTGATATTGTTGGCATTCCCTCTCTCAATAAACATAAATTCTTTAAACATCCCACTAATCATTTTCTCTCTGTAGGTAGTTGGAATGTGAGGACTCTGCATAGAGCTTATTCTCTTGATGTCCTCACACAAGAATTCCACCATTATAATTTAGATATTCTCGGCTTGCAAGAGACCAGATGGACAGATAAAGGTCAGATTCTTAAAAATAATCTTAAATTTCTCTTTTCAAGGAGGGACGATAACAAGCATCACCAAGGCATAGGTCTGCTTCTCAGCAGACACGCCAGTGATGATCATCTAGGATATGAGTGCATTAATGAAAGGTTTCTTACAGCAAAATTTCAGACAAATGTTAAAGACTTGAATGTTATATGCCTTTATGTCCCCAATGAGGATGCCGATGAGGATGAGAAGGATAGGTTTTACGGACAACTTCGGGATAGTTTTAATTCTGTCAAGAAAGGAGATATTACCCTTGTTCTAGGTGACTTCAATGCAAAAGTTGGTACTGACTCTGACCTTTGGGTAGGTGTGATAGACCCTTTTGGTATTGGTAGCTGCAATGGCAATGGGCAACATCTCCTACAAGTAAGCAAACTTAATGGTTTCAGAATAACTAACACTTATTACAAACACCGTGACATTGGAATTGGAGTATCAGCCTACTTTCTGTTCCAGGTAAAGTTCTTTGCATGATTGTGCTTAATAGAATTAAGAATGTGGTTGACAGTCAATTGCTTGATGAGCAATGTGGATTCAGAAGTGGTAGGGGATGTGTAGATCAGATATTTTCACTTAGGCAGACTCTTGAGAAATGTTTAGAGTTTCAGAAACCTTTGGTTACTATCTTTGTTGTTTTCATTCAGGTTTTTGATTCTGTTAATCACCAAAATTTGTGGTTAATTGTGAGATCACATGGCATATCAGACAAGTTAGTTAATATAATGGAAGCTCTTTATAATAACACTGAGTCGTGTGTGAGAGTTGGTAAGGCTTGTAGCAATTGGTTTAGCATTACTTCTGGTGTTCGACAAGGGTGCATTTTGTCTCCTTTTCTCTTTAGCTTGGTTATTGATTATGTTATGCGAAATTCACTTCAAGGGAAAGATTTTGGCCTTAAATGGTCTGGAGATACTAAAATTTCTGATTTAGATTATGCTGATGACTTAGCCCTTTTGGCAAATGATTGTTGATGAGATGAACTCTTTCATTCGAGCTGTTGATGAGACTTGTAGTAGAGTAGGTTTGGTTATAAACAGAGAGAAAACTAAAGTGATGAAAATTGGTCAGGCAGGCTGTGATTCAGTTAATCTGAATGGTTGCAGTCTTGAGCAGGTGTCACAGTTTAATTATCTTGGGAGCTATGTAACAGATAAGGTGATGTGTGGCATGAGATTAACAGACAAATAGGGATTGCTGCCTGGACTTTTAAGAATCTATGGAGAGTGGAGAAATAGGTGTATACACATAAAAACTGAAATTAGACTGTATAATAGTTTGGTTCTTTCTAGGGTTAGTTATGGTAGTGAAACTTGGATGCTTTGTAAACAAGATAACAGGAAACTTGATGCTTTTGATTCTAGATGCTTATACAGTATCTTAGGTATTAGATGGTTCAACTTCATAAGTAATGAAGAGGTTAGGGAAAGGAATTGGCAACCTCCTCTGAGCAGCCTATTGTGCAGAGAGAGACTCCGTTGATTTGGCCATGTTGCCCATATGGATAATTATAGATTGGCGAATAGGGTTATGAACAGTGTGCCTAAAGGCCTCAAAGAGAGAGGGAGACCTAGGATGCAGTGTGCAGACAATGTCAAACAGGACCTTATTAGAATTGGTGTGCAGTGGCCAGATGTAGCTCAGGGCAGACTTGCTTGGAGAACTAAATTGTGCAGTCTAGTTCCCTACTGGGGAAAAGAGATGATAAGCAGCCATAATAACTCCATAGCCCATGGCTGCTTGAAGATGATGATGATGATGATGATGTAATTCTCAAGAATACTGACAATATCTTAGCAGTTTCTGTTTTTAAAAGAGATGAAACTTTATAATGACAGTATGGTACAAAATTGTAAAATCATGTGTGCAGTACAGTTAAAATAAGAGCCAGTATTACATAAAGCAACTATGCAACTGCTTTTTGGCTGGTGTTTTCATTTTAATGACCACATTTTCTGTTTTACTGCTGCACATTGGGGTTCGTCCTAGTTAAGTGCACCAAGGCTATGAAATTTCAATTCGGAGTTGTACTTTAACATTCAATATAAACTCGTGAACTAATAATTTTTTAATAAAATTTTGCTGGGGGAAGGAGGAGGGTTAAACTCCTTCCTTCAATGAAGGGGTGCCTTCTTAGCAATAGAGATGAAAATGCTTCAACATCACCCTCCCCCTTACTGGGGAAAAGGGATGATAATTTCCAAACTAAGTGAATCTTCGTGTTTCAATTTCTGAGTCTGTTAAATTTTAAGAAATGATAAAAGAGCAGCTACTTATTGAGAGCCAAGAAATAATAATAATAATAATAAAAATAAATAATTCAATTTGAGTTAAAAACATCCACAGCAACACATTGTAAAACAGTGATAAGTAACATAAAAAGAATACAACACATACGTAAGAAAATGACTAGTGAACTAGGAAAGATGTGCCTAACTTTAAATGATTCATAAAGATAAATTTTAATTAACAAATGTTATATTTTCATTAATCCTTCTAGGGCCCAGCCCAAAAAACTGTTTTACATCCAGAAGCCAAACTATTTTTTCACTATGCTCACTTTACATATATACAATAAAGATCTTAACTATCAGCAATAACTGCACTGAAACTTCAGTACCTTTGACTAATACACAAAAGTTAAGCTTCTTGCTCAACAAAATATTTGACTTAAGCTGCCATTAAATCTATGAATAATACATATAACTAAAGAGCTCAAAAATTTGTTATCTTTGACAATCACGTTCACAATTTACACACACACACACACACTCACTCACTCACTCACTCACTCTCTCTCTCCTTGGTGTGCCACTTTCTTTACTGACTCTGTAATGCTCCAAAGATTATTAACTGTTCAAGTTGTACCTTTTGTCTGATCCAAATGTATTCAAAATTCCGGATAGCTTTGTCGGGCACCAGGCAATATTAACTTGCCAAATAAAGTTAATAGAGTTCGTTATGTATATAGCATTTCTTATCACATAAGAATTCAAAAAAGGATTGTCAAGTTTAATTAATTAAATCTAATCAAAAATCAATTAACATTGCTCAAGAGAAAAATAGCCAAAATTCAAAAGTTTCTAAAACAAAGTTTATTTCCAAAAAAATTAAAAGACTATCGAATTCAATGGAAGAATACAAAAGTTGGAGTACTAGCAACTCACATTTATCTACATAACATATACTTCTCACAATACTTCGGGCTCCTACATCTCTACTAACTATACTGTCAATTCTACTATTCACAATCTCATTCTAATTGACCCTGTGACCTAACGTCACTTAGTTATACATGCGGCGTACAAATCCAGCACGTTTCTGTTGCATGCCGGGGAAACATTTGCATAATGTGACGATCGCGCCAGCTATGACGCAAGAGGGGTCGTATCCTACACACTCACATTAACGGCTGACAATCAAAAGTTGGAGTTGCACATGCACAACTCCTATGGCTCAAAAACGAGAATTGTGATGTTCAAAAAAAATAATCCCCAAAATGATAAATATAACGTAAATAAAGCAAAACTGTTAAGGAAAAGTAAAAGGGAATGGGTGGACCATCACAACATCTCTTTTTTTCACGCCATCTTAGAGCCAACATGTCATTGGTATGTCTCGAAACACATTCACCCTTATTTATTTTCTTTGGCAAGTCAGGCATTCTCTTTCTGTTTTTATATATATTTATATATTTTTTTTTATATTCCTTTTTTGTTTTTAACATATATGTACATTCGTACTACAGTAGGCCAGCTAAATATACGTTTCTACTGCTCAAAGGGTTAAACATCCTACTAACCATTTTCTCTCCATAGGTAGTTTGCGTGTGAGGACTGCACAGAGATTATTCTCTTGATGTCCTCACACAAGAATTCTGCCATTATAATTTAGATATTCTTGGCTTGCAAAAGACCAGATGGACAGATATAGTTCAGATTCTTAAAATTAAAATTTCTCTTTTTAGGGAAGGAAGATAAAGAGCATCTTCAAAACATAGGTTTACTTCTTAGCTGACATGCTAGTAATGCTCTTCTAGGATATGAGTGCATTAATTAAAGGTTTCTCACAGCTAAATTTCAGACAAGCATTAAAGACTCAAATGGTATCTGTTATGCTCCCACTGAGGATGCCGATGAGGTTGAGAAAGATATGTTTTACAGACAACCTCAGGATATTTTTAATTCTGTCAAGAAAGGAGATATTACCCTTGTTCTAAGTGACTTCAGTGCCAAAGCTGGTACTGACTGTGACCTTGGGTAGGGGTGATATGTCCCTTTGGTATTGGTAGCTGCAATGGCAATGGGCAATGTCTTCTACAGGTAAGTAAACTTAAGGGTTTGAGAATAACTAACACTTATTAAAAACTCCATGACATACATAAGAACACATGTGTTTCACCAGATGGGCTGCATAAGAATATGACTGATAATATATATTGATTAACAGCAAATGAGTTAGTTCTGTTAAGAATACCAAGTGATATCTGAAATTGGATCTGACTTATCTTGTTAAAAGTGTCTTGTAACTTAAACCTAAAAAGTGTTGTGCTTAGGTTAAAAAAGTTATCTTTAACACTAAAGCTCTGAAAGATTCAGTTATAGACAAAGCCTTTGAAATCTGGGAGAGGAAATGGTAGGCTTGCCGTAGATCCGAGAGGTATAAAATTCAGAAGTATACCATTAAAATCGCCATTTTCAATAGATTACGAAGTAAACATAACCAAAATTTGTTTAAAACAAGTGCGGATGATGCAACTGGACTCTGCATCATCACTCTTCATACAGTACACACAAGTTACGTGCTTGCAGTGGTAGTGGAACATAGCTAGTAACGGACTTTTGGAAACAAATCCCTAAAGCAAATTATCCCAATCTTCAGAAAACTGGCTTCTGACTACTCTCTGTTTTTGGGACAACTTACTGCTGGGAATCTCTCTTCTCTGTAATGAAATTTGTCAGATCAAAACATCATGCTATTCTCACTAACAGCCACCTCACTGAGCTTCTAAGAACAGCTTTGACATCCTACCAGACAGATTTTAAGTTATTAACTGCAAAAATGAAGGCTCAATCAAAGTTTTCAATGAGCAGAGATTAAACATATTCTGCTTTGGTAAGTAGGACTACTATATAGTTCCATTTTTTTATTATTTATTAATACAATTTTAAAATAATATTTTCTGTTGCTCTTGAACATTCAAAAATGTATGAAAAATATTTTATGTAGCTCTTCTTATCGAAGAACTTGACCATCCCTGGTTTAGAGATTCAGAAACCTTTGATTACCAGCTTTGTTGATTTCAAAAATGCTTTTGACTTTGTTGATCATCTTAATTTGTGGTTGATCTTGAGATCATGTGGCATACCAGACAAGTTAGTTAACATAATAACACTGAGTCATGTGTGAATTTGGGGCGGGGGTGGCTTAGTCGGTAGCGCGCCAGGCTCGTAATCTGTAGTTCCCAGGTTCGAGTCCCAGCTGGGTCAGCGTTGAGATTTATCTCCACAAAATTCCCCGCCCTGCCCACGGTCAGTAGGGGACACCGATGGGCTTGGAAAGGCCGCCGTCCGTCGGATGGGACGTTAAGCCGTGGCCCCGTGTGCGGGAGAGCCATACCCTGTGCACGTTAAAGAACACGCTGGATGGCCTTGACGGGAAACTACCATCTGTCTCCCAACAGCTGTTCCAGTGGGTCCCCTCCCCCAACCTTCTCTGAGCCTTCGGGGTCCTTGTGACCTGGCCATTTAGCCCATGGTGTGGAAAAAAGTGCCGCTCAGAGGTAAAACAACCCAACCCATGTGTGAATTTGTAAGGCTTGTAGCAATTGGTTTAGCATTGCTTCTGATGTTCGACAAGGGTGCATTTTGTCTTCTTTTCTCTTCAGTTTGTTATTGATTATGTTATATAATATTCGCTGCAAGGGAAAGATTTTGGGTTTAAATGATCTAGAGATCTGAAAATTTATGATTTAGATTATGCTGATCATTTAGACCTTTTGGCAAATGATGTTGATGAAATGAACTCTTTCATTTGAGCTTTTGATGAGACTGGTAGAGTAGGTTTGGTGATAAACAGAAGGAAAATTTGTCAGGCAGGCTGTGGTTCAGTTAATCTACATAGTTCTACTCTTGAGCCAAGTGTCTCAGTTTAACTAACTATCTTGGGAGTTATGTAACAGGTATTGGTGATGTGTAGCATCAAATTAACAGATGAATAGGGATTGCTGCCAGGATTTTTAAGAATCTATGGAGAGAGTGGAGAAATAGGCATATACACCTAAAGAATAAAATTAGACTGTATAATAGTTTGGTTCTTTCTAGAGTTAGTTATGGAGTGAAGCTTGAACCTTTTGTAAACAAGATAACAGGAAACTTCATGCTTTTGGTTCTAGATGCTTAGGCAGTATTTTGGGCATTAGGTGGTTCAACTTTGTAAATAACGATGAGGTTAGGCAAAGGAGTTGACAACCTCCTTTGAGGAGCATATTGTGCAGAGAGAGACTCCTTTGGTTTGGCCATGTTACCTATATGGATAATAATAGATTAGCAAATAGGGTTATGAACAGTGTGCCTAAAGGTCTCAGAAAGAGGGGAAGACCTAGGATGCAGTGGGCAGATAATGTCAAACAGGATCTTGTTAGAATTGGTGTACAGTGGGAAGATGCAGTAGATGTAGCTCAGGATAAATATGTTTGGAGAACTACATTGCACAGTCTGATTGTATCTCCATACCCCATGGTTGCTTGAGGATGATGATGATTATGGAATTCAGTGCAAATTTTTAATGTACTTTTCAATATCTTGCTGATTGCTGTATTTGTACCAATTTTTTTTTTTTTTTTTTTTTTTTTTTTTTTTGCAGTTCTAAGGTTACATAATCTTTTGTTGGAAGGTGAAACAACTATGGCACTGGTATAAAAGATACTAAAACACTTTTCCAGTAGGTTTTGTAATAAAAACCAAAAAGCAGTATACAACCTTTGTTATCGTAAAAGTTTGTTTTAACATAAAATGTTATGAAGTTTCCATCAAGACATACTTGCACTCTCAAGATAAAGTTTCTGTTTGTAAATGGAAAACAAACTTCTAAATAAGCTTCTTATTTGAGGGAGTGGGGGTAAAATTTTTCCAAAGATTAAGATATATGTTGAGTATATCTAAATCTTAATTTTCAAAAATAATGTTCAGTAGTTAAATGGTTGTAGTAGCTAGAATATTTAGCAGCAACAAAATGTCTTACAGAATTGAGAAATATTGAAAGAATCTTTAAAATAAACTCCTTAAATATTGGACAAATGTTGAAATTCAAGGTTTTTACTTAAAGAAAAAACAAGATAATACTTCCCTACACAAAGGATGGAGATAACCTATAAGCTATGTTAGGCATGTCCTGGTTTCTTGTGCAACATACAAACACTTAAACAAGGACATCCCCACTGGTCTTAGTAGTCAGGTACTCTTAACCACTAGGCCAGGTAGGACTACTAGATTCATTTCTTTTATATATGTTCAGCAACATTTTCCATGAATATGTCTTTTAGATAAATATGTATTTTAGAAGTTATAGGGCTTTGACATTTGCTTCCATTATCAAACATGAAAATTGTAATTTTTTGTCTATACAATGCATTATTCCAGTGTTAACACCAAAGCTTTACACTGGCTTCTAAACCTTAGCTTCTAAAAAAGATTTTAAGATGAAAGTTAGCAGTGAAAAGTTATAGAACTAACTAAAAAACTATCCCCTCAAGCACATAGAGGCACACAGAGGTGACAGGAGCCTGTCAGTTTATTCTCTGTAGAGAAGGTCTGTGAGGTAGGTAAGAACCTCAGCTGAAAGACAACACAAACATCTATGCCTTACCCAGATCTTGAACCCAGGTCCCTTTGTTCTGTAGCCAAGTGTGCTAACTCTCAGTGATGGGAGATCTATCTAATATTGACTTCCACCAATATCTGTTCAATATTTGTAGATTTGAGGAAACTCAAATATTTAACATCATTTGCCATAATTTTTCTCCAAAGTTCCCAAATTCAAAACACGCTCTAACGTGTTTTGAATTTTTTTCTCTTTTGCTTATTTATTAGCTCTTTTTTTTTTCTCTTTTTGAATTTTTATTCTCTTTTGCTTATTTGTTAGCTTACATTTTAACTTGAAATCTTTGGAAATGTATCATTTTTTAATTCTAATGCAATATTAAATGGTATGAACATTTAGCATAATCTTAGCAGTTTATTTGGATCACAGGTTTCTAAACTTTATATGTAATAATGTTAGAAATGCATTGATTCATGTTTCATTAAATACCTGTATATAATATAAAAGTGATCTGACATTTGAAAATTTCTTCTCTATTTCAGATAAAGATGGTCCCATATATTCTTTACAGTGGAGCCCTAATGGGACAGAATTTTGTGTTGTGTATGGATGTATCCTTTAGCAAAATATTAATCTCTTAGAAGTGCATATGACTTTAGAAGTTACCTTTTGGAAAATTATGTAGTAAATTATGTAACTTAAGATAATTTCACACTTTTTTTTAGTGTATATAGATGAGAAAACAGCAACCTCTGCTAATTTTTAAATTGCCACATCTTAAATACTTATCACATATCCTTCATGAAAAATTTTAAAATTCTTCCTATATGCACATAAAAAGTAGAAAATAAAGTAAAGCATATCAATGATGCAATCAGCCATTGAATTCATATTCACTTCAAAGGAAAATAGGGTGCCAGCAATCTTGTTGAGTAGGTAAGTCTACACCATATCTTCCTTTGAGATGAATATGAAATCAGTGGCTTCATCGATACACTTTAGTTTTATTATCTACTTTTTAGGGTGCATATAGGAAGATAGGCATTTTTTATAGTTTTTAAGTTAGGTTTTTTAGGGACAAAATATATATTTTTCAGCAACTTCATTTGATACGACTCAAGCATCACCTACATTTCTCTTCCTCTTTTTTTTTTTTTTTTGGGGGGGGGGGGGGGCGAGAGATTTGAGGTATCCCACAACAATGTAGATGTCACAAGTTTTAATTTGAGATATAACTCATTAAATTTGCACCTCCCCCCCTCCTCCCCACAAAATTTCTTGCCCCTTTTGGAAGGAGTGGGATTTGGTGGTGGTTGGGGAAGGGGGCTTAATTCGAAATACTCTACAATGGTCTTCACATGAACTTTTATTTGACATCTAATTCATAACTGGGGGCCCTCTCATTCAGAAAATGTAGTATAACAATTTTAATAGTTCCCATTTTTAAGGGGTAAATTTTGATAAAGCATGACTCCCCACATCACAAGCTTCGATTTCGCATACATTACATTCAGCCCTTGTGTTCGAAAGATACAGTAGAACAATCCTTCACATGTTTTCCCCTTTTTTCTGCCCCCCCCCCCCAGAAAAACATGGGGAAGGAAATTTTTTATGACCTGTGACACTTGTCACCATAAGTTTTACTTTTAGCACTTGCATTCTGAATATATAGCAGAGCAATCATTTTCTTATTTCCTCTTTTTTAGGGGGGAAGAAACCATGGGGAGGTAAATTTTCTATAGGTTTTTACAATCTGTGTCGCAAGCTTTCGTTTGACACACAAATCATTTTGTCCATTGCATTTGAAAGATATGATGGAAAAACAATTTTGAGAAACACACAAACCATCAAATGATGAGTGAAAAACAATTGGAAGATAGGTAAAAATACATTTTACCATAGAAATATAATACAAGTTCATTAAATGAAATGGCAATATTTTTCATCATTGAATTCAGAGAATAATTTCTAACTGAAATATGCAATGACTTTGAAATAGTGATTGAAAGTTGCTATTTTTTTGTGTTGGTAAACCTAATGTATCTTTACATTCTCAATAAATTACTACTACAAAATTTAGAATTAACAATGGTAATTAACTCTTCTGGATTTTGTAGTTTAACATAGAAATGTATACAGTAATCCTTCAGATACAAGCAATTAGTTCCGAGTTTTTGCTTGTGCAAGATTCGCAAATTAATACCTGTTTTTTATTTACAAGCCAATTTTCACTTATACTAGCTCCTTATGCAAACCATCGATTTGTGAGAGGAAACAACTTGTATAAGCAAATTTAAGTTTAGCTTGGGAAAAAGTAGCCAACAATGTACAATTTTTTTTTTTTAATATGTACACTGGCAGAAATTGAAAAAAGAACACCAGAAGGAATTCCTTTAGGAATTTCATAATAGTTAAGGGCAACAGAAACCATGATCCAAGATTGAAAGTCATTGGGTGAAATAATGATATCTCTGAGGATGACAACATGCAAATGTACACAATGCATATTTAAGGACTAGGGCATGCAGAAAGAAGTTATTCATCTTGTGTCGTGTTGTACAATGCTCTTTGAAGAAGCTACCATGCCTGGATGATGCAGGCCCACAACCTTTGTTCAGTTAGTGGAGTTTGAGCGAGGTCATATAGTGGGTCTTCGGGAAGCAGGTTGATCTTTTCGGCAAATTGCACACCGCTTTGGACAATAGGTATCGACAGTGGTAGGATGGCGGCATCGATGGTCAGAAGAGCAGTCGCACACTCACAGATGTGGTTCCAGGCTACACAGAGTTACAGATGCATGAGAGGATTGGTGTATCAGAAGGGCGACGGTGGCAGAGTGGATGTCTATGGCATCAAATTCGATCCTCTGTCGCACCAAGGGTGTCTACAAGAATGATACGCAATCATCTTTCGGAAGCAAGACTAAGGGCACATGTGCAGTTGGCAAGGTTACCACTATCACCTCGTCACTGTTGAGCACATTTGCAGTGGTGTTCATTAGAGGAAAGAATGGCAGTCTGTGATATTCAGTGATGAAAGCCGATTCTGCTTAGAAGCATCTGATGGTCGTTTAATGCATCCAAAGGCAACGAGGTGAGTGGCTTCTTCCATCGCATCCACCAGCAACACATTGGACCCACGCCGGGCATCATGGTATGGGGAGCGATTAGCTATCACTCTTGTATGTGTCTGGTGTTTGTACAGGGTACACTGAATAGCAATATGTATGTCAGCAACATTGTATAGCCAGTCATACTCCATATTTGAGTGTAGTCCCAAATACAATATTCCAGCAGGATGACACCTGCCCACACTCCACCCAAGCAACTCAACATGCTCTTCAGGCAGTGCACCAACTCCCTTAGCCAGCACGCTCTCTGGACTTGTCTCCAATCGAGCATGTCTGGGACTGGATTGGACAAAGACTCTTCTGCAGACCGCGGCAGGCAATGACCATAGCTGAATTGCACGTCCAAGTTGAAAGTGCATGGTGATATCCATCATTCATATGACTGATTGCATGCCAGATTGGAAACTTGTATTGCTGCTTGAGGAGGTTCAACCCTTATTAAAATGTGCCTTCTGCAAAATGTAATACTCGTTAAAAGGTAAAATAAATATTGAATCACTTCATACATGTGATCATTGTCCTTTCTCAACAAGTTGTTTCCACTAAATAAATCTCATGGATTACACTTCAATTGTTAATGGTGTTCATTTTTTAATTTCTGCCAGTGTATTAAGCATGTATTATATTCATATTTATAATAATTATGGTATTAACGTTTATGCATTTTCTATACAATGTTAATTATGTAGCTATTGCTTATGCATAAATAATTACTAAGAATGTCAATTAAATGGGGCAGGGGTGGCTCAGTCGCTAGCATGCCAAACTCGTAATCTGTAGTTCCCAGGTTTGAGTCCCAGCTGGATCAGCATTGAGATTTATCTCTGCAAAATTCCCTGCCCTGTCCACGGTCAGTAGGGAACACCGATGGGCTTGGAAAGGCCGCCGTCCGTTGGGTGGGATGTTAAGCTGTGGTCCTGTGTGCGGGAGAGCCATACCCTGTGCATGGTAAAGAACGTACTGGATGGCCCTGATGGGAAGCTACCATCTGTCTCCCAACAGCTGTTCCAGTGGGTCCCCTTCCCTAACCTTCTCTGAGCCTTTTGGTGTGCATGTGACTTGGCCATTTAGCCCATGGTGTGCTGCTCAGAGGTAAAACAACCCAAGTGTCAATTAAATACAGTAATTGATCATCAATGTAATATTTTTAATACTTAGGTACCATTCTGTATTAAGGAAAATTTTATATTTTTGAAGAGAATTTTTAAACTCCAAAAAATTTCGTTTTTCAGTTTTTGAAAAATCTTGTTAAAATTTATGACATGGGAAATTAATTTTCGTTTTATGAATTTTCACCTTATGAGTGGTTTTGGAGGAATAAAGTAAGCTTGTAAACTCGGGGATTACTGTATTTATGTAGGTAGGTATCTACCTGAAGAAGCAACAATGCGGACACTGCAAAATGCAATGTAGGATTGGCAGCAGAATAGAAACTTTTCAGCATGCCTTGCATGACTTTGAATTCCCATAATAATGCTATTTTCAACTTTACCATGAAAGTAACTAGAACTTTTATAAATATTTGAATTTCAAAATTAAGGTAAATTATGTCTTTAACAGCAATCTTTGAACTTTTAAATCTTATCAGCAATTTTATATCTTAAAATTCTACTGCTCTTCCCAATTTAAATTAATACTATAGCAGGTATTTATCTTGTAGAAGTTATTTGGAAAAATGGGTTGATTCTGCTTGAAAAAAATTATGAAAAGTTTAAAAAAAAAAACTTGAGCCTGCATTGATTGTACGCATGTATTGAATCACCATAATAGCAATAAGTAGCGATGATTTAGTTTATGCTTTTATTCTGCCTTACTGTCGATCGGTTTATGATTTCCAGTATGTTCACCTATTTATAGCTGCAGTAGAGTTGTAATGCTTTCTAAACTTTTAATGTAAGTTATTGATTTTATTACTACCAGAAGTTGCTTCATTCCGTAACTTTGCCGAATGCTTTTGGTCAATATTTTACAGACTTTCTATTTCAAAGACTTCTTTTTACTCTGGTATTTCTGGAATTATTTTTTACTGCTTTTCAAATGCATACTGCAATTATAAAGAATATTTTGAAATGATCGAAAATGAAGTCGCTAATGATCTGTAATGGCTGATATTGGAAGAATCATAGGATTATGCGATCAGCCTAAAAGCATGATTTTTAAAATGTAGAACTTATTTTAGTAATAATTTTGATGATATTTTAACCAATAATTAACATTATGATAATGCAATTTTTAATTGAAATAACCAATAATTAACATTATGATAATGCAATTTTTAATGCAAAATTTTAAAAATAAACTTTTCCATGGTAGTTATACAGCTTTATATTAAAACGATGAATTCTCAATTTCAATGCTTGAGTGAAACTAATGCTTTGAAATATTTTTATTAAATTTTTTTCACTGTTCTTTATCTTTTTTTGATATATTTTTCAATTCTTATTTAAATTATCTTGTTTTTAAATTGAAATGGATTTTTTATGACACCATTCTCCCTAGTCTTAGAGTTTGTTCAATCACTAAAAATCTAAACATTTGCATTATTTGCATAAATCACTAAAAATTTAGAAAACACTAAATAAATGAAAATTTCAGCATTAATGGAAATATTAGCCTATTTATATTAAAATAATAAAATAATTTGGAAAAAATGCATTTTTTAATTTTTACTGAACTAAAAATAGTAAAAATACAGTAAAATTTTGCAATATTTTTAAAAATGTTTATACTATTTTTTCTTAGAATTTTTTTCCATTTTATTAATCACAATTAAATCTCTTTTGGTATATAGCATGAGTATTTTTTACTTCAGGATGAGTTCTAAAGTTGTGCATTTTATTTTCTGAAAACACTTCAAAATTAACTGCCCACCAGAGTGAGACCAGTTTCAGAAACCTGACACTTTATGGGTTAAACAGTTGAACTTCAATGTTCTCTTTATGTTTCGAAAGTACCCTAATGTAATTTCAAAATGTGGTATTTCTTTTAAAAAATTGTCCTTTACACAAAACTTGCAGGTAGCAAGTTCTTCTCTTGTCCTGGACATACACACTGCATGCTCATATAGGGTACTTCTTGCTGCTCATATAGGGTACTTCTTGCTTCCTATGCATGAGCTGACTTTCTCCATGCTTTGTAACACTCAGTATTCTCATTAATATTCTTACTGCAATTGGTAAATCTCCACACATTCAAAGCAGTAAACAATTGAATTACTGTCTGTGTGACAAATGTGAATTCTCATTACCAAACAGGAATGTCCAGAGTAATATTACAATATCCTTCAGTAATATTATAGCAAGTGTGGCTGCATAGAACAAGAATTCTCATTGTCCATCAGCAATATGCTGATTTTTATACATATATAACTGAACTTTCATTTAAAAATCCAAGTTATGGCCAATTTTGTGTTTTCAGTTATGTTACATTTCAGAACCAATCCTTGCTATGAAACCTTTAATAAAAAAAACTGAAGAATCACTTTGTATGTTACCTTTACTGCTGCTTCATAAGATATTTTCATGTATTACAATTTTATTATTTTCCTTAAATGATATTCAGTCATGCCTGCTAAAGCTACCATTTACAATCGACTTTGTGAGCCTGTGTTTGATTTTGGTTCCGGACCTCGTAATGAAGTGAACTACAATTTATTTGGAAATTATATCCTTCAAATGCAAAATATCTAGTTTGTATTTAGATTTCTTAAAGTAAATATTGAAAATTCTGTGATCTAGCTGTGCTAACACAGTGGTGAAAGATTTAATATGCATTGAATGCATAGTGCAAAATTGCAAAGTAATGTTTATGAAATATTAATTGTGTTTTATGAATAGAATATTTGTTATATGGAAGGCCTATTATGCAAAATAAAGTTGTGGAATATTTGTTGCATTTTTATCTCATTTAAAAAAGGTAAAAGTGTTACTTTGTTTTCTGTAGACATCGAACATTATGTTTACAACAATAAATTAAAAATTATTTTCATGTTGGATAGGTATTAAAGAAATATAGTTTGCACTTTCTGAATCTCCCAAAAACTATACTTGCAGGAAATAAAAAAAAAATAAATACCCCCTCAAGCAGCTGCTTGCCACAGAGGTCTGACAGGAGCCTGTCAGTTTATATGCCATAGTAGAAGGATCTGAGAGGATGGCAGGACCTCAGCAGAAACAAGAATGAAATCACTGTGAAAACAGTGGCATAGATTGATGTATGGTGTGAAAGTTTCTTATTGCAGACGTGCACAGATGAACCAAGATGAAGACAATTCAGCAAAGTTCAGTTAAATAAAGTAGTAGCTACACTTGCAGTTCTAAATAGATGGAAAGAAATGGTGGCTGCTACTGCATTAAACTGAACTTTGCTGAATTGTCTTCATCTTGGCTCATCTGTGCACTTCTAATAACAAGAAACTTTCTCACATACATTAATCTGTACCAGTGTTTTTAAGGTGATTTTATTCTGGTATTCTACATTTTACACACTGGGACTTTTGAACTATTAGCTGTACTTGCACCCTGTAGCAGTGGAAAAACTGCTAAAAAATTTTCAACCCTGTAGGTTGAAAATTCAAAAATTTCAAATGAATATTGCAAACAATGTAGTTATGCTAGAAATCTGAATTTTTAGTGGTGGGATATGAAGGTCGTGAAGTTTCAAATGGCAACAATGAGTTGACCCCTTATCCCCAGGGTAGGTGGGAGAATGGAACTTTTGTGTTTTAAGAGTAGTTTGTTTTTGTTGATAAAAATTCATTTTTGATTGGATAGGTATTGATGACATGATTTGCACTTTCCAAATCTCCCAAAAGTAATAATTGGAAAAAGCAGATAATTTCAAGCAAATATTGCAAATGTTGTCTTTATGCAAGAAATTTGAAATTTTGGGAGTGAAATATGAAGGTTATAAGGTTTCCATTGGTAACAATAAGTTGACCCCTTATGTCCAGTGTGGGTGGGAAACAATTGTTTTGTTTTCAGAGATAATTGGAAAACTATGTGTTTTTGTTGGATTGGTATTAATGAAATATGATTCACATTTCTCAAATCATCATCATCATCCTCAAGCAGCCATGGGCTACGGAGGTCCAACCAGACGGTGCAATTAACTTCTCCAAGCAAGTCTATCCTGAGCTACATCTACTGCATCTGGCCACTGCACACCAATTCTAACAAGGTCCTGTTTGACATTGTCAGCCCACCGCATCCTAGGTCTCCCCTTCTTTCTGAGGCCTTTAGTCACACTGTTCATAACCCTATTTGCCAATATATAATTATTCATACGGGCAACATGGCAAACCAACGGAGTCTCTCTCTGCACAATATGCTGCTTAAAGGAGGTTGCAAACTCCTTTGCCTAACCTCATCATCAGTGATCTGTTTATTGCAAAAATTTGAAATTCGGAGAAATTCCACTGAGAGTAATAATCTACTCACTTTTCTCAGATTGGTGTGAGAAAATCAACTTTTTTAAATTTAAGAAATAAAAGACATAATTTTATGTTGTATAATTACTAATAAAATACCACTATTTGCATTTTTCCCCATCATCCATCAGCTCAAATTAACCCCCACAATTATTCCACATGGTTGTTTCAATTAATTTATGAATGTGATTGCATTAAAAAAATACATGAAACTGTTCCATTTATATATATATATAAATTTTAGAAATCTTTCTGTGTCAAATCAAACACTTAAAAATAACTACAATTTTGTTTTTGTGAAAAGGGAATCTGCATATCCAAACAAATGTCAGGCATCCATGTCTGAATAGAGAACCTGACCACTATTTCCAAATTCTGTGTTTTCCCCCAGCAAAAATTCAAGTGCAGACTACTATTTAGACCCTGGCATTTAGTAAATTTATAAAAAAAATTGCATAATTTTTTAACTTTTATCCATACATATGGGGATTGTTAGTGTAATAATAAAGTGTTAAAAATAATATAGTGTTAAAATAGTTCTTTAAAACACTAATTTACCAGTTGCCACATTTTACAGTTTCATTTTTACCTCCTATTATTACTCGTACATCTGGATGATTATATAGGATGAATGGCTAAACCTAACAATGAAAACTGAATTCATACTGCTGGAAGTCTCAAACCAATTCTTCTATTTGATGTGTTTATCATGATTATTTATGATTGCTCACTCGTTTTTGGTTACTTTCATTTTAAATTTGTTTTTATAAATCTTTCCCATTTTTATTTTCAAGTTGTATTGAGAAAAAAAAAGATTTAAATTTTGAAATAACTGTACACAATATACATAAATATAATTAATAAAGATATCAAGAGTCATAAGGAAAAATTATTTTTGACTACACTATCCCTTGATTTACACAGTACTCGGTTTAGATTTTACATGGTCGAAAAAAGCAACCAGTTTCGATTTACACAATTATGGATTCAGTTTTGCATGATATGGATTGAGATTTCATTTTATCTATTATAGATATAATACATATGAAGTAGCAGTGGTATAGCATTAAGGGAGACTATCAAACTATCATCTCAAAATAAAAATTAACTAAATGGCTTTAATTATCATTTATTTTCAAGAATAGATAATAATTATTTCCTCTATTAATAAAATCAATTTGTTTTGTGATATCTTAAATTTACTACTCAACCACTATTGTAATATTACTACTCAACTGAAGTTTGAGATAAATATGTATAAATAAAACTTTCAATGTACATTTTATTAATAACTAGATTTTTTCAGAGCCTATCCCCTCCCCCCTTTTTCTTATAAGTTGGTTCCAGTTTGCATGGTTTCGATTTACACAGTGATTTCACAGAACTTATCTATCATGTAAATCGAGGGATGGATGTACTTGCCTTTTGTAGATATCCTTCAGGAGCTGCTACAGTTTAGAACCATGGTTTGACCACCGATGTTATATACTTTCAGCAAAATAAGTTTAATGTGAAAATAATATTTTGCACTATCACATTTTCATTCTCTGTAGATAACATTATCAACTTTGCTTTTTTTACCATGTTTAACATTGGAATACAACTGTAATAATTATGTTGATAATGTATTTGATACATATATTGGTTTAATATATTCTATTGAAAATTTTCAAATTTCTATTCTACGTATAATTAATATTAGAAATGTGGTCAATATCCATAGTGTTTTTAGCAGTACATTGCTGCTTCGAGAATATTTGTACTGCTTTTCTACTACATTCATTGTTTTGCACTTCCTTGTACTACTTTCATTGTGTTGCACTTCCTTGTACTGCTTTCAACAAATAAATTCATTAATTTATTGGGGGCAAGGGTAGCTCAGTCGGTAGTGTGCCAGGCTCGTAATCTGTAGTTCCCAGGTTCAAGCCCCAGCTAGGTCAGCATTCAGATTTATCTCCTCAAAAACTCCCTGCTCTGCCCACAGTCAGTAGGGGATACTAATGGGCTTCGGAAGGCTGCCGTCCATTGGATGGGACATTAAGCCGTGGCCCTGTGTGGGGGAGAGCCATAGCCTATGCACGTTAAAGAACATGCTGGATGGCCTTGACGGGAGGCTACCATCTGTTTCCCAATAGCTGTTCCAGTGGGTCCCCTTCCCCAACCTTCTCTGAGCCTTCGGGGTTCTTGTGACCTGGCCATTTAGTCCATGGTGTGCAAAAAAGTGCCGCTCAGAGGTAAAACAACCCAACCCATTAATTTATTGCTATTTCCCATCTGTAAAAAATTGCATTTCCAACACTAAATAGGCAATCTAGTACATATTTCATAGTTCTCTTTTTTTCCAAATGATTTTAAAAATTATTTGAGAATGGATGAAAGTATTTATTGAGTTTAGTAAATAACAAGCTGAAAAAAGGACATAAATGCATTGAGCAATTAAACCAAAAGAGTTTCTTGGTTGTTGTCGATATTATAATATTGGTTACATTTTTCTGTAGGGATTGCTAAGCAAACTTTGGGTTATCTTATACTAGAAACATGTTGGGTACTGTTTTTGGCCCCTCTACCACAGCACAAAAGAAGGGAACATGAGATGATCATTCTCGTGGAGTAAGTATTTTACTCTTTGCATAACTCCAGTGCATTTTATTGAAAGATAAGTTCAGCCAACAAATCTGCAGATGTGTGATATGCCAACAATTAATCAGCAAAACTTGAACAGATTTTTATTACAACATATCATTCAGAATAATTTATTTTCAAGAAACGCTGACAGAAAATCGTCTGTTTATGTCGGATGATAAATCTGTCAAATTGGCTGATGTACTACTTTCATTTTTCAGAAACCTGGTCACCTTAGTAGAAATCTGATATTTCTTTTCTACTAACGATGGGATATAAAGCAATGGCCCAGTGTCTTGGGTAGAATTGGCTCGGTACTGCACCAGTCTCGTAATATGCACTTAATAAATAAGTTTGATTCCTGTCTGGGCCAGCATTGAGATTTATCCCTTCAAAACTCCCCCATTCTGCCCTTGGTCAGTAGGGTCACCGATGGGCATGGAAAGGCTAGTGTCCAGTGAATTTAACTTAAATCCATGGTTCCGTGTGAGAGAGCCATACCCTATGCACGTTAAAGAACATGCTGGATGGCTGTGATGGGAGGCTATCATCTGTCTCCCTAACAGCTGCCCTGTGGGTCTCCTTCCCTCAACCTTATCAGAGTTGTTGAGGTCCATATTACCTGGCCATTTGTCCCATTGTAAAAAAAGTACTGCTCAAAGGTAAAACAACCCAACTGAAATTGGATCTGGTCATTACCTTGTTGAAAGTTACTTCCAACTTAAGAAGTGTATTGTCCTGGTTTAAAAATGTTACCTTTAACACTGAAGCTCTGAAAGATCCAATTAGAGCCCAAGTTTATCATTATAGGTTACTTGGTCATTATGAGAATTGTGGTTTGCTTACTACGGAAGTTGAGGAAGAATGGGACCATTTTAAACAGGCTTTTCTTGAAACTAACAGTACTTTTTTTTCAGAAAAAAAGAGCAGAGGTGGAAAAATTATTTGAATGATAAGACACTGGAGCTTATTTCCCTCGATTTTGCCAACTCTCCTAAATTTTAACGAAAACAGCCCCAATTTTCACAATTCACCTGTATTTTATCAAGTGGCTTCGAATTTTGCAACTTCCCCAGATTTTCTCAAGTTGTCAGATTTTGCCAAACTTACCGTAATTTTACAAAAAAGTCCTAATTTTTACATCTTATCTGAATTATACCAAGTCACTTTGAATTTTTTAAAGTTGCCCCAATTTTGTCAACTTCCTTTAATTTTACAAAAACAATCCCAATTTTTACAGATCACTCGTATTTTACCAAGTGGCTTTGAAAATTGCCTCAATTTTGCCGACTCCCATAGATTTTGTGATGTTGCCTAGATTTTGCCAAATCTCCTCAATTTTACAACGAAAATCCCAATTTTCACAACTCACGGTGATTTTACTAAGTCACTTCGAATTTTGTGAACTCCCATTTACTTTAGTGGGGGGACATTCCCCATTGCTATGCTGCTGTGCATAACTATAGATTAACAAATAGGATTATGAACAGTGTGTCTGAAGTCTGCAGAAAAATGGGGAAGACCTAGGTGCAGAGGGCAGACAAAGTCAAACAGGATCTCATTAGAATTGGCCTACAGTAGCCAAATGCAGCAACTGTAGCTCAGGACAAACATGTTTGGAAAACTAACTAAATTAATAATAATAAATAATAATAAGTTTATATTAAGAATTGATTGTTATTCCCATTATTGATTACCTAAATATAATATTGTAAATTATATATTGTAACTTGTTATACTGGAATCTGGATGGGCAGTTTAGCCCCTTGATCTTGAACATGTAATATTTATAATTATGTGTGTGCTTTTTATTTTTCTTGCTCTATTTTGTTGTTTCTTTGTGTTTGTGTTTCCACTCTTTGTATTTTTGCATATAGGAAATTTTTCTGATATATATATATATTGATTGTAAGTGGAAATGCTACTATACATAACAAAATCCTCAAGCAGCCTGTGGGTTCCGAAGATCCAACACGACGTAGTTTTACAAACATCTGGAGCTATGGCTGCCACATTTGGCCAGTGCAGACCAATTCTAATAATGTCCTGTTTGGCATCTATTAATATAAAAATTCCTATTTCTGACCACCTATTTAACTTATTGAGTTAATATTTGCACTTCTCATCCTCACACTTCTCTTAAGCCCCTATCCAAATTTCAGGTTCCTAGCCATATTATGTGAAGTGTTAAGACCACAGACATACATCTCCTTTTACTGTTATAAATTTACTGTTTTGAGGATCGTTATTATTTGCAGAAAATTGCTACTTAACTGTGCTACAAAAAGCAGGAACACTTGCACATAGGTTGTATTAACTTATATTTTTTTAAAAATTCATATTTTCCAAAGCAAAAAACATTAACCTGTTCATTTTTGTGCTACACTTTTGTGACGTGTTTCTTGTCATATCTGATATTTGTAGAATTACAAAAACTAGGATTGATACATATATATTTTAGGATTTTCAAGTTTAAACACATACAGCATTTTTTTTTTTCAATATCAGAACTGCAAAATAGATGCTACATTAATTTCCCTCTTTAAATTGCTGCAAAAAGTATTTAATTTGAGCTATAAGTTACAAGTTTCTAGGCATTTTTCTGTTTTTATCTGTACATGGAATACAATAATTAACACAAAAGTAGCTGAATTTTGAATATCAATAGTGGCTGGGGAAAATTTAGACGTATATTTTTTGTGCTTTGGTCCGTGGTTACTACTATTAAAAAAGAACAACCAAATCACTGGGGTGAGACAACAAATTTATATATGATTTTATATGGAATGGCACAGATTTTTAATGGTTTAGTTAATTTTAGCATTAATGTCACTTAAACGTTTTCTGAGTAAAGAAATTTAGAATATTCATTATGCAAGAATTCTGGTTACCTAATCCATTTTATCAATAGAACTTTTCAATCAAGAACGAACAACTGAGGTATAATGAAGAAAATTTCATTCTGTAATATGTATATTTCAAATATGATTGATAATTTTAGTAAGTAGTGCATCTCTATTTATTTAAAAAGTCTTTAACAATAATCTTAATGTTAACATTATCTGGTTTTGGAAATCTGCGAGGAAATATTGAAGTTTGGGATTTGAAGGTCAAGAAGAAGGTTTCTCAGTTTCAAGCTTCAGATTCAACACAAATATCATTATGCCCAGATGGTGAACTTATTCTTACAGCTACTACATCTCCGAGGTTACGGATAGCAAATGGGTAATTAATTTTTAATGGTTTTACACATTTGTGTTAGATGTACGTTAGTGCCTATATTTTTAATTTTTATTGTCTGCATATTATTTCCTTGTTTAATAAATAAAAAGGAGAACTATAGAAGCAAATGTCATAATTGCTACAAGAGAAATGAGAGTAGTAATTTTATATATTCCTGATATATACATATATTATAAAAATAAACATATGATTGGAAAACCACATTGAAAACTCCCTAACTTTGAAAAAATTTCACTGAAATGATTAATCTAACCGAAACTTGCTAAAATGATTTCAACAGTATTCTTTTAACTCTCACACCCAAGCATACTCGGAGGGGGGGGGGGGCAAGAGCTGTCCCCTGTCCCAAATTAACTCATGTTTTCTGCAATATCCCATGTTCCAGTTTACTTGGGCTTTTTATACTTGTAGTTGATCCTTTCAGGTAATCATGTAAAGTGTCCTAATAAAAACACAAAGGAAACTAAAAAATGTTAATTATTTCTTGCCAAAATTATGTAGGATTTAAAGAGTTATTAAAGTTGGAAACAGCAGATGCTGTTGTTTATACTTAAACGTTTTTCTTCAAAATTGATGAAAACAAACGTTATTATAGTAAACTTCTGAAATTACATTCGTTCTGATGAATAATGTGTTATGACTATGCTTCATAGTTATGTGTATTGAATGCTCAAATGCATATTTTCAGCACTTTCTGATGATATTTCATATTTTTCTAATTTTGCTTTAAAGTGCATGTATTACGACAAATTTTTAAATTGTAATTGGAAACCATATATATGTTGAATTTATACAGGCTTTGTTTAAAAAATGGGGCATTCTTAAGAATTAGCCTGAATCAGTTGTGTTAGTACTGTACATTAGATTGGGTGGTCGATTGGAGGGTGGATAGGAGGGATCATAGTGTATAGGAGGTAAGTGTCTTAAAAATAACTTAAAATTCTGTATCATTGAGCAATGAAATTTGAAAGTTTATCCTTCAAATTATTTGCATGTTCAAGACACTGGAATCACCCTTCACGGCATGTGGAATGAAGCTCTAAACAGCTATAATGTCACCACATAGTATCACTTCACTAAAGCTATCCTTGCTCTGAAAAGCTGAGTTTTCTCCTAAAACATTTTTAACATGCAAATAGTTTTAAGGATAAGCTTTAGAATTTTATTAAACATAGATGATAATCACAGCGTTATCTGCTGCTCTTTCAGCATTGAGAAATCTATAAATATTTTGTGGGGGGGGAATTTTTTTTGCCGACATACGGGATTTAAACCCGCTTCTCTCCAGAAACATGCCAGAGTAAAAAAAAAATTCCGCAAAATGTTTATTGATTTATCAATGCCAAAAGAGCAGCAGGTAACGCTGTGATTATCATCTATGTTTAAATCATTAATAATGCTAAATAGCATAATGAGACTATTATTTATTTCCATCTTACTCTGTGCAATATAAAAGTAATATTTGCCACCCAAGATCACAGATGGTGCCAATGGTTGGACCGAAATCTCGGTGATAGAGTTTAGGCTTAAAATTAGTGGAAAAAATACAAAGCTGGCATTAGTTCAACTGGAAGAATACTCTGGCATGTTTCTGGAAAGATGTGGGTTCAAATCCTGTATGTCGGCAAAAAAAATAATTTTTCCGCAAAAAATTTTGTTGCTCAATGACAGAGAATTTTAAGTTACTTTTAATTAATTTCTGAACAAGAAGGTCCTTTTAATTATGTAAGTAGGTGTGTGTATAGAGGAATGTATCATATATATAAGATACAATGTCATGACGTGTTTCTTGCCTCACAACTTGGATATTTCTTCAGATGATGTAAGATGGGAACATCAAGTTCACCTTTGGATTAATTTGGAAAGCTTTCATTTACAACATTAGAATGATGAATGATTCACTTTTTAAAAAGTGAATTAGAATGATAAATGATTAGCATTAAAATGTGTCATCAAGCAGAAGCAAATGATAATCCTGCAGGATTCCAAATCAGAATGAACATGCTACATCTGTAGTACATAAATTTTTGAAATTAATATTTATAATTGAATTTTTTATGTGCAATAAATAGGAAGATGAATGGGGGATTACAGCTTTAAAGCTTATTTAAAGTTTGTAGACAGATTTTGTGGTCATTGTTTTTGTCAAAGCTGACTTTTGAATCTGTTCCAGGTTACTTGAGCCTTGTACTTGTCATATTTCATGTCCTTGAACCCTTAACGGGCCACAGTTGGGTGTATCATTTTCACTTTTCTGAAGCATTTTTTTAACTGTTTCTAATCAAATCTTGAAAATAGCATTTCAGTCTGTGATATGTATTTTTTTCCTATTTATTCTGCATGAAAAAATTATGAAAAACTTTTAAAAATAAACTTACTTGAGCGTATGCATGCGTTGAATCACCGTATAGCATCAAGTAGCAATGATTTAGTTCATGCTTTACTATAGTAGATTATTGATTGGTTTTTGATTTCTAAGTATGTTGGCTTATTTATAGCTGTAGCAGAGTTGTAATGCTTTCTAAACTTTTAACGTAAATTATTGATTTTATTACTATCGGAGGTTATGTCATCCCATAACTTTGCTGAATGCTTTTTTACTCTGGTGTTTTTCAAAGACTTCTTTTTTACTCTGGTGTTTCTGGAATTATTTTTTACTGCTTTTCAAATGTGTACTGTGCTTATAAAGAATAATTTGAAACTATCAAAAATGAAGTCGCTAGTGATCTCTATTGGCCGATATCAGAAAAAATCATAGGATTATGTGATTAGCCTAAAAGCACAATTTTTGAAAGGTAGAACTTATTTCAGTGATAACTTTGATATTTTAATCAAATGCACTAACATTAGGATATTGTGATTTTTGCCGAAATTTAAAAAACTTTTTCATAGTAGTTATGCAGTTTTATATTAAAATGATGTAATGTTCCACCCATTCACTTTTACTTTTCTTTAGCCAGTTTTGATTTATTTACGTTATATTTATCATTTTGGGGATTATTATTTCATTTGTTTGGACATCACAATTCTCATTTCTGAGTGTAGGAGTTGCGCATGTGCAACTTCGACCTTTCATTTGTCAGCTGCTAATGCATGCGGGTAGGACATAACCCCTCTTGCGTCATAGCTAGCGCTATCATCAGATTATTCAAATGTTTTCCCGGTGTGCAACAGACACATGCCAGATTTGTACACTGCATGTATAACTAAGTGATGTCAGGTCACAGTATAGTAGAATTGACAGTTTTGTGAAAAGTGTAGTCAGAATGAGATCGTCAGTGGAGATGTAGTATTGTAGTGGAGAGAAATGTAGTAGAGATTTAGATAGATGTGAGTTGCTAGTACTCCAACTTTTGTATTCATCAATGAGTTTGGTGAGTTTTTGAATTTTTTGGAAATAAACTTTGTTTTAGAAACTTTTTGAATTTTTGTTATTTTTCTCTTGAGATACGTTAATTGATTTTTTGATTAGATTTAAACTTTAATTAAACTTGACAATCCTTTTAGAATTCTTACTCAATATGTAATGCTATCTACATAACAAACCCTATTTCAACTTTATTTGTCAAATTAAAATTGCCTGGCACCCAACAAAGTTATCTGGAATTTTGAATAAATTTGGATCAAACAAAAGGTTCAACTTTAAAAATTAATAATTTTTGGGACCTGATAGAGCAATAAATAAAGTGGCACCCGAACAGGGGCTATCTGGAATTTTGAATAAATTTGGATCAGAAGGTCCAACTTGAAAAGTTAATAATCTTTGGAGCATTACAATGGTTCGTTCTCAATTTCAGTGCTTGAATGAAACTTGCATGCTTTGAAATAGTTTTATTCAATTTTTTTCACAGTTCTTTATCTTTTTTTTTATATATTTCTCAGTTCTTATGTAAATTATCCTGTTTTTAAATTCAAATGATTTTTTATGACACCACTCTCCTTATGCTTAGAGTTTGCCGACCGCCAAAAATCTAAGCATATGCATTATGCATTATTTGCATAAATCACTAAAAACTTAGAAAACACTAAAAAATTAAAGCATTAAAGGAAATATTATTAACCTATTTATATTAGAATAATAAAATAATTTGGAAAAAAATGCAAAAAATTGCGTTTTTTAATTTTTACTGAACTAAAAATAGAAAAAAAATGCAGCGATTTTTTTTCATTATTTTGAAAAATGTTTAAAAACTTTACTATTTTATTTTTTTTAGAATTTTTGTTAATTTAGTAATCACAATCTTACTTGCTCAATTTCTTCCCCTATTCTGGCTTTCAAATGATTCAGGTTTTGAATTTTGTCCATGTATTGCATGATTATTTACAAAGCTCTACAAGAAAAAAAAAATTAACCTTATAAGTCATCATTAAGGTGATGTCATCTTTCATGACATCACCTTAATAAGTGATGTCATGAAAAAAAATTAAGGTGAAGTCTTCTTGGTAGTCATAGAATTGGGCCACTCTGCCAATCCATTCTGTCTGGAAATGTTGCATTAAAAAACTTCTATAGCATCTATTGAGAAATGTGACTGTGTGCTGTATTGTCTGGTGGCTGGTTGTGAAACTGTTTGAGTGGGAGAATACTGAAATAATAATAAGTGAATAAAGATCCCATTGAATATTGTATAGATACAATTGAATATTGCATAGATACAATATTCAATGGGATGTCTTTCCTATATTTGGGGGTAGTGCTTTCTAAAATCCCACCATTATTCGTCAAACACCCTATACAATAGATGCCTACTCTAGTGAGATATTTCAATGGGATTCCTTTTGAATGCATTCAATATTTTTAATTTATGAATGCATGTTCCCCATTGTTCGTTGTTAAATAATGGAATCTCCCACTCAAACACGAAAGGCATCCCATTGAACATGCATTCCTTTGTACACACGCATTCCAATGTTAAACCCATTTGAACTTCCTGCTGACAAGCCATAAGGCTTAGCAGGGTAATCTATGTATATAACCATACTAAGGTTTAATAAAGATATTATTAATATTATAAAAAAAACATGAATTATTATTTCAGCATTCTCTCTCAAACACAAAAGGCATCCCATTGAACATGCATTCCAATGTTTAACCCATTGAACAAGAAATTTCTTTCGTGGCATCCATGAAATTTTCAATGGGTGCCACGAAAGGCATACCATTGAATAGTATATAGATACACTATTCAATGGAATGCCTTTCGTGTATTTGTGGATAGTGCTTCCTGAAACTCCACCATTATTCATCTGACACCCTATACAATAGATGCCCCCTCTAGATGAGATTTTAGTACAATCATTTCTAAACAACTGAAATTGTGTGAGGCATACTTATAGGTACATGAAATCCATATTAACATAATGCTTGTTTAATGGGAAAATAATTGTTAGTAAAGGACACTGATATGAATTTTCTTTTCATAGTACAACCTATGTCCAAAATGTTCAGAGATTGACAATATAAACATGAGTATGGTGTACTTACACTCTGGTGCTAACGATCTCCTTCAAAATAGTTTCCTCTTGCATCAGTACACCAATTTCAGTGTTTCTGGAGGTCTTTGAAGCAGTCCTAGAAAGTGCTTTCTGGAATGCTACAGAGCTGTTCTGTCAAAGCTGTCTGAATGACAATATAGCGATGACCTTTCAATGCTCATTTCATTCGCTGTAATTAAAAAAAAAATCACAAGTTGAAAAACGAGAAAATGGTATGCATGTTGTATAGGAAGAACCAGTAGTAGGCTATATATCATTGTAATAAGAAAAAAATCTCATGGTAACAATCTGGATAAAATGGTATACATAGTTGTGTAGGAGGAACCAGTAGTAGTCTAAACTGCCCATGGAAACATCTCACATAACATAATCAAAGACCGATGCAGTGAATAGTGGTGCAAGTCTAAACATGTCACAACTTGCACAGCAGTAGGGGAATAATCCTGATTTACTACTGCAAAAACAGAACTAGCTGGTTATTTTTGGTTTGTTGGCAATAAATCCAGTCTTGGAACTTTCTGGACAGATGTTGTATGTAGTTTGATGAGGTGGGATTTAACCCTTCCAGTGTCCAGCCTGAAAAACTGGTTTCCATCCAGAGGCCAAGCTATTTTCTCCCTATGCTCAGCCAAAAAATAACTTTAGAACTTTTTTGCCAAATAACAAACGAAAGGAATTATGGCATGTTATATGCCAAATTAAGCAGCATTTAATTCTGAATTTTTCTGAAAATGAAATATTTAATAAAAAAAACTAAGTTTTTTTAAAACGACTTTTTTAGAGTCATGTAGTAAAACAATGCATCTGGCAACACAAATAAAAATTTATTAAAAAAAAACTGACAGAAATGAATTTAATGCACATAAATAGAAAGGCTATTTACTTCTGAATAATTAAAAAAAAAATTTTCGGTTTCAAGTAAATATTTCTCTCATTTTGTAATTTTGTTCTCACTACCATACTTTGAGAAAATTCCAGGCTTTTAGCCAATTGTGTTGAATCAAATAAACATGTCAACTTTAGAATTTTTTTTTTAATTAACCAATCAACGGAAATAAATCATGTTATATATCAATTAAACAGAATTTAATTGCAAATTTTATGAAAATAAATAAATCAACAAATTTGCAAGCATATTTATTTTAATATGCCTTTTTCAGTGTGATATGGTGAAAAAAAAATCGTACTTTACAATTAAGGCTTCATTTTGGAAAACCTGATAATAAAAATAGTTGAATTATATATTTATCAAAAGGAAATTTCCTCCCAAATAATAAAATATTCAACCTGAAATATGATTTTTATTTCTTTTAATGATTCTTTTCACTATTGCATACATATTTTAAACACGTCCAGTGTTATACAAGGTGACTTGAACTTCTCACATTCACAGGATTTCCTGAACTGGTTATGAAATAGAAAAAACCTTCCTTGGCTGCTTTTTTTGCTAAACATTATGAATTTTTTCTTTGGGTGTTGAAGTTTGGCAATCTTGGCTGAGTGCAGAAAAGTTTGTGCCCAAAAGAAAAAAAAGAAGCATTATATCATCTGTGTGGCACAGCCAAGGTACTGGGGGAGGGTTGCCTTTAAAATCATTCAATATAAACATAAAAACTCGTAATTAAAAAATATATATATTCTTCTAGAGGGGGGGGAGTGAAATGTTCACAGTGAGTTTAATGGAGGGGAAGCCTTCCAAAAATTGCCCTGTCACATAACAGCTGATTTCCGTAATAAGGATGTCTATTTTACTTCCGTATCCAAGACTTCGTTTTCAGAAAACGGCACAAGCTCAAAGTTTTTTTTTTATTAAAAAAACAAGAAATGATAAAAGAAAAATGACATATAACCTAATAGGATGTTAAATAAAATATCTGCAACAACTTTTAAGCCTCCCTCCGATCTAGCATAACTTAGAAAGATCGATAAATCAGCCGATCAAAAGATCGCTAACTAATGGAAATAAATCTAGAGAAATGAATTTGCTTCCATATCCAAGACCTCATTTATTTTCAGAAAATGATACCAGATCAAAGTTTTACTGGAAAAGTAATAAATGGAGCTAGGGGCTGGACAGGGTTAAGAGTGCAAAATTCCTGAATATGTTGAATGGGTTGCTGAAATTTTGAGAATGGTAGGGGGCAAAATAGGGGAATTATAATGGATGAGTGTTGGCTTATGGGATTGGATAGCTATTCCTTTTGTTAGGAATTCATGACTGAATTAGATATTGAATAAACTTGACTTTCTTGGTATGTACTTTTAAAAAATAATTAACCACTTTGTAAGTCGATTTAATTTTAGAGGAAAAATTGTCTTGAGCCGGGTGGGATATAAACCCACAACCTCCTGATAACATGTCAGGTGCTCTAAACCACTGAGCTACCAGCCGCCGATCAAGATCTCCTCTAATTGATGATAATATTTAGTATATGCCAAGAAAGTCGAGTTTATTCAATATTTAATCAATTGTATACTTGTAAGATATATTTTTCATCTATGAAGGCATTTATTTGCCATATTGTGGCTAAGATTACCTGAACAGCTCCTATATGTGACATAATGAAATATGTACTATAGGTTGAGAATGTTCATATCATCAATTAGAGGAAATCTTGATCAGCGGCTTATTCCGCAGAATTTTTCATAATAAACTTTAAAAAAAATTCATTAAACATTTTGTGCTCTTCCTGGAAAGAGTATGTGTTGTATTCAGTTAAATACAGTACATATTAATGAATTCCAATCTTATATTCATTCATAAGAGTATGAGATAAATGTTTGTAACAAACATTACTGTATGATGTAAATAAAAAAATCGCTCATGATCAGGATTATTAATGCTTTAAGTGTGAGTGGCTTATTTATAACATATTCAGAGCAACATTATAAAAAGAATTTGCCTTTCCTGATCATAGATGGCACATCTTCAAGTTTGGGTAGATTTATAAGTCACATTAGTTGATAAATGATGGTGCCGGTGCTAGTGGGGGCGGGGGTGGCTCAGTCGGTAGCACGCCAGGCTCGTAATCTGTAGTTCCCAGGTTCGAGTCCCAGCTGGGTCAGCATTGAGATTTATCTCCGCAAAATTCCCCGCCCTGCCCACGGTCAGTAGGGGACACCGATGGGCTTGGAAAGGCCGCTGTCCGTCGGATGGGATGTTAAGCCATGGTCCCATGTGCGGGAGAGCCATACCCTGTGCATGTTAAAGAACACGCTGGATGGCCTTGACGGGAGGCTACCATCTGTCTCCCAACAGCTGTTCCAGTGAGTCCCCTCCCCCAACCTTCTCTGAGCCTTTGGGGTCCATGTGACCTGGCCATTTAGCCCATGGAGTGCAAAAAAGTGCCGTTCAGAGGTAAAACAACCCAACCCGGTGCTAGTTTAATGGTTAGAACACTCTGGCATGAGTCTGGAGAGACATGAATTCGAGTCCCACGATTGGCAAAACTCGTTTTTTACACAAAACTCTTTAGTGACACATTACTGTTTCAAAGATATTACTGACATAAAGGAATAGGTTTTTTTTTTTTTTTTGAGCAACAGCGCAGTGTTGAATCTTTTATCATTTTGCATACAAAAGATATTTGCAGTATAAAAACAGACCTATTGTATATATCAAGAAGGAAGTGTCTGCAGAAATGTTTAGTCAACAGAATCAAGAAGTTGTTGGTAAAAATGTTATATAATGAAAATTGGATTTATAAGATGTGTACAATAATTTTAGTTGATTTGTGTATTAATCAGTGTTTTGATTATATCCAATCTATTTCACACACACACAGTGTGTTCATCATGGTTGAAATATGTAGTTATTGAATATCTTTTCAGTGATCATCTTAGCCCTTACTGCATGTCTCTAATGCATAAATTTAATGGGTAATCCATCTTTTGTGATACTTATATAGGTACAGAATATGGCATTACACTGGAAGTCTCCTGCAAGAAGTACATATAGGTCAAGATGATGAATTATGGGATATTCAGTGGCATCCTTCCCCAGAAGGAACCTTTGAAGAAAAAACGATACTATATACACCTGTTCCAGGTATTCAGTCTTCTCAACCTGAAGGTGAGAGCATTTTATTTGTTCTGAATTTATTGAATCTATAATGTTTGCTGTTCAAAACAGAAGTAAACTTTGCTCTTGGCAATGATAAAGAGTAGAACACCATTTACCTGACATTCATGGAGTGAAAGTTGGCTCAGTCAATAGCATACCTATAGTCAGACTCAAAATGTTCAATTCCCAGGTTCGTATATCGTCTGTGCCAGCGTAGAGATTTATCTCAGCTAAACCTGCATCCTGCTCAGTTACAAAGGAGACCCATCTGATACACACACTTTAGGGAAACTAGGCAAATGCTAGGGCTCGAAAATAAGAGGGGTCCTAAAATGCAGAACTGAAATAAAATATATTTTTTGCAGAAAGAAAGAGGAAAACAGCTAAATGATGAAACAGTTTTTGTTTATATCTACCTATTTGACAATTTATCATTTTGTCAGAGGTAATTGAGCTGATTGAGGAGCAGTGGCAGATTAAAGATTAAGATAGATCCTTTTAATGCTGCTTATAACCCTTTCCATGGAAATGTTGTATACCTTTGATATAAGCCGTATTAACCCTTCCAGTGTCCAGCCTGAAAAACAGGTTTCCATCCATAGGCCAAGCTATTTTCTCCCTATGCTCAGCCAAAAAAATTTAACTTTAGAACTTTTTTGCCAAATAACTAATGAAAGGAATTATGGCATGTTGTATGCCAAATTAATCAGCATTTAATTCTGGATTTTCTGAAAATAAAATATTTAACCAAAAAGACAGTATGTTTTATTTTAATACGACTTTTTTTAGAGTATATAGTAAAAAAAATGCATCTGGCAACACAAATAAAAATTATTTAAAAAATCTAATAGACAGAAATGATTACAATGCACATGAATAGAATGAATATATTTCTGAATAACAAAAAATTTTTTTTTTGGTTTTAAATAAGTATTTCTCTTGTTTTGTAATTTTTTTTATCAGTACCATACTTTGAGAAAATTTCAGGCTTTTAGCCAATTGTGCTGAGTTACATAAACAGGTCAACTTTAGAATTTTTTTTAAAAATAACCAATCAACAGAAATAAGTCATGTTATATACCAAATGAAACAGAATTTAATGACGAATTTTATGAAAATAAATAATATAAACAAATTTGCAAGCATATCTATTTTAATAAGCTTTTTTGAAGTAATATGGTGAAAAAAAAAAGATCACACTATACAATTAAGGCTTCATTTTGGAAAACCTGATGAATAAAAGTAGTTAAATTATATATTTATCGAAAGGAAATTTCCCTTTGAATAACATAATATTCAACCTGAAATGATTTTTATTTCTTTTAATGATTCTTTTCAGTATCATATATTTTAAACACGGCCAGTATTATACAACGTGACTTAGACTTCTCACATTCACAGAATTTTCTGAACTGGTTATAAAATAGAAAAAAAAAAATCTTGGCTTTTTGTTTTTACTAAATGCTGTGAATTTTTTCTTTGGGTGTTGAAGTTTGGTGATCTTGCCTAAGTGCAGAAAGGTTTATGCACCAGAGCAAAAAAAATAGCGTTATATCGTCTGTGTGGCACAGCCAAGGTATTGAGGCGTAATTTAAAAAAAAAATTATATTTTTTCTATAGGGAGGAGGCCTGAAGCTTTCACCATGGGTTTAGTGGAGGGGACACCTTCCTGAAATTTCTCTCCCATATGACAGCTGATTTCCGTAGCAAGGAAGTCTATTTTGCTTCCGTACCCAAGACATTCATTTTCAGAAAACGGTACAAGCTCAAAGTTTTTTTACTAAAAAAAACAAGAAATAATAAAAGAAAAATTACATATAATCTAATAGTATGTTAAATAAAATATCCGCAACAACTTTTAAGCCGGCCTCCGATCTAGTCTAACTTGGAAAGATCAATAAATTAGCCGATCGAAGATCACAAACTAACTGAAGTAAATATACAAAAATTAATTTGCTTCCATATCCAAGACCTCATTTTTTTTCAGAAAATGATACTAGATGAAAGTTTTACTGGAAAAGTAATAAATAATAAATTAAAAATTAACATTTAGCCTAATGCAATGTTAAAATATCCACAGCAACAAGATGTAAGCTGGCCATACGATGTAGCATAACTATGAAAAAAAATCAGTACTTTTATCAATTGTCCAAAAGATTGCTAATTTGAGAAAATAAATCTACTGAAATGAAAATAAATAAAATAAATACTCCCTCAAGCAGCTGCTTGCCACAGAGGTCTGAGAGGATGGCAGGACCTCAGCAGAAAAATGACACAAACAGCCATGCCTTACCCGGGGCTCGAACCCAGGTCCCTTAGATCAGTAGCCAAGCGCGCTAACCACTCGGCCATGAAACTAAGGTTTAAATCTAAAAAATGTAAATACTAACTTTACAAAGGGTATCCAAATATGCTGGAGAAAAACTGTAAAAACACTTATAGCACACACGTGTCAGCCATCTGTGTCTTGTTTGCCTGAATGAAGCCTAACTAATTAATTGCAGCTGCAACCAGAATTTCTAAAAAGGATGTGTTTACTTCCAGTTTGGATTTTAAGAGTGGGAAAGATGCATAGAATGCTGGGAAAAATGATAAAAATAACTTGGGAATACTGAAATAGGTTTATGACAGAAAAGAATGTGAAACGGGGAAAAAAATGGCAGTATGTATTTTGTAATTCCAAAATCTATCATTTTTAAAATAGCAGGGTTTTTTTAGTAATTTTTATTAGATTTTCAAAAATTTGTTGATAATAGTTAAAATCAAACTTTTGAGCTTAAATCAGAAGGTTGCTTCAGCAAATAGGAATGCTAACAAGGAAATCGGCAATACCGTTTAGTGCTTCTAAGAAATGGCATTCAGATGACTTTATAAAATTATTTACATTGTAGTATAATAAAATATGTGTCAAATTAAAAAAAATATATTATTTATGAATCCTGAATTATATATTTTTAAAGATATATATAAAAAAAATTGCAACGGCTATTTTTATTTTTTTTTAAATCGATATTTGTTGTTGTACTAAAAACTGATATATTTATATGTCCTTGTCTTCTCAATTCAGATCTTCTTAAACCCATCCAGAGCGCATTTCTTGTGCACAAGTTGACAATATCCGAAATGAGAGATTGGCAATGCCTTTATCAGTTTTTAGTACAACATGTAAAACTTTGAAAAAAAAAATTATCATTTGGAAATTTTCTTACATATATCTTATAAAAATATATTTTAATGCTTGAAAAACAATGCTTTCTCCATTTGATACATATTTTGTTCAATTCTGATATAAATATTTGTTAAAGCTATCTGATTTCCATTTCTTAGAAGAGATATATAGTATTAGTAATTTGTTTATTAATATTACTTTATTGTGAAGCAACCCCCTGATTTAAGCTCACAAGTTTGATTTGAAATATTATCAACAAATTTTTCCTTAAAGTTTTTGAAATCTGATAATTAGTAAAAAATACTATTTTTAAAAACTGAAGATTTATGAAGTAATTATGATATACCTCTTTTTTTTTTCCCCCTGTTTTACACTTTTTTCTGCCTTAAACCTATTCCCGCATTCTATGTGTTGCTCCTGCTATTAAAATCAAAACTATAGCTAAAAGGAGAGCATTCTTAACCAGAGCTTGTTATTCGACACTGGTTGCAGCTGCAGCTTGAACAAGGTCAAAATAGAGGAAAATGCAGATGGCTTTGTACATGCCATAATATGTTAAGTTGCTGTTAGTAGATTGTTTATATGGTTGATGTAAGTCCAAATATTTCCTCCCCACACATTGGATATCATCTACATTCCTAAAATTAGTATGTTATTTAATTTTTTGTAATTAACCATTAGTTTTTATTTCTGTAGATTTACTTCATTTCTGTAAATTACCGTCTTTTGTTCAATCAATATATATAGGAAATAATTAATTTTCAAAATTTATCACATTCTCCTTTTAAGTATATTAAAAATTACAAATTAGTTCCAAAGAAGCAGCCATTCCAGCTTGTATAATATAGTTCAGAGTCTAGAATATGCCAACACTTGTGCATGCGCATGAGAATTTTAAAACCAAAACTTTTGTGTATGTAGAGCAAAATTGTAAGAAAAGTATTAATAATCAGTAATATATTATTTATTTATCGGATTATATATTTATCTCTTATATAGTTCTCTTTTCATAATGAATATGTAATTAAAGTTGTAAATCATATAGATAGTTGACATTGAAAAAAACACAGTTTTGACATCAGTTATAGGGAGAACAATTAGAAGCATAGCTTAGGAGTCTATCAGCTAAAAAGAAAATGCCCTTCAAGTAATCTGAGATCTGACTAAGTAACTGAGATCTGACAGGAGTTTATCAGTATAATGTACACAGAGACTGTCTTTAAAGGAGGCAAGATCTCAGCAGAAAGATAACACAAAAAAAGAAGCATCATTTCCTTATCTGAGACTTCTCTTCCCTTTACATCACAACTAAGCATGCTACTCATTCAGCCCAAATGTCTCACTAAGTATATCATCAAGGTATTTTAGTTAACACTTTTACATAAAAATATTTCACTAAAAAGGCATATTTTGGCTAAAGGTTAAAAGTATTTTATTAAGGATTTTGTTATTAAAAATGTATTACCAGTTTCTTAAAAAATTCAAATTCCTTAAGGGGGATTTAAATCTTCTTTCTAGGATAAGTTAATGCAGACCTGGATCTAGAAAAAAAGTTGAAGGGGGGGGGGGGTGACAAAAAAACACAGTCAAGCCAAAAAAATGTAAAAAACTGAATTTCCAATGCAGTATAACATTTTCCCATCCTTTTTATATGTCTTTGAAAAATGTGCTGAAATATGCATGAAATATAAATAAGTTTAATAATTTTTGACTCTATTATTATTAGTATTAGTTACTCTATTAGTTAGTGGTTTGACTGTCAGCTGGAATTAAAAACACAAGCCATAGAAGATGAAAATTTTTCTGCATTCAGTTTTGTAAATATACTTTTGTATATAATGTTTAATAAGTTGTTTTATAACAACTTGTTAAACTAAAAGATAAATTGTATAAAAAATTTTAAGAAATATCTTTATAATGTGTTTCCTGAGGGCAATTATAAAAAAGATTAGTAATGAATTTCAAAATACAGTAACGTCTGCAAAAACAATTTGTGCAGAATACAGTATATTTAATTGCAATGGAGATAGTAAGAAACAATGGAGGTTTATTAATAACTTAATTGATAATAAAAAAAACTACTTATGTTCTTCCTAACTGCTGGATCTAATCAAACTTTAGAGAGCAATTAGATCCACACTGCTAATGATTTTAATACCTTATTTGTTAATGTAATAGATGAAATTGCTGGTAATCAAATTATAGAGGAATATAAAAAAAAAACAGGATCTAGTCCATTGGCAAAGAACTTCAATATTTCTCCAGTAATTGAAGTGGAGACTAGAGAAACTATTCTTAGCCATAAGGAAAATAAAAGTCCTGGATTAGATGGAATTACTGTTAATTATATTTCATGCTCACTCACTTATGTTTTTAATTTATCATTTGAAACCGATATTTTTCCCAGATGAATTTAAGAAAACAGTTATAACACCCATTTATAAAGAAGGCAATAGGAATTCTCTATCTAACTATAGACCAATCTCTGTTATTTCCATTTTTGGTAACATATTTGAGAAAATGGTTAAAAAGTGATTGCTCAACTGTCTTCTAAAAAGCTCTCCTTATATTCTGATAATCATTTGGATTTCAAGAAGGAAAAAAATGCAGAGAAGCAATCATAAATTTAACTAAATATATATATATATGAATCTGTAGAGGTAAATTATTTAACTTTGTCTTATTAGATATCAAAAAGCCATTTGACACTGTTCCTCATAATATTTCGTTGAATAAATTGGAACGCTTTGGAGTCTGGGGCAAAGTGTTAAACTGGTTTAAGAGTTATCCATCAAATCGAAAGCAGATTGTAAAAATTAAGTTTTTTAAGCAATAAGTTGACTTTAAAGCAAGGTGTTCTACAAAAAACAGTTTTAGGACCAATTCTTGATATTTTTGAATGATTTTAGTTCTTTAAAAATTGGTGGACAGATAAATTGCTTTGCTTGTGATACTGCCATAATGTTTTGATTATATGAAAACTTGCTACATGGCATAACAAATGATTTAATTGAGGTTAATAAATGGTTAAAAAGAAATAATCTATTTTTGAATGTAAATAAAGCAATGTATATTACGTGTAATTTAAAAAAAAGTCCTGTTATAAATAGTAATAAAAAATGCATTAACAGTCTGTAGTGGATAATTGTGGCTTTGTTTCTATTGAAAGAGTTTCTGAAATTATGTATTTAGGGATAACAATATGTCAAAAACTGAATTGGAAATCCCATATCAATAATCTGACAAAAATGTCATCAATGTTATCAAACAATGATATCAATGTTATGTAAAATATATTATCTAAAAAAATTTGGATCGGGAAGCATTATCTGTTATATATAACTCATAGATACAGTCTGCTATTCATTATGGGTCACTTTGCTATGGAGGTGCTTATACTTCAATCCTTGGACCAGTGTCTCGCAAACTGTGTGCCGCGGCACAGTAGTGTGCCGCGAGGGATTCCAAGTGTGCCGTCAGAGATTTTCAAATTGACACTAGATATTCCAAAGATTTCATTTTGACTTGACTTGTGTTATCGACGTGCTTTAATAAAAATCTTTCAGATTTTATCAACTGGGATCTTGTAAGTATTTATCAAGCTTTTTCCAAATTCTGGTATTAATTTTTGATTATTATAATTACTGATATTAAATCTAAGAAGCGTGAGCATCTTCAGATGATTGGTGAAGGCTTCAGATGATTGGTGAAGGCTTCAGATGATTTGATGAAGAGATGCGAGTGTGTTTATGTAACTTTGAGCCAAGAATAATGCAAATTTGTTCGCAGAAGCAAGCTCATACATCCCATTGAAATATGTTCATATCTAAATTTTAAATAAAATGAATTTAACGAAACATCAATTTTCCTCTTTTTACGTAACTATCAAAAATTCTTTTTTTAGGTGTGCCGCGGGAAAAAAAAATTAGATTCAGTGTACCGCATAGTAAAAAAGATTGCGAGACACTGCCTTAGACCCATAATAAATCTACAAAATAAAATAATGAAAAAATTAACTGATGATAATGAATTTAGAGATAGTCTGCATTATGCTTATATTAAACTTAGCATACTACCCCTCAGAAATTTATATACCTATAAATTAATGATACATCTTTTTGAAAATGGTAACTTCTATATTCTTAAAGTTGATAATTATTGTCTTGCAATCAAATGGAAAGAAGTATGAAATTCCCCTGGTTAGAAAGGAACTAATAGACAAATAACCTATTTAGATCCTGAGATATTTTATCATTTACCTCTTGATTTAACCCTTTAACATCCAAGAAATTTCAGGAAAGGGTAGAGGGTATTAAAAACAAGGGAATAGCACTATTTGGACAAGTCCATTTCAAAATGTCTGCTGTTTTGGGCCATTATGGGCATTAAAGGGTTAGAAATCATAATGGTGGATTGCTTTTGTATAAAAAGAGATTAAAGGAGTATTTCTTGGCTATAAGTGATATTAAACATATGTTTTTAGTTCTTTGATAGAAAAAGTTTTTTTTTTTGTTTTTTTACCTACCCTCCTACATTATGCATATTGCCTTTTGTGATATTTCATGCTAACTAGATTGTTGCTGTTATCCTGACCTTTGTAATCGTTAACTAATTACTTCATATGTTAAATATCATTATATCTTTTAAACTAATTATTGGTATTTTTTTCATTCTTAAAATAGATTTTTAATTTATTTATTATACTTTCAAATGTAATATTTACTATAACAACCTAATCAAACTTTTGGGTTGTTTATATGTTGATTGATTTTAATGTAGAATTTCTATGATAATAAACTTGAACACTGCAAAGAAACCACTTGGAGGCAGTGTAATAAATTACACTGCATTTTTACACAGTCAAATATTCCTGTTTTATTTACTCACATAATTTAATGTATATCCCTGTTCCAGTAACTGCATCCTAAGAAGTTTTCCAAAAGTTTTCCTCATAGGTGGAAAAATCATGCAGTATTCTTGCATACAGAGTAAAATTATGGGTTTGTAAAAGAGGAATATTTGACTGTGTAAAAATGCAGTGTAATTTATTACACTGTCTCCAAGTGGTTTCTTTGCAATGTTCAAGTTTATTATCATAGAAATTCTACATTAAAATCGATCAACATATAAACAACCCAAAAGTTTGATTGTTTATATGTTGATCGATTTTAATGTAGAATTTCTATGATAATAAAATTGAACACTGCAAAGAAACCACTTGGAGGCAGTGTAATAAATTACACTGCATTTTTACACAGTCAAATATTCCTGTTTTGCAAACCCATAATTTTACTCTGTATGCAAGAATACTGCATGATTTTTCCACCTATGAGGAAAAACTTTTGTAAAACTTCTTAGGATGCAGTTACTGGAACAGGGATATACATTAAATTATGTGAGTAAATATAGTATGTAAAATTTTACTGAAAAAGATTCTTGAAAGAAACAGTGAAATTTGGTGACCAATTTGTGGAATCTTGCCAGTAGCACAAAATTTCTATTCTTTAGTCATTGTAAGTTACATGCAAAATAATTCTCAGTACAAAAAATATTTCTTTACAAAATGGCCAATATAGTTCTACACATAGTACCTAAATTTTGTTCCATCCCAATAGCATAAGGGTTCCTAAACTGGGGGGATGCCCCTCTTGGGAACATGAAGATATTCCAAGGGAAGTGGAAGAATAGGAAATTTTTTCCGTTCTTAATTTTTAATTCTTAATTGAAATTGTTAAAACAGGAGTTGGCTGACAATAAATGAAAAGCAGGGAGGAGTCTTAAAAATCAGAAGGGGGGGGGGGGCATGATGCTGAAACATTTGGGAACCCCTAAATACCATACAATAGACTAACAATCTACAATAGAATGTTAGCTGGGATGTAGCAAAGGGAATATGGTTTGGGGGGGACAAAAATTTCCCAACTGAGAAATCAAATTTTGCCAACTGCAAAAAATAACTTTAGAGAAATTTAGTTATGTATCTGCTGAATTTGTACCCTGATTTTCATTCAGTGTGGGGGGGCTTGCTTCCATCAATTTTTGGTTTTTGTTTTAACAAGTGCCTCGATTTTGTAATCTTGCCATGTTTTCACAAAAAAAATATTTTATTCCCTTTCCTACATTTACCACATTCCCATCGATTTTTCCAGGTTTTCCAGATTGTACCAACTTTCCTTAATTTTTTAAAAACCTATCCCATTCTTCACTACTAACCTATATTTTACCAAATGGATTTAAATTTTGCCAACCTTCCCAGATTTGGCAAGTTTTATCGATTGTGCCAACTCCATTGAATTTCACAAAACCAATCCCACTTTAACCTATTTTCCTGTTGTTTTTGGCTTCAACATTTGTCGGTTTGTGGTTTTGACAAAAAGCTGTTCCACCTTATCTTTCGAATGCAATAGAGAAACTTAATTATTTATGTTTCAAGTGAAAGCTTGTGATTCTAGGAGTGTCATAGGCTATAAAATATTGACCCCAATGCTTTCTTCCTTACTTTAAAAAAGGGAAATATGAAAACAATTCTTCCCCCGATATCTCCAGAACAGGAGTGCCAAAAGTTACAAGCTGTTTGTCAAATGAGTGCTTCTGACATATGGAATGTCGTTGGCTACAAAAAAAATTGATCCTCCCATGCTTTCTTCCACCCTAAAAAAGGAGGGAAATATGAAAATGATTGCTACTCTGTATCTTCTGATTGCCAATGCTGAAAGTAACAAGCTATTTGTTAAATGAAAGCTTCTGATGCGGCGAATGTCACAGGCTATAAAACATTGACCCCCCTCATGCTTTTGTACCTCACCTGAAAAGGGGGGGGGTGAAAACGATTGTCCCCCTATGTCTCCTGAAAGCGAGTGTGAAACCTTGTGATGTGGTGAGTGTCATAGGCTGTAAAAATATTGACACCCCCATGCATTCTTTCTCCTTGAAATGGGAACTGTGAAAGTTGTTCTGCTATATCTTGCAATTGTGAGGGCCTACAGATATGAGTTAAATGTCAAATGAAAACTCCTATAATGACTGTCGTGAACTATTATGTATTTTTTTCTACTATTCCTCCCTGATAAAAAAAAAAGGGAGAGGTGGATTTTTGCAGGTTTCAACTTTAACGAGTCATAGCTTGTGACACCTTCAATGTCATTGGCTAGTTCAAACATGACTCCAAAGGGGAGGAAAAATGTCGTCAATGTTTATGAGTCATATATCAAATGAAAGCTTTTGAAGGTAGGTGTTTTTAGTGACCAAAAGTAAATTAAAATTTTTAAAACATACCTATCTTCCTAGATGGCCTTAAAAAGTAGAAAATAAACTTAAGCATATTGATGGTGCAATGAGTCACTGAGTTCATATTCACTTCAAAGGAAGATAGGGCCACCAATTTACCTACACAACAAGATTGCCAGCTTCCTATCTTCCTTTGAAGTGAATTCTATGAACTCAGTGACTGATTGCACCATTGATATGCTTTAGGTTTATTTTCTACTTTTTAGGGCCATATGGGAAGATAGGTATTTTTTAATTCATAACTCACCTCTGTTTTACCAAGTGGTGTCCAATTTTTCCAACTCCCATAGATTTTGCCAAATTGCCTCGATTTTGCCAACTCTCCTTAATTTCACAAAAACAATCCCAATTTTTACATCTCTCCTGAATTTGCCATGTCACTTCAAATTTTTCAAATTCCCTACGATTTTACCAAGTTTCCACAATTTTACCAACTCTCCTTAATTTCACAAAACCAATCCCAATTTTCACAACTTGCCTGTATTTTACCAACTGCCCTAAATTTTTGTCAAGTTGCCTCAATTTTGCCAAATCGCCATAATTTTACAGAAGAAAAATCCCAATTTTTACATCTTACCATAATTTTGCCAAGTTGTCATGATTTTACCAACTGCTGTGGATTTTGCTAACTCTATTTTGTTTTTCGAAAATTAAAAATCCCAATTTTCACAACTCATCTGGATTTTACAAAGTTGCTTTGAATTTTGCTAATTTGTATTTACTTTGAAGGGGGGGGGGGGCATCACCATTCCTCATAGCTATGCCCCTGAATGTTAGCTGCTGAGAAATAAACACCGTGGATTAATGGAGCAAAAACAGTGCTCTTTTAGTTATTTTTTATTGTTTTATTTTTTCTTTGTCATATTTTGTTTGCTAATTATTTCTCTTTACTACTCATATTTGCTTTTTTGTGAATTTAATATTTAATTTTCCAAATAATTTTTGTTGGTCATATTTGGTTGGTCTCTTTGCCTTCACATTTATTCAGCTCATCTTAAAACTACCTTCAAACTATACTGATATCTAACAATATATACTAACAATGCTGTTAATGGGGTATATAATATGTATATGCTACGTGTGGGACCTTTCAGAAGGGGGGAGGGGTGTCAGGGTGCAGTATTTGTATCTAATATAAAAAAATTAACAAGTGTTAATTTTTTTATATTAAATGCAAATAAGCTGTCCCGTGGCCGAGTGGTTAGCACACTTGGCTACTGATCTAAGGGACCTGGGTTCGAGCCCCGGATTAGGCATGGATGTGTGTGTCGTTTTTCTGCTGAGGTCCTGCCATCCTCTCAGATCTCCTACTGTGGCATATAAACTGACAGGCTCCTGTCAGACCTCTGTGGCAAGCAGCTGCTTGAGGGGGTATTTATTTTTTTATTTAAATACAAATAACTTTTTGACTGATGAGCCTCCGATAAAGGCATGGATGTTTCTTTTCTGGTATTGTCTCCCTGCTGAGATTTCACCTTACTAAAGGACCTTATAGTATGTACTAGCAAGTATCATACTAGCAAGTGTGTATCATACTAGCAAGCTTCTCTCAAACCTTTGTGATAGTTGCCTGAAGGCTAAATTTTTTATATATATTTTCTCAATTAGAATTAAAAATGTTCTTAAATAATTGTGACAATTTTTATTTTGGCCAGAAGCCTCAAAAGTGGGGGTAAGTGGCTCAATCAGTAGCATGCCATGATCATAATCTGCAGTTCCCAGGTTCGAGTCCCACCTTGGCCAACATTGAGATATATCTCTGCAAAACTCTCCACCTTGCCCTTGTCAATAAAGGACACTGACAGGTTTGGAAACGCTGTCATGTTGGATGGGACATTAAACCTTTGGCTCCATGTGTGGAAAGCCATGCTCGTGCATGTTAAAGAACATGCTGGATGGCCTTGACAGGAGGCCAGCCCCCCCCTCCCCCCCTGTTCTTATATCTAAATGTTAAAAATTTCTTCACTAAATGCCCATTCATGTGTAATGGTTAGCGTACATGGCTATTAAACCAGTGGGCACATCCTTGTGTATGTGTTTGTTTGTATGTTGTATGAGAAACCAAGACAAGCCCAATAGAGTTTTTAGGTTATTTCTATCCTTTGTGTAGGTAACTTCTTCCCCTTTGAAGCAAAAAATCAAAAAGGGTTATTACTTGATGTCATTGCCAGAGCACAATAGCCATCAGGTGGTTATTGATAATGTGGTATCTGAGTAAAGTAGAACTTCGATTAATCTGCCTGTATATGGTTCATATAGGCCAAAATATCAGATATTTGAGGGGAAATGTGAATAATCAAGAAAGGCTGGGGAAAATGAAAATACAGCTTAATTATGAAAAATAAAGGAAATGGAAACAAAAAAAAAACTCGTGTAAATAAGACATAATGATAAATATAAAATTATATTGAGAGATTAATCCACACAGTGAATAGCTGTCAAAAGAGAGTTAACATGTTAATTAATACTGTGAAGAAGCTACTACAAGGAAATGTAATATAATATGCCTTATTTTAATCAAATGTTCTCCTTTTATAAAATGGTGATTTCCTCTCTAAATATTCTGAAAAAGTTTTCCGTCCTGATGAAAGATTTTAAAAAACATTTTTGGGTATATTAATCAGAAAAAAAGGAGGAGGGCACCATTGCAAAAGTTAAATATGTTATTTAAAATTTTGCTGGAAAACTTAATCCTAAAAATTGGAACATTTAGTGACTATAATCTACTGTTTTTCCTGTAAGAATTTCTTAACACATTCTTGAAGGAATGTGTGGGTGTGATGGGGGGGGGGGGGAGTGCAAGGAAATACCACCATCAAGTGGTATCTGTACAAAATTCAACACTTGACAAACCGACCAGTTAAAATGATAGGATTATCAAAGGTCGGTTAATTGAGGTCACACTGTGAACAACTTGTCCCCCCCCCCAAAAAAAAAAAAATAATTCAGGCTACACCCCTGCAGGAGGTTACCATCTGTCTCCTAACAGTTGTCCAGTGGGTCCCATTCACTCAACCTTCTGAGCCCTTGGATTCTTGTGGCCAGGCCATTTAGCCCATTGTGTGGAAAAATTGCTGCTCAGAAGAAAACATCCCAAGCTTCAAAAGTTCGAAGTAGCCCAGGACTCAATGCACCTATGATATGCCCTGACTATATGTTTAGGATTATTTTATGTCCTAGAATTCTTTTTAATGTTCAGGAGAGAAAGTAAACCATTCATCACACAATAATGTAGCTTCTGTTATAGTCAAATTTCAGCTTAACAAATAAATTATTTATTCTGTAAGTATTTATTATGGCAGGTTTTACTATCCACAATTATTTTTAGGGAAATTACTAGCAGCAAGCCCATCAAAATTTGACAGGTGAAAACTTAAAATTCAGAATGGGAAAAATAAAATGGTGGGGGAGTGGTTCCAAAACCTTGTAGCTATGACACAACAAATTTTCTGTTAAAATTAATGGATCTCTTTTAAAAAAATTCTCCTTTCCTAAATGAGGTGCAATAAAAAACCAGTTTTAAACTCAAACTTGAGTACTATCATTGTGCAGAGAGAGACTTTGTTGGTTTGGCCATGTTGCCCATATGCATAGCTGCAGATTGGCAAACAGGATTATGAACAGTGTGCCTAAGGGTTTCAGAAAAAGGGGGAGACCTAGGATGTGATGGGCAGGCAGTGTCAAACAGGACCTTGCTAAAATTGGCCTAGGGTGGCCAAATGCAGCAGCTGTAGCTCAGAACAGACACATCTGGAAAGGAAATTGCACAATCTGGTTGGACCTCCATAGCCCATGGTTGCATGAGAATTTTGTATGTATGTATCATAGATACAGACTTCAGTTTTTAATGCAACTCAAGGTGACATGGAATTCAGTGGGCAACAACTTAAAATTTGAAATTGCAAACTGAAGAAAATGAGAAAAAAAATTGGTTCCATGTTTCAAAATGAGGTTCTATTATAGGTTGGGTCTTACAGCTGTTTAACACAACAGATTTCCAATTGAAAATCTGTGGGTCCTTAACACCCCCAGCCTCCAGTGAAGCATAAGTTTTTTATTTATTTTTTTCTTTTTTTAATTTTTAGCAGGTTCTGTCATAGGTAGGCTTCAATTTTTAATGCAACATAGGGGAAATTTGGGGCTGGACAGTGAAGTGTTTAAGCAGTTTGTGGAGGAAGCAGTTTAAGGTTCTAGATTGTGTGTTCTGTTGCATGTAGGAACTTGGATTTTTAATGCACTGGTTGGCACAGGAGTAAAAAGAAATTTTCAACAATTTGTCAGTAATTAAGCTCTTGTCAATACCTACAGACTGGAGAGTTACCAAAAATTATGTCTACATTCAATGGAGGAGATGTGTAGGGCCACATTTTAGCAAAGGCAAACTAGGCACATGCGTAGGGTTCATAAATCCAAGGGCTCCAGAACAGGCCCATTAGATCAGGATGCAGGGGTAGGCTTTAGTTTGCGTTGTGTCTGTAAAAACTTTGTTCAACAGCTTGGGACCCAAAAACATCTAAATGCAACCCTGCATTGTGGACACGTGGCCAAATACCAATATACCAATGTTGTTGGACATGCCTTTTATTTATATTAGATTTTAATAGCATTTTATATGATTACAGTATAACTTCTAATATATATATATTTTTATTTTTTTTTTTGAAAAATGTTATAGTAAAGATTTTAAATATATCAATATCTCAATTTTCAATAATATTTGCCCAATATTTAATAAGTTATGGAAGTTTAAATATTTAATATTTAATAATAACTATGCCAGCTATATTGTATTAAAGTGTTTAATAAAATAAGTTCGTATTTTAGAAATTTGTGTAAATATTATTTCACTATTCATCAGTTTTGTATAAGTTACTTAAGATTGACATTGCTGTTGTTAAATATTCAAAGTTGCATAATTTCATTAAATACTGAATGAATATTGTTGAAAATCAAAATATTGATATATTTGATTGAGATCTTTATCTGCTATCATATTTTTCCAAACAAAATAACTTATTTTAGAAGTTATAGAGCTTTGACATTAGCTTTCCATTGACAAAACATAGGGTCATTCCTTAATTTATTCCTCGCCCTGCCCACAGTCAGTAGGGGACACCAATGGGATTGGAAAGGCCGCCGTCTGTCAGATGGGACATTAAGCCATGGCCCCATGTACAGGAGAGCCATTCCCTGTGTACGTTAAAGAACACACTGGATGGCCTTGACTGGAGGCTATCATCTATCTCCCAACAGCTGTTCCAGTGGGTCCCCTCCCCCAACCTTCTCTGAGCCTTCAGGGTCCTTGTGACCTGGCCATTTAGCCCATGGTGTGCAAAAAAGTGCAGCTCAGAGGTAAAACAACCCAATCCTTAATTTATAGAAACCAGTGTATATGAATAAATTTTTAAATAAGTTCATATTGCTGTCATGAATCTTCTTTAATGTAGACCTGTGAATAAACATAATTTTTATGGGCAAATAATAGTTTTAAGATAGTTTGCTAGATATCTGAATTCATTTTCTCAAATTTTAAGTATCCAACTTTTCTTTACCAATATAGCATCAAAGCAAGCATATCGACCTCCTGGTGCACGTGGTCAGCCCTCTACCTTTAAACTTCGGGATGATGAGCCAGCTTCTGCCCCAGTACAAAATGGTAGGCTTTAGTTTCCTGTGTGTCTGTAAAAACTTTGCTCAACAACTTAGTTAAAAAAAAATACATTGCATTTGATACTAGTGTACACATTTGTAATTATTTACATAGTGAGTTGAGAATAATTTAAAAATGAAAGAAAATATACTATATAAAAACACATAAAAAAAGTAGACAAATTACATATTTCTGAATAGGATATACTATGCACTTTATTATCCTGTGTTACCTGATCCAATACTATGGAGGTATTTATTTATCTCAGTTTGATTAGTTAAATATCATGATATGACAAGATAAAAACAAAAATTGTTCCTTTTGGCATACTGGGGGATAGAAGTCTTTGTTACCATTTTGTCCGATGTTAGATCAGTTAACCAACTATGAATATCAGTTTTTCCATCCCTCACTGACATGCCACTGTTTCATTGGTAGAGGAAGATGTTTCTTACTCGTTGTGGTTGTTCTTGGCTGGTGTTGTAAACTGATGATACTTTTCTTTTCATATCCTTCAGACTGTTAAGACTTCTTAATTATAAAAAAAGTAGCCTGGTGAATAAAAAGTAATGGAAATTTTTTGAAACATAACTGGATCATTAACCAGCTCTGTCAAGAAGATACAAGCAACAACAAGTTGCTTACAGTTTCTATAATCACTAAACTACTGAGTCCACTAAATTTTTTCATGCTTTAGAATTTTTATGAAATATTGCTTCTCTTACCACAAACCAGATATTATGTCATTTAACTCCCACCTTAAGCACAAAAATGTCTCATTCTTTTGATATCATCTTTATCAGTAAGAAAAATCCCCCTGAGTATTAATATTCATAAATTTATGTTTGAGATAAAAAAAATTAATATGCCTAAATTTTAATATACCATTATAATTTAGAGAGTGGTGTAAATAAAATGCAAACAATGCAATTTTTTTATGTAATTAAATAGTTTGATTTTAGGACTCCATTGCTAAATTGTAATTATGATTCAGATTGATAATAACAGAATTAAAAACTTAAACACAAGCTAAGATTGTCTTTTACACATTCAAGAAATAAATGCATCTAGAGTAATTTTTAAAAGTTTACTAAAGAACTGTTGTGGTCCTTGTATTTTGTCATAAATTGATTAAAACACAGCTACAGTAAGTATGAATTTTAATCCATGATTAAAGCTGTATTACATCTAAAAGTACATTAAAAACTCAACATAAGAATGAGGTTTGCTAACAAAGTTCTGCAGTTCAAGCTGTATTTAGCCCTTTAGCCATAAATCTAAGCTTTACCCTTGCTTTGTTAATTGACATTTGTGATTGTCTTAACTCATATTATTATCCTTTACTATTTTATAAACGAAATTTAGAGAATGACAAAAATAGTTACCAGTATCCAAACTTGGCTGGTGCAGCAGCTAAGGAAGAATAACCTTTTGCTAGATGATGGAATCAGCTGTTCGATGTTCACAGTCATAGGCCATTTCATGTTTCCTAGCTTACCAGTCCTTTTGTTATTCACTACTTGCTGTTGAATATTGAAGTAATAGACAAATGTTGAAGCATTAAATGTAAGTCACTCTGCCGTAGTATATGTAGACAACATATCAAGATGTTTGGTGTCAGCTTTGTCGTACATTTTTCAGTAGTTGTTAGAGATATCACTCAGCAGTCCTTATTGTCTGTCTTACTGACGTTATTACTTCATTGTGCACAAACTGGTACAGACAGTCAAAAATTATGTACTACACTCACGCTTATGCGAGTTATTTAAAAACTTTCATTTAAATTTTTAAAAAATATTTAAGCCCACTAATTAAACATTAAAAATATTGGCTCCATAACTTCGTGGGGAGCAACGCGTTTCACCAATTCACCTATCTTTGGCATCCTCAAGCTCAACCCTTAAAGGCGCAATCATCAACTTTTATACCCATCTCCCTCAAGTGTCATATGACCTGACATGACTCGGTGTATGCCCACAACATGTTAAGTAAGGAAATTCTATGCAGCAGGTAAGGGTGGTATATCAGTGTTACAGATATGGTTACAGTTTTTATGAATTAAGTTTTTCTGCATATAGTAATCGATATTTTGTCTTTGGTGCTGCAATTGCCTTGTATTCTCTATTGTTTACCTTTAAATTATTTTGTATTATTGTTTGTGTTAGAGCAGTATTTGGATTTCGTTTTTTAATGTCATTATAATGTTCAGTCATTCTGGATTTAAATTGTCGATAATTTAATCGACAATTTATTCGTGGTTTTTCCATCCTCTGACCACTTTTTAAAGGTACTAACCTTGGCTGACCATGAGCACCCCACAAGCCTTGCTGTCTCGTAAATGCTCTGACCCAGTTGTCTGGCCACTATACTTTGTCCTTTGTGAAACTCACTTAAGTCTGCTGCCTTTTTCATCCGAAGAACAAGAATAACACTGATTAACAGAGCTCTGTATCAGGTATTATTTATACCATTTCATGACTTTCATATGCACCATCATTTACCTGCAGTTGCTTTGATTTGCATAAAGATGTGCTGATCATAATGTTTTGGCTCTTCAGTGTATGCCAAATTAATCTGTATTTAATTCCATACTAATTTTATTTTAATAGGGCTTTTATAGAAGCATATAGTAAAAAAATGTATCTGGCAATGCAAATAAAAATTTGTTTAAAAAAAAACTAATAGACAGAAATCATTATAATGCTATTGAATAGAAAGGCTATTTATTTCTGAATAACAAAAACATATTTACTTGAAGCAAGAAAATTACTCCCATTTTGTAATATTTTTCTTGGTACCATACTTTGAGAATAGTTCAGAATTTTGCCAGCTGTGCTTAGTCATATCAACAAGCCATCATCATCATCCTCAAGCACCCATGGGCTACGGAGGTCCAACCAGACCGCACAGTTTAATTCTCCAAGCATATCTGTCCTGAGCTACATCTGCTGCATCCGGCCACTGCACACCAATTCTAACAAGGTCCTGTTTGACATTGTCTGCCCACCGCATCCTAGGTCTCCCCCTCCTTCTGAGGCCTCTAGGCACACTGTTCATAACCCTATTCGCCAATCTATAATTATCCATACGGGCAACATGGCCAAACCAGCGGAGTCTCTCTCTGCACAATATGCTGCTTAAAGGCAGTTGCAGACTCCTTTGTCTAACCTCATCATTAGTTACAAAGTTGAACCACCTAATACCCAAGATACTGCGTAAGCATCTAGAATCAAAAGCATCTAGTTTCCTGTTATCTTGTTTACACAATGTCCAAGTTTCACTACCATAACTAACCCTAGAAAGAACCAAATGCCTATTTCTCCACAATCTCCATAGATTCTTAAAAGTCCCGGCAGCAATCCCTATGCGTCTGTTAATCTCATGCCGCACATCACCAATATCTGTTAGATAGCTCCCAAGATAATTAAACTGTGACACCTGCTCAAGACTGTAACCATTCAGATTAACTGAATCACAACCTGCCTGACCAATTTTCATCACTTTAGTTTTCTCTCTGTTTATAACCAAACCTACTCTACGACCAGTTTCATCAACAGCTCGAATGAAAGAGTTCATCTCATCAACATCATTTGCCAAAAGGGCTAAATCATCAGCATAATCTAAATCAGAAATTTTCGTATCTCCAGCCCATTTAAGGCCAAAATCTTTCCCTTGAAGTTAATTTTGCATAACATAATCAATAACCAAACTAAAGAGAAAAGGAGACAAAATGCACCCTTGTCGAACACCAGAAGTAATGCTAAACCAATTGCTACAAGACTTACCAACTCTCACACACAACTGAGTGTTATTATAAAGCGCTTTCATTATGTTAACTAACTTGTCTGGTATACCATTTGACCTCACAATCAACCACAAATTATGACGATCAACAGAGTCGAAAACCTTTTTGAAATCAACAAAGCTAGCAACCAAAGGTTTCTGAAACTCTAAACATTTCTCAAGAATCTGCCTAAGTGAAAATATCTGATCTACACATCCCCTACCACTTCTGAATCCACACTGCTCATCACGCAATTGCCTGTCAACCAGGTTCTTAATTCTATTAAGCACAATCATGGAAAGAACTTTACCTGGAACAGAGAGTAGGCTGATACCCCTATAGTTATGACAAGAACTGCGATCACCTTTTTTGAAAATAGGGATAATAATAGTTCTGGTAAAATCTTTAGGAACCATGCCTTTATCATAAAAGTTATTCAAAATTTCAGTCATCCAAGTGGTAACTGAAACATTCCCAGCTCTAAGCATTTCTGTAGTAATTTCATCTACCCCTGGGGATTTATGAAGTTTAAGTTTAGAAATAGCCAAAATAACTTCAGATTGTGTTATAGGGCCAACATTAAAGCTGAAAATGCATCTATCATCATTACAAACAATGAGAGTAGAACTAATTACATTGTTTAGAACATCACTGAAATGCTCAGCCCACCCAGCCATGACAGAATCCTCCCCTTCTATAACCTTACCTTGTTTATCCTGCAATCCTTGTATGCCTGTCCATTTGTTGTGCACCCCACCTGCTCTGGGAGATAGGGTGGACACAACTAGGGGAGAAATTGCCCTTCAATCTCAATTCCCCAAAAACGATGATGATTTGCGTTGTGTATTTTATTTTTCTAATTAATCCGTCGATAGAACCAGGTCTTTCCTTCCTTCGCTCATTTAAATAATATGCATTCATTAGGCGGTCGATCTTTCCCCCCCTGTTAGGATATAACTCGACAAAACATAGGGGTTACAAACATTTCTTTATTACCTCGATTTCTTAATTAAACACAAAACTATACACTTCCTGACCATTACAGAGGCCAATCATCTCCCTCTGATGGAAAGTCCTTACTGGACACTCAAAGTTCATTTAGATTAGGAACTGTCTCTAGAGTCACTTTTCTTTGCCAAAGACTCAGGCAAAACGTTATAAGCATTAAACTAGCTGTTCACTATGGGAGTCTTAATGACGGCAGCAGAACACTGCATAATTGAATGGGAGCCCTTAGTCGATAGGAATTCCCTTACCTCCTTCCTTGTCCAGCTATTGATGTTCCGCCAGCAGCGTAGCGTCTTTGTCCCTACTTTCTGGACGGTTCGTAGTGCAGGCACGAGGCATGTCGAAACATCTCGCTCACTCGCAGCCGAAGAAGTACTAGCCTCTCAAGAAGAGCAACAGTCGAACGAATTGGGAGTAGCTTAGTCGTTTCTTCGTGAGGACAACTCTCTCTGCCTTTGTTCAGGCCTTGTCACCAATCATTTGTTCCCTAGCGCGATGTGTTTCTCTCTTATTGGTCGACTGGAGAAGATCAAAGGTAAGCGATCCCCCCTCCTCTCTCTCTCTCTCCGGGGTCCTTGATGTGGGTCCGAGCATGAGCGACGCCCGCGCTCACCGCTGCGGGGGAGGGGGGGCAGGGGGTCATCTTGACCTCCGCTTGTTCGTTCTACCGAATTTGCGCATGGCGGCTGGCTCCACGGCCGGTGTTCTGGAACCTTCCGGCTCCCAAAGTCGTGTCCACAGGAGGAATTCGCTGTGAGCACAACACATTTTCTACCACATAAAACTTTAACTATCTGGTACAGCTCTTTGCTGTTGTGCTGCCTAACTGCTTCCTCAGCTTTATCAGCCAAGCCATCAAGCCAAAGATTCTAATCAGTAGCTAACTGATTCTTTACACGTTTATTAAGCTCTCTGTAATCCTTTCTATTAGGACTAGTAGGGTACTGATTAAGGACATTCCTGCAGTTCATTCTTTATGAAATAAGCTCAAGTGCCTTATCACTTAAATAATTCTGCCTCCTCTGCTCCTTTTTTCCTAAAAGAGTACTGTTAGTTTCCAAAAAAGCCTGTTTAAAATGGCCCCATTCTTCCTCAACTTCAGTATTAAGCAAACCATAATGGTCATAATGACTAAGTAACCTATCATGGTAAGCTTTAGCTATAACTGGGTCTTTCAGAGCTTCAGTATTAAAGGTAAATTTTTTAAATTTAGCACAACACTTTTTAAGTTTAACTTGCAAGACACTTTTAACAAGGTAATGGTCAGATCCAATTTCAGCTCCCCTATATGGCCTGGTATTCCTAACAGAACTAGCCCATTTGCTGTTAATTAATATATAATCAATCATATTCCTATGCAGCCCATCAGGTGAAACCCATGTGTATTTATGTATGTCACGGTGTTTGTAATATGTGTTAGTTATTCTGAAACCATTGAGTTTACTTACCTGTAGGAAACGTTTGCCCATTGCAGCTACCAATACCAAAAGGGCCTATCACCCCTCCCCAAAGGTCAGAGTCAGTACCAACTTTGGCATTGAAGTCACCTAGAACAAGGGTAATATCTCCTTGCTTCACAGAATTCAAAATATCCTGAAGTTGTCTGTAAAACCTATCCTTCTCATCCTCATCAGCATCCTCAGTGGGGGCATAACAGCAGATAACATTCAAGTATTTAACACTTGTCTGAAATTTTGCTGTAAGAAACCTTTCATTAATGCACTCATATCCTAGAAGAGCATTACTAGCATGTCTGCTGAGCAGCAGACCACACCTTGGTGATGCTTTCCATCCTCCCTCCCTGTAAAGAGAAATTTAAAGTTACTTTTAAATATCTCACCTTTACCTGTCCATCTGGTCTTTTGCAAGCCTAGAATATCTAGGTTATAGTGCTGGAATTCCTGCATGAGGACATCAAGAGAATAATCTCTATGTAATGTCCTCACGTTCCACGTTCCTGCAGAGAGAAAATGATTAGTAGGATTTTTAAAGCAATTAGGTTTATTGAGATTGGTAGGGCCAACAATATCAAACAGCCCCCTGATCGCAGGCATGGGGCAAAGACCTGTTCCTCCTCCGCTAAAGGCTGAAGTCACCGATGCTGGTAGGAACTTCAGGCACCACTTTTTCAAGTGGACTTTTCAAGAGCCATATGGCCTGCCTGAGACACATTACTCCAGTTTAGCCTTGACGATGCCCAACTAGCTAAGTAAAGTACCTGCGATGGCCTCTGATTAGGATTAACCACCAGCTGATATAAGGTATCCTATGCCTCTGTTCACTTAGGGCTGGCAACCCAGAAGCAAACAGAAAACACAGCAGCAGATTCTCCCTCAACAGAGGTCCACCAGTGCAGCAAGTCCAGGATCCATAATCAAAGTCAAATCCAAAAACAAGTCCAGTCTAGTAGGTATAAATGGTCAGCACCAGGACCCTGTGAAGTTGACCACTCCTCAGCAGGTTTGAAAAAAAAGAAAAAAGCGGCCATAGGTGACCAGATCAGTAGGCCATACTGTGAACTGGCAGCCCTCCCCTTCCGTTCCCTTCCAAAAGAGAATATTTCTTTTGAAAGGTACTAACGGCCTGCACCACAAGAAGGTGGGGTCGGACATTAGGTGCATGTTAAACTTTGGTTATTTTTTTTAAATTACAATTAACTGAAATAGGTTATGTAATATATCAAATTAAACAGAATTTAATTATGAATTTTATGAAAATAAAAATTTTAAAGAAATTTACAAGCATATTAATTTTAATAAGACATTTTCACATTGATATAGTGAAAAGATAGATCTGACTATACAATTAAGCTTAATGTTGGCAAAAGTGATGAATAAAAATAGTTAAATTATATATTAATTGAAAGTAAATTTATTCCAAAATACTATAATTAATTGAAACTTAATGATTCTTTGCAGTGTGGTGTGTTTAAAATGTGGTCCATTGTTATAATACAAGGTGACTTGGATTACTTGCATTAATAGGATTTTCTTATCAGTTTTATGAAATAGAAAAAATCACTTTTTTGGCTGCCTTTTATTACTGAACGTTTTTTCTTTGGGTGCTGAGTGCAGTAAAATTTGTGCACCAAAGGTAAAAAATCCCTCCTGCAGGAGGACTGAGTTCTGTGCCAAGAAATTCTTTTATGCTTTCTTATTCAAGACCTCATTCATTTTCAGGAAATGATACAAAATCAAAGTTTTTTTACTGGAAAACGAAGAAAAAATAAAAGAAATTTTAACGTATAACATAATGTGATGTTAAATCAAATATCCTCAGCAACGAGTTGTAAGCTGACCACTGATGTAGCATAACTACAAAAAAAAATTAATAATAATCAATCGACCCAAAGATCGGTAATTTACGGAAATAAATGTACAGAAACGAAAACAAAGGTTTGAATATAAAAGTATAAATACTAACTAGGTGTATGGTGAATTTATCCAAAGTTTACTGTAAACAATCCACTTTATAGCCACTTGACTGCCACAGTGCAAGCTATTAACTAGGTCGTAGTACCTGACTCTCCTGTCTCCTGGCAGTTTCACAATAACTAAGGCTCTAACAATAACAGCTCTGGCATTCCTCTAGGAAATGCATTTCTTTTACTCTTTAGTTTTACTTATAGTTTCATTTTTAAGAGTGGGAAAGATGCATAGAATGCTGGGATAAATGATAAAAATAAATATTGGAATATTGAAAGAAGTGTAAGGCAGAAAATGGTGTAAAATGGGGGGGGGGGGGGGGAACGGTGGTATGTACTTCCAAAATCTTCCATTTATAAAAATAGCAGTTTTTTTGTTAATTTTCAGAACATTTTTGAAACTTTAAGAAAAATTTGTTTTTGATACCGTAGTTCAAATGAAACTTGTGAGCTTAAATCAGATGGTTGTGTCAATATAGAGTAATATTAAGTCAATATAGAGTGATATTAACAAACAAATTACAATACCATATAGCACTTCAAAAATGTGACAATCAGATAGCTTTATCAAATTACTTATATTGTAGTTAAATAAAATATGCATCAAATGAAAAAAAAAACATATTATTTTCAAGTTTGAATTACATATTTTAAATATATATATATATAAAAATTTCAAATGGCAATTTCTATTTTTAAAAATCAAAGTTTTTTCATTGTACTAATAAAAACCAATTGTACTAATAATGACCAAAGATATCTTGGGCCTCTCATTTAGGATTAAATTAAAATGTAGCATTCGTCGGTAACTTAGATGAGAGAACTTAATCTGCAAAATGCTACCTATGAGAACGTACATCTCCAAGGAAGAGTGAATGACCCAGAATTCTGGGTGGCAAAGAATCAATTAACAATGATATTTGGGAGCAATGCCAATGAAAATAATAAACTGAACTAATTGTCATCTACCATGCCAAGATCACTGAAGAGCTTTTTCAAATCAACCTTTCCTGTTTATTGGGGGCACACTAAGGGGTGCTGGTTTTCAGATCCATATTCACTGATCAACTGCACTGTAAACTAAAGCCATATTTCAAGGCTAAAAATATCAGCTTCAGATTTTGTTTGTGTTAGATAATGCTCCTGGACATTTTCCTGTAATCCAAATATTGTCTAAAAACATTGAAGTTGTCGTTTTTCTCCCCCTTCTAATATACTGCAACTTCTCCAAACAAGGAGTAATTGCTATATATAACACTTATTTCTTCAGAAATAAAATTTTCATAAAATTTCAGAAATAAAATCAGAAAAAGAAAGCTTATATTTCCTCAGCATGAATGGTAAGTGGAAAATATTGTTTCATTATTTATCCATAATTTTTTATGTTTTGTGGTAGACGAAGCAATGACCATGCTTCCACATGCCACCAGCAGTGTGGTTTGGTGCTAAAAGAATTTGCCTTGAAGTGGAGGAGGCAGAGATGTGATGAAGTTGTTGGATTATACAAAGAACAATTGTCGAATGAAGAGTTAGTGCAGTTTCACAAAGAGCTTGACCTTGTAAAGAATCTATAGCAAATATCTTTGAGGAATGTGCACATTTTTGAGATCTAATGAAAGGCATTTTAATAAGAAACCATAATAAAATTGATCAAGCTTTGAGTGAGTTGAGGGACACAATTGTCAAGTGCTCTTTTAAAATTGAACCACATTCTTATATTTGTAAATTACTTTCATGTATAATATATTGCTCAGAGAGTAAAAAACAAACATTATTTTAATATCAGCCGTCCCGTGGCTGAGTGGTTAGCACGCTTGGCTATTGATCTACGGGACCTGGGTTCGAGCCCTGGGTAAGGCATGGATGTGTGTGCTGTTTTTCTGCTGAGGTCCCGCCATCCTCACAGACCTTCTACTATGGCATATTAAACTGACAGGCTCCTGTCAGACCTCTGTGGCAAGCAGCTGCTTGAGGGGGTATTTATTTTATTTTTTTTATTTTATACTACTATAAATCAAATGGGCATTTGTCACTTCTTGATTTCTAGCACATCATTCCAACCCTTATATGAACTCGAACGCAACACTGGATCTGAGAATTTCTCTCATTTATGAGTTCTACTGCCTGAAATAGCTGTATTCACCAATTTTTAGCTCCCCAGCCACTGGTATATTAAACTAAATTTCGACCTCGAAGGACCCATGACAACCAAAATTTGACATTTCTGAGTTCTATGACTCAAAATACCCCCAAGCACCAATTTTTAGCCCTCTACAACTGATAGATCTACATTTGACCTTTGACTTCAAAGGACCTAATGCATCCAAAATTCACATTTTTGAGATTTACAACCCAAAATATCCCTAGGAACCATTTTTTATCATTCTAGCACCTGTAGATCCAAATCTAACCTTTGACTTTAAAAGATCCTCCAAATCCAAAATTTCATAATGTTTCTGACATCTACAGACCAAAACAACCCCGGACACCAATTTTTATATTTCTAACACTGATAGATGAAGATTTTACCTCTATTTGACTTTGAAGGACTGATTTTTTTTCCCAAGATCTGCGATCCAGATTACCCCAATAAAAAAATATTCCCTTAAGCAGCTGCTTGCCACAGAGGTCTGACAAGAGCATGTCAGTTAATACGGCATGGAAGGTCTGTGAGGAAGGCAAGACCTCGGCAGAAAGACACACAAACATCCATGCTTTACCCAGGCCTCAAGGAGATGCATCTCCTTGAGTATAGATGGCGCTGTCTCAGTCACGTCTCAGGAAGAAGATTTATAAGGTCATATTCTGAAAGAGTTTGTTGTCCGACGCATGGTGCAATGGTAGCACGCTCTGGCATGAATCTGGAGAGATGCGGGTTCGATTTCCGTCGTGGCGGTGATGAGTTTTTTTCAGAATCTGTTAATTAATTGTTTGATGTCTATCTTAACAGGGAATACTGTGCATTCACTTTGGATTGATTTTTACAATATCCCTAGTGATGGTAATGATAAATAATAAATGACATTAATTTTTAAGCCTTCAAATGGCATTTACTCTATCTCTTCTACAAATTAAACTGTATTTTTTTTATGCAGAACTTTATAAGTAGAGACCTGTTCAGATAGCAAACATTCTATCTGCATCTACAAAATTTGATCAACATCTTTGTATGTTGGTTATACCTTTTTCACTTTTCCAATTCTAGCAGCCCAGAGTCTGTCTACTGTTCTGTAATACAAGATCGTATATTTTTTTCAATAACTGTTTCCAATCAAATCTTGAAAATAACATTTCAGTCTATGATATATATTTTTTTCTTGTTGATTCTGCTTGAACAAAATTCTGAAAAAGTTTTTAAAAAAAGACTTACTTGATCCTATGTTGATCATACGCACGTGTTAAATCGCCATAATAGCATTAGGTAGTAATGATTTAGTTTATGCTTTTATTCTTCCTTACGTAGCAGATACGGTAGCAGATTATCAAGCAGTTTTTGATTTCTGATATGTTGCCCTATTTGTAATTGTAGCAGAGTTGTAATGCTTTCTAAACTTTTAACATGAGTTATTGATTTTATTACTATCAGAAGTTGCATCATCCTGGAACTTCACAGAAATGCTTCTGGTCAATATTTTAGCGACTTTTGATTCCAAAAATGGTTCTTTTTTTATTCTGGTGTTCTGGAATTATTTCTTACTTCTTATCAAATGTATACTGTGATTATAAAGAATAATTAATTTGAAATGATCGAAAATGAAGCTGCTAGTGAACTCTAATCGTAGAATTATGCAATTAGCCTAAAAGTGCAATTTTTAAAAGGTAGAATTTATTTTAGTAATAATACTTCTCTTCGTTTTTTTGCAGTTTTTTATTTTTTTTTAATATATATTTCTCAGTTTTTATTTAAATTGTTTATAAACCAAAAGGAATTTTTTTATAACAGTACTTTCCTTAGGCTTAGAGTTTGTGATTGCCAAAAATCTAAGCACATTTATTATACATTATTTGCATAAATGACTAAAAAAATTCAGGAAAACTAAATAAATGAAGGATTTAAACATTAAGAGAAATATTATGAACTATTTATATTGGAATAATAAAATAATTCGGGAAAACAAAAAAAAACTTGTCCATATCATGTCAGGTTGTCACAGGGTTATGTGGCCAATAAAATATCACAAACTTGGATGTATTATTTACATACATACAATTTATCTTTCTATTTACTGTGCTCGATTAAGAATATGTATTCATTAAACAATGGATGCCATTCAGTACAGGCAATGCAATCAACAAACTGCCTACACTGAACCTCATGATACATACAAGAAAATGGCTAAAACTGTGCCTACATAATGGAAATGCCTGCTGAATTTATTTAAATAATAAAGAATTTATTTAATTTTACACTCTTTTGTGCCTTAGACCTGTTTCACTATTACTTGAATTATTTTCATCATTTATCCCAGTATTCTACACATCTTCCCGCTCTTCAAATCAAAACTGTAAAAAGAAGTTTTCATAGAACTTGAAGGCTGGCTTAACATACAGCATCATGGTAGGAGGAGAAAATAGCAGGTGTTCTAATTGCTTGCTCACACACATGTGCAGCAGTGGGGGAGCCATCTGCTAAGTGCAAGTTGTTTGCATCGATTATTTAAATTAAGTAGGATATATACACTCCCTTCATAAAGTTAGTATTTAATTTCCATATGTAATTAAACTTTAGTTTTCATTTCAGTGGATTTACTTCTGTAAGTTAGCACTCTTTCAGTTGATCAATAATTATCGATTTTTCAGAGTTGTGCTACATTGTGGATTCCAGCTTACAACTTGTTGCTCTGAATATTTTATTTAACATCACATTAAGTTATATGTTATTATTTCTTCGTTTTCCAGTAAAAAAAAACTTTGATCTTATATTGTTTCCTTAAAGTAAATGAGTCTTTGATATGGAAGCAAAAAGGACTCCTTGGCACAGCAAGTTGTTTACATGGATAGTTTAAATCAAATACTTCTTTTTATAAATTGTGTTATAAAACTCCTTGTGTTAAATTAGTATTTTTTTTATAATTAAACCTTATCATTTCTGTAGATTTGCTTTATTTCTGTGGGGCGGGGGTGGCTCAGTCGATAGCGCGCCAGGCTCGTAATCTGTAGTTCCCAGGTTCGAGTCCCAGCTGGGTCAGCGTTGAGATTTATCTCCGCAAAATTCCCCGCCCTGCCCACGGTCAGTAGGGGACACCGATGGGCTTGGAAAGGCCGCCGTCCGTCAGATGGGATGTTAAGCCGTGGCCCCGTGTGCGGGAGAGCCATACCCTGTGCACGTTAAAGAACATGCTGGATGGCCTTGACAGGAGGCTACCATCTGTCTCCCAACAGCTGTTCCAGTGGGTCCCCTCTCCCAACCTTCTCTGAGCCTTCGGGGTCCATGTGACCTGGCCATTTAGCCCATGGTGTGCAAAAAAGTGCAGCTCAGAGGTAAAACAACCCAACCTTTATTTCTGTAAGTTATCGATCTTTCCGTTGATCGATAATTATCAATTTTTGTGGAGTTATACTGCATTGGATGGCCAGCTTACAACTTGTTGCTGTGGATATTTTATTTAACATTACATTAGGTTATATGTTAATTTTCCTCAACGTTTTCCAGTAAAAAAACTTTGATCTTCTATATTTTTTCTGAAAATGAATGAGGTCTTATATATAAAAAAAAAAAAATTCCTTGACATGGAAATCAGTTCTCATGTGGGAGTGCGATTTTGAAAAGTATTTTTACCCTCCCCCCTGCACTAAATTCACTGAGGATGTTTTACTCCCCCTCCCTTGGCAAATTTTCATTTTTAACAAAATTATGAGTTTTTATGTTTATATTGAATGATTTTAAAAGTATTCCCTCATTCTCTTGGCTGTGCCACTCTGATGATATAACATTTTTTATTTTTTTGCTTTGGTGCACTAACTTTTCAGCACTTAGCCAAAATCCCCAAAATTCATAAGTTTAGTAAGAAAAGCAGCCCATAGAAGTAGGAAAGAACAGGAGGGAGCATGTAGCTCTTACTTTAATACCAAACTGCCTGGTGCATTCTGGGATATAGATAACCAGAAAGATCTCGCTATGCCATTTGTGTATTCATATCAATCATTGGAGCATACAGCTCATATAGCATATATATCTATTGGGACCCTTAGTTTATTTTAATTTCAAGATGTCATGCATTGCATATGGTTGTACTAACCGCTGCTGTAAGAAAATTCCAGGAATAACTTTTCACGGGTGAATTTTTAATATTGCTCAATTTCATGAACATCAGAAACATACATTCCCTAGACTGAATTTTATTGTTTATGATTCCTTGTTTTAACCATTAAAAAATACATATAAACTAGTTTCAATATTTTAAAAATATTCTAGAATACACAGGTTAATAGCCCTAAATTTCCACAAATAAATATGTGATATGGAAAACTTTAAAATTGAGGCTTGTTTGTATTTAAGTTGACTCCTGTAGTAATACAAATAAGCCTACATAAGTGTAATTTATCTGGTTTTTTATACAATAATTTAGCTGAATTTCTCGTAAACCCCAAATCAATTTTTGTATTAAGGGCAACTTCAGATTTACTTTCAGATATCTGCAGTGGTAAGAATATTTTTATTAAAATTGTACCTGTTGTTTTTCTGCTGAGGTCCTGCCTCCTCAGAGACATATGGTGTATAAAATGGCAGGCATATGGTGTATATAAATGGCTCCTCAGACATCTGTGGTAAGCAGCTGCTTGAGGGAGGTAGTCTATATTTTATTTATACTATCATTCCTACATCCATGAATAGTACAAGGATGTCAAACTCATAATGACTGTGGGATAGTTTGCTTTGTGAAAACCTATTTTTTATTTGCTTTCATAAAATTTTCAATAGAAATATAAAAATTAATGTATTATTTTAATTGCTTTCATATTTTTATTAGAGAATAGGTACCTTTTTATAAATGAAATATTTAGAAATGTAGTATAAAAACTTATGGGGTCAACATACAGAAGAAAATATTTTTCTGCATCTGAGTGAAACATTTTTATCCCAATTCTTGGTTAACATATCTTGGGATATATGCTATCCATGTTTTAAAAAATTATTCCAGCTTGTGTAAAATAATCTTAACAGTGTGGCTCATCAAAAAATTGCTTGCAAGATTGACACTTTGCCTAAAATCATAGTTCTCATTCCCAAATTTCTAAGGGGCAGGGATGGCTGTCAGTTTGTAATCTGCAGTTCCCAGGTTCAAGTCACAGCTGGGTCAGCATTGGGATTTATCTCTACAAAACTTCCCGCCTCACCCACAGTCAGTAGGGGACACCAATTCACTTGAAAAGACTGCTATCTGTCAGAAGGGATGTTAAGCCATGGCTTTGTGTGGGGAGAGATACAGTATGCACATTAAAGAAAACTGGATGGCCTTGACGGGGGACTACCATCTGTCTCCAAGCAGCTGTTCCAGTGAGTCCCCTCCACCAACCTTCTCTGAGCCTTCGGGGTCCTTGTGACCTGGCCATTTTACCCATGTATGCAAAAAAGTGCCACTCAGAGATAAAACAATCCAACCCACATTTCTATTAAATCAATCCTAATTCTTAACTCTTTACATAATAATTACTATCAGTGATGTAATGTTCAAAAATTTTGTTGTTATGTACTTTTATGAATATATAATGAAAAGATGTAAATTTCAAAAAGTTTGCCATATCAGAAAGTGGCTTTCTGGAATTTCAATTGGCTATAAAATGTTTCCAAGATAAACATTTTAGTTTGTGTAATTTATTACATTATCAAAATAATTTTTCTGAATATGTTTCATCACCCTTTGATATCACACCTAAAATATTAGCACTCTGATGAGAGTGCTCAAAGTTTAAATCAGCACTGTATCATTAAAAATTTTCAAAGGTTAATAAAAAGCATCTTGTATTAAACCATTTACATGAATAAAAATATTTTCTGAAAAAACAACTAAGTACTTGGAATAATTATATTTTTCTAGGTTCAAGTATTATTTCTTAAAAAGTTTAGCAGAAGAGAATAATCTAATTAAAATATAATAAAACTAAATACCTAACAAATGTTGGAAAATATTAAAAATAAAAAATTAATAAAATTTGTCCTTCATTTACTTTCCATTGACCACATTAATTTGAAATAAAGTAGAACCTCTATCATATACACCGATCAGCCAAAACATTAACACCACCTACCTAATATAATGTAGGTCCTCCTCTCACCGCTAAAAAAGTTCTCACCCGATGAGGCATAGATTCAACGAAATGTTGGTAGGTGTCACTTAATATTTGGTACTATGACTGCAACAGAAGATCCCACAGTTCCGTAAATTACGTGGTTGGGGTGATGCTGCTTGTACCCGTTTCTCCAACTCAAACCACAAATGCTCAATAGGATTCATGTTCGGTGAATTTGGGGACTATGGCAATAAATGGAATTCCTCATCATGTTCTAGGAACCATTCCTGAACCTTCTTCACAGTGTGACATGGCACATTGTCTTGTTGAAAGACTCCTTTTCCACCAGGGAATACAGTCACCATAAAGGAGTGTGCTTGGTCAGCCACAATGTTCAGGTAGGTGACAGCTGTCAGAGTTTGCTCAACAGGGATAATTGGTCCAAGTGTTCCCCAAGAAAATATTGCCCAGACCATCACACTCCCTTCAGCCACCTGGATCCGTCCCACAGTGCATCCAGGTCAGAAGGCTTCCATGGGTAAACGTTGCACACAAGCTCGTCCGTCCACATGGTGTAACAGAAAATGGAATTCTTCTGACCATGCGACCCTCTTTCAGTCATCTATGGTCCAATGTCGATGATTATGTGCCCTCTGGGGGCAGGGGTGGCTCAGTCGGTAGTGCGCCAGGCTTGTAATCTGTAGTTCCCAGGTTCGAGTCCCAGCTGGGTCAGCATTGAGATTTATCTCTGCAAAATTCCCTGCCCTGCCCACGTTCAGTAGGGGACACCAATGATTTTGGAAAGGCCACCATCTATCGGATGGGACTTTAATCCATGGCCCTGTGTGCAGGAGAGCCATACCCTTGTGATTGTCCACCCATTCACTTTTACTTTTCCTTAATCAGTTTTGCTTTATTTACGTTATATTTATCAGTTTGGGGATTTAATTCATTTTGTGGACTGTCTCGATCCTTGTCCGAGCTGCAGGAGTTGCGCATGCGCAACTCCGACCTTTTGACTGACAACCGCTAAAGCGCTCGTGTTAAGGACATGTCCTCTCTTGCATCATAGCTTGCACGATCGTCAGTTTATGCAAATGTCTTTCCCAGCATGCAACATGACATGTGCTGCCAGACTTGTACGCACGTTTTAACTTGGTGACATGAGGTCACAGTAGTTAGTAAGAATTGAGAGTAAGAGAAGAGATGAGTTAGTGTAGTGAAGTGTAGTATTGAAGTGATGAGTTAGTAAGAAGTTGTTGAGATTGTGAAGTGTTGTTAGAAAGTGGTGACGATAGGTCATGGAGTGGAGATGTAATTTAGATAGATGTCAATTGCTACAACTTTTATTTGGCGAGTTTAATTTTTGGAAATAAACTTTATTTGTTTTAGAAACTTTTGAATCTTTGCTATTTTTTTTCTCTTGAGCATCGTTAATTGATGTTTTTGAATATATTTAAACTTTAATTAAACTTGACAATCATTTTTGAACGAGTAACGCTTGGCAAAGATCACGAACCCTCTTTCAACTTTATTTGGCAAGTAGTCACATGTGGCAAGTTGTTGCAAGTTGTCACATTCCAGATAGCTCTATCGGCCTGGCGCCCGATAGAGCTATCTGGAATTTGAATAAATTGGATCAGACAAAAGGTCTAAAACTTTAAAAGTTATCAATCTTTGGAGCGTTACACCCTGTGCACGTTAAAGAACGCACTGGATGGCCTTGACAGGACTACCATCTATCTTCCAACAGCTGTTCCAGTGGGCCCCTCCCCCAACCTTCTCTGAGCCTTTGGGGTCCATGTGACCTGGCCATTTAGCCCATGGTGTGCAAAAAAGTGTCGCTCAGAGGTAAAACAACCCAACGTCCCCACTGCAAGTGTTGACAGTAAATGGCTGTAAATATAAGCACACGAATGGGTCTGCAACTGCAGAGACCCATTGACTTTCTGCAGTTGCAATCTCGTCTTGCCTGCGTCGTATCTCGTCTTGCCTGTAGCCCTCTTGTTGCTGCAGTAAAGACGAGATAGCCTGCACTGACCTCTGACATCAATGAGGCATGGCCAGCCCACGCCTTGTCGACAGCTCAAAGTGTCACCTTTTTCAGACCATCTTTGATAGGTACTAGCTATTGCATAGCGTGAGCAGCCTACCAATATCACTGTTTCTGAGATGCTCTTACCAAGGCATCATGCCATAATGATCTGGCTTTTGTCGAAAGCAGATAAATCCTTTGCTTTTTCCCAGTTGAGGCAAAATAAAATTCTGCCTGCGAGAGCTCCAATCCAGGTATGTATATCATTCGCAATCTTGGCATGTGACACTGATTGACTGTACGTGCGCTATTTTGTATAATGCAGAGGTGGTTTTAATGTATTGGCTGATCGGTGTGTGTAAAAAAAGTAATGTTGCAAACAGCTCGATGAAAATACCAAAAAGTAATGTATTTTATAAGTAAATTGATTTTATTTACAGTAGCTGTGAGGTAGGAATAAACTACTATAAAGAATAAAATGCAATTTTGTATTATATATGCAACATGATTTATAACTGAAATGCAGAACAGCTCTAGTGAATGAAATGCAATCATTGTCAAATGTTTCTTGGATACCAAAGGGGTCATGGCACTTCCGCAGTTGACATCAGCATCTAGTACAGGAAATGGCTCACATGCTCCCTCCTGTTTTTCCTACCTCCATGAAGCAGCCAAGAAACGTTCCTCCATTTCATAAACACAATAGAAAATCCCATTAATGTGTGAGCAATCCAAGTCATCTTGTATAATACCTGTCCTTATCTTAAATTATACAACACTGAAAAGATTCATTAAAAGAAATAAAAATCATGTTTCAGGTAAATATTATAGTATTCGGGAAGAAATTTCCTTTTGATTAATATATAATTTAACTGTTTTTATTCGTCGTTTTCCAAAATTAAGCCTTAATTGATTCGATCAATTTTTTCACTTTATCACTGTAAATATTATTAAAATTAATATGCTATAAAATTTGCTTAAATTTTTTTTATAAAATTCATAAATTCTGTTTTGTGACATGATCTATTTCAGTAGATTAGTTGTTTTTAAAAAAATTCGAAGTTGACTTGTTGATATGATTCATCATAGTTGGCAAAGATCTAGGACTTTTCTTCAAAGCATTGTACCGAGAAAATCAATTATCAAATTCGAGTAATTTTTTGCTTCAAGTAAATATTTTTTTTTGTTATTCAAAAATAGCTTTTCTATTCAATAGCATTTTAATGATTTCTGTGTTAGTGCTTTTTAAATAAATTTTTATTTGCATTGCCAGCTGTATTTTTTACTACTTGATGCTAAAAATGTCCTATTAAAATAAAACTAGTCTTTTTTTGTAAAATATTTTATTTTTTGGAAAATCCAATATTAAATTCTGATTAATTTGGCCTATAACATGCCATGTTTCCTTTTATTAGTTATTTGGCAAAAAAGTTCTAAAGTTAATTTTTTTGGGCTGATCAGAGTGAAAATATAGCTGGGCCTCTTAATGTAAATCAGTTTTTCAAGCAAGAGTCTGGAAGGGTTAAGGTTTTATGTAAGCTAGAATATTTTGCAACAGTAATGCATCACAAGATTTTACTAGAAATTAATTCCTTGAAACGAAACTTAAAATAATAAGTATTGTTTCAAGCCAGCTAATACAATAAATATACACTTTAGAAGTTTGGTAATAATTATTTCAATGTTAGATAAATTTGAATAATTTTTATGAAACAAGATAATTTATTTTCAAGTATTCCATCTTCCATGACTCTTTAAATATTATTAAAAATTCAGATTTTCCTGTTTTACATTTTATTTCTGAATATGTGTATCAAATAAACTATAAAATATGGCATTAATTTCAAATTTTTATTAAACTTTAACAGACAAGTGAATTTTACATTTTGAGTGTAAGGGAATATTTAATAATACACCTATCCCTCGATTTACACGGTACTCAGTTCACACAATTTTGGCTTTGCACAGTCAAAAAATGCAACCAGTTTCGATTTACACGGTACTGACCGAGACGTACATAGAAAGGAAATCTCAGTCAGTACCGTGTAAATCGAAACTAGTTGCATTTTTTGACCGTGCAAAGCCAAAATTGTGTGAACTGAGTACCGTGTAAATCGAGGGATAGGTGTATTTCAGTTTCACAACACATATGAGGGAAGGAGGTGTCTAAATTCAGATTAAATAAAATCGTTCTTGTTTACATAAATTACTGAAAAAAAAAACATATTCTATTTTACCCCTATTATAAAATACTTTTTTTTTTTTAATTGATTAAGTTTTCTTCCAAAAGTTGAAACATCCATTTTTCTGGTCCTAGATGTACTATACATCAGTGGTGGTTAAAATGTGTTTTGTAAAATGCTTTAAAGGCAATAAACTAAGTGTAAAATTCAGGAGAAACATTAATATCAAAGCCTAAAATAACATTAAGGCATCATGCAGGCTCAGAGTTAGAGAAAAAATAATGGTGGGTGGGGCAAGATTGAGACAGAACCCTTCTCTGAAATTTCTGCTTCATTTCAGAGATCTTAAAATTTAAAGAGAGTTTGAAATGTACATGATATATGAGTTTAATATTTTTTTTTCTCATCCATTTCAGTTACTACTCTTCTCAAAAGGAGAATGCAGCAGGCATGCAATATGAAAAATTTAAATATATATATTTATTTCAAATATTTCTTTAAAGACCACTGTAACTGAGGGGAAATATTTTTAAAAAAATCTATCTTCCTATAGGGCCCTAAAAAGTAGAAAATAAACATAAAGCATATCGATGGTGCAATCAGTCACTTAGCTCGTGTTCATTTCAAAGGAAGATAGGAACCAACAGTCTTGTCAAATAGGTGAATCGTGCCCTATCTTCCTTTGAAGTGAATATGAATTCAGTCACTGATTGCACCATCGATATGCTTCAAGTTTATTTTCTACTTTTTACAGCCCTATAGGAAGATAGGTTTTTTTTTTTTAATTATATTTTTTTGTTGTCACTAAAAACACCTACCTTCTAAAACTTTGATATAAGACCCATAAACATCGAATGCATTTACCCCCCTTTTGGAGTCGCATTTGAGGTAGCCCCTAGCATCACAAGCTTTAACTTGAGATACGACTCGTTAAAGTTGACCCCCACGAAAATCACACACACACACACACACATTTTATCTGGGGGAATATTGGGGACAAAATTCAAAATAGTTTACGATGGTCATTATGCAAGCTTTAATTTGACACCTAACTCGTAACTGTAAGCCCTCACATTCGGATGATATAGTATAGCCCTCATGCAGCAAGTTCTGAAGTTGCCTATACTTGCCTGTTAATATGGGGGATTTGGAATAATAGCAGGTTGTCTTATTATATTCTATTACATAGGGCCACTGAAAACCTCAGATAATCCACCTGATAGGCAGAAGGCCTCAGTGCCAGCATGCAACTGACTTTCAATTCAAACATTCTACAGTTTGAAAAGAACTACCAGCTACAGTAATGTGATGTTTTTTGGGGGCAATAGAGTATCTTGGCAAATCCAGACAGTCATGATGCCTTGTGCTATGTCAACCTTTTTCATTCCCAGCTTGGAGGCACCAGGGCTTTAACTAAGTGCACATGTGAAATAATGTTTTTCTTCACCCAGCCCTCCAACTGTATCTACCACTGGAGCTCTGTTGCTATGCAAAAAGGGTCATACTGCCAAAATGGTAATCTTGTCTCTTCCGCTGTAGTTGACTGAGTCCCTACATGCATTAACATTAATCTTTTATCTGCAGAGTGCTTTAAATGCAAATATCCACATCTGTGCATAGAATGTAGAGATGGTATGATAATTGGACTATGTATCATAAGTATCTTTTGTACTTCACTGGAGCTACCCTGAGATTTGAATTCCAATATGCTAGTCATCTACATACATACAAAATCCTCATACAGCCAATGGCTACAGAGGTCCAACTAGACACGTGCGTATGATAAACATAGGCTCAAGTAAGTTTTTTTTTTAACTTTTTCATAATTTTTTCAAGCACAATCAACAGAGAAAAAATATATAACATAGACTGAAATGTTATTTTCAAGATTTGCTTAGAAACAGTTAAAAAATTTTCAATTTCTGTTTAAAAAGAAATAAAATTTATGATCTTGCCCTACAAAATGGCAGACCAATTGGTGGCCCCTAAAAACGGGAAAGTGAAAATGGTACACCCAGCTGTGGCCCCATTAAGGGTTAATAAAGTTGGAAACACTTAACATCAGATGCTACTGTTATATTTGTCCTTAAAAAAAATAAATAAATACCTCCTCAAGCAGCTGCTTGCCACAGAGGTCTGACAGGAGCCTGTCAGTTTAAATGCCATAGTAGAAGGTCTGTGAGGATGGCAGGATCTCAGCAGAAAAACAGCATGCATATCCATGCCTTACCCAGGGCTCAACCCAGGTTCTTTAGATCAACAGCCAAGTGTGCTAACCACTCGGCCACGGAATGGCAATATTCTTCAAAATTAACAAAAATCAAAAGAATCATTGCACCAATTTATCAGATTACATTTTTTTAGTGAACCATTTGTTGTAATAATTAATTTTTATGTTTTAGTAAATTTTTGAGATAAATATGAGCAGTGTCACTGCTGTTAAATGTTTCAGTCTCCATAGCTCTTTAAAATCAAAGAAATATTGTTGAAAATTGAAATTTAGATAGACTTGAATGAGATCTTCAATTTTTCTCCAGTAAACTAGATGCTTTAGATTCTAGATGCTTACGTAGTATCTTGGGCATTAGGTGGTTCAACTTTGTAACTAATGATGAGGTTGGGCAAAGGAGTTTGCAACCTCCTTTAAGCAGCATATTGCGCAGAGAGACTCCGCTGGTTTGGCCATGTTGTCCATTTGGATAATTATAGATTGGCGAATAGGGTTATGAAGTGTGCCTAAAGGCCTCAGAAAGAGGGAGAGACCTAGGATGTGGTGGGCAGACAATGTCAAACAGGACCTTATTATAATTGGTGTGCAGTGGCTAGATGCGGCAGATGTAGCTCAGGACAGACTTGCTTGGAGAACTAAATTGCACGGTTTGGTTGGACCTCTGTAGCCGTGGCTGCTTGAGGATGATGATGATATTTTTCCTTTAAAACCATGCTTTAAAATAAATTGTATCAATTACCAACTAACTACATACCCAAGGATTAAATCATGAGTAGTTTTTTTTTTATTCTTTTCTGGTATGGAAATTGAGTATTCCAGCAAGATTTGCCATATTATACAGAGGTTTTCTGAATGTGATGTCATAAAGTTCTGAAATGTTTCTGTGATTTGAGAAATGAAGTTATTATATTCTTAGAAATAAAGGAAGATGTTGCAGAGATAAAATATCTATCAAGTAATGGTGAGTTATATCTAGAGGCAAACTTTGTATACCTCTGGTGACTTGTTAGAAAATAGGTAAATGAGAATTTGCTTATAGTCTGTCACCTCCATTCACCATACATATAATTACCAGTTGTGCAAAATTATCATATATATATGTCCAACAGTTATGATATATATATGATATGGTCGTATATATATCATATATATATATATGACCATATCATAGGTCAATGCAAAAATTGTCAATGCAAAAATGGTCCAAACCTCGAATTATGTCATTCAAAATGAAAATATGTTCTATCTTTATGTTTGCTAATTAGTTAGTGCAGATCCAACATTCTGATGAGTTACAGAAATTAAACTTTTCATTCCTTAGCTTATTAAATAGTAATGTAGTACCTACCTAATTAAAAATTATCCCTTTTATTTTTATATTCAATAGATGATGTTGGTATCTGTAAACATTCTGACATCCTTAAATGATTTAGACATTTTTAGTACAAATTTATGAAAATGTAGTAAGCAGAATGATGCTTTTTACAGATACCACATCAAAATCGGCATCGAGGAATAAAAGAAAGAAGGAAGCTAAAAAGGCTAAGAAAGAAAAGGAAAAGACGTGTTCTGCAGTATGTAAAGATCTTTTTTAAATTATTTTTATAAAATTCATGCTATTTCAAACATAAAATAAGTCCTTAACCTCTCCAGTGTCCACGCTCTATGCAACGTTCACAGAAATTTAATACCACCTGTGACCCCACAAATTTTAACCAATAACATATAATGGAATCTTGTCTCACTCTTCCTTCAAGGCTATTGCTTTCTTCACTCAAAGAACTTGTTCTGTTCTTTCGGTATTACTGCATGGAAACATCCTTAATAGGATGAAGATCTGGGCTGCCCAAGGCAGGTTTTCCATATTACATCCTTCAAACCACTGTATTATGCACCAAGCTGTGTAATACAAGGGTAGATCCTATCATCATAGTGATGAATATTTTGTGAAAAAAATTTCACCAAAATTCAGGATGCTACCATGTAGGAAGAGTAGTTTTATTAATTGTGTCACAGTAGGTTTCAATATTTGTACTCCTTGCCCGTTAACCAACACATCTATAACCAAACCATGTGAAACAGCTGCAGATTGTAATGCTCTCTGCATTAAATTTCCCTGTGAGTACACAACCATCTTGATGCCATATCTTGGGTATACACTCTACCCTTATCCATCCATTTGATTGTAAACTGTGTAATGTAATTTTCATTATTCCACAATACCGTTTGCTGCAAGATTTGTTATTCCCACCCTTTGCACCAATGACATGTTGCCTAAAGCAGGAGGTGTTAACTGAGACTTGTGAGTAGCTGTGTTGCCATGATATCCGATCCTATTCATTATAATTCTGGTGATCATTGGTCCAACAGTTATACCCATTTACTCAACTGCTTGCCATGGGAGCTTTGCAAAGGTGGATTCACACTGAATGGACAAATTATCATATACACTCTGTAAACAATATGCAAAGCAGAAGTATCGTGTCCAGTCATGTGGTATGCTCAAACTGTCAGTGCCTATAAATAGGGCAGGTCTCATGCATTGGAAATCAGTTGCAGAGAAGTAATCACGGGTAAAGGCAGTGATGTGAGTTTGACCATGGCCAGATAGTAGGTGCGAGGAAGACTGATAGTTCAATCACTGTAATTGCTGAACTGTTGGGATTTTCATATCAGACCATCACACGTGTATACATATGACTATGTGAAATATTGCAAAACTTACAACCAGCGGGATAAATGGGGACATAAATGTGCAGTTGACTCTCGAGGTCAGTACAGACTCTCCCCACATCATTACAAGGAATTGCATGGCTACCATGTAGCAGGTAACATTGGAATTGAATGCGGGCATGTCCACAGGCTTATGCACAAAGACTATCTGTTGTACCATGGAAAAAAAGGCTATGGCAGTCAATGTCCACATCATGCCCCCTAGTTGACTTGCAAGGCACTAAAAGATTAGGTTGCAGTTTGCAAAGGCCTGTCGCAACTGGAGTGTGGAGGATTAAAACACATCATCTGGTGTGACGAATCACTGTTTCAACTCTATCATGCCAATGGGAGGGTGTATATGTGGTGTAAATGACATGAAGCAATAGACCCAGCTTGAAAAGTTGGGGTCATACAAGCAGGTGGAGGCAGTGTAACAGTTTTGGGTGCATTTACATGGGCTTCTTTGGGTCCCCTCATACCCATCAAGACCTCTGTCACCAGCACCAGGAATTTGAACATCCTCATTGACCATCTACACCTGTTCATAATGATTCTCTTTCCACACTATGACTCCATATTTTAATAGTACAACTCCACACCCATACTTCCCAACTGGTGACCAATTGGCTCCAAGAATATTCCAGTGAGTTGACCGCACTCTGATAGTCCCTTTGATTGCCAGACCTCAACCCCATTGAGAATTTGTGGCAACAAGTTTTTAAGTAGATGTATATAATTGTCCATTCAGTTTATAATTATGTGTGGCCACAGTTTTCAACTACTGATAGGCTCTTGGAGTCCTAAGCTGTGGCTTTATCACACTTTCAGTGACTGGCAACATTGTTCTTTTTTTCACTCACAAAGTCTTCAATTCTTGACTTTGGTTGTTCTACTTCATCTGTCTTCTAACAAATGGATATATTTGCAATGTATTCTATTGTAACAACTGTTTGAAAGAGCTCTTCAGTATTTCCCAAGTTCATTTCTGATTCATATACCTGTTTCTGATTCTGTTGGCCTTATATATCACTTTAAAATAGTCCTATTGTCTGTCTGTCTGTCTCAAAGGTTGTAGGTGTTGTGCGGATAGTATATTTTTCTGGTAACAGCTTGCAGATTTCTTTAATTGTATGTCTTTATCTGTTTTTCCCCCATAGACATACACAGTCGTATCAGAATAATATGACCACTTACCATACATATACTATGGTAGGGGTCATATTATTCTGATACGACTGTGTATGTCTTTAATGAATAAAAAAAAATATTTCTGTAATTGAGTGTGCTGTTGGAAGAAGCAGATATGATGCTAAATTATAATTAACAAAAATTTAATTTCTAATAAATTATTAATTGGTCATTTGTTTTTGACATTTCAGGAAGAAGATAATGCCAATGAGTCTCTAATAATACATCCTTTAGAAACAGTGCCATTGCCACCAGAAACAACAACAGCATTTACTGGTAATCCAGAGAAAGATAAAAAAATCAAAGCCTTATTAAAGGTATGATTTTCAAACATAAGCATTTATATATGTACCATTAAATTCCAATTGTTAAAATCTAAAGTTAAAAGTTTTTAGAATATGTGAAATGTATTTATCAAAAAACAATTATTTTTTTTTACTTTGTTATATAGATTATAATTATTTAGCTTATTTTTTTAATTTCATTAATTAAATTTCATTTTCAGTTATTCTTTTACACAGAAGATGTTATTTAAGAGAAGAACTATAAATGTTATCCAAGATTCAGGCAGAAGTAGCTCGGTCAATAGCACACCAGACTTATAATCTGTAGTTCCCAGATTTGAATCCCAAACTCTGCTAGCACCGAGATTTATCTCCACTAACCCCACCTTGCCCTTGGTCAGAAAGGGAGACACTGATGGGCTTGGAAAGGTTTCTATCCATTGAATAAGATGTATAGGCATGGCCATACCCTGTGTATGTTAACCCTTTGTACTCGGTTTTCCCCTCGATGCGAGAGCCTGTCCGTGGTGAGGGGACCACCCTGTGAAGGTTCCGCTGGCTCGGTTACCTTCACAGGGTCCTAAACGCTCGCCCGCGTGTTTGCCGTGCGCGGAGACCCGTGTCCCTGGAAAGGAGGATCCTGGCAGTTGCTCAGGGGTCCCCGTCTTCTCTCCCCAGCTCATGACTGGTGGGGTCCCCTTTGGCCGTTTTGCCATTGGGGAGCCTGTCTGTCGCGGGGCTGGGCAGCGACTTCCGGGGCCCCTGCTATACACTGCTTTGGCCTCTGCTTCAGGTAAACGGGAGGTCCTGGGGTGGCCCCCTCAGGATCAATCGGCTGGTGGGCTGGTCCTGCTAGGGTCAACTATGCAGATCGGTGAGTAACCTTGTCCACCGTCCGGACAACGGTTTGCGAGTTTCCCCACACATTTACTAATTTTGTAGTTTTCTTTCTTTTGTGTGGCCAGCTCTTGCCTCACACTTTATTGCTTTGTTGCTTCTTTTCTTTTGTGGGAACTACGACGAGTTTCCCACCACTTCTCTTTTTCTTTTCTTTTTGTTTTGTTGTGCGGGCTTGGCTCACTGCCTGTATGGGTATGGTGCCCGGGCAGCCCTGGCGCCCAAATGGGCGTCCCCTTGTTGGACTCCATGGTGGGTGGGGACAACGGGCACTGAATTTTTTAAACACAACCATGAGTACACCTACTCATAATTCTTCGAACAATGCCGCGAAGAGGGTGCGCCATGAACCCCCAACTTCTCTGTCTTTGCCTTCGTCTTCGTGTGTGTCTCTGTCTCCGAAGTTCCTGATCATCCACTCTACGGGTGATCAGGTTCTTGGGGACATGTCCCCTTTTTTTATCAACCAGGGTATTCAAGGTCTTGCGGGAGAGCCAAAATCTGTCAAGCGCCTAAGATCTGGTGACTTGCAGGTGGAAACTGCGTGCTCCAAGCATTCGGAGCTTCTATTAAAGGTTACAGCGATTGGTGGAGTGGCTGTCGAAGTCACTCCGCACAAGACGCTCAATTCCTCCCAGGGTGTGATCTCTGAGTGGGGCCTTCTCAAGGTTTCTGAGGAGGAAATCCTCTTGGAGCTTTCGGCCCAGGGAGTGATCGCAGTCCACCGGGTTTCTTCACGCCGTAATGGAAAGTTAGAGCCCAGCCGGGTACTTATTCTAACTTTCAACACACCACGCCTGCCTACTTCCATCAAGGCAGGATACTTACACTGCGAGGTGCGGCCATTTATCCCCAATCCTCTGCGTTGCTTTCAATGCCAGAGGTTTGGCCATGCCCGCACCACATGCCGGGGCAAGCCCACCTGTGCTCGTTGTGGCAGTCAGGATCACCTTGAACCTGACTGCACAGCAGAAAAGGCATGCTGTGTAAACTGCCGTGGTGAACATCCGGCGTACTCCCGCGACTGTCCGAAGTGGCTGGAGGAGAAAGAGGTACAGCGCCTGAAGACCCTCCATAACATCAGCTATCCAGAGGCGAGAAAGCTCGCTGCACCGCCTGCCCCACCTGGCAAGGTCTCCTATGCCGGTGCGGTTGTCGGAAAGCCCATCGTTAAGATGGCTTCCGTGGCGGTGCAGACAGACATCAGCGTTCCACCTGCTGAATCTTTCTCGCCTGCTGCCAAGTACCTCTTGACGCAGGCGAAGCCGACGTCGGTGTCCATCTCGACATCGACACCGGTTTCTATTCCTGTGTCTGTGCCTTCCACATCCACCTCCGGAAGGCCCCCTCCACCCCGCCCACAGACAGCAAGACCTACGAAACCCAAGGGGCCCCCGCCAGGGCCCAAAAAGAAAATTTTACCTCCTCGTTCGGCGGTCTCTGATCCATGTTGCTCGGACGACTCCGAGGACATGGACACCGACCGCCCTAATTTTCCAAAACCGTCGCTGGCGACGGTTAAAATAAATCGCAAGTTGTCCGCCACTTCTTCTAAGACCTGAGATGGCCACACTCCTTCAATGGAACTGTCGTGGATTCCAGAGGAATACTGACGACATCAAGGTCCTCCTGAGGGCACACCAACCCCTTTGCGTGTGCCTTCAGGAGACATTCTTGCAGACAGCCAACAATCCCACTATCCGGCACTTTTCTCTCGTTCGCCGGGACCGGGATGGAGATGGTCCAGCTCACGGGGGTGTTGCCATCCTCGTGAGCAACCATTCTCCATTCCAGGTCATTCCCCTCACCACAAATTTAGAGGCGGTTGCCATCCGCCTCTTTGTGGGATTTTCGTTGACTGTCTGTTCTGTCTATTTCCCACCCGGAAGCATCGTTTTCCGGGATGACTTTGATGACCTCGTCTCGCAGCTGCCGTCCCCCTTCCTCATCATGGGGGACTTCAACGGCCACAGTCCGCTCTGGGGCAGTGCTGACACCAACGGGAGGGGCCGGGTCTTGGAGCAGTGTCTCCTGGATCCATCGCTCTCCCTGTTGAACACCGGTGTCAGTACCTACTTTCACACCCTAACCCGCACATTCACTGCCATTGACCTCACCATCTGCTCCTCCTCGATTCTTCCACTCTTTACATGGGAGGTCGAGGACAATCCATATTTAAGCGATCACCTCCCCGTGGTGTGCACCATCTCTCGTGGGGGGCCTTGCAGCCCTTCGCGTGTCTCACAGTGGAGGTTTGATCGGGCTGACTGGAGTGGCTTCGAGCTCTTGTCTGAGCTTGATGAACACTCTGTCAGCCAGGAGCCCATCAATGTCGCAGTGGCGGAGTTGACGGACTGCATCGTCCATGCAGCTGCCTCTACTATTCTTCAGACCTCGACTCGGTTTCCACGGTTCCCAAAACCGTGGTGGAATCCCGACTGCACCGCAGCTCGTAAGGCTCAGAACAAGGCCTGGGGGGTGTTTCGGAGATATCCAACGTCCCCCAACCTCGAAGCATTCAAACGCGCCAGGGCGAAAGCCCATTTCGTCCGGCGCCAGAGCCAGAAGGAATCTTGGATGAAATATACCACTTCTATCACCCGCACGACCAGTTCTAAGGTCGTGTGGGATAAGGTCCGGAAGATGGGTGGGAAATACACGTCCCACTCATTATCGATCCTGGAGCACAATGGACAGGCAATTGCTGAGCCTCGAGCAATTGCCGACATTCTGGGGGAGTCATTCTCCACCATCTCTTCTCTGTCCTCCTACTCCCCCGAGTTTCTGGCCCAGAAGAGCAGGGCCGAACGCTCTCCGCTGTCCTTCCATTCGAATGGCCTGGAGTCTTACAACAGGCCATTCACAGCGGAGGAGCTTCGCCGTGCTCTGCACACTTCTCGTGCATCTGCTGTGGGGCCAGACAATGTCCATTATGCCATGCTCCAACATCTCTCACCATCGAGTAAGGATCGACTGCTCCGACTCTTCAATCGTATTTTCATCGAGGAGCAGTTTCCGGACTCCTGGCGGGAGGCCATCGTCTTGGCCTTCCCTAAGCCAGGCAAAGATCCCAAGATTCCTTCCAATTATCGTCCAATTGCGTTGACGAGCTGCGTCTGCAAGGTGTTGGAAAGGATGGTAAATACCAGGCTGGCTTGGTATTTGGAACATCACGGCCTTCTTTCCAACACCCAGTGTGGCTTTCGCAGGCACCGGTCTACTTTAGACCACCTGATTCGCCTCGAATCGGCGATCAGGAATTCCTTTTTACGACGAGAGCACCTGGTGTCAGTTTTCTTCGACATCGAAAAAGCGTACGACACGGCATGGAGATTCAGCATTCTTCGTGACCTTCACAGCTTCGGCTTGCGAGGTCACATGCCGATCTTCATCGCGAACTTTTTATCATCTCGTGTTTTTCGAGTCCGTGTCGGTAACACTCTATCGCGGCCTTTCCCCCAAGAACAGGGAGTGCCTCAAGGCTGCGTCCTGAGTGTTACGCTTTTCGCTGTCGAGATCAACTCCATTACACGACAGCTTCCTCCGACTGTAGGCAATGCCCTCTATGTTGATGACTTTAGCATCTTTTGCTCATCGTCCAGCATGAGGGTCATTGAACGACAACTGCAAACTGCCTTGAACAATCTCTCGGTTTGGGCGACGGCCAATGGGTTCCGGTTCTCCCCACAGAAGACCGCTTGTGTGCACTTTTGCCACAAGCGTAATCTTCATCTGGACCCCGAGCTGCGGCTCGGGGGTAACATCATTCCAGTTGTGGCGGAGACCAAGTTTCTCGGTCTCATCTTCGACCGGAAATTGACCTTTTTATCTCATATTCGACATCTCAAGTCCAAGTGCACGCGGGCATTGAACATCATCAAGGTCCTCTCCTCCCTCTCTTGGGAGGGCGGACCGATGTTCTTTGCTCCGCCTTTACCGTGCACTTGTCCGGTCGAAACTGGACTACGGATCCCAGGTGTATGACTCCGCCCGGGATTCGGTGGTGAAAGTGCTGGACCCACTCCATCATCAGGCCCTCCGTGTGTGCACGGGGGCCTTCCGCACTTCACCGGTCCAGAGTCTCTACGTTGAGACCGATGAACCATCTTTATCTATTCGCCGTCAGCAGTTGTCCCTACAGTATGCATCAAAATTGCGATCCCTGACAGGCCATCCCACTTGGGACTGCGTTTTCAGTCCCAGGTGGGAAATGTTATACCAGAATCGGCCGACTGCCATTCGTCCTTTCGGTTTGCGTGTCCGAGGTTACCTGCGAGACATCAACACCAGTCTCGATAGCATCGCACAGTCGACAGCTGAGCCACTTCCACCTTGGCTCGCTGTTTCCCCTTCCTGCGATTTTTCCCTGTGCAGGATGGGGAAGGCCTTTACACCTGACTGTGTGTACCGGCAACTCTTTGCCAGCCATCGTGCTGAGCACCCGGACTTCTTGCCTGTCTTCACAGATAGCTCGAAGTCCGGCACTTTGGTGGGATCAGCCATGGTCTGCTGTGATGTAATCATTGCAGACCAGATCCCACAGCAGTGTTCCATCTTCACTGCTGAGTTGCATGCTATCAGCATTACCTTGGACCATATAGCAGCTAAGCATCATCGTCAGTGTGTGCTTTACACCGACTCGCTTAGCTCGCTACAGGCTTTGATCTCGGTGAGGCATCGGCCTCACCCTGTTCTCTCCAAGATCCGCCAGCAGCTCCATCATCTGGCAGCCACCACCACGATTCTCTTCTGTTGGGTGCCCGGTCATGTCGGAATCAGGGGCAATGATTTGGCAGATTCTGCTGCCAGGTCAGCCACGCCCCTGTCCGACTCTCCGTTGCCGGTTCCATATGTGGATTTCCGGCAGCGTTTCACCATCGAACTCCGGGCACAGTGGCAGAGATCTTGGTCTGAACAGGTTGCTAACAAGCTCTTCGAGATCAAGCCCATTGTCAAACCGTGGCAGTCTTGTTTTCGCAGGAATCGTAAGGACGAAGTTGTCCTTGCTCGGCTCCGCTTAGGTCACTCGTTTTTAACACACTCTTTTCTTCTTAAGGCGGACGCAGTACCTAAGTGCGAGTTTTGTGACACCGTTTTAACTGTGAAGCATATTTTAATTGACTGTGTTTGTTTTAACCTTGAAAGACGTATGTTTTTTAACTTTCACGATTTTACGTCCGAGCCCCTTACACTCGGACATCTTTTATCCGATGATTCACTTTTAACTACTGTTTTCGAATTTTTACGCTTTACCGGATATTATACTCGTTTATGAATTTTCTCTTTTTTAGTGGATTTTTACCTGTTTTTTACATGGGTCCTATACACCCCTTGTAATTGTTGACTTTTTACGTTTTACTGGATATTTTATGCATTTATGAACCTTTTTACTTTGTTACTTTGATTTTACGCTTGTTTCTGTTTTTTACTGGGTCCTATACACCCATTTTATTGTCGATTTTACACGTGTTGTTACTTTTTGTGATTTTTACTTATCTTTTTTTTTGTTCTGGTTATGATTCTGTGTGTTTTTAACTTTGGTTGAGGGTTCCAATGACTTTTATCCATTTATATCTTTTTGTTTGGCGCAATATAGCCCTGTTGCTCTTGCGCCAAAAAAGCCCCAAACAACCAACGTACTCGGTTTTTTTTGCTATAGGAAAGTATCAACTCGAAGTTTTTTTGCTAAAAATTTGAAATTTTTTACAACTAACATAAAAATAAATCATACATAAACAACATGAAATCAAACTCATCTTCACTGCTTCTAATTTCATCATTTGGCTCCATTTTTATAACCACTAAAAACAGACTAAGTTTAAAATAATAATTTTAATTAAATACCTATACTCTACTATGAAGTGCACATAGACAATAAATATATTTACGCATATAATATGTAAAGAGGAAAGATATCTGTTTATAAAACAGTTATTGTTGCCTCTCAGTCACCATTCGAGTTGCTGCATCAAACCAAGTGGTGACTGAGGGTCGCCTCTCGAGTGCAAAGGGTTAAAGAATAAATAAATAAATAAATTTTAAAGTTAAATGCCAGTTACATATTATTTCTGAACCTTACCCCAGTCAACTACAAAAAAAATAGAACCTAATATACTCCCTTGTTTCCATATATCAGTATGTTTACACCCACTCTAATATAATGTCTTCTTATGGATATGTAGTCCCTACTACTATGCACCATACCATATTTAACATTATCTGTAAAGATCGTGATTTAATCTCACCCAAAGTTGGTATATATATATTATTAAAATACAAGATACATAATTCAAAATTTCTCCCCACAATGGATATGTCAGAAAAACTTATTGGCCTTTTCCCCTTTGATCAAAAGAACATACTACCAAGGAAAGAAAACCTAACACTGCCGTAGCACAGACCATTATCCATAATGAATTACCCAACAATGTTAATAATATTAAAATAAAGATTTTGCCCATCTCCCTCCCACTCCAAAATTTTAAATGTCCTACATGGGAAACAATTCTAATACCTAAATTGCCATGTACTCTGTAACATAGACATTTACCCTCTTCCATCACCATGGAAACTTATTTCATGATTATCAGCTCCCTCTCAAAACTGTTTCAGCTGTGTTTGCAAATTGACATCGTGGCATCCTTATAAAAGTCAGCTACACCCTTTCTCACTTGCATACCAGAAGATGTGATAAAACTTTTACATCATGAAACATGTCTAGAACCCATAGTGGAGCAGATGGATTTAACAGTATACCGGTAATATAAAAATAACCTGTCACAATAATTAAGCTTAGGCTACAATTAACTAGTCATAAAAAGGCTTTTTATGACTAGTTAAACTCTATAACACTATATATATAAACCTATGTTTTATATATATAGTGTTATAGAGTTTTTATTGAATTTATAAATATTATTCAAGCAGTTAATTATATCATTTTATTATTATGATATACCATTTTATTTTTAACGTATATCATTTCTAACAAATTAATTCATTTCAGAAATTAGATCAGATATCAAAGCTTAAGGAAGATCAGCAACTTGGTAAGCTACTAGAAAAAAATCAGGTTTGTATTGTATTCACTAATAAAGAATTCTATGAAAAAGAAAATAAAAAATAGTTTTGTCTAGTTCACTTTCCCTTTTCTGCATATTTCTATTTTCCATTATACATTTTGATAAGCAGCAATATTTATAAAGGGAACTGCTGAGAATGCTTTCTAAAAGTATTGACACATTCTGGGGAAACTCATTTAAGATGCTTGTTACTTAATCTTTCCAGTGTCTACGTCTGTATACGTTCGCAGAGTCTGAAGCGGGGGGCCATGTATACGTTTTTAGTACAACAAAAAAACTATTTTTCAAAAATAAAAATTGTCGTTGTAATTTTTATATGTATATTTTTTAAAAATATATAATTCAGGCATGAAAAATAATATTTTGTTTTTTAATTTGATGTATATTTTAGTAAACTACAATATAAATAATTTTATAACGTCATTTGATTGCCATTTCTTAGAAGCACTAAAAGGTATTGCCGATTTGCTTGTTAACATTCCTATTTGCTGAAGCAACCTTCTGATTTAAGCTCACAAGTTTGATTTGAACTATTATCAACAAATTTTTCCTTAAATGTTTGAAAATCTCCTAAAAATTAACAAAAATAACTGCTATTTTTAAAAACGGTAGAATTTGGAAGTAATTGCAAAGTGTGTACCGCCATTTTTTTTTTCATTTCGCATTCCTTTTCTGTTGTAAACCTATTTTAGTATTCCCAAGTATATTTCTGTTGCCAGATGCATTTTTTACTACATGACTCTAAAAAAAGTCCTATTGAAATAAAACTTATTGTCTTTTTTGTTAAATACTTTATTTTCAGAAAATCCAGAATTAAATGCTGATTAATTTGACATATAACATGCCATAATTCCTTTCATTAGTTATTTGGCAAAAAAGTTTGAAAGTTTTTTTTTTTGGCTGAGCATAGGGAGAAAATAGTTTGGCCTCAGGATGGAACCATTTTTTCAGGCTGGACATTGGAAAGGTTAACAACTATGCACAGCTTATGTAATTGTAGCGAAGTTGGGAAATAAAAATATACTAAATAAACAATATACAAACAATGGCTAATGAGTTATGATTACATACCAGATATTGTGTGGGACCTTTTGAATCTTGGAAACTGCTCAACCCTTCCAGGGTCCCTATTAAAAAACTTGTTTACATCCTGCGTCCCAGCTATTTTTTCACTATGATTAGCCAAAAAAAATTAACTTTAAAACTTTTTTGCCAAATAACTAATGAAAGCAATTATGGCATCATCATCGTCATCATCATCCTCAAGCAGCCATGGGTTACGGAGGTCCAACCAGACCATGCAATTTAGTTCTCCAAGCAAGTCTGTCCTGAGCTACATCTACTGCATCTAGCCATTGCACACCAATTCTAATAAGGTCCTGTTTGATATTGTCTGCCCACCGCATTCTAGGTCTCCCCCTTTTTCTGAGGCCTTTAGGCACACTGTTCATAACCCTATTCACCAATCTATAATTATTCATACGGGCAACATGGCCAAACCAGCGGAGTCTCTCTCTGCACAATATGCTGCTTAAAGGAGGTTGAAAAATTGAACCACCTAATGCCCAAGATACTATGTAAACATCTAGAATTAAATGTATCAAGTTTCCTGTTATCTTGTTTACAAAGCATCCAAATTTCACTAATATACCATAAATGACCCTAGAAAGAACCAAACTATTATACAGTCTAATTTTAGTCTTTAGGTGTATACGCCTATTTCTCCACACTCTCCATAGATTCTTAAACGTCCTGGCAGCAATCCCTATTCGTCTGTTAATCTCATGCCGCACATCACCATTATCTGCTACATAGCTCCCAAGATAATTAAACTGTGACACCTGCTCAAGACTGCAACCATTCAGATTACATGAATCACAACCTGCCTAATTTTCATCACTTTAGTTTTCTCTCTGTTTATAACCAAACTTACTCTACTACCAGTTCCATCAACAGCTCGAATGAAACAGTTCATCTCATCAACATCATTTGCCAAAAGGGCTAAATCATCAGCATAATCTAAATCAGAAATTTTCGTATCTCCAGCCCATTTAAGGCCAAAAACTTTCCCTTGAAGTGAATTTCACATAACATAATCAACAACCAAAGAGAAAAGGAGACAAAATGCACCCTTGTCGAACACCAGGAGTAATTCTAAACCAATTGCTACAAGACTTACCAACTCTCACACACGACTGAGTGTTATTATAGAGAGCTTTCATTATGTTAACTAACTTGTCTGGAATACCATATGATCTCACAATCAACCACAAATTATGACTATCAACAGAGTCGAAAGCCTTTTTGAAATCAACAAAGCTAGTAAACAAAGGTTTGTGAAACTAAACATTTCTCAAGAATCTGCCTAAGTGAAAATATCTGATCCACACATCCCCTACCACTTCTGAATCCACATTGCTCACCACGCAATTGCCTGTCAACCAGATTCTTAATTCTATTAAGCACAATCATGGAAAGAACTTTACCTGGAACAGAGAGTAGGCTGATACCCCTATAGTTATCACAGGAACTGCGATCACCTTTTTTGAAAATAGGGATAACAATAGCTCTGGTAAAATCCTTAGGAACCATGCCTTTATCATAAAAGAGATTCAGAATTTCAGTCATCCAAGTGGTAACCGAAACATTTCCACCTCTAAGCATTTCCATAGTAATTTCATCTACCCCTGGGGATTTATGAAGTTTAAGTAGTTAAGTTTAATAGCTTCAAATTGTGTTATAGAGCCAACATTAAAGCCACCAATGCATCTATCATCATTGCAAACAATGGGAGTAGAACTAACCACATTGTTTAGGACATCACTGAAATGCTCAGCACACCTAGCCATGACAGAATCCTCACCTTCTATAACCTTACCTTGTTTATCCTTCAATCCCTGTATACCTGTCCGTTTTCTACCACACAAAACGTTAACTATCTGGTACAACTCTCTGCTGCTGTTCTGTCTAACTGCTTCCTCGGCTTTGTCAGCCAAGCCACCAAGCCAAAGATTCTTATCAGAAGTTAACTGATCCTCTACATATTTATTAAGCTCTCTGTAATGCTTTCTATTATGATTAGTAGGGTATTGATTAAGGACATTCCTGCAGTTTTTTCTTTCCGAAATAAGTTCAAGTGCCTTATCACTCAGATAATTCTGTCTCTTCTGCTCCTTTTTTCCTAAAAGTGTACTGTTAGTGTCCAAAAAAGCCTGTTTAAAATGATCCCATTCTTCCTCAACTTCAGTAGTAAGCATACCATGATTGTCATAACGATTAAGTAACCTATCTTGGTAAGCTTTGGCTATAACTGGGTCTTTCAGAGCTTCAGTATTAAAAGTAAATTTTTTAACCCTAGCACAACACTTTTTAAGTTTAAGTTGCAAGACACTTTTAACAAGGTAATGGTCAGATCCAATTTCAGCTCCCCTATATGGCCTGGTATTCCTAACAGAACTAGCCCATTTGCTGTTAATTAATATATAATCAATCACATTCTTATGCAGCCCATCGGGTGAAACCCATGTGTACTTATATGTCTCGGTGTTTGTAATAAGTGTTAGTTATTCTGAATCCATTGAGTTTACTTACCTGTAGGAGACATTGCCCATTGCCATTGCAGCTACCAATACCAAAAGGGTCTATCACACCTACCCAAAGGTCAGAGTCAGTACTAACTTTTGCATTGAAGTCACCTAGAACAAGGGTAATATCTCCTTTCTTGACAGAATTCAAAATATCCTGAAGTTGTCCGTGAAACCTATCCTCATCGGCATCCTCAGTGGGGGCATAACAGCAGATAACATTCAAGTCTTTAACGCTTGTCTGAAATTTTGCTGTAAGAAACCTTTCATTAATGCACTCATATCCTAGACGAGCATCACTAGCGTGTCTGCTGAGAAGCAGACCCACGCCTTGGTGATGCTTATTGTCCCTTCCTGAAAAGAGAAATTTAAGATAATTTTTAAGAATCTGACCTTTATCTGTCCATCTGGTCTCTTGCAAGCCGAGAATATCTAAACTATAATGGTGGAATTCTTGTGTGAGGACATCAAGAGAAAAAGCTCTGTGCAGAGTCCTCACATTCCAACTACCTATTTCATTTATCCCTTGTGCCATAAAACCCCAAACAACGAACCAAAATTTATATAAGGGTATAAATCTGCATTTTTCCACTGAAAGACTTATTTATGGTATTATTTTCTGACACAGTTTATTAAGTTTTCTTTTTAAATGAAACTTCTTTATGTTGGTTGAATTATACTTCCATATTGCTAATACTCTTTTTTTTTAATCCAGCAAGAGAAAATAAAAAGGGAAGATGAATTCCTAGAAGAATTGAAGCAACTACAGATTTAAAATTCTAAGAAAATGCTGCAATTTTGAAATTTTCAGAATTAACCAGCCCTACTGGTTTTAAATTTCTTGATTTATGCATCTGCAGCAGTATAATGCATTGTAAAAAGAGACATTAGTCTATATAAAATGTTCTGAGTATTTTAAATTTCATAAGCTATAGAAAATGTGAATTTTTATTTTCTTTTAATAAAGTATGCTTCCCTAATGTTTAGGGGAGAGGAAATTTTATTTCAATAATAAACTATAAAAGGAGTATTTTGTCAAGGAAGCATTTCTTAAATGTTTTTATGGTTGAGACTGAAAATATTTTAAATTTTTCTAGTAAAGTCTAATGAATGGTGGTTGAATCCTCTAAATCAGTGGTTCTCAGCCTTTTATGCTTCACGTACCCCCTGGAAATGTGTATGTAACTGGTGTACCCCTTGTATAGATAGATAAAACTATAGTTATAACAATGGGAATAAGAAAAAACGTATATATCAGTGGTTCTCAACCTTTTATGCTTCACGTACCCGCTGGAAATGTGTATGTAACTGGTGTACCCCTTGTATAGATAGATAAAACTATAGTTATAGTATAACAATGGGAATAAAATAAAACATATCAGTGGTTCTCAACCTTTTATGCTTCACGTACCCCCTGGAAATGTGTATGCAACTGGCGTACCCCTTGTATAGATAGATAAAACTATAGTTATAGTATAACAATGGGAATAAAATAAAACATATCAGTGGTTCTCAACCTTTTATGCAACTGGTGTACCCCTTGTATAGATAGATAAAACTGTAGTTAATAGTATAACAATGGGAATAAAATAAAACATATATATCAGTGGTTCTCACCATTTTATGCTTCACGTACCCGCTGGAAATGTGTATGTAACTGGTGTACCCCTTGTATAGATAGATAAAACTATAGTTATAGTATAACAATGGGAATAAAAAAAACGTATATATCAGTGGTTCTCAACCTTTTATTCTTCACGTACCCGCTGGAAATGTGTATGTAACTGGTGTACCCCTTGTATAGATAGATAAACTATAGTTATAGTATAACAATGGGAATAAAACATATCAGTGGTTCTCAACCTTTTATGCTTCACGTACCCCCTGGAAATGTGTATGCAACTGGCGTACCCCTTGTATAGATAGATAAAACTATAGTTATAGTATAACAATGGGAATAAAATAAAATATATCAGTGGTTCTCAACCTTTTATGCTTCACGTACCCCCTGGAAATGTGTATGCAACTGGCGTACCCCTTGTATAGATAGATAAAACTATAGTTATAGTATAACAATGGGAATAAAATAAAACATATATATCAGTGGTTCTCAACCTTTTATGCTTCACGTACCCCATGGAAATGTGTATGTAACTAGCGTACCCCTTGTATAGATAAAACTATAGTTATAGTTTAATAATGGGAATAAAACATATATATATATACACATTAAATTTTGTATTCATAAATTACATATATCGATAACACAAAAAATGACATAAACAATTTAGCAAGTCTTATAAAATTATAAATATTTTACTGGGTACTCAAATCTAGTGACTTTTGAGCTCTCACAGCGCACACCAAAAAATTTTGCCGCATACCCCACGTTGAGAACCCCTACCCTACATGATATACATCTATTACAAAGTATTAACACTTTTCACTAGTAAATAAAATTTGCCACGCAGATCTGACAGAATCCTTTTAATATAAACTATAGAGAAGATCTGTGAAAAATGTAAGTTTTCAGAGGAAAAACAACACAAAAATAACATATCGCCTCTGGCAAATATGGGATGCTCCTTTTCATTTTTGGAATTTTTTGCCCTTTAACATTCGTACTAATGAATGATTTGAAAATGTAATATATTATTAGCCCAATGCAAAGCAAAATTAATTTCTCGTCTATCCCTTAAAATGAAAAAAAAAAAAACTTTTTCTCGGGTTAAGAGGCAAATAAGTTAGTTATTTTGATCTAGTGTATAAAAAAAATTTTAAAAGCTAAGTATTACAGTTTGCTAAGTTTTTAAAAAGTAAAGAACAACCAGTCAATTTAAGCAAGAGTAATTGAATCTATAAGGTCTGTAAATGGTAGCTAGGTAGTCACTGGAAGGAGAGTTATGCACCAATCCCCTGTGATGATGCATAGAACCGGCCAGGCCTAGCACCTAATGTCCGACACCACCACCTCGTGGTGCGGACCATTAGTACCTTTCAAAAGCTATACTGTCTTGTGGAAGTGAACGGAAGGGGAGGGCTGCCAGATTAGTGTGGCCTACTGATCTGGACAACTATGGCTACTTTTCTTTTTTTTTCTACCCTGCTAAGGAGTGGTCAACCACACAGGGTCCTGGTGCTGACCATATAAACCCACTGGACTGGACAGATATATGGCTCTGAGCTTGATTATGGATCCTGATTTTGCTGCACTGGGTGGGCTTCTGTAGAGGGAAAATCTTCCGCTGTGTTTTCTGTTTGTTTGTGGGTTGACAGCCCCAAGTGAATAGATTCGCAGGATATGTTTATCAGCTGGTGGATAATCCTGAGCAGAGGTCATCGCAGGCACCTGAACTCTTTGCTTCTATTGGCATCGTCAAATTCTACATTGGAGGAAGTCTTCCAGTGTAGATGGCTTCAGCCTTTAGTGGTGGGGAAAGGGTCTTTGCCCCATGTCTGCGATTAGCGGGCTGTTTGATATTGTCGGCATTCCTTCTCTCAATAAACATAGTTTCTTTGAACATCCTACTAACTATTTTCTCTCCATAGGTAGTTGGAATGTGAGGACTCTGCACAGAGCTTTTTCTCTTGATGTCCTCACACAAGAATTCCACCATTATAATTTAGATATTCTCGGCTTCAAGAGACCAGATGGACAGATAAAGGTCAGATTCTTAAAAATAATCTTAAATTTCTCTTTTCAGGGAGGGACGACAAAATAAGCATCACCAAGGCGTGGGTCTGCTTCTCAGCAGACACGCTAGTGATGCTCTTCTAGGATATGAGTGCATTAATGAAAGGTTTCTTACAGCAAAATTTCAGACAAGCGTTAAAGACTTGAATGTTATCTGCTGTTATGCCTCCACTGAGGATGAGAAGGATAGGTTTTATGGACAACTTCAGGATATTTTGAATTCTGTCAAGAAAGGAGATATTACCCTTGTTCTTGGTGACTTCAATGCCAAAGTTGGTACTGACTCTGACCTTTGGGGAGGAGTAATAGGCCCTTTTGGTATTGGTAGCTGCAATGGGCAACGTCTCCTACAGGTAAGTAAACTCAATGGATTCAGAATAACCAACACTTATTACAAACACCGCGACATACATAAGTACACATGGGTTTCACCTGATGGGCTGCATAAGAATATGATTGATTACATATTAATTAACAGCAAATGGGCCAGTTGTTAGGAATACCAGGCCATATAGGGGAGCTGAAATTGGATCTGACCATTACATTGTTAAAAGTGTCTTGCAACTTAAACATAAAAAGTGTTGTGCTAGGGTTAAAAAATTTACTTTTAATACTGAAGCTCTGAAAGATCCAGTTATAGCCAAAGCTTACCATGATAGGTTACTTAGTCATGACAGTCATGGTATGCTTACTACTGAAGTTGAGAATGGGATCATTTTAAACAGGCTTTTTTGGACACTAACAGTACTCTTTTAGGAAAAAAGGAGCAGAAGAGACAGAATTATCTGAGTGATAAGGCACTTCAGCTTATTTCGGAAAGAAAGAACTGCAGGAATGTCCTTAATCAATACCCTACTAGTCCTAATAGAAAGCATTGCAGAGAGCTTAATAAACGTGTAAAGGATCAGTAGGCTACTGATAAGAATCTTTGGCTTGATGGTTTGGCTGACAAAGCCGAGGAAGCAGTTAGACAGCACAACAGCAGAGAGCTGTACCAGATAGTTAACGTTTTGTGTGGTATAAAACGGACAGGCATTCAGGGATTGAAGGATAAACAAGATAAGGTTATAGAAGGGGAGGATTCTGTCATGGCTAGGTGGGCTGAGCATTTCAGTGATGTTCTAAACAATAGTTAGCTCTACTCCCATTGTTTGCAATGATGATAGATGCATTGGTGGCTTTAATGTTGGCCCTATAACACAATCTGAAGTTATTTTGGCTGTTTCTAAACTTAAACTACATAAATCCCCAGGGGTAGATGAAATTACTACGGAAATGCTTAGAGCTGGGAATGTTTCTGTTACCACTTGGATGACTGAATTTTTGAATATCTTTTATGATAAAGGCATGGTTCCTAAGGATTTTACCAGAGCTATTGTTATCCCTATTTTCAAAAAGGGTGATCACAGTTCTTGTGATAACTATAGGGGTAATAGCCTACTCTCTGTTCCAGGTAAAGTTCTTTCCATGATTGTGCTTAATAGAATTAAGAATCTGGTTGACAATCAATTGCGTGATGAGCAATGTGGATTCAGAAGTGGTAGAGATGTGTGGATCAGATTTTTTCACTGAGGCAGATTCTTGAGAAATGTTTAGAGTTTCAGAAACCTCTGGTTGCTAGATTTGTTGATTTCAAAAAGGCTTTCGACTTGTTGATCGGCATAATTTGTGGTTGATTGTGAGATCATATGGTATACCTGACAAGTTAGTTAACATAATGAAAGCTCTCTATAATAACACTGAGTCGTGTGTGAGAGTTCGTCTGGCTTGTAGCAATTGGTTTAGCATTACTTCTGGTGTTCGACAAGGGTGCATTTTGTCTCCTTTTCTCTTTAGCTTGGTTATTGATTATGTTATGTGAAATTCACTTCGAGGGAAAGATTTTGGCCTTAAATGGGCTGGGGATACGAAAATTTCTGATTTAGATTATGCTGATGATTTAGCCCTTTTGGCAAATGATGTTGATGAGATGAACTCTTTCATTCGAGCTGTTGATGAAACTGGTAGTAGAGTAGGTTTGGTTATAAACAGAGAAAACTAAAGTGATGAAAATTGGTCAGGCAGGCTGTGATTCAGTTAATCTGAATGGTTGCAGTCTTGAGCAGGTGTCACAGTTTAATTATCTTGGGAGCTATGTAGCAGATAATGGTGATGTGCGGCATGAATTAACAGACGAATAGGGATTGCTGCCGGGACTTTTAAGAATCTATGAGAGTGTGGAGAAATAGGCGTATACACCTAAAGACTAAAATTAGACTGTATAATAGTTTGGTTCTTTCTAGGGTTAGTTATGGTAGTGAAACTTGGACACTTTGTAAACAAGATAACAAGAAACTAGATGCTTTTGATTCCAGATGCTTACGCAGTATCTTGGGCATTAGGTGGTTCAACTTTGTAACTAATGATGAGGTTAGGCAAAGGAGTTTGCAACCTCCTTTAAGCAGCATATTGTGCAGAGAGAGACTCCGTTGGTTTGGCCATGTTGCCCGTATGAATAATTATAGACTGGCGAATAGGGTTATGAACAGTGTGCCTAAAGGCCTCAGAAAGAAGGGGAGTCCTAGGATGCGGTGGGCAGACAACAGGACCTTGTTAGAATTGGTGTGCAGTGGCCAGATGCAGTAGATGTAGCTCAGGATAGACTTGCTTGGAGAACTAAATTGCACGGTCTGGTTGGACCTCCGTAGCCCATGGCTGCTTGAGGATGATGATGATGATGATGAATTGAAACACAAACATAAATTGCGTTTCTATTAGTAATCTGGATATCTGTTCATGATCAACATATTTGACCATAAGAATTTCGAATATTTTTACCTTTACAATTACTTCAAGTTTTACATTTTCTACATTTAACCCCCTTTATGTAAATTAAAGTTTTTTGGAGCGTTTCAACACTATGAATCATATTTTGTTAGTACATATTGAACCCGGAATTTTTCATTACTCAAAACAAAAAATTTGAGTTTACCCACCCCGCTGAGGGTGAAGGAACAAATTGTTGCTGCCAATGTAAAAATTCTTATTAGCACATTTCATAACTAAAATATCAAATTTCTAGCCCAAATTTATCATTTTCAATATTGACTTCATCATTATCCTCAAGCAGCCATGGATATTCAACCAGATTGTACAATTTAGTCCTCCAAACACATCTGTCCTGAGCTACGTATGATGCAGCATCTGACCACTGTAGTCTAATTCTAACAAAGTCCTGTTTGATATTGTCTGCCCACTGCATCCTAGGTCTCTCCCTCTTTCTGAGGCCTCTAAGCACACTGTTCATAACCCTATTTGCTAATCTATATGCATACAGGCAACATGGCCAAACCCAGCAATCTCTGCACAATATGCTGCTCAAATGAGATTGCAGACTCCTTTCCCAAACCTCATCATTACTTACAAAGTTAAACCATCTAATGCCCAAGATACTGTGTAAGCATCTAGAATCAAAAGCATCAAGTTTCGTATTGTTTACAAAGGGTCCAGGTTTCACTACCATAACTAACTCTAGAAAGGCAAATTGTTATATACTCAAATTTTAGTCTTTAGTGTATACCCCTATTTCTCCTACACTCTATAGATTCTTAAAAGTCCCACAGCAATCCCTATTCTTCTGTTTTTCATGTCGCACATCACCAGTATCTGTACTTAGCACACAAGATAACACACTAGCTGAAAAGTGCAACCATTCACATTAAATGAATCACAATCTGCTTCATTTTCATCACTTTTCTGTCTATCACCAAACCTACTCTACTACCAGTCGCATTAACGGCTCTAATGAAAGAGTTCATCTCGTCAACATCATTTGTCAAAAAGACTAAATCGGCAGCATAATCTAAATCAGAAATTCTCATATCTATTTAATCTTAAAATCTTTCTCTTGCAGTTAATTTCGCATAGTAAAATCAATAACTGAAGAGGAAAGGAAACAAAAATGCACACTTGTCAAACACCAGAAGCAATGCTAAACCTATTGCTACAAGTCTTACCAACTCGCACACATGAATGTGTGCTATTATAGAGTGCTCTCATATTTAGTATGCCAAAGGATCTCACGATCAACCACAAATTTTGAAGTCAATAGAGTCAAAAGCCTTTTTGAAATCTACAAAGCTAGTAGCCATAGGTTTCTGAAACTAAACATGTCTCAAGAATCTTCCTAAGCAAGAAATCTTATCTACACATCCCCTACCACTTCTGAATACACACTGTTCATTACGCAATTGTCCGGCAAACAGATTCTTAACAGAATTGGTTTTTTGATTGAGTAATTAGTACATAATTCAAATGGGGATTTTGTGCAGGTTTAGAAAATGCCAAAATAACTTCAGGCTATGATATAGGGCAACATTAAAGTCAGAAATGCATCTATCATCATTACAAACAATGGGAGTAGAACTAACCATATTGTTAAAAACATCTGCAACGCTCAGTCCACCTAGCCATGACAGACTCTTCACCGCACAAAACATCTGGTACAGCTCTAATACTACTGTGCTGTCTAACTGCTTCCTCGGCTTTGTTAGCCAAGCCATCAAACCAAAGATTCTTGGCAGCTAACTGATCCTTTACACATTTATTAAGCGCTCTGTAATGCTTTCTATTAGAACTAGTAGGGTATTGATTAAGGAATTCTTGCAGTTCTTTCTGAAATCTAAAGTGCCTTTTCGCTCAAATAATTTTACCTCCTCTGCCCCTTTTTCTCTAAAAGATTACTGTTGGTTTCAAGAGATGCCTGTTTAAAACAGTCCCATTCTTCCTCAACTTCAGTAGTAAGCCAACCATTGCTCATAATAACTAAATAACATCATGGTAAGCTTTAGCTATAACTGGGTCAGCTATAACAGTGTTAAAGGGGCTTTAGCTATAACAGTGTTAAAGGTAACTTTTTTAACCTTAGCACAACACTTAAGTTTAAGTTGCAAAACACTTTTAACAAAGTAATGGTCAGATCCAATTTCAGTTCTCCTATATGACCTATATTCAGGGTTCAAAAAGAAACTGCAAATTTCAATGGGATATGGGGAACACCAAGACAAACCTTTTTAGTCTATGAATGTATGTCTGCTGACGTAACCCTTCGGGGCGCATTCTAGCTTGAGATGCGAATGCGCCATTCAACCCAAAACAACCAAAGTAACCCTTTGGTGTTAGAGAGCGCTGTTTTGCAGCATTGCAGTTGGCTAGAAGGGTGAAGTGGGAACGCAGAACGGACGTTTGCCGTTGGCATTCGTATATCAGACACATTATATGTAACATGGAGTGTTTTACGATTCTTCCCTATCTGCCATTGAAATTTGTACAGAAAGTTTTGAAACACTCCTATATTCAATCGTTCTTATGCAGCCCAACTGGTGAAACCTATGTGTACTTATGTATGTTGCTGTATTTCTAATACGTGTTACTCTCGAACCATTAAGTTTACTTACCTGTAGGAGATGTTGCCCATTGCAGGTAACAAATACCAAAGGATACTATTACCCTTCCCCAATGGTAAGAGCCAGAACCCTTTAGAATTGAAGTCGCCTAGAACAAAGGAAATATCTCCCGACAGAATTCAAAATAACAAGAAGTTGACCATAAAACCTAGAAGTAAGTAATTAAAAGAATGGAGGGTGGGCAGTCACGTCCTACAGTTTATAGGGAGTTTCATATAGGTCTTTAACGGTGAGTTCATTTCAAAACGCGGTTTGTGACATTGAATACTGTGTTTATAATTATCTGTGCTGCATTATCGAGATTTATTCTGTACTTTAACATTGTGCCTTAGAAATTTTTAATAAATCTGTTCTTTAAAGGATTTATTGTGCAAAATAAAAAAAATTGCCCGATGCTTCTGTCAGTGTTGCTTGAAAATTTGAGGAAATCAGATGTTAAATGTTATCTGTAAAGTGACAGGCATTACATAACTTCATATCTGTGAACAGTTTCTGTAAATTTAGTAATATAAAGTTTAGTTATTGTATAAGCTATTTCTTTCAGGGTGGGGGAGGAAATTTTGCATTATATGAAATTGAATTATTTTGTGAATTTTATCAATGTGGTCAATCTGATATGATAACCACACTGATAAAATGATATGCTGTTTCGCTTGTCGAATTCATTTCCTGATAAATGTTACCAAAGTAATATAGAGAATAAAATACTTCCCCCATGAGAACGATCATCTTGCATTCCTTTCTTTTGTTGTTTTGTGCTGTGGTAATGGGTAAGAGAGCACCGCATACTTCGGGTATAAGATATTCCAAAGGTTTGCTCAGCAAACCCCACAGAAAAGCATAAACAATATTATAATATCGACAACTAGAAAGAAACCTCATGGTGAGAATTAGACTCATGGTGAGAATTAGACGCTCTTTTGGTGGAATTGCTTAACGCATTTTCGTGTTCTTTTTTCAGCTGGTCATTTACTAAACTCAATAACGACTTGAGTGTGAATCAGTAGCACCCTTCATACATTCTCAAATAAATTTTAAAGTTGTCTTGAAAAAAAAATATGTCAAAATTCCTACTAGGTTGACTCCATTTTGGGCTGGAAACACATTTTTTACCAACGAGAAGTAGCAAAAATAATTAATAAAATTATTTGTTGAAAGCAGTAGGAAACACAAGGAAAGCAGTACACCTAAATTGTATGGTACAAATAATCTCAAAGCAGTACGAAGGTCACTTTAGTTAACACATAACAAAGACTCGTGTCTTTGTGATAAAGGTTTTATGCAGAGAGGTAACCAATATTGACACTGGATCACAAGCGAAAAAGCAAAGCATATTTCCTATACTTGGCAGAAAACATTTTAAAGTAGAAGTTAATAGCAGGTACACATATAGTAGACACAAAAGGAAACAGGACATATAAACATTCAAGACTTGTTGAAAACGTATTGGCCTACAAATATATACTATGTTTACATTAGATAACATATTTTAGTGAAAAATATGATACATTTGGATAAAAAAGTTCTGCTGATGAGTGGATAATTCTGCGTATTTACCATTGCAAAAGCTCATGTTATGATTTTTATGATAGATCCTTTCCTGAGAGATGTACACTATGAAAGAGTTTGCTCACACACACAAAGGTTCAGATATGTGAAATTTGTGGTAAAACATTTTCATTCAAAACTTCCTTATTTTTCCTCTACTTGCACATGCTAAAGGAAAAGCATTATATTTGTGAAGTTTGTGCTAAATCATTTGCAAATATTCTTTAGGCTGACATTTGCTTACGTGTAATAAACTTCAAGTAAAATATATATACCCAGGTACACCTTCACAATCTTTGAGTGTGAGTCAGTAAATTTCAAATTTCCAAAGGAAATACGCCGATAAGACAATGGAATGAAATGTTCATTTTCTGCTATCTTCATGTAACGGCTGAATAATAATTTCTATAACTCATCACTTTAATAAGGCCTGGAATCCTGTAGCATAAAAGGATTTGGATGTCACCATATCCAAAGTTGGAGAGCCATATCTACATCATCCTTTGTATAGCTTCTGCTACTAAGACTCGGTGGTCTGAAAAAAATAGAAATCCTCAGGACCATAAGTCCAGTTGTAAAAGAGATTCGCAAAAACTTCCCACCACACGGATGCAATAGTTTCTTGAGCTGTGTATGCACTAAGTGGTTTTGCATTAATCTGTAAAAGATGAATATTATGAATCAGTAGCCCAGACTGTTTTCTATGAATTGCATTCTTAACTCTCCCCACAAGGGTAGGTTACATCATGGTTGGTCAGACAAATAAATTTTCGTGCTCAACTGAACCCATTGTTAAAACCGTAGCAATTTCGTTTATTTCAAATAATTTAGTTTTCATTAAAATTATAAGCACAGTCTTTGACTCAAACACATTTAATGATAATTTTTGTTGAAATGGCAGAAAGTTTATGTTCACTTGCAAAAAAGGGTATATTGGCATAAACACATTTTATGTTTCGTAAAGAAAAAAGTATGCCTTTCATATATACGAGTAAACAACTTTTATTATATATTTACTGTTTTACATTAAAAATTTATGCATTTTTTTTATATGTTTATAATATTTCCTATATAGACGTATGTTATATACTATTTTGTAATTTCCGAATTACAGGAACTCTAGTTAATTCGAAATTTGCGAAAACAATAGAACACTCTATTGAATAAAAACTCAAATGCAAAATACAAAAGCTTTCATTGTTTTGCGTATTCCCTAGCATAATGTGTTGGATGATGTCACCGAATTTTCACGAGATATACCACTGATACCAGATATACCAGTGACAGGTACCTACTGTCACTGGTATATCTCGTCTCCCCAAAAAAGATCAGTGTGCCATAGAAAATTCCGGACAGAACCTAAAATATATTCCTTTATTTATTTACTAAAACCAACGATAACAAAAAGATATAAACGACAATCTCCGACCACCCATAGGACAGACTGCACACTCTGTCGTCGAAATGAAACAGTTTTGAGGCACGAGATGCAATATCCAATCAGCTGTGAGGAGGCAAAGCAAAACCATGTAGAAATAGGATATTGTTGAAGTGTACTCGATTTAACTACATACATACATGTCGATATGTATAGCAGTGTTTCCCAACCTGTGGTCAATTGTGATATAGAACTGCGGTGCAAATAATATAAAATATTTCATCTTTAATCTAATCTCAACCACCGCTGCTGACTACTGAGCATAGAGAAGACAAAGTTGGAACCGAAAGGCGAACTGCTGCATGTGAGTGTAGGGAGACCAATCAAAATACGACAACACATCTATCACGTGATAATGTTGGTTAACATCCAGTCCGTCTTGCAAATGAATAGATTTTAGTTATTGTGGATGGTTTTAGTAGGGACTCTTTTTTACATGCAATTTTTCATCCCTTCCATTGAAAATGAGCAAGCAAATTAAACTGTTGGATATTTTAAAAAGAAAACATGGTGATGACAATGAAAGATGTCAAACCGGGCCAAGTGGTTTGAAGTTGAGAGTGTATATATATAGTGTTGAGAGGCCCTATATAGGTAGAGGTTGGCCATCTCAAAATTGAGCGCCATGTTTTGTCGTCATTCATATTGTTTGGCGTGCAAAGCTGAATGGTGCTGCACGGATACTTATGGATTCCGGAAAAAGGAAAGCTAATATTTGATACAGATTTCCGTGTTCATGATTGGAAGCACTTTAGAAAACAGTTAAAAGGGAAAAGATAATTTTAGGACTTTTTTTAAAAAAAAAAGGTAATTTCGCTTTGTTGTCTATCCGTCTGTAGACATAGAAATTTTTTGTTTATGCAGAAAAATAAAAAAATTTTTTGTGGTGGATAAGTATTTATCAAATATTACAATTTGTAGTTTTCTAATCTCCCAAAAGTTATAACTATGCCCTCTAACGGTGGAAAAAGTTGAATATTCCAAAATATCAAACGAATATTCCAAACGATGTAGTTACGTTAAAAGTTTGAAATTTTGGTTTTGAAATGTGAAGGTTACGAAGTTACATTGGGTACAATCACTTGACCTTTAAACCCATGGAGGGGAGGGGGTGCAACTTTTTTTAACAGAAAATTGTGTGTTTTTAAAGATAAATTAAAAATTCTTTTTGGGTTCGACAGGCATTGATGAAATATTAAAATTTGCATCTTCTGAATCTCCAAAAAGCTATAATTGCTCCTTGTAACGGTGAAAAGAAATCAAGAAATTGCAAAATTTAAAACGAATATTGCAAAGGATGTAGTTAAGCTAGAAATTTGAAATTTTGGTCGTGGAATGTGACAGTCTTGAAGATTCCATTGACAACAGTGAGTTGACCCCTACGTCCAAGGTAGGACACGAAGCGTTTTTGTTTTAAGAGATAACTGAAAATCTTTTTTTAGTTGGTACTAACGAAATATAATTCGCATTTTCAACTGTAGTTTTAATTTATATCATTATAGATCACTAAATACCCAAATGGCAAAACTTTTAACGAATGTTCCAAGCGATCTCTTTATGGTAGAAATTTCGGCGTCTAGAATTCTGTTATGGTAGAAACTCCACTGACAGCGATGATATGTCCACTATTTTCAGAGGAGCGAGAGAAAAGCAAGTTTTTAAATTTAAGAACTAAAAGACAAATACTTTTTATGTTTTATAATTACTAATAAAATACTACTATGTGCATTTCCCCCATCATACATTAAAAAATAAACAAATACCCCTCAAGCAGCTGCTTGTACAGAGGTCTGACAGGAGCCTGTCAATTTGTACGCCACAGTAGAAGGTCCATGAGGATGGCGAGACCTCAGCAGAAAAACAACACAAACAACCAAAATTAAAACTCTTAAGGAGTGAAAAGTAGGCAAAGGAAGAACTTCATTCTCTTTGAAAACGAGATTCCCATATGAGCCAGAGGCGATATGTGCTCTTCTAGTTATTTTACACATTCAGTACCCTTTGGCAGTGAAAATTGCAACTACTGCTAATTGGTAAAAATAAACTATTAATATTTTATTAGTATCTATAAACACAAAAATTTTTTTTATTTATCTCTTAAGACAGAGCAGCTGCATTTTACCAACACCCCCCCCCCCCCACACACACACACACTTGCTACAACGGGACAAATTATTGCTGTTAGTGTAAACTACTTGGCTATTACACTCTCTGACCAAAAATTCAAATATCTATCATAAATAGATCGTTTGCAACATTTGTTTAAAGATCTAGTATTTCCAGCTTTTTCAACCGCTAGAGGCCGCCTTTCAAAATTTAATTTACCACCTTTAGTATTTTCTAACAATGGAAATTCCAACTGATGGGGATTCGAAAAATGTAAATATTAATATTTTGTTAGTACCTCTAAACCTACCTCCCCCAAAAAAAGATTGTTTCGTTTATCTCTTAAAATAAAAAAGTTTCATTTCGCACCTCCTTTTGTCTAAGAAGGTAAGGCCTTGTTGCCGATGTAAACCTTCTGTATTGCCGATGTAAACCTTCCATAACACTGTACTACCAAAATTTTGGATTTCTAGTGTAAATACTTTGCTTGCAATATTCTTTTGAAATTTTAGCATCCTCCATTGTTTTTCACCACTAGATGGCGCTATTCAAGCTATTGGAAGATTTCAAAATTACAAATCACAATATTTCTTTTTAGTCTATCCAACCCAAAAAGAATTTTTCATTTATCTCTAAGAGTGAAAAAGTTGATTTTCTATAGACGTGGAAAGACGTGGAAAGACAGACGAACAAATTGTCATAAGCAGACAACAAAGTGGAACCATTAGCTCGTTTTTCAAGCAAACCTTAAAAGAGATTATTTTTTGGTTTTCAATTTGCTCCTTTGACTTAAAAAAAACTTTAAAGCTATTGGAAGATTTCAAAACCACCTTTGCAGCAGATTGCCGTCTTCTGACGGAGTTTCTCGGAAAAAATATTCATTAATTTATTTCTATGAGTGAAATTTTTACACCCAACTGCAGCTCAGTAAGGCATTGATAAAATATGGAAGCTTTTATAGACAAAAAAAAAGCGGCAAAAATGTATAAAATTGTAAAAACTGAGAAATTTTAACTAGGTACACGCACTAACTCATAGGCTTTCGTCTCACGGTACGACAAAACATGGCGCCCATAAACTATATGACTCAATCAACCAATGACAGTCAATTACCGAGATGGCCAGCAGATTACCTTAATGGGCACAAACATATGACCGTGCTATGTTTCACTTGTTGTTTCGGCGAAATTCATTTTTATCTCCAACGTATCCACGGGTCAAAATATTTGCCTTTTATAACATGAGTATAGTAGGAAGAAAAGAAATTTCTTGCGATATCTTAAAAATTCAAATCGTAATCGTGTAATAGTTGCTTTCCAGTGAAGAAGCGTGCTATCAGTGCGAAAGTTAATTAACAGTTAATTAAACGATGAATAAATCTTCGTGTGACTTTCTTACTATATAGATTAAAAGCCAATCCTCGTAGAACTTAGGTAATTAAATTTTCTTTCTTTAATTTTAGTATTTATAATGTCAGTGGCGGCTCGTTACTGGTAGGGCCAGTAAATATATATAGCAGTGAACTCGTAAGTAGAAAACGTGGGATGAATTAAAAATTAAATCGAGGGAGGTGGCGACAAATACATGAGATCTGAAATTTCATATAAGGGTACTTCTGCAGTTTAAATCGCTCAGCTCGCTAGATTGCGCCAACGTCCTTCAAAAGGAGGACATGTCCTCCCAGAATTTTTAAAAAACACGAAACATTCTTTATGCAAAAACTCGTGTTTCAAACTAAAACCCCCTTTTTTTAATTTCTTGAACCCATAACTATAATATCATTTACTGTTAACTGTGAACTAATTTACTGTGAATGCTAAATTAATCATGTTTAATGCTGTAAAATTTACTATTTCCTGTAGTCTCAATATGTGCAATTTACATGCCTGATTGGAAAAGTATGAGTTTTAGACAACTGCCGAAAATTTTGCATCTGCCCACAGATAGACAGAGCTATGAAAGTTGAAAGCAGTTTTTTGCAACATAAAAGATTCATAGTTTATAGGAGCCTTCTCATACAAGAGCATGCCCTCACTGCTGACCAATACCTCAGTCAGAGTTCATAGAAACAGAAAGTTTACCTTGCACGACAGCAGATAATTACTAACATTATACCGCTTACAACATAACTCTTGATTGCTTATCAAATAGGAATAAAAATCATCAATCATATATTTTTAAATATATTTAGTGGCAGTAGTAGTAACAAACCCAAACAAATGTAAAAAAATTAAATTACCGCAAAAAAAACCTCGTAACCGTCAATTACAGAATAAAAGCTCATAAAAGTGCCAAATCCAACAAAAAATAAAACAATTGCCTTCCTACATACAGTAAACCACTTCCACCATTCCCCCTCCCCTCTTTTCAAAACACAATACACCGCCGACCGAATTATAAAAAAAGCCCCAAGACTAAATAATGTCCTCCAAGACAACACAAACCAATAAACATGAAAATCGGAAACAGTGCACCGCCGACCAAATTATAAAACAGCCCCAAAACTAAATAATGTCCTCCAAGACAACACAAACCAAAAAACATGAAAATCAGAAACAGTGCACCGCCGACCGAATTATAAAAAAGCACCAAAACTAAATAATGTCCTCCAAGACAACACAAACCAAAAAACATGAAATCGGAAGCAGTGCACCGCCGATCGAATTATAAAAAAAAGCCCCAAAAGAAAAATCTGACAAAAAAAAACATCTTACAGCTCAAATAACCCTCCCCTAAATTACATTGTCATTTTACCTCTGAGCCTCCACTTTTTTCCCACACCATGGGCTAAATGGCGAGATCACATGAACCCCGAAGGCTCACAGAAGGTACGGGACCCACTAGAACAGCTGTTGGGAGACAGTTACTTCCTGTCAAGGCCATCCAGCGTGTTCTTTAACGTACACAGAGTATAACTCTCCCACACACAGGGCCACGGCTTAACATCCTAACCGACTGATGGCAGCCTTTCCAAGCCCATCGGTGTCCCCTACTAACTATGAGACGAGTTTGAAAATTTGCTGAGATAAATCTAAACGCTCACATAGCTTGAACCTTGGAACTACAGATTACAAGCCTGGCGCACTACGGGCTCCGCCACTCTCACCCCACCACTAAATTTTTCATTCTTTCCTGACTCCATCAAAAACTGCCGTTTTTTCACACTCCGACAATTCTACAATACCCAGAATTACTACATCAAAAAGTCGCCAGACGCTTCCACATATTAACGATAAATCATATAACTAAATTTAAAAGACTCCTAAATATACAACAAAATTAATAAATCACTATACAGTAATACATTAATAATTACCATACTACACGTAACTACTAAAAAACATTCAATTCACCCAAAACTATTCTAACGAAATACATGTGTTCTTTACTATCGCCATTTTCAATCCCACACGCAAAAGCTTCATTCTTTCCCTCAAGCATACTCCTCCACTACATGGGCCCCTAAATATCTTTAATAACTAATTATAAACCATATCCTAACTAATTTTCAAAAAAAAAAAAGCTAGAACATATTAATTATTCGTATCCTACCTATCACTGAACACCCCCCATATTAAATATATAATACACACGAACTTACCTCTAACCATATAGGTATGTTATCCAAAGAAGTCAAGAAAAAATCTCGGAAAAAAACAAACGTAATTTCACACTCTTGTCAAATCACACACATAACACGTGACTCCACATTACCCACCCAAAAGAAACAAATCAAAGAGCCATAGGCCACCAACAACCAACAGTTACGTTTCTACGTCATACTTTACAAATCGACATCATACTTTATACTTCGACGTCACACGCCACTTGAGCAATGCCATCTATCGGCTGAGGACCGTAAAAACTACACTGGCCTATTTAGTAAGTTTTATGTCATTTTCTGACTCAACTGTTAGTTGGTGCTTGAAATAAAGCATAGTAGGAAAAGGAAACTTATTTTATTTCACAAATTAAAAGCATGTCCTTCTTTGTCCCCCATTTTTCTTTTATTGTTCTCCTTTTAGAACACTGGCATGTGGTAATCCTAGGCATAATGGAATGTTACTAAAATTTGTAAAGTAACAAGTGAAAGAGAGCAATATATCAGCCCTTAGTGTGTTTTTACCACGGCCGGATTTAGTATAAGCTAACTAAGCTACAGATTAAGGCCTCACAACATAAGGGGCCACAAAGAAATGTATTTTAAGTTTTATTATGTCAGGCAAATGTTTTATGCATTTAGTCCCATGGACGAGTGGTTAGCATGCTGGGCTAGTGATCTAAGGGACCTGGGTTCAAGCCCTGGGTAAGGCATGGATGTATGTATTGTTTTTCTGCTGAGGTCCTGCCATCCTCTCAGACCTTCTACTATGGCATATAAACTGACAGGCTCCTGTCAGACCTCTGTGGTCCAGCAGCTGTTTGAGGGGATATTATTTATTGTGTGTATCTTAGCTTTACACAGTCATCATTATATGCCAATTCTGGTGTAATATTTTCATGCATATTTCATAATCTTCCCTTCAATCAGAATAATATATATATTTTGGCTTTTGAATTTTTAGGGCCTCTGATTTTTTTTTTTTTTTTCAAATTGTTGCAGGGACTTATAATTAACATCCGTTTTATGTCCCAATTTGGAACATATTTTTTTTCGCATGTCAATAAGAGAACAATTCATTTTTGTGTCATAGTCTCAATGTATATGACAGAAACTACCATGCCCAGGACTCGAACCCATATCTTTCCCCACAAGCCACCGAGGTGGCTAGGGCTCTTAAACACTCTAGCGTCATCATCATCATCCTCAAGCAGCCATGGGCTACGGAGGTACAACCAGACCATGCAGTTTAATTCTCCAAGCATATCTGTCCTGAGCTACATCTGCTGCATCCGGCCACTGCACACCAATTCTAACAAGATCCTATTTGACATTGTCTGCCCACCGCATCCTAGGTCTCCCCCTCTTTCTGAGGCCTCTAGGCACACTGTTCATAACCCTATTTGCCAATCTATAATTATCCACATGGGCAACATGGCCAACCCAGTGGAGTCTCTCTCTGCACAATATGCTGCTTAAAGGAGGTTGCTGCTTAAATATGCTGCTTAAAGGACCTCATCATTAGTTACAAAGCTGAACCACCTAATGCCCAAGATACTGCGTAAGCATCTAGAATCAAAAGCATCTAATTTCCTGTTATCTTGTTTACACAACATCTAAGTTTCACTACCATAACTAACCTTGGAAAGAACCAAACTATTATAAAATCTAATTTTAGTCTTTAGGTGTATATGCCTATTTCTCCACACTCTCCTTAGATTCTTAAAAGTCCCGGCAACAATCCCTATTCATCTGTTAATCTCATGCCACACATCACCATTATCTGTTACATAGCTTCCAAGGTAATTAAACTGTGACACCTGCTCAAGACTGCAACCATTCAGATTAACTGAATCACAATCTGCCCGACCAATTTTCATCACTTTAGTTTTCTCTCTGTTTATAACCAAACCTACTCTACTACCATTTCCATCAACATCTCGATTGAAAGAGTTCATCTCATCAACATCATTTGTCAAAAGGACTAAATCATCAGCATAAACTAAATCAGAAATTTTAAATTCACCAGACCATTTAAGGCCAAAATCTTTTCCTTGCAATGAATTTCACATAACATAATCAATAACCAAACTAAAGAGAAAAGGAGACAAAATGCACCCTTGTCGAATGCCAGAAGTAATGCTAAACCAATTGCTACAAGACTTACCAACTCTCACACACGACTCAATGTTATTATAGAGAGCTTTCATTATGTTAACTAACTTGTCTGGTATACCATATGATCGCACAATCAGCCACAAATTATCTCGATTGATAGAGTCAAAAGCCTTTTTTTTTTGAAATCAACACAGCTAGCAACCAAATGTTTCTGAAACTCTAAACATTTCTCAAGAATCTGTCAAGTAAATAAATCAGCACTTTAGCGTTGATTTAAATTTTAGAGGAAAAATTGTTTTGAGCCGGGTGGGATACAAACCCACGACCTCCTGATAACATGTCAGGTGCTCTGGACCACTGCTTTCATTATTTATTATCTGCATACTTGTAATACATACTTTCATCTATTCTCATATATAAATGCCGCTTGTGGCTAAAAAATTGTCTGAACAGCGCCTATATGAAACATAAAAGGAATGTTCATAGCGCTAATTAGAGGAGATCTTGATTAGTAGCTCAGTGGTCCAGAGCAGCTGACATGTTATTAGGAGATCGTGAGTTCGTATCCCACCCAGCTCGAGACAATTTTTCCTCTAAAATTTAAATCGACGCTAAAGTGCTGATTTATTTACGCAATTGACTGTCAACCAGATTCCCAATTCTATTAGGCACAATCATGGAAAGAACTTTACTTGAAACAGAAAGTAGGCTGATATAGTTATTGTTATATCATAAGAACTGCAATCACCTTCTTTAAAAATAGGAATCATAATAGCTATGGTAAAATCTTTAGGAACCATGCCTTTATCATAAAAGATATTCAAAATTTCAGTCATCCAAGTGGTAACTGAAACATTCCCAGCTCTAAGCATTTCCATAGTAATTTCATCTACCACTGGTGATTTATGGAGTTTAAGTTTAGAAATAGCCAAAATAACTTCAGATTGTGTTATAGGGCCAACATTAAAGCCACCAATGCATCTATCATCATTACAAACAATGGGAGTAGAACTACCCACATTGTTTAGAACATCACTGAAATGCTCAGACCACCTAGCCATGACAGAATCCTCACCTTCTATATATTTCTTGTTTATCCTTCAAACCCTGTATACCTGTTCGTTTTCTACCACACAAAACATTAACTATCTGATACAGATCTCTGTTGTTGTGCTGTCTAACTGCTTCCTCAGCTCTGTCAGCCAAACCATCAAGCCAAAGATTCTTATCAGCAGCTAACTGATCCTTTACACATTTATTAAGCTTTCTGTAATGCTTTCTATTTTGGATATTGATTAAGGACATTCCTGCAGTTCTTTCTTTCTGAAATAAGCTCAAATGCCTTATCACACAGATAATTCTGTCTATTCTGCACCTTTTTTCCTAAAAGAGTACTGTTAGTGTCCAAAAAAGCCTGTTCAAAAATGGCCCTATTCTTCCTCAACTTCAGTAGTAAGCAAACCATGACTGTCATAATGACTAAGTAACCTATCATGGTAAGCTTTATCTATAACTGGGCGTTTCAGAGCTTCATTATAAAGGTAAATTTTTTAATCTTAGCAAAACACTTTTTAAGTTTCAGTTGCAAGACACTTTTAACAAGGTAATGGTCAGATCCAATTTCAGCTCCCCTATATGACCTGGTATTCCTAACAGAACTAGCCCATTTGCTGTTAATTAATATATATTCAATAATATTCTTATGCAGCCCATCAGGTGAAACCCATGTGTACTTATGTATGTATGTATGTATTTCGCGGTGTTTGTAATAAGTGTTGGTGTTTCTGAAGCCATTGAGTTTTACTTACCTGTAGGAGACGTTGGCCATTGCCATTGCAGCTACCAATACCAAAAGGGCCTATCACCCCTCCCCAAAGGTCAGAGTCAGTACCAGCTTTGGCATTGAAGTCATCTAGAACAAGGGTAATATCTCCTTGACAGAATTCAAAATATCCTGAAGTTGTCTGTAAAACCTATCCTTCTCATCCTCATCCTCAGTTGGAGCATAACAGCAGATAACATTCAAGTGTTTAATGCTTGTCTGAAATTTTCTGTAATAAACCTTTAATTAATGCACTCATATACTAGAAGAGCATCATTAGCATGTCTGCTGAGAAGCAGACCCACGCCTTGGTGATGCTTTCCATCCTCCGCCCTCCCTGTAAAGAGAAATTTAAAGTTATTTTTAAGTATCTCACATTTACCTGTCCATCTGATCTCTTGCAAGCCTAGAATATCTGGTTATAGCACTGAAATTTCTGCATGAGGACATCAAGAGAATAATATTTATGTAATGTCCTCACGTTCCACGTTCCTGCAGAGAGAAAATGATTAGTTGGATTTTTAAAGAAATTAGGTTTATTGAGATTGGTAGGGCCAACAATATCAAACAGACCCCTGATTGCAGGCATGGGGCAAAGACCTGTTCCTCCTCCGCTAAAGGCTGAAGTCACCGGTGCTGATAGGAACTTCAGGCACCTCCTTTTCAAGTGAACTTTTTCAAGAGCCATATGGCCTGCCTGAGACACATTACTCCAGTTTGTAGCTTTTAGGGTGTCTTAAAGTTGCCATAGCTTAGGGCCTCAGAAGGTCAAAGTCTGACCCTGGTTTTCACTGTTTATTAAGTTTTCACAGGCCTGCTTTTAAATTTATTTTTACATCTAAAGAGAAATTTTTAATGGGTATATGTTGTGGCCATCCCATGGCCGAGTGGTTAGCACGCTTGGCTGCTGATTTAAGGGACCTGGGTTCGAGCCCCGGGTAAGGCATGGATGTATGTGTTGTTTTTCTGCTGAGGTCCTGCCATCCTCTCAGACCTACTCTGGCATATAAACTGACAGGCTCCTGTCAGACCTCTGTGGCAAGCAGCTGCTTGAGGGGGTATTTATTTTATTTTTTTTTATATGTTGTGAAATTTATACTATTTTTTTTGCAATATAGATTTATTTATATATTAGCATTAAGGTCTAAGTTCTCATTCTTAGGGGGCGGGGGTGGCTCAGTCGGTAGCGCGCCAGGCTCGTAATCTGTAGTTCCCAGGTTCGAGTCCCAGATGGGTCAGCGTTGAGATTTATCTCCGCAAAATTCCTCGCCCTGCCCACGGTCAGTAGGGGACACCGATGGGCTTAGAAAGGCCGCCGTCCGTCGGATGGGACGTTAAGCCGTGGCCCCGTGTGCGGGAGAGCCATACCCTGTGCACGTTAAAGAACACGCTGGATGGCCTTGACGGGAGGCTACCATCTGTCTCCCAACAGCTGTTCCAGTGGGTCCCCTCCCCCAACCTTCTCTGAGCCTTCGGGGTCCATGCGACCTGGCCATTTAGCCCATGGTGTGCAAAAAAGTGCCGCTCAGAGGTAAAACAACCCAACCCAACTCTCATTCTTAGGGTTTATTATTTATATGTTAAGTGGGATGATGGGATTTATAATTTGCATGTCCATGTTTTAACTTAGCTTTCTTCAGTCAGACATATTTTTGGGAGTAACTTCAGTAATATTACCATATTTTTTTCTTGAGGGGGAGGGGAGGAGGCTGTTTTTGCCCATGAGTTGTTGAAAGTGGTTTGTCCCCCACACAATTGTTACAAATTTAATACTTCATGATAATGCTGTTTACACTAATGATCTAAATATTAAAGGTTCAGTTTTTTTTTGCAATGCTGATCAGTGAGGCTGCCTTCCATTGGATTGGTTATGTTAAAGTACATACACATTAAAGAATATGTTGCATGGCATTGATGAGAAGCTACCAACTGTCTGATGAGTCTCTTCCCACAACCTTCTTGGGGTCCTTGTGACCTGGTCATTTAGCCCATTGTGTGCAAAAAAGTGCCATTCAGAGGTAAACCCAACCCTATCAAGCATTTTTTGCATGTGGTGAAAAGGGCTGTTCACAGCAAGACTGTGATGCCATCCAATTTACAGCAACTGCATGGTATAACATTCCAGCATCTTGTAAGGTCCATGTCCCAACAAATTCAGGCTGTTCTGAAGGCCAAAGTAGGTGCAACACACTACTAGGTAGGTGTAACTAATAAACTGGCATCTCTGTGTAGATAATATGAACAATCTAAAAATTATGTTCATGCAGTGCTACCTATATTTAAATACAGAATGCTCATTTGAGTAAATAAATGTTTCATAGATCATAGTAAGTGGTAACAAAATACACTGCAGTTAATTAAAATGAAATTGAAATCTTTAATTCTCTAATTCACTGTTAACAGTGTCATAGAAAATTAAAGATTTCTGTTTAATAGTCAGTAATGTACCCAGAAACTAGTGAAGGGGATGGGAGGGAGTATATTTCGGATGGTGGAGGCATGGTGAAGTTTTCTTAGTTTTTTTTTATTTACCTGCTTAGGTTTTTTCATAAAATGAGCTAAAAATATGCATTTTGCAGAAAAATGCTACATAAGATAAATTGTAGGTTACAAATTTATTCAAGTTGATGTCCAGCCTGAAAAATTGGTTTGTAACCACAGAGTAAACTATTTCTTCACTGTAATCAGCCAAAAAAAATATTAACTTTAGAACTTTTTTTACCAAATAATTAATGAAAGGAATTATGGCATATTATATTTTAAATTAATCAGCATTTAATTCTAGAGTGTATGAAAATAAAATATTTAACAAAAATTATGACAAGTGCATTTGAATAGGACTTTTTTAGAGTCAATGCTAAAAGAAGCATCTGGCAATGCAGATAAAAATTTATTTAAAAAATAATAGACCAAAATAACTATAATGTGCATGACTAGAAAGGGAATTTCTTTCTGAATAATAGAAAAATATTTAGTTGAAACAAGAAATTACTCCCTTTTTTTAATTTGTGTTATTATTAGAATCCGTCCCATGGCCAAGTGGTTAGCGCGCTTGGCAACTGATGTAAGGGACCTGGGTTCAAGCCCCAGGTAAGGCATGGCTGTTTGTGTCGTTTTTCTGCTGAGGGCCTGCCATTCTCTCAGACTTTCTACTATGGCATATAAACTGACAGGCTTCTGTCAGACCTCTGTGGCAAACAGCTGCTTGAGGGAGAATTTATTTTTCATTTATATATATTTATGTGTGTGCAATGGTATGTTTTGTGCCTAGGATAGGATGTAAAAACATCCTGGTTTTTAGATGACTCTGTAGATTTTTTTAGAAAAATCCAAACATCCCACTTCTTTTGACAATATACAGTCAATGCTTTGAATAAAGTACTTGAAGGTTTTCTATTTTTAATACTATTTTGTAAAACAATGGTCAATTTTGGTAAAAACATATTTTTAATAGCAATGTTCTTTTGTGTTTCAGGCGTGTCAGCATTAGCAGAAGGTGGCCTCTGAGTGCATTGAGAATCCTTTGTGTTAAATCATAAAGAGAAGGACAATTTGATCATTCATCTTCTAATTTAAATTCATCTTCTAATTTAAATTAGTTTTAAGAAAAGGTAATTATGACATATTTATGAAGGATTCCTGACTAATGTAAATGAGATGCAAACAGAGTAGAGAAATGCATTTGAGCCTCATACTCTGATAAATGATAAAATCATTTCAAGATTAGGTCATATAGCATTCATCTGGCAATGTATGCACAAAAGGAAATACAAGTGTGTGATCTTTGTGGAAAAACATTTTCATTTAAAAGTAGTCTGCAAACACATCTACTCACACATGGAAAAGGAAAACCACATATGTGTGATGTTTATGGAAAATCTTTTTTATATAGAAAAAACCACTTTCTGCCATGTACAAAAGAAAGAGATCATATTTGCCATATTTGTGGGAAAGCATTTACAAATAAGAGAAGCCTGCAAAGTCACCTACAGATTCATAAAAACAATAAACCATATGTTTGCAGTGCATGTGGTAAGTCCTTTTCAAGGAAAGGTCACCTAGCTACACACTTGCTTATACATAAAAATGAAAAGCCACATGTTTGTGATGTTTGTGATAGAGCATTTTCAGACAGAAGCAATCTACTAAAACACTTGTTGACACATACAAATGAAAGGAGGCATATATGTGATACTTGTGGTAAAACATTTTCAGACAAAAGTAATCAGCTAAAACACATCCTCACTCATACAAAAGTAAAACCTCATGAGTGTTATATCTGTGATAAAGCATTCTCTGACAGAAGTAATCTGAACAAGCACATACTTAAACATACAGATGAAGAGATGTCACTATGATGTACAGCAGTTTTGCACAGTTAATCATGTTATTCTTATAAGTGTTTGCATACTTCCATCTTATGCCAAAGAAAAGCCAAATATAAATTATTAAATTAAGATTAAATCTGTCTACAATTTTTTTCCTTAACTGCAGTATAACATTTCCCCCTCTGTCTTAGAGGTCTTTTAAAATTTTTCGTGATAAGAAAGTATGAAACATGTATAAGTTTAAAATTGTTTTGCCTATATTTACCTTTACTACCATTCTCAAAGAGAGGATGCCCCCTTCCTCCCTCTAGATCCGGCCTAATGTTTAGTATAGCGAGTTTTAGTAGAAAAAAAATTTATAATATGCAGAACTGATATTAAGTTTTCCAACTTCCATAACTGAAAGCAATAATTAATATTAATAAAATCCATATTTAAATATATTTTACACAGAAATAAATGATGATCAAGATCTATAGTGCCAACAGTATTAACTGGCATACCTACCCACTGAAGCTTATAAGTTGTGTCAGCATTAATGTTTTGTGATTTAGTATAGTTTTGAAGTAAATATTAAGTTGAAATGAAAAATCTGAATTTTGAGCCACGTTCTTCATTTTTCTAGCTGAATATTTCATGGGAAAAGTGATGTTTGCTTAAAAGCATTTTTGTATAAATGTCAAATAGTAAAAAACCAAAATGAGGTATATTCAATAAAAAAAATATTTACAGAATTATCTGTTGACTTTGAAGTCAATAAATATTTTGTGGAAAAAAGTTTCACCAATGTGCAGTATTTGAACCCACGTCTCTTCAAATACATGCCAGAGTGTTCTAAGACCACTAAACTAACTCCGACTCCGCCTTTTCTCCCTAATATGACTTATTAATCTTCCACAATTCCTGCACCTTTTTTCCCAGAAAACTTTACTGATTTATTGACTTCAAAGTCAATAGGTAACTCTGTGGATATTATTTATTGATAATGCTACTAGCATGAAATGACTTGCTAATTTATTACATTATCCTTAATGCATCATTAAAAAGACATAGTTGCTATACCCAATCATATATGGTGCCAAGTCCAGGTGCAACAATCACAGGAGATCGATAAGTCATTAGTGAAAAAAATAGGATTTAGTCAGTGTTAGTTTAGTGGCCTTAGAGCACTCTGACACTGATAAGTCATTAGTGAAAAAAATAGGATTTCGTCAGTGTTAGTTTAGTGGCCTTAGAGCACTCTGACACGTTTCTGGAGAGAGAGCTCTAATCCTGCACATCAGCAAAACTTTTTTCCACAAAACTATTGATGAAGTATATTATTCCACAATTATATAAAAACTTATGATGATTGTAATTGATCATTTTTGTGTATTATTGTTAACCAAGTCTCAACTTTATGATGTGCCACACATTTGTGAAATGTGGTTTCATACATTATTATTCCCATAGGAAAGTCTAATGAATTGTGCTCTCTAGAAGTGGGAGGCATTGTGAATGTATGTGCTATGATGGCATCAGGTGTCACACCTATCATAAGGAACCAAAACAGTTGCAATATAAAATATAGATCTACTTTATTACACTGTGATACTTTATTTGTGTGTGCGTGATAGGCACAATGCAATATTAATAGTTTCAGATATAGTGTTATTTTCAAGTATATGATATTAATTTTTCTTTCTTAGACATTTCAATGAAAAGCTAGTCATGTTCCAAACCATGTAATTTAATTAAAATTTTGTAAATAATAACTATCAAGAATTGTTTTTAGAAGTTTTTAAAAAGAAAACATTTTTTTTTACTACATAGCAAAAATAGCTGGAGAACTCAAAAAGGTTCAAATTAGATAGTATTTAACCTTTGGAGGTCATCTGGATGCTCTCTGAAAATTAGAACTTTGATTTTAAAAAGACAATTCAAAGTTGTCCTTTTTTTTTCAAAACCTTAAACAACAATTTAAATATTCTTTTTTATTCATAGTGTACCTGTTTTAATAAGTGTCAGAAATATCAAAATATGAATTGAGGCTATATGTAATATTTTTTGAATAGTTTTATTCTCCAAAGGTTAAACTGATACATAAGAATAGTTGACTGCAAAAAAATTGAGTTTTTTCATTAGCAGGTCTCAAACCCACGCCTCCCATTTACATGCTACGTGTTCTTATTTGATTCGCTCACAGTAAAAATCAAATAATCAGGAAAGTTTATAAATCACATTAGCTGATGAAACAGCTACTGATAGTTTAGTGGTCAGAACACCCAGCAAGTAACTGGGAGACATGGGTTCCAGCCTCACTCACGACAAAACTCAAAATTTTTCAGCTATTTGCGAGTTCCATCCTATACTATACTATTGATATATAAAAAGTTATATATAGGGAAAAAAATACAAGAACAGAATTGTTTTCATATTTATGGAGCTTCAGAATTCCAAAACCTGGGGGGGGGGGTTGAATTTATAAATGGTGCAATCCAAAATTTTCTGGATTTGACATGTGTAGCACTTTCTAGGCATAGTTTTGTTTTCTGCTATTAGGTATTGCAACCTACTCCTTTGTCGAGCAGTCTGGCAAATTCGCATTGACAGTTGCAACCAAACCTCCTTTACAAGCATTTTAGTGCATTTATGTCACAATTTTTTTTTACAGAAAAGTCAAGTTTTGTGTCAAACTTGGTAAAACTGCTTTAGAGGCTCGTGAAACATTAACTAGCATTTGGTGATGATGCAATGGGCTGAACTCGGATATTGGGGGAAGGTCAATGTGCAGGTCAGCTCTCAACAAGCTAAACAGACTAGAACTTAGAGAAAGTGGTCACCATGCCATTGACAAACAACATCATCTATAGAATTGCTGAAATAACGTGTGTGGATCATGCCAATGGATCCTAATAGAGGTACTCACCATGAGGCATATTGCATCCAAATTTGCAGGACCAAAGACATTTGGCTCACTGTGTGTAGGAACCTTTAGGAGCAAGTCGAAAAGGACTGAAACTTTCTAAAGTCATAACTGGTGATAAAAGCTGGGTTTATAGATATGGAGCAATCGTTCCAGTGGAAGAGTTGTCCTTCACTGCATCCAAAGAAAGCAAGGCAAGTGATGAGCAATATGATTTGTTACTTTGATGTGGAGGGAATTGTGCACAAGGAATTTGTTCCTACAGGCCAGACAATGAATCAACACTACTACATTAAGGTCCTGAAACATTTGAGGGAGAGTGTGAGGCTGAGATGTCCAGGAAAATTGTGCTCATGGGACTGGGTGGTACTTCATAATAAAGTGCTGGCTCACACCTCTCTGTTCAGCATTTTTGGCCAAAAATAACATTGCAGTAACTTCCCCCTAATGACCAGACCTCACCCCAATCAACTTCCTCCTGTTCCCCATGATGAAGTTCTACCAGGGAGTAAAACTTAATAAGCCTAATTTTTTATCAATAGTCTGGGAACCTTTGGATTTCACCACATACTTAAATTATTAGCAAAAGTCTGGCAACACCTTGTCAAATGAGTTGTTTTACATTTCAGAGCTGTGTGTGTTGCACAAATTATATTTGTAGCACAAATCTAATGCTAAAATCAGATATTTTCAAAGATGTCCAATATGATGAGTAGATTTTGAATTAGATAGGATGTCTATGTTGTCTTTCTGTTAAGGTATCCTTTCTCACAGACCTACTATACCATATAAACTAACATGCCCCTGTCAGCCCTCTATGGCAAGCATCTGCTTGAGGATCTTTTTATAAAGTATTGGCGGTTATGGACTTCTATTCAATTTTGTATCTTTCTAACGAATCGTTCAATTTTAAACTCTGTAAAATTATTCTTTTTCCTACAGAGTTTGTTTTTTCCTATAAGGTACAGGTTATGTTTAATAGCAAAATTTCGGTAGATTTCAAAACTTTAGACAAAATTTTTGGTTTTTGCCAAATATTGAGTTATTGTGTTTGAAAGAGAAAAAAGACTTTTTAATACACATGTGTCATGGTAAATGGATATTTCAGAAGTGTGACACAGGAGAGAGAGGTTAAAAAAAACTGGTTTAGACACTTTTTGAAAAGTGTTTGCCTTATTGGGAATCGTTTATCTGCAATTGGTAGTATTTATAAAATTGCGAGTAGACCATAAAATTCTCTATCAAGTAATGTATTAAAATTATACATAATAGTGAATATCAATAACTTATACTTATTCCAAGAAAGAAAAGAAAAACCTAAAATGTTAAAATATTTAGTACCTACAATAAAATTACAATAGTAGTTTAAAAAAATAACATCCTTATGCGATGTAGAAAGGAAAACAACTTGAAAGGAAATTTTATATGGAATATGAAACAGTAATTAGCTTACCACGATTAGTTCAAAAGATACAAAATTGAATATAAAAATAATTCCAAAAAATGGAAAGGCATTTTTGTTTTTGTTCCTTTGGGTATAATTCAGGTTATACTCGTAATATTGAGAAATTGTACACAGATTTGAAATCAGCAATGAATTTCCATGCGGAATAAATAACAGTGGTGTGTATTATATTTGGTTTTTAATAAGCTATAATGCTCTTGAAACATCAGCTCATTTGTTTAAGGTGTTTCAAAACTGCAAGTTGTATTAAATGTCTACACTGAAGAGCCAATTACATTATGACCAGCAAGTCTTTATGCAAATCGAAACAATTGCAAATAAAGGGCGGCGTGTGTGCAGGCCATGAAACGGTATAAATAACACCTGATACTGAGCTCTGTTAATCAGTGTTATTCTTGTTCTTCAGATGAGAAAGGCAGCGGACTTAGTTTGAAAAGGCCAAATTGTAATGGCCAGACGACTGGATAAGAGCATTTCCGAGATTGCAAGGCTTGTGGGGTGTCCACAGTCAGCCGTGATTAGTACCTTCAAAAAGTGGCCCGAGGAGACAAAAACCACCAACTGCCGGGCAAGGTGTGGGCCAACCACAGCTCATCAATGCTAGAGGTGAGTGAAGGCTATCCCATGTGGTACGAGCTAACAGAAAGGACTCGTAATTTGAATTCTGGTGACGGGAGTAATGTGTCGCAATGCACAATACATCGAACCTGCTGAAAATGGGGCTGCATAGCTGCAGGCCACTCCGAATGCCAATGCTAACCTCAGTTCACTGTTGAGGTGCCTACAATGGGCACACGAGCATCAAAACTGGACCACAAATGATTGGAAGGTCATCTGGTTTCCTGTTGCACCGTGTGCAATGTTTACCTGGGGAAGTGGCACCAGGATGCACTATGGGGAAAAAACAAGTTGGTGGAGGAAATCTAATGCTTTGAGCAATGTTTAGCTGGGAAACCCTGGGTCCAGTCATTCATGTGCAGGAAACTGACATCTACCACCTACCTAAACATCATTGCAGATCAGATACATCCTTTCTTGGCAACGGTATACCCTTCTAGTAGTGCCTTCTTTCAGTAGGATAATGCACCATGCCACACTGCCTGGATTGTTTGAGAATAGTTTGTGGAACATGAAGACTTCTAGCGATTGCCCTGACCTCCAAATTTCAAACATCAGTCCAATTGAGCATCTGTGGTTTGTATTGGAACAACATATCCGATCTGCAGTCTCTCAACCACATAACTTACAAGAGTTAAAGGAGATGCTGGTAACGTGTTGGTAGCAGATACCACAGACACCTTTAGAAATCTTGTAGAACCCATACCTCGTTGGTAAGAGCTGTTTTGGCGGTACATGGAGGACATATTAGACATGTGGCCATAATGTTTTGGCTCTTCGGTGTATGTTCTCTAGATGAGATTACACATTCAGATCAAAATAAGGAAGCTTACTAACAGAAAAATATGTTACACTATGAAGCACAAGGACAGGTTTCCCTAATTGTAGAACTCAATTCCCTAATTGGATTTCAGTGTCGCTCGTGTTTCTAAATAGGTGGAGTCAGTATTTTATGTATATAGGAAAACCACCTATGCAGGGGATGTGATTGCTCAGGTCATGGAGGTAGCAAGAACAGGAGGGAGTATGTCGCTCTCAGAGCGAAGCCAAATCACGAGTTGCATACTGGGATACTGATACCAAGAAACTGGTCGTTAGCGTTATAGTGTCTATAATTAGTGTGGCAATCGTCAATAACCTAGCCATTAAAAAGTGGTAAAAAAATGGTCTACAGATAAAATCACTAGAGTCGAAATATAACTTTCGTGCATGCGCAGTGAAAAGATATTGATAGAGGCGGATTATTAAACTGGGGGCCTCCTGGCGGTAAATTTTACGGGCCTCTAAAAAAAGTGTTTATATATGTATATGCTACAAAGAGAACTAGGGACGACAATAAGCATCACCAAGGCGTGGGTCTGCTTCTCAGCAGACACGCTAGTGATGCTCTTCTAGGATATGAGTGCATTAATGAAAGGTTTCTTACAGCAAAATTTCAGACAAGTGTTGAAGACTTGAATGTTATCTGCTGTTATGCCCCCACTGAGGATGAGAAGGATACGTTATATGAACAACTTAAGGATATTTTGAATTCTGTCAAGAAAGGAGATATTACCCTTGTTCTTGGTGACTTCAATGCCAAAGTTGGTACAGACTCTGACCTTTGGGGAGGAGTAATAGCCCTTTTGGTAATTGGTAGCTGCAATGGACAACGTCTCCTACAGGTAAGTAAACTCAATGGATTCAGAATAACTAACACTTATTACAAACACCGCGACATACATAAGTACATATGGGTTTCACCTGATGGGCTGCATAAGAATATGATTGATTATATATTAATTAACAGCAAATGGGCTAGTTCTGTTAGGAATACCAGATCATATAGGGGAGCTGAAATTGACCATTACCTTGTTAAAAGTGTCTTGTAACTTAAACTTAAAAGTGTTGTGCTAGGGTTAAAAAATTTACCTTTAATACTGCAGTTCTGAAAGATCCAGTTATAGCCAAAGCTTACCATGATAGGTTACTTAGTCATTATGACAGTCATGGTTTGCTTACTACTGAAGTTGAGGAAGAATGGGATCATTTTAAACAGGCTTTTTTGGACACTAACAGTACTCTTTTAGGAAAAAAGGAGCAGAAGAGAGAGAATTATCTGAGTGATAAGGTATTTGAGCTTATTTCAGAAAGAAAGAACTGCAGGAATGTCCTTAATCAATATCCAAAATAGAAAGCATTACAGAAAGCTTAATAAATGTGAAAAGGATCAGTTAGCTGCTGATAAGAATCTTTGGCTTGATGGTTTGGCTGACAGAGCTGAGGAAGCAGTTAGACAGCACAACAACAGAGATCTGTACCAGATAGTTAATGTTTTGTGTGGTAGAAAACGAACAGGTATACAGGGTTTGAAGGATAAACAAGATATATATAGAAAGTGAGGATTCTGTCATGGCTAGGTGGGCTGAGCATTTCAGTGATGTTCTAAACAATGTGGGTAGTTCTACTCCCATTGTTTGCAATGATGATAGATGCATTGGTGGCTTTAATGTTGGCTCTATAAAACAGTATGAAGTTATTTTTGCTATTTCTAAACTTAAACTTCATAAATCCCCAGGGGTAGATGAAATTACTACAGAAATGCTCAGACCTGGGAATGTTTCGGTTACCACTTGGATGACTGAAATTTTGAATATCTTTTATGATAAAGGCATGGTTCCTAAGGATTTTACCAGAGCTATTGTTATTCCTATTTTCAAAAAAGGTGATCGCAGTTCTTGTGATAACTATAGGGGTATCAGCCTACTATCTGTTCCAGGTAAAGTTCTTTCCATGATTGTGCTTAATAGAATTAAGAATCTGGTTTACAGTCAATTGCGTGATGAGCAATGTGGATTCAGAAGTGGTAGGGGATGTGTGGATCAGATATTTTCACTTAGGCAGATTCTTGAGAAATGTTTAGTTTCAGAAACTTTTGGTTGCTAGCTTTGTTGATTTCAAAAAGGCTTTCGACTCTGTTGATCGTCATAATTTGTGGTTGATTGTGAAATCATTTGGTATACCAGACAAGTTAGTTAACATAATGAAAGCTCTCTATAATAACACTGAGTCGTGTGTGAGAGTTGGTAAGGCTTGTAGGAATTGGTTTAGCATTACTTCTGGTGTTCGACAAGAGTGCATTTTGTCTCCTTTTCTCTTTAGTTGGTTATTGATTATGTTATGCGAAATTCACTTCAAGGGAAAGATTTTGGCCTTAAATGGACTGGAGATACGAAAATTTCTGATTTAGATTATGCTGATGATTTAGCCTTTTGGCAAATGATGTTGATGAGATGAACTCTTTCATTCGAGCTGTTGATGAGACTGGTAGTAGAGTAGGTTTGGTTATAAACAGAGAGAAAACTAAAGTGATGAAAATTGGTCAGGCAGGTTGTGATTCAGTCAATCTGAATGGTTGCACCCTTGAGCAGGTGTCACAGTTTAATTATCTTGGGAGCTACATAACAGATACTGGTGATGTGCGGCATGAGATTAACAGACGAATAGGGATTGCTGCCGAGACTTTTAAGAATCTATGGAGAGTGTGGAGAAATAGGCGTATACACCTAAAGACTAAAATTAGACTGTATAATAGTTTGGTTCTTTCTAGTGTTAGTTATGGCAGTGAAACTTGGACAGTTTGTAAACAAGATAACAGAAAACTAGATGCATTTGATTCTAGATGCTTACGCAGTATCTTGGGCATTAGTTGGTTCAACTTTGTAACTAATGATGAGGTTAGGCAAAGGAGTCGGCAAACTCCTTTAAGCAGCATATTGTGCAGAGAGAGACTCCGCTGGTTTGGCCATGTTGCCCGTATGAATAATTATAGATTTGCGAATAGGGTTATGAACAGTGTGCCTAAAGGCCTCAGAAAGAAGGGGAGACCCAGGATGCGGTGGGCTGACAATATCAAACAGGACCTAGTTAGAATTGGTGTGCAGTGGCCAGATGCAGTAGATGTAGCTCAGGATAGACTTGCTTGGAGAACTGAATTGCACGGTTTGGTTGGACCTCCGTAGCCCATGGATGCTTGAGGATGATGATGATTATGTGATTTAATAAAAAAAGGTTAGGTGTCCTCAGCCTTTTACATTCTTATTCTTGTACAAATGAAGTCCTGCAAAATACCCCTAGTAGAGAAGATTACTACTACACGAGTCACTTCCCTTTTCACCTTTCTATTGATCTTTCCCTCCCATATCTTATGAAATAGACTTCATTGTCCCCAAACAATATTTCACTAGCTTTGTAGGCAGTAGCGGCTCGCGTATAGGCACTGTGGAACTGCAGCACCCCCAATTTCAACTTGATATTATCGATAACGTTTAATATAACGAGTCCTTTTTTCTTTAATTCTTTCTTTATACTTGTACAATATATAATCCTTAAGTTTAATGTCAGTAGCCATACCCCAGTTTATGAAAAAGATACAAAAATCTTTGTATGCAACTGTGCGCCTCACAGTACTAGCGGCGAGGTGTTTGACTGTTGTGCGCATGCGCACATAGGAAGCTACACTCAAGGCTGCAAGGGAGAGAGAGCACTGTCGTTCCCGCAGTGCGGACGCTGGCGTGCTGGTTGAAGGTAGTTTTTTACTCCGCGTGTGTTGTGCTTAAAAACCGTGTACCATATTCTTGAATGTGATAAAGTGTAGAATTAGATTATTATCATGCTTCCAGCTATTCTATTGGATTCATTTTTTTTTTTTCGGTTCTTTTATTTTTTCGTTTTTTTTTCCCTTTTGCACAATTTTAAAACAAAGGCTAAAAATTTTTCTGGAGCAGCACCCCCACTAATTTTAGCTACGAGCCGCCACTGTTTGTAGGTAGAATCGATAACTATCAGATGAACCCGGAACAAATGTAAAGCCTACTACACACTTTTCCTTTCATGCCACACCAACCCACATTCCCACCGTTTGCTGGCGTGACATGTGAACACTAATTGGTTTGTCTCCACACTGAGTCTTTCCACATTTCAGTATCTTCTCATTTAGCACGAGCTTATCAATCAAAGCCACCGCGTGGTTCTGCTCCAACCCTCAAGGTTATGGAAGGGATGGGTGAGAGTGGACAAAAAAAATAAATACTCCCTCAAGCAGCTGCTTGCCACAGAGGTCTGACAGGAGCCTGTCAGTTTATATGCCAGGTCTGTGAGGATGGCAGGACCTCAGCAGAAAAAACAACACGAACATCCATGCCTTAACTCTGGGGTTCGAACCCAGGTCCCTTAGATCAGCAGCCAAGTGCGCTAACCACAGTGGCCGAAATTCCAATAGGCACGGAACACCAAATTTCCCCAACATACCATGCCGTTCTCACTGATAAGCTCGGAGGGGATTAGGAACAGTTAGTATTAGGCACTAATCGAATGGCGTGCAGGAATAAATGTATATGTGGGGGGCCCCTACTTTTTCCTGCACGCCATTCTCCACACAATTTCCTTAAGCTGCTACACATGCACTTTTTCCTTCACGCCAATCCCCAACCTCTCTATTTGCTGGCGTGTGAACACTAATTGGTTTGAGGGGCGGGGGTGGCTCAGTCGGTAGCGCGCCAGGCTTGTAATCTGTAGTTCCCAGGTTCGAGTCCCAGTTGGGTCAGCATTGAGATTTATCTCCGCAAAATTCCCCACCCTGCCCACGGTCAGTAGGGGACACTGATGGGCTTGGAAAGGCCGCCGTCCGGCGGATGGGACGTTAAGCAGTGGCCCCGTGAGCGGGAGAGCCATACCCTGTGCACGTTAAAGAACACGCTGGATGGCATTGACGGGAGGCTACCATCTGTCTCCCAACAGCTGTTCCAGTGGGTCCCCTCACCCAACCTTCTGTGAGTCTTCGGGGTCCATGTGACCTGGCCATTTAGCCCATGGTGTGCAAAAAAGTGCCGCTCAGAGGTAAAACAACCCAACCCAACTAATTGGTTTGCCACCACACGGACAGTTTCCGCCATTGCAGCATGTCATTCGCATAGCAAGACCTGGAGAGGTGGCAGCTGCAGTTATTTTATTGTCTAGGAACGAGATGCCTTTTCTGTCAGAAGGATTTTTTCTTTTCTGCATTACTAATTAATGAAATGCAGAAAGAGGGAACTGCAGAGAAAAATGTGGGTAAAGAAATGGTTATTGAACAATGAAACGTTTTAAGAAACTCACGTGGCCAAAGAACTTCAGAAAAACAATCCCCATGACTTTCAAAATTATTTAAGAATGAAAGAATTGCTTTATACAGTAATTCGTTCATTAATTGTTCACATATTGCACCTTTGTTCAAGACAATTCTCATCAATTTTTCTCAATTTTGCTCCTACAGCATTGAACTCCACTTTCTCAGTTTTCACACTCTCTTCTTTTCAGGGAGGCAGCAGATATTGGCCATACCTGCTGAAACTAATTGAACAATAATTTGTTTGCCTCCACACTGCCTAGAGTATTTCATAAAAAAAATTATTACATCATTTTTCTCCTAATTATGTCTCTTTGCTTTCCTTTTCTGACACAGATGTAGAAGGCATGGAACTTCATTAAATTCTTGAGTTCCATATTGAATCTAAAAATAATGCATTTACAAATCAACTGAACATTTTAAAACTATTTTTGAATGCATTTGTTTTTAAGAACGAGCTGAGTGGAAAGATATTGGGAAAGCTTTTGAAGTGTATTGGTACTCTCCTAACCGTTGCAGTGCTGTTGATGGTAAACATGCCAAGATAGCTGCCCCTCCAAACAACGGGTCGTATTACAACTACATGGGATTCTTTTGCATCGTTCGACTTGCTATTGTGAATGGTGAATACGAGTACATTTACGCAGATGTGGGAACGAAAGGGAGGATCTCTGATGGGGGGGGAAGGGTGTTTCATTGTAAAGACAGCATTTTAGCAAAAACCAGAATACTTTAAATTTACCAAAGGCAGATGACTATGTAGCAGGGATCAACTTTTTATTTATCGGTGATGAAGCGTTTTGAGCTAACATTTTTTGAAACCCTATCCTCAAAGAGAACTAAGCTATGACAGAATATTAATTATATACATATTAATATATAATTAGCGCATATATATATATATTTAATTATAAATTGTTTAGAGCCAGAAGGGTGTTGGAAAATGCTTTTGGTATAATGACTTCTACCTTTAGAATTTTTCAGAGAGAAATAAATGTTTGCTAAAAATGTTGACAGCATGTGTGTTGCATAACTTTTTGCGACGACGCACATATATGGGTCCAAGAATGACAGATCATGAAGACGTGGAAACATCTGCTTTGCTAGGAGAGTGGGGGAAACAGCCTCAATATCTGTGATTTGCAGAAAACAAGTCATCAGAAAAAAAATCACGGGGAAACACCAAAACAGTTCAGGAATATTTTAATGAACAGAGGAAACTACCTTGGCAAGAATCATAGAAGTGATAATCCGTTCATAAAAAATTTATTTAACCTTAAAATTTTAAATGAAAAAAACGTACATGAAGCTCCGTCTTCCCAGAGGTTCTTGTGTCAAGAACTACATTCCCAACAGATTGTCTAAGTGCCTCCTAATCGAGAGTGAACTACAGTAGAAGTTGGATTGTTTTACCTCTGAGCGGCACTTTTTTCCACACCATGGGCTAAATGACCAGGTCACATGGACCCCGAAGGCTCAGAGAAGGTTGGGGGAGGAGACCCACTGGAACAGCTGTTGGGAGACAGATGGTAGCCTTCCGTCAAGGCCATCCAGCGTGTTCTTTAACGTGCACAGGGTATGGCTCTCCAGCACACGGGGCCACGGCTTAACGTCCCATCCGACGGACAGCGGTCTTTCCAAGCCCATCGGTGTCCCCTACTGACCATGGGCAGGGCGGGGATTTTGCGGAGATAAATCTCAACGCTGACCCAGCTGGGACTCGAACCTGGGAACTACAGATTACGAGCCTGGCGCGCTACCGACTGACACAGCTACCTACCGACCGACTACTTCTGCTGTATGGGGCGGGGTGACCGACTAACCACCCCGCCCCACACAGCAGTACATAATGATATCTGGTACATGTCATCTGCTGCAGTTCCTGTTCGACTTTGATTTTTAGTTCCTTTTGGAAACACCCTCAAAAAATATTAATCTTTCTTACCACAAAGTCTTTGTCCACATTAGGATAGACGCTGAGCAACATTCATTAGCTGCAATTTTCATCTCTCTATTGCTGTATTCCTTACTTTCCATAAGCTTGAATGTTACTTGTATTCTTTGATAAACTCAATCATTTCCCTGCTAAACATTTTTTCTGTTATTTTACACGAGACAGGACGTTGTGACAACGAAAACAATCTCCTCATTGCGCATGCCTTACCACCAAAAGACATCACGTGGTTCTCCTTCAACTCTCAAGACCATGGAAGAGACGAGCAGAGGGGGTGGAATTCCAACAGGAACAGAATGCCAAATTTCCCCAACACGCCACGCCGTTCGCAGTGATAAGTTCATTAGAGGGGATTAGGAACGGTTGATATGGAATGACGCATAGAAAATGGTGTGAGTATAGAGGGTGCGAGTTACACGTCCTTAAGTGAATCATTGCGAATGGCTTTTTGACAGTTGGGAAAATTTGGTATTCCATGCCTGTAGGAATTCCACCCACAGTCCACACTCTCGGCACATCCTTTCCATAGCCTTGAAGCAGAACCATGTGACATCTTTGATTCATATCGCAATGAGATTGTGAGGCATTTGGAATGGAAACCTAAATGTCCGTGTGGAGGCAAGCCAATTAGGATTGGCATTGGAGTGAAAGGAGAAACCGTGTGTAGCGGACTTTATTTATATTTGAGGAAATCTTAATGTTTAAAAATTTCAGCCATATGTCAGCTTCTGGAATACTATCCACATGAGATATCGTTGGGTTGTTGTTTTACCTCTGAGCAGCACTTTTTTGCACACCATGGGCTAAATGGCCAGGTCACATGGACCCTGAAGGCTCAGAGGTTTGGGGAGGGGACCCACTGGAACAGCTGTTGGGAGACAGATGGTAGTCTCCCGTCAAGGCCATTCAGCGTGTTCTTTAACGTGCACATGGTATGACTCTCCCGCACACGGGGCCACGGCTTAACGTCCCATCCGACATGAGATATCGAATTCTTTTTGTTTTGATCTGATCTAGTCCAAAGGCAGTTGCAATTATATGCTGTCTCAGAATCAGCGGCCGCATCTTCACATAGGTAAACTAGGCACAAGCCTAAGGCAGGTGAATCTGAGGGGCCTGTAATGGACTCAGCGTGCCTTGAAGAATATTTGTGGCAAAAGAATTTGGAACCGATACTTGAAAATGCAGATCCAAGAACCGAATTGGTTCCAGTCATCAGACAACCTAGCTCTCAATCTCTCTCTGGCCTCTCTAAATACTAGACGTTTGTACTATAGCATCTAAACTGCGATAATAAAAAAGTTTGACACTGGCATGCTACGTTGCGGACAGATGTCGCTGGTAAATAATGCATATTTTATTACCTTTTATATCAATTGAAAGAAAATGGCAATCACGTGTGCATTCCACATCGCTTAGCTTTTTTATAAGTTCAAGTACCAAATCTGATTCGCGAGACTGAAAATTAGCGGATGTAGAAAGATTTTCAACGTAATAAAAATTTCAACGTTAGAGTTAGGTCTGCAAGCAATTTCGGTTATTTTTTCTCTCCCCCCTTGTAATCAATCATTGTTAATTAAAAAAAAAAACCTTTCTGGGCGCAGACCAGTTACGAACTTTGACCTTCTGACGTAAGAACTTCCTCCATGATGTTTGAAAAATTCCAGTGTTTTGGGATTAAATAAAATTAAAGTTTTGCATTTTTTACTAATATTTTAAATTTCAGCTTAATCGAATAGCTACTTTTAACTTTCAAATAATTTTATTGATTTATGAATAAATTCCCATAAGGAACAATAGATATTTATAGAAGCATTATGCAGTTACTATGAGCAACATTTTTAATATCTTACGGCACTTTTGTTTCTATCGGCAACTTTTTTTTTTTAATTTGACGATATTATGCCTTATGAAAATGTGAATGTTCCTTGACTTTCTCTGCCAGGCCACACCCTTTTCTTTATGAAGATGCGGATTGCAATGTTTCCCGAAACTAGACTAACATTGTCATTTTCACACGGTACATCATCTCGCAAACCAACTTAGAAAAAAATGAATGAAAAATAAATTTTTATACTTCTCCAGTGCCATCGCTGTAAAATCTGTGGTGACACAAATTAACCTAATATGTCGTTGTCATTTTGATTATAACAGTTTAATATAAGTGCTCCAATATTAAAATGACTTTTTATAAGCAATTAAGTGGAAGTGAAAAAAAAAGGTAGAGCTTTTAGAAAATAAATTAAAAGCATCTTTAATTTCCTATTTAATTACAAATATGAATTTCCTGGATATAATCCTGACAAATTACAATAAATATGTCTTTGGCCTAAGGCAGGTATCCAATTTGAATCCGTCCTTGAAGCTTGTAAAGATGTCTTTCAAACTCATTCTAGTTGAGTTGTTTTACCTCTGAGCAGCACTTTTTTGCACACCAAGGGCTAAATGGCCAGGTCATGTGGACCCCGAAGGATCAGAGAAGGTTGTGGGAGGGGACCCACTGGAACAGCTGTTGGAAGACAGATGGTAGCCTCCCGTCAATGCCATCCAGCGTGTTCTTTAACGCGCACAGGGTATGGCTCTCCCGCACACGGGGCCACGGCTTAACGTCCCATCCGACGGACGGCGGCCTTTCCAAGCCCATCGGTGTCCCCTACTGACCGTGGGCAGGGCGGAGAATTTTGCGGAGATAAATCTCAACGCTGACCCAGCTGGGACTCGAACCTGGGAACTACAGATTACGAGCCTGGCGCGCTACCGACTAAGCCACCCCCGCCCCCCGCAGATGCATGTCAAGAACGTTTTGAATGCCCCTCGTACATCTTATGATTCCTGCTTTTAAATAACTTTTGCATTTATCAAGAAAATCTGAAGAACTTTAGAAACCCTGTTTGTTTGATCAATGTTATGGATTTATACTACACATTAGTGGTTCTCAACGTGGGGTATGCTGTGAGAACTCAAAAGTCGCTAGCTCTAGTAACAAAGTCAAAATAACCATTGTTTTACTATAACTATAGTTTTATCTATCTATACAAGGGGTACACCAGTTACATACACATTTCCAGGGGGTACGTGAAGCATAAAAGGTTGAGAACCACTGATATGTATGTTTTCTTCTATTCCCATTGTTATACTATAACTATAGTTTTATCTATCTATACAAGGCGTACGACAGTTACATACACATTTCCAGGGGGTACGTGAAGCATAAAAGGTTGAGAACCACTGATATGATGTTTTGTTTTATTCCCATTGTTATACTATAACTATAGTTTTATCTACCTATACAAGGGGTACGCCAGTTACATACACATTTCCAGGTGGTACGTGAAGCATAGAAGGTTGAGAACCATTGATATGTATGTTTTCTTCTATTCCCATTGTTATACTATAACTATAGTTTTATCTACCTATACAAGGGGTACACCAGTTACATACACATTTCCAGGGGGTACGTGAAGCATAAAAGGTTGAGAACCACTGATATGTATGTTTTGTTTTATTCCCATTGTTATACTATAACTATAGTTTTATCTATCTATACAAGGGGTACGCCAGTTACATACACATTTCCAGGGGGTACGTGAAGCATAAAAGGTTGAGAACCACTGATATGTATGTTTTGTTTTATTCCTATTGTTATACTATAACTATAGTTTTATCTATCTATACAAGGGGTACACCAGTTACATACACATTTCCAGGTGGTACGTGAAGCATAAAAGGTTGAGAACCACCGATATGTATGTTTTGTTTTATTCCCATTGTTATACTATAACTATAGTTTTATCTATCTATACAAGGGGTACGCCAGTTACATACACATTTCCAGGTGGTAAGTGAAGCATAAAAGGTTGAGAACCACTGATATGTATGTTTTGTTTTATTCCCATTGTTATACTATAACTATAGTTTTATCTACCTATACAAGGGGTACACCAGTTACATACACATTTCCAGGTGGTACGTGAAGCATAAAAGGTTGAGAACCACTGATATGTATGTTGTTTTATTCCCATTGTTATACTATAACTATAGTTTTATCTATCTATACAAGGGGTACGCCAGTTACATACACATTTCCAGGGGGTACGTGAAGCATAAAAGGTTGAGAACCACTGATATGTATGTTTTGTTTTATTCCCATTGTTATACTATAACTATAGTTTTATCTATCTATACAAGGGGTACGCCAGTTACATACACATTTCCAGGTGGTACGTGAAGCATAAAAGGTTGAGAACCACTGATATGTATGTTTTGTTTTATTCCCATTGTTATACTATAACTATAGTTTTATCTATCTGTACAAGGGGTATGCCAGTTACATACACATTTCCAGGGGGTACGTGAAGCATAAAAGGTTGAGAACCACTGATATGATGTTTTGTTTTATTCCCATTGTTATACTATAACTATAGTTTTATCTACCTATACAAGGGGTACGCCAGTTACATACACATTTCCAGGTGGTACGTGAAGCATAGAAGGTTGAGAACCATTGATATGTATGTTTTCTTCTATTCCCATTGTTATACTATAACTATAGTTTTATCTACCTATACAAGGGGTACACCAGTTACATACACATTTCCAGGGGGTACGTGAAGCATAAAAGGTTGAGAACCACTGATATGTATGTTTTGTTTTATTCCCATTGTTATACTATAACTATAGTTTTATCTATCTATACAAGGGGTACGCCAGTTACATACACATTTCCAGGGGGTACGTGAAGCATAAAAGGTTGAGAACCACTGATATGTATGTTTTGTTTTATTCCTATTGTTATACTATAACTATAGTTTTATCTATCTATACAGGGGGTACACCAGTTACATACACATTTCCAGGGGGTACGTGAAGCATAAAAGGTTGAGAACCACCGATATGTATGTTTTGTTTTATTCCCATTGTTATACTATAACTATAGTTTTATCTATCTATACAAGGGGTACGCCAGTTACATACACATTTCCAGGGGGTACGTGAAGCATAAAAGGTTGAGAACCACTGATATGTATGTTTTGTTTTATTCCCATTGTTATACTATAACTATAGTTTTATCTATCTATACAAGGGGTACGCCAGTTACATACACATTTCCAGGTGGTACGTGAAGCATAAAAGGTTGAGAACCACTGATATGTATGTTTTGTTTTATTCCCATTGTTGTACTATAACTATAGTTTTATCTATCTGTACAAGGGGTATGCCAGTTACATACACATTTCCAGGGGGTACGTGAAGCATAAAAGGTTGAGAACCACTGATATATATGTTTTCTTCTATTCCCATTGTTATACTATAACTATAGTTTTATCTATCTATACAAGGGGTACGCCAGTTACATACACATTTCCAGGGGGTACGTGAAGCATAAAAGGTTGAGAACCACTGATATGTATGTTTTGTTTTATTCCCATTGTTATACTATAACTATAGTTTTATCTATCTATACAAGGGGTACGCCAGTTACATACACATTTCCAGGTGGTACGTGAAGCATAAAAGGTTGAGAACCACTGATATGTATGTTTTGTTTTATTCCCATTGTTGTACTATAACTATAGTTTTATCTATCTGTACAAGGGGTATGCCAGTTACATACACATTTCCAGGGGGTACGTGAAGCATAAAAGGTTGAGAACCACTGATATATATGTTTTCTTCTATTCCCATTGTTATACTATAATTATACTTTTATCTATCTATACAAGGGGTACGTCAGTTACATACACATTTCCAGGGGGTACGTGAAGAATAAAAGGTTGAGAACCACTGATATATATGTTTTCTTCTATTCCCATTGTTATAACTATAGTTTTATCTATCTGTACAAGGGGTACTCCAGCTATATACACATTTCCAGATAATACGTGAAGCATAAAAGGTTGAGAACCATGGATATATATATGTTTTGTTTTATTCCCATTGTTATACTATAACTATAGTTTTATCTATCTGTACAAGGGGTACGCCAGTTTCATACACATTTCCAGGGGGTACGTGAAGAATAAAAGGTTGAGAACCACTGATATATGTTTTATTTTATTCACATTGTTATACTATAACTATAGCTTTATCTATCTATACAAGGGGTACGCCAGTTACATACACATTTCCAGGGGATACGTGAAGCATAAAAGGTTGAGAATCACTGCTATATATATTTGCCTAATAATAGTGTCTAAAGATGTATAGCTGTTCAACAGATACAGGAAAGTGTTCAAATCGAATGCATAACCTGAACAATCCTGAGCTATACAATAAAAACAGTTAAAAATAGAGAATTTGAGGTTCACCTAGGATGGATGCGTTTGAAGAATAAAATTGCAACCTTCTTCTTCAGAATATTCTATATATGCATGCACACAAATTTTATCGCAAATAAAATTTAAAGTGAAAATTTGTCAAAGGATGTGAACTAGTATTAATTACAATATATTCTTTTATTACAAATGTGCTTCTCAATGTCTGTAATGTATCAGAATTTGATGTTATTGCTCAGAATTATTGAAAAGTTAAAGAGCTTCTCAGTAATTCATGATCAAACTTGTTTTGACCTTTGAACTTAATTCAAGTTAAAAATTATTAATTTTGCTATTACTCATTTTTCAAATTATAAGAAAACAAAGTTTATTCATTAGGCTTCATATTCTTTTCTAGGAGGGTGGGGACCTTCTAGTTTCCCCTTGCGTGGGTGGAGGAATCTATCACCACCACAATCTTTCTGGAAACTGGTAATAAAAAACAAAATCATCCCATGGAATTCTTTTTCAAACCAATTTTAGGCATTTTCCAAACCTACTACCACTGGAAATTCAGCTGCCGGTACTACTGGTTGGAAAGATGTTCCACATCCCTTCACATCTCAAAAACATCATATAAACATACAGTGTTAAAACTCAATTACCAAAAACTTTAGTATTTTAATACATGTGAACAAATAACTGCAGTCATCTGAAATGTGATACAATATACATTATGTCAAACGAAGCCACATTTATAGTTTCTAACTGAAAATAACCCTTTTCTGGAAAAATATCACTGGGGTGTGTTAAAGATCCCAAAATGGAGTCTCTAAATTGTGATTTTCATCAATATATTCATTCAATAATTGAAGTGTATGGAAAGATTCATACTCTAATGGTATTTTGCAAAAATTAAATCAGTACACAAACTTCAAACAATGCATCAGATTGAGTATATAGATGGTCATATGTTATTATTTACACTTTAACTTATGTGATCAGTTTTTATGACTGGACATGCCACTGTTTCATGTTTCATAACTCTTCAAATATTGAAAATATACAGTTAAAAATTCAAAGAGATTTTTAAATTATCCTCAATAAATTTTTCTATTAGATTATTTCGTTATCAATTAACGCAATGGCTTTTCAATTAATAAATTGTGCATTATCCTGAATTCTTCTGAGCAATAAATTATAAAGATGTTACTAGCACTATTTCTTAAAAATCTAATAAATATTGAAATTAAATGCTTACAGACCACATGACTGGTTGTACCCAAAGTAAGTGTTAATATGAGCCAATGACCACTTGAAATATATTAACCCTTTAACCCTTCCAAGGTCCCACCTGAAAAATTGGTTTACATCCTGAGGCCCAGCTATTTTTTCACTATGATCAGCCAAAAAATTAACTTTAGAACTTTTTGCCAAATAACTAATCAAAGGAATTGTGGCATGCAACATACCATATTAATTAGCATTTAATTCTCGATTTTCTGAAAATATTTCACAAAAACGGTTGATTTTGTTTTATTTTAATATGGCAGTTTTAGTCATGCAGTAAAAATTGCATCTGGCAAGGCAAATGAAAATTTATTTTAAAAAAACCTGAATAGATCTGTAAATGGTAGCTAGGCGTAAACTGGAAGATGAGCTGTGTACCAATCCCTAGTGATGATGCACATAACCGGGCAGGTCTAGCACCTAATGTCTGACCCCGCCTTCTCGTGGTGCAGTCCGTTAGTACCTTTCAAAAGAGATATTCTCTTTTCGAATGGAACGGAAGGCAACTAATCTGGTCATCTATGGCCACTTTTTTTTTTTTTCAAACCTGCTGAGGAGTGGTCAACTTCATAGGGTCCTGGTGCTGACCATTTATACCTACTAGACTGGACTTGTTTATGGATTTGAGTTTGATTATGGATCCTGGACTTGCAGCACTGGTGGGCCTCTGTTGAGGGAGAATCTGCTGCTGTGTTTTCTGTTTGCTTCTGGGTTGCCAGCCCTAAGTGAACAGAGGCATGGGATACCTTATATCAGCTGGTGGATAATCCTAATCAGAGGCCATCGCAGGTACCTGAACCTTACTTAGCTAGTTGGGCATCGTCAAGCCTAAACTGGAGTAATGCGTCTCAGGCAGGCCATGTGGCTCTTGAAAAAGTCCACTTGAAAAGGTGGTGCCTGAAGTTCCTACCAGCATCGGTGACTTCAGCCTTTAGCGGAGGAGGAACGGGTCTTTGTCCCATGCCTGCGATCAGGAGGCTGTTTGATATTGTTGGCCCTGCCAATCTCAATAAACCTAATTTCTTTAAAAATCCAACTAATCATTTTCTCTCTGCAGGAACGTGGAATGTGAGGACATTACATAGAGAATATTCTCTTGATGTCCTCATGCAGGAATTCCAGCGCTATAACCTAGATATTCTAGGCTTGCAAGAGATCAGATGGATAGGTAAAGGTGAGATACTTAAAAATAACTTTAAATTTCTCTTTACAGGGAGGGAGGATGGAATGTTATCTGCTGTTATGCCCCCACTGAGGGTGCTGGAGGATAAGAAGGATAGGTTTTACGGACAACTTCATGATATTTTGAATTCTGTCAAGAAAGGAGATATTACCCTTGTTCTAGGTGACTTCAATGCCAAAGTTGGTACTGACTCTGACCTTTGGGGAGGGGTGATTGGCCCTTTTGGTATTGGTAGCTGCAATGGGCAACGTCTCCTACAGGTAAGTAAACTCAATGGTTTCAGAATAACTAACACATATTACAAACACTGCGACATACATAAGTACACATGGGTTTCACCTGATGGGCTGCATAGCAATATGATTGATTATATATTAACAGCAAATGGGCTAGTTCTGATAGAAATACCAGGGCATATAGGGGAGCTGAATTTGGATCTGACCATTACCTTGTTAGAAAGTGTTTTGCAACTTAAACTTGAAAAGTGTCGTGCTAGGGTTAAAAAATTTGCTTTTAATACTGAAGCTCTGAAAGACCGTTATAGCCAAAGATTACCATGATAGGTTACTTAGTCATTATGACAGTCATGGTTTGCTTAATACTGAAGTTGAGGAAGAATGGGGCCATTTTAAGCAGGCTTTTTTGGAAACTACCAGTACTCTTTTAGGAAAAAAGGAACAGAGAAGGCAGAATTATTTAAGTGATAAGGCACTTGAGCTTATTTCAGAAAGAAGGAACTGCAGGAATGTCCTTAATCAGTACCCTACTAGTCCTAATAGAAAGGATTACAGAGAGCTTAATAAACGTGTAAAGGATCAGTTAGCTACTGATAAGAATCTTTGGCTTGATGGCTTGGCTGACAAAGCAGTTAGATAGCACAACAGCAGAGAGCTGTACCAGATAGTTAATGCTTTATGTGGTAGAAAACAGACAGGCATACAGGGATTGAAGGATAAACAAGGTAAGGTTATAGAAGGGGAGGATTCTGTCATGGCTAGGTGAGCTGAGCATTTCAGTGACATTCTAAACAATGTGGTTAGTTCTACTCCCATTGTTTGTAATGATGATAGATGCATTGGCGGCTTTAATGTTGGCCCTATAACACAATCTGAAGTTATTTTTACTATTTCTAAACTTAAACTCCATAAATCCCCAGGGGTAGATGAAATTACTACAGAAATGCTCGGAGCTGGGAATGTTTCGGTTACCACTAGGATGAATGAAATTCTGAATAACTTTTATGATAAAGGCATAGTTCCTAAAGATTTTACCAGAGCTATTATTATCCCTATTTTCAAAAAAGGTGATTGCAGTTCTTGTGATAACTATAGGGGTATCAGCCTACTCTCTGTTCCAGGTAAAGTTCTTTCCATCATTGTGCTTAATAGAATTAAGAATCTGGTTGACAGGCAATTGCGTGATGAGCAATGTGGATTCAGAAGTGGTAGGGGATGTGTAGATCAGATATTTTCACTTAAGCACATTCTTGAGAAATGTTTAGAGTTTCAGAAAGCTTTGGTTGCTAGCTTTGTTGATTTCAAAAAGGCTTTCGACTCTGTTGATCATCATAATTTGTGGTTGATTGTGCAATCATATGGTATACCTGACAAGTTAGTTAACATAATGAAAGTGCTCTATAATAACACTGAGTCATGTGTGAGAGTTGGTAAATCTTGTAGCAATTGGTTTAGCATTACTTCTGGTGTTCGACAAGGGTGCATTTTGTCTCCTTTTCTCTTTAGTTTGGTTATTGATTATGTTATGCAAAATTAACTTCAAGGGAAAGATTTTGGTCTTAAATGGGCTGGAGATACGAAAATTTCTGATTTAGATTATGCTGATGATTTAGCCCTTTTGGCAAATGATGTTGATGAGATGAACTCTTTCATTCGAGCTGTTGAAGAGACTGGTAGTAGAGTAGGTTTGGTTATAAACAGAGAGAAAACTAAAGTGATGAAAATTGATCAGGCAGGTTGTAATTCAGTTTATCTGAATGGTTGCAGTCTTGAGCAGGTGTCACAGTTTAATTACCTTGGGAGCTATGTAACAGATACTGGTGATGTGCGGCATGAGATTAACAGACAAATAGGGATTGCTGCCGGGACTTTTAAGAATCTATGGAGATTGTGGAGAAATAGGCATATACACCTAGACTAAAATTAGACTGTATAATAGTTTGGTTCTTTCTAGGGTTAGTTATTGTAGTGAAACTTGGACGCTGTGTAAACAAGATAACAGGAAACTAGATGCTTTTGATTCTAGATGCTTACGTTGTATCTTGGGTATTATTTGGTTTAACTTTGTAACTAATGATGAATTAAGAATTCAGAGGCAAAGGAGTCTGGAACCTCCTTTAAGCAGCATATTGTGCATGAGAGACTCCGCTGGTTTGGCCATGTTGCCCATATGGATAATTATAGATTGGCGAATAGGGTTATGAACAGTGTGCCTGGAGACCTCAGAAGGAGGGGGAGATCTAGGATGCAGTGGGCAGACAATGTCAAACAGGACCTTGTTAGAATTGGTGTGCAGTGGCCGGATGCAGCAGATGTAGCTCAGGACAGATATGCTTGGAGAATTAAACTGTGCGGTCTGGTTGGACCTCCGTAGCCCACGGCTGCTTGGTGATGATGAATAGACAGAAATGATTATAATGCACATGATTGAAAAGGCTATTTCTGAATAACAAAAATATTTACTTGAAAGAAGAAAATTACTCTTGTAATTTTTTTCTCGGTACCATACTTTCTACTATGGCATATAAACTGACAGGCTCCTGTCAGATGTCTGTGGCAAGCAGCTGCTTGAGAGGGTATTTAATTTTTTTACTACCATACTTTGAGAAAAATCCAGGCTTTTTGCCAATTGTGCTGTCATATAAACAAGTCAACTTTAGAATTTCTAAAAAAAAAACAACCAACCAAAATAGGTCATGCTATATAACAAATTAAACACAATTCTGAATTTTATGAAAATAAAAAATTGAAACAAATTTACAAACACTGATTTTAATGACTTTTTTTCCATGATATAGTAAAAAAAAAAATCAGACAATGCAATTAAGGCTTAATTTTTGGAAACCTGATGAATAAAAAGTTAAATTATATATTAATCAAAAGGAAATTTCTTCCTGAATACTATAATATTTACCTGAAACATGATCTTTATTTCTTTTAATGATTCTTTTCAGTGTAGTGTATTTTAAAACAGGGCCTAATGTTATATAAAGTGACTTGGACTACTCATATTAATGGGATTTTTCTGTCCTGTTTATGAAATGAAGAAACACTTTCTTAGCTACTTTTTTATTGAACATTGTGAGTTCTTTTCTTTGGGTTTGAATTCTGAGGAACTTGGCTAAGTGCCAAAAAGTTAGTGCATCAAAACAAAAATTATCTGTATTTAGAGTGACATAGCCAAGATAATGAGAGGAGGTAAAAATCATTTAATAACATTAAATACAAACTTTAAAAAAATCTTGCTAGAGGCGAGTGGGGGAGTAAAACACTCTTAGTGTTAGGGAGGAAGGGGGGGGGTTAAAACACTTGCCAAAATTGCACTCCCACATGTGGATTTATTTCCATGTGAAGGATGTCCTTTAGGTTTCCATATTCAAGACCTTTCATTTTCAGAAAAAGATACAAGAGCAAAGCTTTTTACTCGAAAAAGAAGTTGGGTTGTTTTGCCTCTGAGTGGCACTTTTTTGCACACCATGGGCTAAATGACCAGGTCACATTGACCCCGAAGGCTCAGAGGTTGGGGGAGGGGACCCACTGGAACAGCTGTTGGGAGACAGATGGTAGCCTCCCGTCAAGGCCATCCAGCGTGTTCTTTAATGTGCATAGGGTATGGCTCTCCCGCACACGGGGCCACAGCTTAACGTCCCATCCGACGGACGGCGGCCTTTCCAAGCCCATCGAAAAAAGAAGTAATAAAACAAAAATCAGCATATAACCTAATAAATAAACATGACCTCCTGATAACATGTCAGGTGCTCTAGACAACTATGCTACCAGCCACCAATCAAGATCTCTAATTGATATATGAACATTTTCAACCTACATTACATCATATGCAGGGAATGTTCTGGCAATTTCGCCACAAGCAACAGACAAATGCCATATAGATGGAAAGTATTTCTTACAAGTATATAAGTTGATAAATAATAAATAAACTCAACATATTTGGTATCTACTAATAAATTACCACTTTGAAATTGATTCAAATTTTTATGCAAATTATTCAAATTTTTCGTGGGTTCATATCCCACCCTGCTCAAGACAATTTTTCCTCTAAACATTTGAATCCACTTCAAAGTGGTAATTTAATGTGACCATTGTCAAAGTGGTAATTTCAAAGTGGTAATTTCGATTCATCAAAGTGGTAATTTAATAACCTAATGTGAAGTTAAATAAAGAACCTGCAGCAACAGGTTGTAAGCCAACCATCTGATGAAGCATAACTCTGAAAAATTGATAATAATCAATGGACTGAAAGATCAATACTTTATGGAATAAAATAAATCTACAGAAATGACAACTAATGTAACAACTACGTGTAAGGAACTTAGCAGACTGCTCTCCCCAGTTTTGCATGTGTGAGCAAACAATTAGAACATCTGTGACTTCCTCTTCTGTGACGCCATGTGCTGCAGTGTTTTAAAGAAGCTCTGGCTATAAAGAATATTTTAGTTGTAGTTCCGATTTGAAGAGTGGTAAAGACTAATAGAATGCTGAGATAAAGGATGTAAATGATAAAGTGAAATAGGTTTAAGGCAGAAAAAAGTGCAAAATGGGTGAGGGGGGACTGAGGTATGTGCTTCATAATTACTTACAAAATTTTCATTTTTAAAAACAGCAGTTTTTTGTTAATTTTCAGATTTTCGAAATTTTAACATTTTTTGATAATAGCAGCAACAAACAAATCAACAATACTGTATAAAACTTCTAAGAAATGGCAGTAAATTACTTATAGCGTAGTTTATTTAATATATGCATCAAATGAAAAAAAGAAAATATTGTTTGACAAACTTGAATTCCGTATTTTTAAAAGATATATGTAAGAAACATTTCAAACAGCAATTTCTACTTTTCTTTTAAACCAAAGGTTTTTCAGTTGTACTAAAAATGAACTTAGATGTCTTGGACCTCTCTCATTTTCGATTCTGTCAATGTCTATGTTCATCTTGGACCCTGGAAGAGTTAATGCCCCCCCCCCCCCAAAAAAAAAAAAAAAAAAAAAAAACTCAGAAAAAGGTAGAGGGTAGTAAAGACAAAGAAATAACATTATTTGGGCTAATTCACCTTGGGCTTTTATGGGTTAAGCCTATTACAGTAGTTTAAAAAGACAATTAGAAATATCAAGATGGACATCATCAAACTGGCACTCACAATAAGAGTAGTGCAAAAAGTGTTCTCATGTAGTAATGCCAATTTTTGACAGGCTTCTATTATTTTCTAAGGAACAGTACTAATATTTTACACTTTTGAAGTTTATAGATTGATTTTAATCAAATTTTGTAACAGTGTATATAGTTGTTACACAAAAATGCTTATGACATACCATATGACTTTTCTATTATATGCAAAACAAAATATCAACCTATAAAATTACTCATAATAAACAAATTATTTTAGATATCGTACACATCAGACTTTTGAAAAAACAAACAGGCAATTTCATATTTCATACTAGATAATAATTTTCAAATAACTATATAAAATGCTTCAGCAGATACTTTAAGAAATTATTCCTCTATTTAACTACTGTATTCGGGAATAAGTCTTGAAAATATATGTACATTACATCTGAGGTTTTTCATCTCTGTGCATTTTAGCTATATGTTTTTGTAAATTACTTCGATCCGAATATGCTTTACCACACTCACATACATGGGGTTTTACTTTTGTATGTATGAGTAAATGCTTTGCTAAATTACTTCTATCAGAGAATGCTTTACCACACATATTACATGCATGAGGCTTTATTTTTGTATGTGTGAGCACATGTTTTAGTAAATTACTTCTATCTGAAAATGCTTTACCACATATATGACACATATGAGGTTTTTCATTACTATGTGTTAACTGGTGCTTCAGTAGATTGCTTCTATCTGAAAATGCTTTGTCACAAACATCACACACATGTGGCTTTTCTTGTTTATGTATGAGCATGTGTTTTAAGAGGTTACCTCTGTCTGAAAAAGCTTTACTACACACGTTACAGAGATGGTTTTTTTCTTTTGCATGTGTGCGGAAATGTGTACGCACATTACTTTTCAGTGCAAATGCTTCCTTATACAAATCACTTATGCCAGACTTTTCTTCAGTATGTTTCAGCAAATGTTCTTGCTCATCTTTTCTTTCTGAAAGTGAGTTACCATAAATATCACACACATGAGGTTTGCCTTCAGTATTAGTGATTAGGTGTTCACCTGAAGTATCACATACATGTCTTTTATTTATGTGTGCTATTACGTGTCTTTTTAGATTACTTTTATCTGAAAATGCTTTGCCACAAATACCACATCCAAAAGGTTTCTCATTTTTATGTATTCGCATGTGTGTAGATAGATGATTCACTCGTGTAAATGCTTTATCACAAACACTGCATACATGAGGCTTTTCAACTTTATGCTCCTGCAAGTGCTTTCTTAAGCTTTTTCTATCTGAAAATGCCTCATTACAAACATCACATATAGGAGGCTTTTCTTCTGAATCTGGTAGAAATTGTATTTGTAGGCTACTTTTATCTAAAAGCAAATTACCATAAATATCACAGACCTGTGGCTTTCCTTTTGCATGTGTAAGTAAATGTGTATGAAAGTTCTTCCTATGTGCAAAATTTTTACCACAAAGATCACACACTTGAGACATATTTAAACAACATCTACTCATATGAATATCACATTCTCTATTACAAGTATCAGAATGGAGACATTTCTACTGGCTCATGAATGAGATGTGTAACTTTATATTTGCACTACTGATTTAAAAAAGCATTAGATTTTCCATAATGACTCTTCACCAAAATAAACACTTTAATGATTTCATAATTATAAATATTTTTCTTTCATAGTTCTGTTTCCTTGACACCTTAACAATAATAGCACAGGTTCACATCAAGTAAATATTACACTTCTGATGATCCTGGAACACAAAGAATAATCCTATTAATATATCTGAAATAAAACAATATTCATAGCAATAATAACAGAAGCAATAGCAACATTTTTATACATAATTTAAATAATTTGGAAGATTTGAAATTTAAAAAAAAATGGTGAAAATTGGTGACTTTAGAGAGGACTAAATCATTGTTTAGCCTAATTATGCATATTTTAAAACAATCTCAACTGAATCTTAAATGTTCCAGCAGCAATTCCAATCCTATTTATTTTATGCCACATAATATTATCAATGCAGTTTTGGAGATAAACCAAGAAACCTGCTCCACAATACAACCACTCAAGATTGGTAGGTTGAGATTTTATAGGAACTAAAGCTATTGCACCAGGAAAATTGCAAATAAGTCACAGAATCTACAACTACAGGTAAAAACCAGAAGATGCCAAGAACTGTCTGCAGGTGGCATAAAAAAGCCATAGTATTTTCTTCATTCCTGATTTTAAAAATAATTCCAGTTAGTTTTTGGTACAAAGTACTTTTTGGATGTCATTCACTCAAAAGAAAACTTCAGGATGCATGAGTGATTCATTGTAAAATTTAAGTTTTTAGTTACTGGTTGTTTGGGGTTTAATGGTGCATAGTAGCTGAGGCTTGGCTTGTTGTTTCAACCTCTTAGCGGCATTTTTTTGCACAACATGGGCTAAATGGCCAGGTCACATGGACCCTGAAGTCTCAGAGAAGGTTGGGGAAAGGGACCCACTAGACAGTTATTAGGAGACAGATGGTAGTCTCCCGTCAAGGCCATCCAACGTGTTCTTTAACGTGCACAGGGTATGGCTCTCCCACACATGGGGCCACGGCTTAATGTCCCATCTGACGGACAGTGGCTTTTCCAAGCCCATCGGTGTCCCCTACTGACCGTGGGCAGGGCGGGGAATTTTGCGGAGATAAATCTCAATGCTGACCCAGCTGGGACTCGAACCTGGGAACTACAGATTATGAGCCTAGCATGCTACCGACTGAGCTACTCCAGCCCCAGCAGCTGAGGCCATAATGTGCCAAACAAGATGAATAAAAGGGTAAAAGAAGCAGAAACCCACAACCAAAATTTAAATTCAAGGCAGTAAAGGACAAAACTAATAAAGAATTGTAAAAACATAAATACAAAGATATAAATGGTAAAACCAACCCAGGTGTAAAAGACAAATCCATAAAATTACAATCTGTTAAAATAACCAATAAAACATAAAAAAGCAAAGATGGGAGGTAAAAAGGAGTCATCAGATAAAAGACGTCCGAGTGTAAGGGGCTCAGACGTAAAATCATGAAAGTTAAAATATAAATGGCATTCAAGGTTAAACGCAGTACAATTGATTAAAATGTGCTTAATGGTTAAAATGGTGTCACAAACTCGCACTTAGGTTCATCGTCCGCCTGAAGAAGAAAGGAATGAGTGATAAACAAATGACCTAAGCGGAGCCAAGCAAGTACAACTTCCTCCTTGCAATTCTTGCGAAAACAAGACTGCCACGGTTTGATAATGGGCTTGATCTCGAAATGCTTGTTACCAACCTGTTCAGACCAAGATCTCTGCCACTGTGCAGGAGCTCGACGGAAAACGCTGCCGGTAGTCCAAGTATGGAACTGGCAGCGGAGAGTCGGAAAGTGGCATGGCTGACCTGGCAGCAGCACCTGCCAAGTCATTGCCCCTGATCCCGATATGTCGGGGCACCCAACAAAAGAGAACAGTGGTGGTGGCTGCCAGATGATGAAGCTGCTGGGGGATCTTGGAGAGAACAGAGTGAGGCCGATGCCTCATCAAGATCAAAGCCTGTAGCGAGCTAAGCAAGTCAGTGTAGAGGACACACCGATGATGCTTAGCTGCTATGTGGTCAGACTAATAGCATGCAACTCTGCAGTGAAGATGGAACACTGCTGTGGGATCTAGTCTATAATGATTACATCACAGCAGACCATGGCTGATCCCACAGATGTACCAGACTTCTAAGCTATCTGTGAAGACAGGCAAGAAGTCCGGATGCTCAGCACGATGGCTGGCAAAGAGTTGCCGATACACACAGGCATTCCCTGTCCTGCACAGGGAAAAACTGCAGGAAGGGGAAACAGCGAGCCAAGGTGGAAGTGGCTCAGCTGTCAACTATGCGATGTTATTGAGACTGGTGTTCATGTCTCGCAGGTAACCTCAGACACACAAACTGAAAGGACAAATGGCAGTCGGCCGATTCTGGTATAACATTTCCCATTGTGGACTGAAAACGCAGCCCCAAGTGGGATGGCCTGGCAGGGATTGCAATTTTGCTGCATATTGCAGGGACAACTGTTGATGGCGAAGAGATAACAAAGGTTTGTCGATCTCAATGTAGAGACTCTGGATCAGTGAAGTGCGAAAGGCCCTTGTGGAAACACGGAGGGCGTGACGATGGAGGAGATCCAGCAACTACACCACTGAATCCTGGGCTGAGTCGTACACCTGAGATCTGTAGTCCAGTTTTGACCAGACAAGTGCACGATAGAGGCGGAGCAAAGAACATCGGTCTGCCCCTCAAGATAGTGAGGAGAGGACCTTGAGGATGTTCAATGCGTGTGAACTTGGACCTGTGATGTCGAATGAGGTAAAAAGATCAATTTCTGGTCGAAAATGAGACCGAGAAACTTGGTCTCCACCACAACTGGAATGATGTTTTACCCCAGAGCCACAGCTCGGGGTCCAGATGAAGATTACAGTTGTGGCAAAAGTGCACACAAGCGGTCTTCTGTGGGGAGAACCAAAACCCATTAGTCTGTTGCCCAAACTGAAAGATTATTCAGGACAGTTTGCAGTTGTCATTCAGTGACCCTCATGCTAGACGATGAGCAAAAGATGTGAAAGTCTTCAACATAGAAGGCATTGCCTACAGTCGGAGGAAGTTGCCGTGTAATGAAATTGATCTTGACAGCGAAAAATGTAACACTCAGGATGCAGCCTTGTGGCACCCCCTGTTCTTGGGGGAAAGGCCGTGACAGTGTTGCCGACACAAACTCGAAAATTACAAGATGATAAAAAATTTGCAATGAAGATTGGCAAGTGACCTCACAAGTCAAAGCTGTGGAGGTCACGAAGAATGCCCAATCTCCATGCCGTATCATACGCTTTTCCGATGTCAAAAAAAATTGACACTGGTCTACTATAAAATTGACACTGGTCTACGTTAAAATGAATTCCTGATCGCCAATTTGAGGTGGATCAGGTAGTCTAAAGTAGACCTGTGCCTGCAAAAGCCACACTGGGTGTTGGAAAGAAGGCATGATGTTCCAAATACCAGGCCAGCCTAGTATTTACCATTCTTTCCAACACCTTGCAGACACAGCTCGTCAATGCAATTGGATGATAATTCGAAGGAATCATAGGATCTTTGCCTGGCTTAGGGAAGGCCATGATAATGGCCTCCCGCCAGGAGTCCAGAAACTGCTCCTCGATGAAAATGTAGTTGAAGAGTAGGAGCAACTGATCTTTGCTCGATGGTGAGAGATGTGGGAGCATAGCATAATGGACATTGTCTGGCCCAATGGTGAATGCACAAGAAGTGTGCAGAGCAAGGTGAAGCTCCTCTGCTAATGGCCTGTTGTAAGACTCCAGGCCATTCGAATGGAAAGACAGCGGAGAGTCCTCGGTTTCTGCTGGGCCAGAAACTCAGGGGAGGAGGATAAAGAAGAGATGGGGGAGAATGACTCCCACAGAGCGTAGGCAATTGCTCGAGGATCAGCAATTGCCTGTCCATTGTGCTCCAGGATCGATAATAGAGATATATATATAGAGAATAATAGAGATAGACATTGAAGTACCCCATAATGAGGAAGGGGGAAGTAATAACGAGTGGGACGTGTATTTCCCACCCTTCTTCCGGACCTTAACCCATAAATCTTAGAATTGGTCGTGCAAGTGATAGAAGACATATATTTGATTCAAGATTCCTTCTGGCTCTGGCACCGGATGAAACAGGCTTTCGCCCTGGCACGTTTGAATGCTTCAAGGTTGGGGGATGTCGGATATCTCCAAAACACACCCCAAGCCTTGTTCTGAGCCTTATGAGCTGTGGTGCAGTCAGGATTCCACCACAGTTTTGGGAACCGTGGAAACAGAGTCTAAGTCTGAGGAATAGTAGAAGCAACTGCATGGATGATGCAGTTGTCATCTCCGCCACTGCAACATTGATTGGCTCTGGCTGACAGAGTGCTCATCGAGTTCAGACAAGAGCTCGAAGCCACTCCAGCCAGCCCAATCAAGCCTCCACCGGGATACACATGAAAGGCTGTAAAGGCCCCCCCATGGGAGATGGTGCACAGCACGGGGAGGTGATCGCTTCCACATGGATTGTCCTCAACCTCCCATTTAAAGAGTGGAAGGATCGAGGAGGGGCAGATGGTGGGATCAGTGGCAGTGAATGTGTGGGTTAGGGAGTGGAAGTATGTGCTGACACCGTTGTTCAACAGGGAGAGCGATCAACAGGGAGAGCGAAGGATCCAGGAGCTACTGCTCCAGGACCCTGCCCCTCCCATTGGTGTCAGCACTGCCCCATAGTGGACTGTGTCCATTGAAGTCCTCCATAATGAGGAAGGGGGACAGTAACTGTGAGACAAGGTCATCCCGGAAGATGATATTCTGGGCGGGAGATAGAACAGGCAGTCAATGAAAATGCCACAAAGAGGTGCAAGAGGCCACAAGGATTTTCATTGACTGCAACCACCTCCAAGTTCGTGGTGAGGGGAATCACCTGGAATGGAGAATGGTTGCTCACGAGGATGGCGACACCCCCGCGGGCTGGACCATCTTCATCCCGGTCCTGGCGAACAAGAGAGAAGTGCCGGATAGTGGGATCGCTGGCTGTCTGCAAGAATGTCTCCTATAGGCACAAGCAGATGGGTTCATGTGTCCTCAGGAGAGCCTTGATGTCGTCAATATTCCTCTGGAATCCAAGACAGTTCCATTGAAGGAGTGTGGCCATCTCAGGTCTTGGAAGAATTGGCAGACGACTTAAAATTTATTTTAACCGTTGCTAACAACGGTTTTGGAAAAATATGGTGGTCTGTGTCCATGTCCTCAGGATCATCCGAGTGACACGGATCAGAGACTGCCGAACGAGGTGTTATAATTTTCCTTTCAGGCCCCGGTGGGGGCCCCTTGGGCTTGGAAAGTCTTGCTATCTGTGGGTGGGGTGGAGGGGGAATCCCAGAGGTGGAAATGGAAGGCACAGACACAGAAACCGGAGTCAATGTTGAGATCGACATTGATTGCAGCTTTGCCTGAGTCAAGAGGTACTTTGCAGCAGGCAAAAAAGATTCAGCTGGTGGGATGCTGATGTCTGTCTGCACCGTTACGGAAGCCATCTTAAGACAGGTTTTCCGATAACTGCGCTGGCATAGGAGACCTAGCCAGGTGGGGTGGGCACTGCAGCGAGCTTCCTCACCTCTGGATAACAGATGTTATGGAGGGTCTTTAGGCACTGTACCTCTTTCTCCTCCAGCCACTTTGGACAGTCGTGGGAGTACACCAGATGTTTGTCACTATAGTTTATGCAACATGCCTTCTCTGCTGTGCAGTCAGGTTCAAGATGATCCTGACTGCCACAACAAGCACAAGTAGGTTTACCCCAGTATGCTGTGCAGGGCATGACCGAATCACTGGCATTGGAAACAACACAGAGAGTTGGGTATAAATGGCCACACCTCACAATGCAAGTACCCTGCCTTGATAGAAGTAGGCAGGTGTGGCATGTTGAAAGTAATTATAAGTACCCTGGTGGGTACTAACTTTCCATCACAGCGTGTCAAAACCCGTAGGACTACTGTCACTCCTTGGGATGAAAGCTCCGAGAGGAATTTCTGCACAAAAACCTTGAGGAGGCCCCACTCAAAGATCATGTCCTGGGAGGAATTGAGCATCTTACGTGGAGTGACTGTGATGGCCACTCCACCAATCACTGTTACATTGAACAGAAACTCCGAATGTTTGGAGCAAGCAGTCTCCACCTGCAAGCCACCAGATCTTAGGCACTTGACAGATTTCGGTTCTCTCTCAAGATCTTTCAAACTCTTGTTTATAAAAAAGGGGGACATTCTCCAAGAACCTGATCACCCGTAGAGTGGATGACTAGGAACCTCAGGAATGAAGGAAGACACGACGACGGCAATGATGATAATGAAGACAAAGAAGATGGAGGCTCATGCCCAACTCTTTTTGCAGCATTCTCCGGTGAATTATCTTTTTCAGGGCTCATGTTTATTTTTTGGGATTCAGTGTTTGTTGTCCGCACCCATCACGGAGTCCAACTAGGGGGACATTCACGGAGTCCAACTAGGGGGACCCCAATTGGGCGCCATGGCTGCCTTAGCATTATACCCACAGCCAGTGAGCCAAGCCCTCACAATGAAACAAAAGGAAAATAAAAAGAGAAATGTAAGAATCTCACCTGAGGACTCACAAAAGAAAAATGCAGAAAAATAAGGAAAAGTGAGAAACAACTCGTTCTCACAAATGAGAGAAAACTACAAAATTAATAAATCTGTGGGGAAACTTGTAAACTGTTACCCGGACATGGACAAGGTTACTCACCATTCTGCATGGTTGACCCTAGCAGGACCTGCCCACCAGCCGATTGATCTTGAGGGGGACACCCCAGGACCTCCTGTTTACCTGAAGCAGAGGCCAAAGCAGTGTATAGCAGTGGTCCCCGAAGTCACTGCCCAGCCCCACAACAAACGGGCTCCCCAATGGCAAAATGGTCAAAGAGGACCACACCAGTCATGAGCCGGGGACTCCTGAGCAACTGCCAGGATCCTCCTTTCCAGGGATACGGGTCTCCAATGCATGGCAAACACGCAGGCGAGCATTCAGGACCCTGTGAAGGTACCCGAGCTAGCGGAATCTTCACAGGTTGGTCCCCTCACCACGGACAGGAGCTCACACCGAGGGATTTTAGTGAGTCTTTGTTCCCAACAATAATGCAGTCCAATTACGTTTGTGACTCTCAGACACTCAACAGCACTGTATTTGTAAATTCAGTGACCTTGTCCCACCCAAGGTGTGCTGTAAGTGTGCACAAGAAAAGTATCTGTCCAGAAAATCATTTCCTGTTGCTATTTGCATGCATTCATTCGTTAAATCAATCTGCTCTTCACGATTCATCCTAAATTTGTTTATCCTGAACTCCATTTTGTGAGAAAACTTTGGAACCTAAATTTGTTCAACAAATTAAAAAACTTTGCAGTTCACCATTATATATATGAAATAGATGAAGACAACACTTTGATCATTCAAGAGTGTCAGCAAAAAGTTGAGTAAGATGGGTAGGAAAGAAACATTGGATCTGCCAGCGTACAGATACAAATATGACATTACCAAAAGGTCTAGTCAAACTTCAGAAACCTGTTCTATTGTGCATAATGATGAAAAACGTTCCTATGAACACTGGGCAAGAAATGCTTCCCTCCTGAGTTATGGCACAATTTGATGGTCAAGTAAGGAGGCCTGTCAAGGTACGATGCTATGTAAATTTGTATCATTTTCATGTCTGACAGCACAGTAGATTGAATGCAAATGTTGAATAAAATCCCTTGACTCCTGAGTCAGGTAATGCTACATAGAGTCGGCAGCAGTTCTGAAGTTATGTGTAAGTGAATCAGTAGACTTCTTGTTATTGTGAATCCATGTATTATTTATGACCTCATCATCATCATCCTCAAGCAGCTATGGGCTACAGAGGTCCAACCAGACCATGCAGTTTAATTCTCCAAGCATATCTGTCCTGAGCTACATCTGCTGCATCCGGCCACTGCACACCAATTCTAACAAGGTCCTGTTTGACATTGTCTGCCCACCGCATCCTAGGTCTCCCCCTCCCTCTGAGGCCTCTAGGAACACTGTTCATAACCTTATTCGCCAATCTATAATTATCCATACGGGCAACATGGCCAAACCAGCGGAGTCTCTCTCTGCACAATATGCTGCTTAAAGGAGGTTGCAGACTCCTTTGCCTAACCTCATCATTAGTTACAAAGTTAAAGCAAATAATACCCAAGATACTGCGTAAGCATCTAGAATCAAAAGCATCTAGTTTCCTGTTATCTTGTTTACATAGCGTCAAAGTTTCACTACCATAACTAACCCTAGAAAGAACCAAACTATTATACAGTCTAATTTGTCTTTAGGTGTATATGCCTATTTCTCCACAATCTCCATAGATTCTAAAAGTCCCGGCAGCAATACCTATTCATCTGTTAATCTCATGCCGCACATCACCAGTATCAGTTACATAGCTCCCAAGGTAATTAAACTGTGACACCTGCTCAAGACTGCAACCATTCAGATTAACTGAATCACAACCTGCCTGACCAATTTTCATCACTTTAGTTTTCTCTCTGTTTATAACCAAACCTATTCTACTACCAGTCTCATCAACAGCTCGAATGAAAGAGTTCATCTCATCAACATCATTTGCCAAAAGGGCTAAATCATCAGCATAATCTAAATCAGAAATTTTCGTATCTCCAGCCCAATTAAGGCCAAAATCTTTCCCTTGAAGTGAATTTCGCATAACATAATCAACAACCAAACTAAAGGGAAAAGGAGACAAGATGCACCCTTGTTAAACACCAGAAGTAATGCTAAACCAATTGCTACAAGCCTTACCAACTCTCACACACGACTGTGTTATTATAGAGCGCTTTCATTATGTTAACTAACTTGTCAGGTATACCATATGATTGCACAATCAACCACAAATTATGACGATCAACAGAGTCGAAAGCCTTTTTGAAATCAACAAAGCTAGCAACCAAATGTTTCTGAAACACTAAACATTTCTCAAGAATCTGCCTAAGTGAAAATATCTGATCCACACATCCCCTACCACTTCTGAATCCACATTGCTCATCATGCAATTGACTGTCAACCAGATTCCTAATTCTATTAAGCACAATCATGGAAAGAGCTTTACCTGGAACAGAGATAGGCTGATACCCCTATAGTTATCACAAGAACTGCGATCACCTTTTTTGAAAATAGGGATAATAATAGCTCTGGTAAAATCTTTAGGAACCATGCCTTTATCATAAAAGTTATTCAAAATTTCAGTTATCCAAGTGGTAACCGAAACTTTAATGAATTTATGACCTAGACCATGAATAATCATCTCTCCAATGCTGAAATGACAGACATTCATTTCATTTATGGATGAGCAACTGGAAACTCCAGTGAAGCTCAGTGCCTCTATAAGATAGCTTTTCTGCACTAACGATGTCCAGCCAGGAATATTTTTGCAGCCATCAATTGGTGTGTTCAAGAGACAAGACCTTTTTTGCCTGTTACTGCATATTGGGGTTGGGCCAGACATACCTAAACACTGGTTTTAGAAGAACAGCTGTTGCACATGGTCATGGAGGATCCTGTGGTTGACACGAGAAGAGTAGCAGCAATTGCAGATGTTTCACATTGAACTGTAAGGAGAATTTGTCATCAGGTCTAACTCTAACCATATTACATGCAATGAGTACAGGCCCACTCAGCAGTGTATTGCTCATGCATACTCCATTATTTGATTTTCATCGATAAATCACAATTCACAAGAGATGGCGTTGTATTTTTCAAACTTTGGGAATGTGTTCTACTGCACATAGTGATGAAAATCCTTATGAAATCACCCAGTCTTTTCAACAGCAGAGGTTCCATGTGAATGTTTAGGCTGTCATGATTGATGACTACGCTCTGTTTTTCCTGCCACCAATGCCCAATGGCCAACAATACACACATTTCTTGGAGGCGGAACTACCTGCAATGCTAGAATTACATGCATTAGCAATATGCTGCCCATGTGGTCATGATGTTGGAGCTCAAGCACATTTTAGCTTCACTGCTCGAGAACATCTAAATCGTATGTAACCTGCCCACTGGATTGGTAGAGGTGAACCAATTGATGGCCTATACACCCTCCTGATTTGGTTCCACTGGATTTCTTATGGTAGATACATTAAAGCTGTGTTAACACTACCCTGGTACCTAATACACAAGCTCTCTGCGAATGGATCGTGGATGGTTGTCAAAGAATTCAGAATACTCTGGGACTTTTCAAATGTGTGCAAGAGTCAATGAGAAGATGCTGTAAGGCATATATTTCCTGCTTAAGGAAGCCATTTCGAACACTTGCTCTGATGTAGATTTACATAATTCTTGTCAGTTGATGAGCCGGGGAGTCACCTGCTCTGTAGTAGTTACGTTACAGAACTACATGTATCATTTTTCCACAAAAAATATTAATTTTCAGAATTATTACTGGCTATCACAAAAATGCTATTTTTTAGTTGTGTGTCACTTTTCTAGGCATAAAGCAATATCTTGATTACTTTCCTATAATCAATGAATTAGCCATGGTGGTACACAAAATCTGTACCTAAACCCTCTAGAACAGGGGTGGGTACATCCAAATTTTGCAGAACAAATCCTTTTATTTTTATTAATATGTTTTTGTTCATCTTTTATTATTTTTATTTTAATCTTAAAATGAACATATTTAAAATACCAAAGAGTAAAAGAAGATTCAATGAAATAATCCTCCCCAAGTGATGGCCACAAATAAAACATCAGTAAGTCATAAGGGCTATTCTGACACCAGCTATGCTCATGATTTAGTCTAATGCAACTCTGGAATGTATGTTAACTTCCCTGCTTGACTGGTGTCACTACTGTGTCGAGGTGTCTTGATTTGGGTCATGTAGGAGAACTACATTCTCCTATATGACCCAAATCAAGATGCTCTTAAGGTCACAAATAAGGTCACCTTAAGGTTCATCTATAATTAAATCAACTTACAAAGTGGTGAATATTTAGTATATACCAAGAAAGTCGAATTTATTCAATATTTAATAATTTAAGTCACAAATGACAGATACCCATCTGGAGGATCAGCTGAAACTACAGGCCTCCATGCTATAACCAAATATTCAAATTCTTTCCTACAAAAAGCAGTCACAACAAAGTCATTAAAAAGTTAGTTAACTTTAGAATTAACAAAGTTTTTCCATTTTTTGAAGTTAGTACATAGTAGTTAGATTTTTACAAAATAATGTACATTTTGAAGTGTATCTAATTGAAGTTTCTTGAATGCAGCCTTATTAGATTACAGCTAACTTAATCTGGCCTTCCAACATGAAAATGTTCCCCACCCCTGCTCTAGATTATTATTTGTGAAGGTACTGATCATTTACATGATTATTAGCTTCATATAATGCCATCTGTTTATATCAGTAGGCTGCTGTTTTACATCTAATCTGCAGTCCCCCCCCCCTTTTTTTTCCCAAAAATACAGCAAAGAGCCAAAACATTATGACCAGCATGTCTTTATGCAAATCGAAGCAACTGCAGGTAAACGATAGCACATGTGAAGATCATGAAACATTATAAATAACACCTGATACTGAGTTTTGTTAATCAGTGTTATTCTTGTTTTTCAGATGGGGAAAGGCAGCAGACTTAAGTGAGTTTGACAAAGGCAAAGTTGTAATGGCAAGAAGATGAGATCAGACCATTTCCGTGATGGCAAGGCTTGTGGGGTGCTCATGGTCAGCCGTGGTTAGTACCTTCAAAAAGTGATCCAAGGAGGGAAAAACCACGAACTGCTGGCAAGGTGTGGGCCAACTATGGCTCATCGATGCTAGAGATGAGTGAAGGCCATCCCGTATGGTACGAGCCAACAGAAGGGATACTGTGGTGCAACTTGCCTGTAATTTGAATGCTGGTGATGGTAGGAATGTTTCATAACACACAGTACATCGAACACTGCTGAAAACAGAGCTGTGTAGCTACAGGCCACTCCGAGTGCCCATGCCAACCTTGGTTCACTGTCGAAAGTGCTTACAATGGTCACACTAGCATCAAAACTGGATCTTGATGATTGGAAGGTTGTCAGGTCCAATGAATCTCGTTTCCTGATGCACTATGTGCACAGCCGGGTACATGTGCGTCGTTTACCTGTGGAAGTGTTGGCACCAGGATGCACTGTGGGATGAAAACCAGGAAATGTAACGCTTTGGACAATGTTCTGCTGGGAAACCTGGGTCCAGTTATTCATGTGCAGGAAACTATGATGTCTACCATGTACCTAAATATCATTGCAGAACAGGTACATCCTTTCATGACAATGGTATACCCCCTCTAGTAGTGCCTTCTTTCAGCAGGATAATGCGCCTTGCCACACTGCCAGATTGTTCAAGAATGGTTCGCAGAACATAAGGAAGACTTCCACATATTGCCCTGGTCTCCATATTCCCCAGACACCAATTCAATTGAGCATCGTGGTTTGTGTGTTGGAACAGCACATCCAATCTGCGGAGGCTAAACCACGTAACTTACAAGAGTAAAGGATCTGCTGGTAACATGTTGGTACCAGATAACACAAGACACCTTTAGAAATCTTATAGCATCCATGCCTCGCAGGGCAAGAGCAGTTTTGGTGTCACATGAAGGACCAACATCATATTAGGCAGGTGGTCATAATGTTTCGGCTCTTCGGTGTAATCTGCATAGCTTTATCATTCAAATAACTGCCTCCTATATTCCATTTTGTCCAAAACAGTACTATTGGTTTCAAGAATAAAACAAATAGCCCCTGAGTTGGGTTGGGTTGTTTTACCTCTGAGCGACACTTTTTTGCACACCATGGGCTAAATGGCCAGGTCACACGGACCCCGAAGGCTCAGAGAATGTTGGGGGAGGGGACTCACTGTAACAGCTGTTGGGAGACAGATGGTAGCCTCCCATCAAGGCCATCCAGCATGTTCTTTAACGTGCACAGGGTATGGCTCTCCCGCACACGGGGCCATGGCTTAACGTCCCATCCGACGGACGGCGGCCTTTTCAAGCCCATCGGTGTCCCCTACTGACCGTGGGCAGGGCAGGGAATTTTGCGGAGATAAATCTCAACGCTGACCCAGCTGGGACTCGAACCTGGGAACTCAGATTACGAGCCTGGCGCGCTACCGACTGAGCTACCCCGCCCTAATAGCCCCTGAAGTAGCTTCTTGCCACAGAGGTCTGACATGAGTTTGTCAGTTTATTACCATAGAGAAGATCTGTGAGGAAGGGGAGACCTCAGCAGAAAGACAATACACACATCCATGCCTTACAGGGGCTCGAACCGAGGTCCTTTGATCAATAGTCACGTGAGCTAACCACCTGGCCACAGAAAATTAGCCTCTTTAAAATGCCCCCCCCCCCCCATTCATCCTCAACTTCAGTAGAAATCAGCAATAATTGTCATAATGACTGAGTAATCATGATAAGCTTTGGCTATCTGAGGGTCTTTCAGAGCTTTAGTATTAAAACTAATTCCTTTAACCTTAGCACATTTTTTTAAGCTTCAGTTATAAGACACTTTTAACATGGAAATGGTCAGACCCCATTTCAGCTCCTTAACATGATCAAGTGATTCAGAGTTCCACTTGCTATTAATATATAATCAGGCACACACTAGCAAGAGGCACTGAACACTATAGCATCCCAGCCCCTGGACCTCATAGGAGCAGATTTTTTTTTATAATAATTGTTATTTTACAGAAATTCCATAGAATTCGGGAAAACTTATTTTATGCTTCACATACAAACTCTTAAAAGAATAAATATTGAAATCTTGAAAAAGAAAATGAATTTTTATTGTTATTTGGTTTCTTTACTTATTGTGATAAGTTACTACTACAGATACATAACCAAAATGTGAAGGTACAAAACAATTGAATGTCCTGAAATTGGAAATGTTTGTAGTTTTTGATAATTCTGAGCTTTAATTGATCATAATTTAACATCGAAGCAGATTGTAAAACATTGATAAACTAAGAAATTGATTAATTTCTTATACATAAAAAAAATAGAAATTGATTTATATTTCTTATACATAAAATACATAAGAAAAATGTTAAGATTTTACTTCTTGAAAAATATTATTGATTATGATATATGTAAAATACTTTACTTCTCATTGGTGCAATCGGTTATTCAGTATAGTATTAAGTTGGGGAAGTACTTCTATTACCAATTTAAAAAGTATTGTTTCTGTTCCCAATAGAGTTGTTAACATTATATTAAAGAATAATGACAAATTTAATGCAGTTGAAAAATATTGCAACTTAGACATTAATACATTTTTAAAATGTAAAAGAATGTAAAAAATTATAACAGTAAATTTAATGGTCCAAGATAAATTTCCATTCATAAAAAAGGAAATTATGCATAAACACTTCTACTTTCTTGGACCACAGATTTTTAATTCATTACCTTTATGTATAAGAAATTAATCAAATGCCTATCACTTTAACTATTGAAGGATTAGCTTATAAATATTAGCAATGTAGAGCACTTTGCACTATTTTAAAACGATTTGAAATCATCTAATGTTTTTGTTTCTGTCTCAGTAAATTAAATGTATCAATATATTCACTGTTGCTTAAAGATAAAACTTAATGCTCGCTCTTTTAATCCAAATGAGCTATTGCTCTTGGGTTATATCACCTCACAAGCAAATTTATGTATACTTTGTTCAATGGCACAAATGTACAAATCATCTTCATGGATGTACAAATATAAATGTACATTTAATAACAGTAAATAATGTTTGATAAAAAGTATTAAAAAAGCACACAAGCCACAGATTTTGGCTGTAGTTACCACAAATCACCACTTCATATGCTGAGAGTTGTCATTGCCCATTGAAGTGGATTCTCAAAAATTCATGAGTGATTGGCATTTCTTGCTGATTTTTGTGTTCTGTAGTGTTAATTTTTGCAATACTTAGGTTAATCAATTATTAATCAATGAGTAATGCCTGCTGATTAAATTCCAATTGCTAAATTTTGTAATTTGTCATATGAAAAAGTACACGACACAAACTTCAGTCAAGCACCTGCTGATACCATCACAGTTTTGCAAGCCTTGATCCATTAAGTTAGGCACACATCATACCAAGTACTAGAGGCACAGAACCGCCAGTAGTAATCACCATTTCACTGTCTACCAACAGGAAAATCTCTGCCCCAAGGCTGAATTTCAGAAATTTGTTGTGGTGGTTGGATAATCAAAGCAATAATGGGAGCACTGCCACCATTAGTTTTAAAATAGTTTTAAACATAGAAAATTAGTTTTATTTCCACGAAGGGTGTAGGCATAAGGAAATAAATCATGGTAAGTAGTGATCATGCCAGTAAATGCCACTAAAAACTGTCCTCTTAAACCAGTATTTCATTGCTGTTATATCGAAGACTTTTTTTTAAATTTGGCCTTATGGCCTCACAGAACTCAATACAAATGTTTAATAACTCAGTTCCATCCATCAACTTCACCCATGAAGCTAAAACTAATATATTACCATATTTAATACATTGTTTCTGACATCATATTTACCACAAAAGTATATCGAAAACCAACTTACATGCCAATTTTGATACCTTTCACATCTACCCACTCCCATAAATATAAACTATCTGCATTTAATATCAATCAATAATCTATATATCCCAGTGAAAATGTTGATCAAACATACATAATAGTCCCTTTGTTTCACTATAATTGTTTCATCTATTGATGTTACACCATCTCTTGTAAAATAGTGTAATAGATGGAAAAATAAGAAGGCTAAACAACTTTTCAGAAGTTTATACTTACTTAATTTTGTACACTAATCATGAAGCAAAAATAAACAGATGAGATTATTATGAAACAGTGTAACAGAATATATAAAGGAAGTGATCAATTTTGTCCTAACTATTAGGACTTCTTCAGACATACAATGATTAACTTATAAAGATTAGATAAATTTCAAAGTTCTAGGTCTTGCTTCAAACTGTAGTTGTGCAGAGATGTGATGCACGAGTCATGCAGTATGACAGGCAAAGTCAGTAATCACGGGAGGTGCTGGTGATTGTTAGGGAGTTATAGTTTGGTGGTCAATTTTTTTCTCAATAACTGACTTAACTTAAAAAAATTGACCACCAAACTATAACTCCCCAACAATCACCAGCACCTCTCATGATTGCTGACCTCACCTATCACAGTGCATGGACTTGGTGGTCAATTTTTTCTTAATAGGTGTGGCAAAGACATATTGCTTTGTGGAAAGTTTTGTAATAGAATTTTCCATGCTGGATTTAGTTGAGGTTGGTCAGTATTACAACAACAGTTGTTATTGACAAAAATTAGTAGATTTTCTGTGAACTATAATTTGAAAATGGAAGGACTGCTAATGATGAAAGTTTTGTTGAATAAAAGTTTAGTTCCTTCAAGTACAACTGTAGATGAAAGAGCTGTAGTAGTTTGCATTAATTTAATATTTTTTTTATGTTCCTTTATTCTTTCTTGATGAGTTCTTTTGGTTTGTCCTATGTAGCAGAGAAGTTTGGAAGGATAATAGCATTATATTAATTATATATTATAATAATAATATTTAGTACCCATCACTTACCCTAAATCAGACTCTTGCAGTCCTTCCAAACCTCTCGGCTATATAGGACAAACCTAAAGAACTCGAGAAAGAATAAAGGAACATCAAAGAAATATCAAATCAATGCAAACTACTATAGCTGTTTCACCTACAGTTATATTTGAAGGAGCTAAACCTCTATTCAACGAAGCTTTCATTGTTAGAGGTCCTTCCTCCATCTTGAAGTTATCGTTCACAGAAAATCTACTAATTTTTGTCAAGAAAAACTGTTGTAATACCGGCCAACCTCAACTAAATCCAGCATCGAAAATTCTATTACCAAACTTTCCACAAAGCAATATGTCGATGATAATCACAGCGTTACCTGCTGCTCTTTTGGCATTGAAAAATCAATAAATATTTTGCGGGGAAAATTTTCGTCAACATACGGGATTTCAACCCGCATCTCTCCAGAAACATGCCAGAGTATTCTTCCAATTGAACTAATGCCAGCTGTCTTTTTCCGCTAATTTTAAGACTAAACTTTATTACCAAGATTTTCGGGCCAACTAATGGCACTATGATCTCGGGCGGCAACTATTACCTTTATATTGCACAGAGTAAGAATACTCTGGCATGTTTTTGGAGAGATGTGGGTTCAAATCCCGTATGTCAGCGAAAATTTTTTACACAAAATATTTATTGATTTAAGCAATGTCTTTGCCACAGTTAAGAAAAAATTGACCACCAAACTATAACTCCCCAAGAATCATCAGCACCTCTCATGATTGCTGACCTTGCCTATCATACTGCATGACTTGTGCATCGCATCTCTTATGGCTTACAACTACAATTTTGGCTTATGGCATCTCTTATGGCTTACAACCACAATTTTGGCTTATGGCATCTCTTATGGCTTACAACTACAATTTGAAGCAAGACTTAAAACTTTGAAATTTACCTAATCTTTATAAGTTAATCATTGTATGTCTGAAGAAATCCTACTAGTTAGGACAAAATCGATCACTTCCTTTATATATTCTGTTACACTGTTTCATAATAATTTCATCTGTTAATTTTTACATCTTCATGATTAGTGTACAAAATTAAGTAAGTATAAACTTCTGAAAAGTTGTTTAGCCTTCTTATTTTTTCCATCTACTACACTATTCTACAAGAGATGGTGTAACATCGACAGATGAAACAATTATAGTGAAACAAAGGGACTGTTACATATGTATGTTTCATCTACATTTAGCTAGTATTTTCAAAGAGCATAAACATATTGCAGACAAAAACCACTTTTAAGGGGTTTTTTTTCCCAGGTCCAGCTATTATTTTCACTCACTAATGAAAGGAATTATGGCACATTATATGCCAAATTAATCAGCATTTAATTCTGGATTTTCTGAAAATAAAATATTTAACCAAAAAGCTGACTAGTTTTATTTTAATAGGACGTTTTTTTAAGTCATGAGGTAAAAAAAAATGCATCTGGCAAGACAAATAGAAATTTATTTAAAAAACACTGAGACAGAAATTATTATAATGCACACAAATAGAAAGGCTATTTATTTCTCAAAAATAAAAAAAATTCTTCCTTAAAGTAAACATTTCTTCCATTTTGTAATTTTTTTTTCTCTGTACTATACTTTGAGAAAAGTCCAGGTTTGTTGCTGAATCCAACAAACAAATCAACTTTAGAATATTTTTAAAAACTAATCAACAGAAATAGATCATATTATATACACCAAATTAAAGAGAACTTAATTCTGAATTTTATGGATGTAAAAATATGAATGTTGTAATAACATAATTTTAATAACACTTTTTTACAGTGGTATTCGAGCCCCGGAGTTAAGGCATGGATGTTCTTGTCATATCTTCTGCAGAGGTCCTGCCATCCTCTCAGACCTTCTACTATGGCATATATAAACTGACAGGCTCCTGTCAGACCTCTGTGGCAAGCAGCTGCTTGAGGGGGTATTTATTTTTATTTATACCAAAAAATTAGGTACATATTTCATAATTACTTCCAAAATCTTCAGTTTTTGTTCATTTTTAGGAGATTTTCAAAAATTTAAGTAAAAATATGTTGATAATAGTTCAAATCAAACTTGTGAGCTTAAATCAAATGATTGCTTCTATGCAGAGTAACATTAACAAACAAATCGGCAATACCGTACAGTGCTTCTAAAATATGGCAATAGATGGCTTTATCGAATTATTTATATTGTAGTTTAACAAAATATGCACCAGATTAAAAAAGAAAATATTTTTCAAGCTTAAATTAATTTTTTTTAAAAGATATAAGAAAATTTTCAAATGGCAATTAAAAAACAATAATTAAAATAAAAATCAAATTTTAATTATTGTTTTAATTTCATTTTAATAATTGTTTTAATTATACATCAGTACTCAAGTATTCAGTTACTTTAGTTGGGTATATTTCATTATAATTTTGTATTGATACATATCTAAGGTGACCATAAGTACTGGTTTTTTGGACATTGTACTGGTTGTATTTCATGACTAACCAGTACAGTTTAGGATATAAAATAAAAAATTATTAATTTATATACAGATTGAATACATAAATCCTTAATAAACCAGTCTTAAATCAATTTTATTAATTTATCCTAGTTTTAGTTTTATTTTACACATATGTTCATATCACCGCCACAGCCAGGGTTACCGGAAATTACTGTTGTCAAATCATTAAGATAGTCATACAATATTGCCTAAAAATAGCTCAGGTAGCCCAATTCACTTTTTATAAGAAGAATTTTATTTAATAGAACCAGAAGGTCGTAGCCCATATGCCTTGAATTTCGGGCATCTGTTCATAGCGGCTGCTTAGGGTTAACCCCTCGTGATTTTCCAAGGGATAATTTTGGGATGTTCATTTGGACAAGATAAAATCGGCCGGGAGTTGAATCACTGGTGGTTAAATTTTACAGTTAGGGAGAATCGAGTGGTTTAACCACTGCGCTACTGATCCCATCACTTTTTATAATGCTGCAACATATGGGATTTTTTCACTGTGGTGTATAATTAACCTAATAATAAATGATTCATGCCATTGCACATTGAATGGTGAAAAATGTAATTTCAACGCAAAACTGCAACTTTGAATAATAAATTCAACATACAAATTTTATATCTTGTTTGCAAATATTTTCATCTTTTCCCATTCGCCATTGTATTTTTTTCATACTTCCCATACTTTCCCATCTCATGTTATTATTGGACTAAGAATGACTCAGTTAAGGTTGAATTTCAAAAACTAATCAAAATCAGCTGCATTCTACTTAACAGAAAATATCATGAATGGTACACACATTCGTAACAAATTAGTCTTATTGCTGTTTTATTTTATTTAAGGTGAAGTTACAATTGAAATATGTATGTATAAAAGTAATAAATATAAACTTCAACGGATCACAGTTACATCAATGCCACTTCAAGTTTTGTGTTGTTCATGTCATAGATTCACTCTGCGCTAAACTATTTTATTGATAGAAATCGTAAAGTTTGCTGACATAAAGCTATCTGTGGGGGTGCAATAAAATCGCAAGGAATCAGGAAAAAAATTATAATATTCAACTTTAACTGGGACTTTGAGTTCGATAAATAAATTAATAAATCGTCCACTCTGGCAACCCTGGTCACAGCGCAGACTTCCTCTGGGCTCAGTGGTCGTGAAGTTTGGAATAATTGCTTATTTTTGGATACCCATGGTGACAAAACGACAAAAAATGCGTCTTTAATAACGAGTTGAAATCAAAATATACATTTATCAAAGCAAGTACTAAGAATGACAATAGTGATGTAGAATGTGTAAATGCATAAGTGTATTTTCTATTGCAAACAGTGCAACAACCGGCATTGAAAACCACATACAGTCAAACATAAACAGGCCGTGTCTGCAGCAATTGCAAGTACAAGTGTGACTTGTATGGAATTTTATAAAAACATTCAGGAAAACTAATTATTATTAAAATCAATCCACTCTTCAGAAAAATATATGAAGAAAAATTAGGAATGTAAATAAAGTACTTTTGTACCTAATTTTTTTTTATTAAAACAATTTTGTTTTACTGCTACACTTGTTTCTTTATTACTTAAATTCAAAAATTCTAAGTACACAATTATGCAGGTACTAATCTACCTATATCAAATATAACAAAAGATAAGCATACTTCGCAATATTTTTCCAACTTATATTCTATGACAGCGACTATTACTCATGCTGACTGAGCTATTGTAAATGTCCTGGTTTTGAATTTGAAAAAAATGGTCATCTTATACATATCTAAGTTGAATAAAAATTGAATCTAAGTTTCATGCAATGTATAAAAAAATGTCTATAGATGTCCTTGACTTGGAAAGGGTTAAATAAAGAACTAAATTGTATATATCAAATTGGTTTAGACACCAGACACCCCCTTCACTTAATAAGAAAACATTTCAAGGTCCAATGCCAATTAAATGTTAGCTCACAACCAATTAGATATAGTGAAGTCTGAACAAAAAATATACCATTGCATTCCCCTATACACACACTGACTTCCATTCTTAACAATATAATGTCAGCTTATGGATATATAGTTCCAACCACAATGAAGCACACTACATTTAACATCATCCGTTAGGATCACGACATTATCCCCACCTTTAGGAGGTATATATTACAACCCTCAATATAAAATTTCTCCACTTACTGGATGTGTAGGAAAAGCCTACAGACCTTTTTCCCTGACTTAAAGAACATAATACTGATTTTAAAAAAACGAAAACCCACCTCTGCTTTAACTCAAACTATTACTGATCATAAATTACCTATCACTGATGATGATGATACTTCACACTAAAATAATCGTTTCCCCACCAACAAAATTTCAATTATTCTATATGGAAAATCTCATTAACATTAATCAACACACATTACGTAATACAGACATTTCCCCACTGACATCACCATGGGAGCTGATATACTGTTCCGAGAATATCAGCTCCCATTGGAGATTAACTCCAACACATATGTAAAGTTACATTGTGCCAACCTTATATAACGTTCATGGCAATCTTTGTTCACTTGCCTATTGAAGATGTGACCAAACTCTTGGGCCATGAAACACATCGATCTGTGGCAGAGCAGAGACATCCAACAAAATATGGCAGTCCTTAATATCTTATTTTAACTAAGTCTTATAATATGTTATATTTTCAAAATTTAATTATATGAGGAATGACAAAAGTAGCAATACCTCTTACATTATTTGATGTCTAAAAGCTCTATTAACTAACTAGTTTGCTAGTCCTATAAAATTGGTAGTGCAACTAAGGAAAATTGGTAAGGTAATAAATAGATCAGGTAAGTAGACTTGCACTATGATAGGTCAGGTATATATCGACTTGGCAAGGTACTTTGGACAGGTTATGCAGATCAGTCCACTTGAACAGTTCACGCTTTGTGAAATAGCATCAATGCTACTGACTTCATTGGTTAGTGATGTATATACATTTAAAATATTTCTTGAACTATAAAGTAATATCACTTATACAATAATTCGCCATGCATGGTGAACTTATATTCCACTTAAAGCAGTTTTGTAAACTCGGATGTAAAATCGTGAAAGGTAAAAAAAACGTCGGTCAAGGTTAAAAGCTGGGCAACTGAGTAAAATATGTTTAACAGTTAAAATGGTGTCACAAAACTCGCACTTAGGTTCGTCGTCCGCCTTAAGAAACGAATGAGTGCCAAACGAATGACTTAAGTGGAGCTGAGCAAGTACAACTTCCTCCTTGCGATTCCTACAAAAACAAGACTGCCATCGTTTGACAATGGCTTGATCTTGAAAAGCTTGTTACCAACCTGTTCAGACCAAGATCTCTACCACAGTACCTGGAGTTCGATGGAAAAACACTGCCGGAAGTCCAGGTATGGAACCGGCAGTGGAGAGTCGGACAAGGGCATGGCTGACTTGGCAGCAGCGTCTGCCAAGTCAGCCAAGCCCTTGTCTACCAAGTCAGTGCCCCTGATCCCGACGTGACCAAGCACCCAACAGAATCATGGTGATGGCTGTTGGCGGATCTTGGAGAACAGGGTGAGGCCAATGCCTCACAGAGATCAAAGCCTGTAGTGAGCCGGTGTAGAGAACACACCGATGATGATGCTTAGCTGCTATGTGGTCCAAGGCAATGCTGATAGCATGCAACTCTACAGTGAAGATGGAACACTGCTGTGGGATCTGGTCTGCAATGATTACATCACAGCAGACCATGGCTGATCCCACTGAAGTGCCGGAACTTCGAGCCATCTGTGACGGCAAGAAAGAAGTCCGGGTACACAGCACGATGGCTGGCAAAGAGTTGCTGATACACACAGTTGGGTGTAATAACATGTATGAACTCTTCAATTTAGACAACTGTACACTCAGAATGCACTTACCATCTTCATGACATATTTGTCATTGTTTCTGGAGACTGAGAGCAGCTGAAACAAATACTTTCATGAGACACGGAGAATTGTGTACTGCTGGTAGAAAGTTCATAGTATCAATTAGAGGAGATCTTGATTGGCGGCGGATAGGCTCAGTGGCCTAGAGCACCTGACATGTTCTCAGGAGGTCATGTGTTCGTATCCCACTTGGTTCAAGACAATTTTTTCTCTAAAATTGATCGACGTTAACTTCAGAGTGATATCTTCCTTGAAATATATATTTTGAGTTTTTTTTAATTTAACTAAAAAGCTATTTAGTTTAAAATGATTCCATTTTTTTTTACCTAAGCTATTTAATTTGAAATGACAAAAAAATTATTTATTACTATATTAAAGAGTATTGGGAAACTGAAAGTAAATTGCTAATGTTTTAAAGGGAGCAATCAGTCTAATTTTAACCAATAGTAATTTAATAAAGATACTTAAAAAAATTACCCACTTTTAGTAAGTTAACTAATCTTGACCATCACATTAATGTTACCTAAAATTGAAATTTCTGGCATAAATACAGGGTGTCCCTGAATTCATGGCCCAAAGATGAGAGGATGGTAGTACACACCAAACCCACCAATATTCGTAATAGAATATGCAGCGGCAAACGCAGTGAGGAGTCTGAAATGAAGGACAGACAGGTTTCCAGAGTGACATTATTTGGAGATCATTACAACAAATGCTCAAACGTCCACCTACCAATGTTGATACAGGCAGCACACCGGCGAGAGGACCTGCTCATAAACACCAGGCTTGTCGCGCACATTGGCGGCTGCGATGGAGTCGGGCTACCAGATCCTCCGTGGACTGAACGGGCTCCTACACGACACTCTTCAAATGTCCCCACAGAAAGATCGGGCGATCTAGGGGGGGGGGGGGGGGGGGGGGGCATGGGATGGGACCACCGCGCACAATCCATCGGTTCCCAAATGTGGTATGCTGATGCACATCTATGCTGAAATGGGCGGGTGCCCCATCATGCTGGAACCACATACGGGTGCGGATTGTGGCTGGAACATCCTGAAGCAATTCTGGAAAACCTTTTGCAGAAAAATATGGGACGTTCGCCCATCAAGGTGGTCTGGCAGTAGGTAGGGTCCAATTAAGTAGTCATGCACAATTCCCGCCGACATTGATGACGAATTGTTGCTGGCTTGAATTTGGACATGTACCATGGGGGTTCTGGGCCACCCACAAATGCGCATTATGGATATTCACTACGCCTTCAAGTGAGAATGTTGATTCATCCATAAAGAGCACATGCACGGGGAAATCAGGATGTGTGGCACTTTGCTGCAGGAACCACTGGGCACAGGGGATAATCAACAGCTGCCAATGCCTGCACTTGCTGCAAGTGATAGAGGTGTAGCCCTTCTTCATGCAGTATTTGCCAGACACTGTTCCAATGCATACCCTGGCTCTGGGCGGCGGATTGCGTGCTTGTACCTGGGTTATCTGTCACCATACACAATATGTCCTCGCTCATAGTTGGCATTCTGACTGTCCGTGTTCGTCCGGCATCATGTCGACTGACGTGGAAGGTGCCTGCCTCAGACAGCTGGCAGTGCAGTCGCACAAACATTTTATGATCGATCACATGGCACATAGAATATCGCTCACGGTAGTCTTTGTGCCTCTCTACCATTGCCCTTGGCTACGCTGTACATCAGGTGCATATCGGCTTTCTGTGTTCGTAAACTGCTCCATCTCGTGTCCGGTCGATGCTGAGAATGCTGGGGTTTGGCCAATTCAATGCTTTTAAACCATGCCACCTCGTCTGCGCCCCCTACCGGCAACGGGCCGGTAGGGGGCGCAGACGTAAAATTAAATAATTAATTATTCAATTTTAGGAGCTTTTTTTTATAATTCAGATTAACAGTGCCTTGTTTCTGATTTTCTTGCTTTTTGGTATATGTTGTCTTTAATGTATTTAATGAATACTTAGTTTTGGGGACTTTCATATAATTTGAATCAGCAATGCAGTGTTTCGGATTTTCTTGTTTTTCGTTATGTGTTATCTCTGATGAGATTAGCTTCAGGAGCTTTTCATAACACAGAAAGGTGATCCCATGGTTGAGTGGTTAGCAAGCTTTACTACTGATCAACGGGACCTGGGTTCAAGCCCTGGGTAAGGCATCGAAGTTTGTATTGTCTTTCTGCTGAGGTGGTGTATTAAACTAATAGGCTCCTGTTAGACCTTTGTGGCAAGCAGCTGCTTGAGAGGATATATTTTATATTTTTTAATATTTGTCTTCGATTAAATTAATTCTTGTGTGTCATTTAGGTTAATTTTTGTATTGTGACTTGTTTAAAGAAGTTAGTTTTTGGAAATATATTAAAATTAAATTGAAATCTTTAATTCTCTATGACACTGGTAAACGTTACTTAAGCACTTCAACAAATATTTTATGCTATCAAAAGTTATTAAGGAGAGATTTACGTACCATACCACAAAGGATGGGTAGTAAGAGGAACTTCCGGGATGCTTGAGAATAACAAATTTAATCTTGGACATTCTTGCCGGGAAGTGATGCCTCAATAAAAATTTGACAAAATGATTTATTTACTTTAATGAAAGAAATAACCAATAATAATAATGCTGCCAAAAATATTGCCACTCATGCTTGGATAACTTGTTGAAACAGTCACAAGTAAGTGGATATGTGAAATATGAATTTTATGAGGCATTTTTCATAATAGATAGAAAAGGAGTAATTAATCTACCCCCTTGTTTTTAAAATTTGATTAAATATGGTAAATAATAAGTAATTTAAGGTATTTAGGAATTGAAATGATTTAATATTAAGAGGGTTGTTGTTGGAAGTGTTGTGTAATGTTATATCCAGGTTATTCAGAAGTGGGAGTTTGGTAGTGCTTTGTGGTTATGTGTGGTTGGGGAGGGATGTTTTAGGTAAATTCATGGGAGTGAGGATTTGAAGGGAGTGGACCTATTTTTAATCTCATTTTTGTGTTTAATAGTATGTGTTTTGTTGTATGGAAAAAAATGGAAAAAGTTAGGAATGTGAGTAGATGTGGTAAAATGCAGAAAGTTTTTTACAGAATGTTAGGGTTTTAGTAGAACAATTTTTGGGGAAATGTACAGGTTTTCAGAGGATTTTAATATAGTAAGGGATGGGGGTAGGGAATGAAGTTTTTATGTGTGGGAGTGAACATGGTGGTTGTAACAAGTACATGTTAATTCTTGTGTGTCATTTAGGTTAATTTTTGTCATTAGGTTTTTTTAATGTATCTCATTTATAGTAGTTTAAGAATTGAGTGATTATTAGTTAGTACAGTAGATCTTCTACTTTGGCATATAAACTGACACACTCCTGTCAGACCTCTGTGGCGAGCAGCTGCTTGAGGGGGTATTTATTTTATTTTTATTTTTTAGAATTATCAATGTGGAAAAATCAGTTTGTAATGGAGGCAGAAATATTAATCAGTATTTAGTTTTCTTTTTAGCAATATGAAGTGTTTTTTAATGGATGTAGTGTGGGCTGTAGTTTTTTCGATAGCTTAATTGATTGTGCTTATGCATGTTTCTATTAATATTTATAGTTATGTATCGATGAGGATGAGAAGGATAGGTTTTATGAACAACTTCAGGATATTTTGAATCCTGTCAAGAAAGGAGATATTACCATTGTTCTTGGTGACTTCAATGCCAAAGTTGGTACTGACTCTGACCTTTGGGGAGGAGTAATAGGCCCTTTTGGTATTGATAGCTGCAATGGCAATGAGCAACGTCTCCTACAGGTAAGTAAACTCAATGGATTCAGAATAACTAACACTTATTACAAACACTGCGACATACATAAGTACACATGGGTTTCACCTGATGGGCTGCATAAGAATATGATTGATTACATATTAATTAACAGCAAATGGGCTAGTTCTGTTAGGAATACCAGGGCATATAGGGGAGCTGAAATTGGATCTGACCATTACCTTGTTAAAAGTGTGTTGCAACTTAAACTTAAAAAGTGTTGTGCTAGGGTTAAAAAATTTACTTTTAATACTGAAGCTCTGAAAGATCCAGTTATAGCCAAAGCTTACCATGATAGGTTACTTAGTCATTATGACAGTCATGGTTTGCTTACTACTGAAGTTGAGGAAGAATGGGATCATTTTAAACAGGCTTTTTTGAACACTAACAGTACTCTTTTAGGAAAAAAGGAGCAGAAGAGGCAAAATTATCTGAGTGGTAAGGCACTTGAGCTTATTTCGGAAAGAAAGAACTGCAGGAATGCCCTTAATCAATACCCTACTAGTCCTAATAGAAAGCATTACAGAGACCTTAATAAACTTGTAAAGGATCAGTTAGCTGCTGATAAGAATCTTTGGCTTGATAGTTTGGCTGACAAAGCCGAGAAAGCAGTTAGACAGCACAACAGCAGAGAGCTGTACCAGATAGTTAATGTTTTGTGTGGTAGAAAACGGACAGGCATACAAGGATTGAAGGATAAACAAGGTAAGGTTATAGAAGGGGAGGATTCTGTCATGGCTAGGTGGGCTGAGCATTTCAGTGATGTTCTAAACAATGTAGTTAGTTCTACTCCCATTGTTTGCAATGATGATAGATGCATTGGTGGCTTTAATGTTGGCCCTATAACACAATCTGAAGTTATTTTGGTTGTTTCTAAACTTAAACTTCATAAATCCCCAGGGGTAGATGAAATTACTATGGAAATGCTTAGAGCTAGGAATGTTTCGGTTACCACTTGGATGACTGAAATTCTGAATATCTTTTATGATAAAGGCATGGTTCCTAAGGATTTTACCAGAGCTATTGTTATCCCTATTTTCAAAAAAGGTGATCGCAGTTCTTGTGATAACTATAGGGGTATCAGCCTACTCTCTGTTCCAGGTAAAGTTCTTTCCATGATTGTGCTTAATAGAATTAAGAATCTGGTTGACAGTCAATTGCGTGATGAGCAATGTGGATTCAGAAGTGGTAGGGGATGTGTGGATCAGATATTTTCACTTAGGCAGATTCTTGAGAAATGTTCAGAGTTTCAGAAACCTTTGGTTGCTAGCTTTGTTGATTTCAAAAAGGCTTTCGACTCTGTTGATCGTCATAATTTGTGGTTGATTGTGAGATCATATGGTATACCAGACAAGTTAGTTAACATTATGAAAGCTCTCTATAATTACACTGAGTCGTGTGTGAGAGTTGGTAAGGCTTGTAGCAATTGGTTTAGCATTATTTCTGGTGTTCGACAAGGGTGCATTTTGCCTCCTTTTCTCTTTAGCTTGGTTACTGATTATGTTATGCGAAATTCACTTCAAAGGAAAGATTTTGGCCTTAAATGGGCTGGAGATACGAAAATTTCTGATTTAGATTATGCTGATGATTTAGCCCTTTTGGCAAATGATGTTGATGAGATGAACTCTTTCATTCGAGCTGTTGATGAAACTGGTAGTAGAGTAGGTTTGGTTATAAACAGAGAGAAAACTAAAGTGATGAAAATTGGTCAGGCAGGCTGTGATTCAGTTAATCTGAATGGTTGCAGTCTTGAGCAGGTGTCACAGTTTAATTATCTTGGGAGCTATGTAACAGATAATGGTGATGTGCGGCATGAGATTAACAGACGAATAGGGATTGCTGCCGGGACTTTTAAGAACCTATGGAGAGTGTGGAGAAATAGGCGTATACACCTAAAGACTAAAATTAGACTGTATAATAGTTTGGTTCTTTCTAGGGTTAGTTATGGTAGTGAAACTTGGACACTTTGTAAAGAAGATAACAGGAAACTAGATGCTTTTGATTCCAGATGCTTACGCAGTATCTTGGGCATTAGGTGGTTCAACTTTGTAACTAATGATGAGATTAGGCAAAGGAGTTTGCAACCTCCTTTAAGCAGCATATTGTGTAGAGAGAGACTCCGTTGGTTTGGCCATGTTGCCCGTATGAATAATTATAGATTGGCAAATAGGGTTATGAACAGTGTGCCTAAAGGCCTCAGAAAGAAGGAGAGACCTAGGATGCGGTGGGCAGACAATGTCAAACAGGACCTTGTTAGAATTGGTGTGCAGTGGCCAGATGCAGTAGATGTAGCTCAGGATAGACTTGCTTGGAGAACTAAATTGAACAGTCTGGTTGGACCTCCATAGCCCATGGCTGCTTGAAGATGATGATGATGATGATATTAATAGTGATAGTTACTAATGTATTTAATTATGGTATTGAATATCTGATTTTAATTTTGTTGTTTATTAGTATTTGTGGTTAACAAGTTTAATATGAATATTTAATTACTGAAAGTGATGTGTAATATATTAATGGGTGTAGAAATGTAAATTTTGATGGATACTGCAAGTTGGAATGATGTTAGGTATGTTTTGTTTTTTGTTGTTGTTGTTGTCTTTAATGGTATTATTTAGCTTCAAGGTCTTTTTTGCAATTCAGATCAGCAATGCCTCATTTCTGATTTTTTTTTTTTTGCTTTTTTGATATGTTTTGTCTCTGATGAGATTTTGTTTAGTAGGATTTTAATAATTCAGAATAGCAGTGCAATGTTTCTGATTTTCTTGCTTTTCGGTAGTGTTGTCTGTGATGAGATTATTTAGCTTCAGGGGCTTTTTTATAATGCAGATTGGCAGTCTGTACTGTGGTAACAGTACACACTGCCAAATCTGCATTATAAAAAATTTGGGTTTACGTCAACAGTACACTACATTTGACATAAACCCGAATTATCATTACCATGGTAACAAAAAAAACTTTTTTTCTAGAAACTTCTGTTTGGGTTATGGCAATCATCTAAAAGGACTATTTTGTTACATTGCGTAAAAAAAAGTTGCCAGAGGACTCTAAAGTGCAATGCTGTCATATGCAATTTTATGAAATTAAGAAAATTGGGGTTAGTGTAAATAACTGAAAATTGTTGAAATGGTTGTAGTTGTGGTGTGAACTGTGATCATGCACTGTTTGAGTTCCATGCAATAGGTTTAAATAGAAATTTTTTGCTGCACCCAAAAACAAAATTAAAAATGAGAATGTCCTTTAAGATTATTTTTTGGTTAAGCCATTCGGTCTGACATGATTATATTTGGGGCTTTATTTTTCTGATTTCATGGCCATGGTGCAGTTCATAGTACAACATGGCCGCTACATTTTTCATGTAACTTAAGAGGTGGAAATGTAGGATACGACAACGGTTAGTGGTTTTTACAGAATTGAATGGAAAATATTGTCTGCTGCTGAGATTTGTAGTGGCATGCGAATACCATATTTCGATATTCTTTTGGTTTCTAAAGAGGCTAGGGTATGATCTGAAATGAATATTTGTGGGGGGGGGGGTATTAACTGTCATGGGGGGAGCTTGAACCCTGAAGATTTTAAAAGCGTGAATTTTACAAATGCTGCAAATTAAAAATGTTTTCATTAATGCAGACTATCTACTTAGAACCTCTACCAACCAAAATTACTGGATATTTAGGCATTTAAAGGTAAGGGATTTTATATGTGTTTAGCTTTTCCTAGTTTTTTTTTTTTTTTTTGGGGGGGGGGGGGGTTATCACAAAAGTTTGCTGTTTAGTGATATGCTACAGTTGAAATAGTTGTCTTCAATCAGAATATTTGCTTGAGGTGGGGGAGGGGGTATAAGTGCAGAGTGAAATATTTGTTAAGCACTATGCTCAGATATATATTGTTCTCTTATGAAATTATACATCTTTTTTGGGGGGATTTCTTGGATATTAGGATATTATGTTATCCAATGGTTATTAGGATATTATGTTATCCGATGGTTATTAGGATATTAAGTTATCTCCGATGAGAGTACATATTTTTGGGAACATTTTTGAGTGTAGAATGAAAGCTTTCTTTAGTGATATTCTTGACTAGAAGTGGAATCAATTGGCATTGTTAAAGTGATGTTCGTTGTTCAGTGATATATATAGTTAAGAATAAAAGCCTAGATAAAAGTTAATTTGGTTGATATTCTTTTATATGCTATAAGCAAAACTTTTACGTTTGTAAATAAGCATTTATCATAAATTCTTTTTAGCATATACTCATTGTATTGTGCCTTCTGTGACTCTTAATGCAAGTTTTAAGCCAGTATTTGCACAACTTAGTTGAATATTTTAGATAATGTTCTATTTCTACGCAGTTTATTTATTATGTTGTATATTTGGAATCAATTTTCTTTATAATAAATTTATAGTAAAGTAGACAAATCATTTTTATATTTGGTGCAAAAAATTTTTCTGCTTTCATCAGTAGCCAGTAGGGAGCAGGAAGTTATGTAAAAACACAATGTATCATTATTCTGCATCAAAAACCAGCTGTTCTACTGTGAACAGCTGATTTATCGAAAGCACACAGAGATGCAGCAGGCGGACCAACCATAACATCCATTTGGGAATGCTTAAGTCAGGGCAAACCTGAGGGATTTGGGCTGGCTTGTCTGCAGGCCCACGTCACACTACTTTGAGACCAAAGCTGCTTTTGCTCTTATCTTTTTTTTTCTAGGCAGGTTGCTCTCCACACCTCCTTTAATGCCACCCATACACCAAGTCCCTGCTGATCTCCTCTGAGACAACCTCTTGACTTCTACTTCAAGGCTCATGCCACTCATGTAGTGTTGTGAAAAATGAACACGTTTCACCCCCCAGGTCCTTCGGGGGGAGAAACACCACAACATAGGGCTTATCAAAAAACACAGATACCATTATACCACCTACCCCAAACCTCTTAAAAATATGGCATGCATGGTATCCCAAGTTGGGTTGTTTCACCTCTGGGAACTCTGGAAAGATGTTTTAAAGATAAATTTCTTCGTTGCTTTTGTACTTGATCAAAAATGGCCAAAACTGATACGTAGTCCCGGGTTAAGTAATTAAAGTTTGAAAATTACATAGATAAATATAACTGGAAAACTACTTGTTTTAATGTTCTGTTATTTAATTCTAATTGTTGATACTTACCTTTAGGACTCGTAATATGCAAGTATATCGTAAAACTTCTTCTCGCACACAAATTACAAAAAAAATCAGTGACTAAGAAACATGTCAACAGAAACATAATTTTGTTTACGGTAAAAGTCATGTGAAAAATATCATACGGAAAAGATATATAAAAATGACACTCAATTTATGAACTTCGCTCCACATACAACTTATGCTCAACACAACTGCCATTCAACCAAATGCAAATTGTTAAAAATTTCTTTTCCTCTGTCCTTGTAGAAGTGAAAAAAATTCCCTCTATGTCCGTCTTTAGTGAGGGTTTTTGTACATGTGGTTCAGTTTGCTCGAATGGAAAAAAAGGAAAACTGATACTTTTTCAAATCATAATGAGAACCACAGAAGTCAAGAATATTCACAATGCTTTGTTCGGACAGCTGCGATTAAATGTACCGATATGAGCTGCATTGATCAAATGTACTCTTTTTTTCATCATTGCTGCTATAAAAATTCTTGCTCATTATAAAATTATATATATATGGTCCTGTGTTCCTTGATCGATTTTGGCGATTACCCGAAAAAAAGCGGTAACGAGATTATCAGAGCGTATTAAATTAACAGGTCCTTATCAGATCACTGTAAAAAATAGCTGCTTGAATAGTAATTTATAATTTTTCATTTATTTCACTTTACTCATTTATTTCTCTAAGGTTTTTTTTTTCACTGGCTGCCGATGGATTGGGATGGGTATGGTTCAGTCGTCAGCATGCCAGACTTGTAATCTAAAGTTCCCAGGTTTGAGTCCCAACTGAGCCAGCATTGAGATTTATCTCTGCAAAACTCACCATCAAACATCCTTTTTCGACATCTTGACCACTTTGTAAGCATCGAAGAAGGATGTTTGATGGTGAGTTTTGAAGAGATAAATCTCAATATTGCCCACAGTCAAGGTGAGAGGCTGCCGTCATTTAGATGGGGCATTAAGCTTGAGACTCGTGTGAAGGAGAGCCATTCCCTGTGCACGCTAAAGAAATGCTGGATGGCCTTAACTGGAGGATACCATCTGTCTCCCAACAGCTGTCCAGTAGGTCCCCTCGTCCAACCTTCTCTGAGTATTTGGGATCCTTGTGATCTGGCCATTTCGCCCATTATGCGCAAAAAAGTGCAGCTCAGAGACAAAACAACCACCCAATCAACCAACCAACCAACAGCTGATGGATTCATGTGAAACGAGAATTGATGACTGTAATATTTTATAAAACTTGAATATAAACTTTAGCACAAACAGTGCATATTCCACATCACCACTGTTCAAAACGACCGATAAAAACGCCGACCATTAGTAGCCAAGGAGAGCAAGAAAATTAATGACTTTCGATAATTATTTCAAAGAAAAATATTCAAAATTCATGACTACATGATTAAATATTTATAAAATTTAAATATAAGTTTAATAACAGAACCGGTGTATATTCCACATCGACACTGTCAAAACGACCAATAAAAATGGCGACCATTGCTAGCCAACGTTGGTGCAAGCATATTAATAAATTCTTAATATTGTTTAATGATAAATATTCGAAAGTAAAATCATTAATTCTCATCTCAAATGAATTCACCGGCGCTTTATAAAAAATCCATAAGGTCATGAAAGGAGTACAGAATCATAAAATCGTTCATAATGCCATTGCCGTTATGTTTTAAAGAAACTGTCAAAATCGCCTACACGTGTGTATGTGTGTGTCACGGTCAGCTGTGGTTAGTACCTTTAAAAAGTGGTCCGAGGAGGGAAAAACAACGAACCGCCAGCAAGTTGTGGGCTGATCACTGCTCATCAATTCTGGAGCTGAGCAAAGTCTATCCCATATGGTATGGACCAACAGAAGTGATATTGTGGTGCACCTCGCCAGTAATTGAATGTTGGTAATGGGGGTAATGTTTCATAACACACAGTACATCGAACCCTGCTGAAAATGGGGCTACATAGCTACAGGTCACTCCGAGTGCCCATGTCAACCTTGGTTCACTGTCGAAAGCATTTACAATGGTCACACTAGCATCAAAACTGGATCTTGATGATTGGAAGAAGGTTGTCAGGTCCAATGAATCTCGTTTCCTGATGCACTATGCGGACGGCACATAGTGCATCAGGAAACTGCTGATGCTGGGTGGGTGGGTGTCGTTTACCTGGGGAAGTTTTGGCACCAGGATGCACTGTGGGACGAAAACCAGCTGGTGGAGGAAGTGTAATGTTTTGGGCAAAGTTCTTCTGGGAAACCCTGATTCATGTGTAGGAAACTATAACGTCTACCACATACCTAAACATCATTGCAGACCAGGTACATCCTTTCATGGCAACAGTGTATCACTCTAGTAATGCCTTCTTTCAGCAGGATAATGCCCCATGATATACTGCCCGGATTGTTCGAGAATGGTTCACAGAACATGAGGAAGACTTCTAGGTATTGCCCTGGCCTCCAAATTTCCCAGACATCAAGCCAATCGAGCATCTGTGGTTTCTGTTGGAACAGCATATCCGATATGCAGCAGCTCAACCACGTAACTTACAAGAATTAAAGGATCTGCTGGTAACATGTTGGTACCAGACACCACAAAACCATAGCCATGACAAAACACCTTCATAAATTTTGTAGCGTCTATGTCTCGCCAGGTAAGAATTGTTTTGACAGCATGTGGAGGACCAACATCATATTAGGCAGGTGGTCATAATGTTTTGGCTCTTCAGTGTATATGCTTACCATATATCTATACAATCAAACATGGGATATTAAGGAAAAAAATTGGAAATGAGGGTCCCATGCTTGTTTTGAGAAGTATAAAAGATATAGGTTGTTGAGCAAACAAATGATTTATTTAATAATATATATTTTGGAATATTGTCATATTTCAGTTTCGAAAGTAAATACGTTTCTTTTGCGTTTTCAGGTTTCATATTCTACACAGACCACGGATACACATATATACATATTTCGTGGTGTTCAGGGGTTATTTTAGGTCTTTTGCCATTAAGCTGCATTCACCTCAATGCTACAAAACTGTTGATGCAGTTGTGATGATATAGAACAGGTTGAGAGCATTAAATATTTAGATATTTTAATAAATAATGATCTAAAAATGGAAGAAACATATTGACTACATTACAGGTAAAGTACGTAACATAACTAGTTAAATTATACCTCTTGAAATACAAATTACATGATATTTTAAGTAATTTACGTTGTTACTCTATGATAAAAATTCTACCTATGAGACATAAATTAGTTTTTAGAATGATGATATTTTTAAGCAGAATTGTTTTAATTTCCACATTCAACTTAATTTATACAACTTCAGAGAGAAAGGTCCAAAATATTCAGTTCCTTTGACCAAAAATGAACTTACTCATAAGCATTATTCACATATATCGCACCTAAAATCTTCAATCAGTTGCCTCTTGAAATTAGAAGCGAAGAAAATTTTAATATGTTCAAGCAGAACTTAAATAACTGCATCTTTTCTTTTGAAAATATTGCACTTATGTTGAATAAGAAAGTGTAAAGCAACAATTTAATGTGCATACATCGCAAAAATGACGCATGTTGTTTGCGACCTTGGTAGTAACTCGTTATTGATTTTTGTATTAATTTCCTTTAGTGGTCCAGGCAAACCACGTGATTTTTGGGTTCACTAATATTTTTCTATGTTGTAAATTGCATATGATGATGAAATAAAATTGATTGATATAAGCTAAAATTTGAAATTAAGATAATAAGTAGCAGGGCCAGATGCAGAGTTGAGAAAAGGGTAATACGTCCCTTTGAGAATGCTAGTCTGGGTAAAGGAGGCAAAATAATTAAACTCATGCATATGTCGTGCATTTTTCAATATGTCAATGTTTTTAAAACCTCTAAAAGAAAGGTGAAAATATATATGGCAGTGTAATTCCATTCTCTTGCCGCTTCGATTTCACTTTTCCCCCAGCAAGATCCAGTCACCTTCCTCCCTCCCACCATTGTTTTTTTTTATTTTTAAATGAGGTTCTGATATGTACTCACCTTTTCCTATGCTCTACAGACGAGATTGAAGACTAAAAAGGTCTTAACGTTTGAATGAACATTGCATATGTAGTTTTCTTGCCATTCCAATTTTCCAAATTAACAAATTTTAATGAAGCTCTACCTCGGTTCTTTCTCAAATATTTTAATATATACAGTATATACACTACAAGAAAAAAAATTGCAACACCTGGAAGGGTTAATGCCATTTTATGGAAACGCATGCAGCTGTTAGCATACACTGAGATATGCGATTTATTAAAATAAAAAGATAATAATAATAAATACCTCCTCAAGCAGCTGCTTGCCACAGAGGTCTGACAGGAGCCTGTCAGTTTATATGCCAAAGTAGGTCTGAGAGGATGGCAGGACCTCAGCAGAAAAACAACATGAACATCCATGCCTTACTCGGAGCTCGAACACAGGTCCCATAGATCAGTAGCCAAGCATGCTAACCACTCGACCACGGGACGGCTTGCGATTGATTACATTATCAAAAAAAATATGGAAAATTACCACTCTAAACTTACCCACTAAAGTGGTATAATTAGCATGCTGTTGAACCACCCTGCACACCAATGCATTCATGAACACAGTGGGGAAGTCTATCGTACAGCTCTATAATGTCCTCCTGAGGCACAGAACACCAAATAGCAAGAAGTCGCTGTTCCATTTCAGCGACAGTGGTTGGTGCACTTCTTGGGTGTTGTTGAAGCTGTTGGTCCATCATGTCCCAGACATGTCCAATAGGAGAAAGGTCCAGCAAGCCTACTGGCCATAATAGTATCTGAACGTTTTGCTCGCGTGTAGATACTGAAGACTAATGCGGGCTATGTGGGGACGAAGGTTATCTTGCTGGTAAAAGGTTCCATGCTGCTGAACAAATGGGACAGCCACTGGCTGCAAAATGTTGGTATCATATTATTGGTCAGTTAGAGATCCCTTTATGATGATCAGTTCTGACCAAGATGTCTGACTAATGGCACCTCACACCAAGACACCAGGTGATGGAGCTGTGTGATGATGTCGCATGCACTAGGTGGCGTTCCTTTCCCTTGGATGACGGCGAACACGTTATCTACCATCGTGCTGAACAAGACAAAAACGAGATTCATCACTAAACACCACGGTACTACACTCTTGTTCATTCCATTTGTGTTTGAGGCGACACCACTAAAGATGTGCTGGACAAACGCAGTGCCGGACGAGAGGCTTGCAATTAAAACTTTAAAGCATATTGTTTCATATCTGCCTAGTAGGTATTCGATTTGTTACTTGTTGCGTTTAGTCGCAGAATCTGTCACAAAATGCCATGCTTCGCAAATGATGGTCCTGTCGCTCCGTGGTCATATGTTGTCTTCCTTATCTTTGTTGGTGTCTGCTGGATCCTTCTTGAACCCACTAGCGCCATATGTGTACGATGGTGCTGGGATTGCAGCTATCAAGGTTGGCGACATCTTTGTATGACAAATCAGCTTCTCTAAAGCCGATGATTCTTCGACGCTCAAAGTCTGTGAATTGTTGGAACAGCTGTCGATGTCTGCATAAGGTCATCTTTAGCGATTTAGAATAATTTACACAAAGTTTTTTCAACCACGGAGCTTTGGTTGTCTTTATCTGTGTTTGATTGCTCCGCGTCTGTGACGTCAGCTAGTGACTGTCGAATCGTTTCGATTGTCCTACAAATCTAATCATTTCCATGCATTTCCATATACCTACTATCGCCTCCCTAAATTTTGTCACATTTGCATAACTTCTTGCAAGTGCAGAGGCTTAGGAACGTGTTGGCATCGGGGCAGTTGCCAAGGGCGCCGGAATCATAGGGCGGTGCTGGGGCGGCACGAGCCGTTTCACAATATCTGACGTTTATGTGCAAAATAAAACCGAATAATTAGCCGCCCGTAGTTCGTCGAATTTAATACGTATTATTTATACCGTCGTATCCTCAAGACAGCATATTATGAATTTTCGTTATTTCCTACAAAAATAGTTTTTTCGTTTTATCGGCGGACAATTACCGCCCCCCCCCCCACCGCCCTGCACCACGCATGCCATAAACAGCTTTGGGGAGCAATTTCCAACAAATCATGCCGTTGCAAAATAAAATTTTGTTACATAGGTATCTTTTTGTTTGGACGGAAGTTCATAATTTGTACATTGTATTGAATTATAATGTTTATAAACCCCGGGATTGTTTAAGATCAACATCAGGACAGGGGCGTACATCATCACTTTGTTCCCTATCAATCGAGCGAGAACTGACTCAAAAAATTAAATTTGATGAGACTATTAACGATTTTGCCAATGAAAAAGTAGGAAAAATTAAATAACTTTAAAAAATATTTATTTCATAATTAATTGTAATTCGTTTTGCCACTATTTATATGTGATTAATATTTATTCATTTAACTGTATTAAAATAATGACAATAACTATATATAATATAAATAACATGTGCATTTTTTTATCAATAACTGAACAAGGGCAGATAATTACAAATTTGCCAAGGGCGCCAAAAGCCTAGCTACGCCTCTGTGCAAGAGTTTCATTTTTTTATTTCCTGTAAGTGCATGTTCTAGAATTTTTTTCTACAACACTTTCAAGACTATTTTAATACGTTGAATGTTTTCGAATTAACCCATTTAGCCTCATTTGGTACTTTAGTGAAACAACATTTCAAAAATATTTATTTTTCATTAGAAAAATTGTGATCATTTCTAAAACCTGTGGCCCAATAATAAAAAAGTTATTTTAACTATTTAAGAGCACATCTCAATGCTATATTTAATATTTGAACTTTAATACGTGAATGAAATACCAAATATTCGTATCTTATGATAATAATACAAAATGCATAAAAAATTTTGTATTAGTTTTGCATTAGAAGTATATTGGTGCTTTAAAACAGAAACAAAATAGAGGACATGAGAGGATTAAGTTTAACAACAAATAATTAGAAATCACGAATATTTTGTCTCATCAATGGTACCTCCAAGTGTTGGGGGGTGGGGGTCACAAACCTCTTCTCTTGAGGGCTACAAGTAACATATTTTCCGATATAAATTTGCCTAAATACCACTGAACATGTCAACCCCTTTCATTAGAAGATTCTGGGCACTCTACCCTGCCTCAGAGAAAATTTATCACTCTAAAACTACTTTACAATCATATGCAATAAGAAAAAATATTCACCAAATATATGCCACAACATATTCACACAATTCGCACAATTTTCAAAAATATTCCACAAATACATTAGTGATAATCTCATATTTTAACTTATCTCTATTACGGGAAGATATTATTGAAAAGCCATCGCTTTCAAGAAATAAGTGAAAAGCATCATAAGAACGTTCATATTTTTTGAGTTACAATTACAGTCTTAACGGATTATATTATTTGTAAGATCTATATTTTTTTATTAATACTTGTTTTGTTTCATATACTCTTTCTTGGGAGATTTTCAACGTAAAGAATTAGCAGATATGTGGAAAAAATATTAATCTGACTCAGATGATGCTTGCGATTTTGATTTTACCTTTTTCGGCAAATGGTGCTATGAAAGTAAATATACACATCATCATCATCCTCAAGCAGCCATGGGCTACGGAGGTCCAACCAGACCGCGCAGTTTAATTCTCCAAGCATATCTGTCCTGAGCTACATCTGCTGCATCCGGCCACTGTACACCAATTCTAACAAGGTCCTGTTTAACATTGTCTGCCCACCGCATCCTAGGTCTCCCCCTCCTTCTGAGACCTCCAGGCACACTGTTCATAACCCTATTCGCCAGTCTATAATTATTCATACGGGCAACATGGCCAAACCAACGGAGTCTCTCTCTGCACAATATGCTGCTTAAAGGAGGTTGCAGACTCCTTTGCCTAACCTCATCATTAGTTACAAAGTTAAACCACCTAATACCCAAGATACTGCGTAGCATCTAGAATCAAAAGCATCTAGTTTCCTGTTATCTTGTTTACAAAGTGTCCAAGTTTCACTACCATAACTAACCCTAGAAAGAACCAAACTATTATACAGTCTAATTTTAGTCTTTAGGTGTATACGCCTATTTCTCCACAATCTCCATAGATTCTTAAAAGTCCCGGCAGCAACCCCTATTCGTCTGTTAATCTCATGCCACACATCACCAGTATCAGTTATGCAGCTCCCAAGGTAATTAAACTGTGACACCTGCTCAAGACTGCAACCATTCAGATTAACTGAATCACAACCTGCCTGACCAATTTTCATCACTTTAGTTTTCTCTCTGTTTATAACCAAACCTACTGTACTACCAGTCTCATCAACAGTTCGAATGAAAGAGTTCATCTCATCAACATCATTTGCCAAAAGGGCTAATTCATCAGCATAATCTAAATCAGAGATTTCCTTATCTCCAGCCCATTTAAGGCCCAAAGCATAGGGAAGATGAACAATGATTGTGTTCTTTTGAGCAAGTTACTTTAATTATCTTGCGAGATGTATGAGAAATGCAAAGAATAGATATTGAGAAACATGCATCTGAAGATTCAGCTATATAATGAGTTTATCTCTAAGATTATATGACAGTGAAGAAAACTTGCTATCAGTTTTTCATTCTAAACGCTTGTTTGCATATTACTGAAATTCCTTCCCCAAATGCCTTTTTCCAAAAAGAGTTACATTTTATGTTATCAACTCTAATTTAATATTTGTCATCTTCGTGCATGCTTGCCAGGCTAGTCCAGGAGCTGCGTAAACGTGACTGGGATCAATTTCATAGTATCTGACATAAAGTTTTCTCAAGCACATCAGCTAAGAGGACCACGGCGGTCTTCAGGTCGTGATATTGGCCTTGGTTTTTTATGTCGAAAGATCCATGCAATCGAATGAGTTTCATTGCATGGATATAGTGTTCTTCCCCCTAGCGCTTCTCCGAGGAGCCAGTCATAATGTGTGTAATCTCAATTTTAAGCTTCGAAATAAGATTCCAGTTATATTTCATAACCTAAAGGACAGCCATCTACAAGGAATGATCAAAAATAAGAAGATTAATTGCATTCCCAATAATATGGAAAAATACACAACATTCTCCCTTGGAACTTTGAATTTCATAGATTCTTATCAATTTTAAGTGCATCTCTTGAGACAGCAGAAGAATTCCTTATTTTGCATTTCGTCATGAAACGTGTAATTATTTAACTTTCTCATTAGGGTTGAGGAAGATAAAAGCACTGAGTACTTTTCACAAGTAAAGGAGTTAGATAAACAGTAGCATATCTGTTTTCACATCGACTTATCTGTTCCATAGGCAGCATGTGAGTTGACCCGTGACCTTTGTACTTCACCAATTGGGCATCTTGGTGCCGTGGTGTTTCTCCTGGCCATTTCAACAGATCGCATGACAATGAGAGTAGGAGCTTTTGTTTGTCGCTTCTTGTACGCTCTATGTGAGAACATCGATTTTCGTGACAAAAGTGCAGAATTCTTTTACAGAGACCCGATCAGAACATATATGTCAAAGCATAGTTAGACGGATTTTTGTGTAGTCGGCAAAGCTTTCTCATTTCGATCGATTAGCTCAGGTATGTTGAGAGGGTATTTTCGAGTGAGACTTATGTATTATTTTTATTGTAGGTTAGTGTATTTGTTAAAACTATTGTCCCCCACTCAGTTAACATGCATTCGTGTTGGAACTAAAGTTTTTTATGCAGTGTAAGGATACCCGCAACGTACTTTTAGCATTCTTACTTTCTATACCATTCTGCCGCGTTTCTTTACAGAATTTACCCTATGAAAGACAGCTGACCATGTAAAGCATGTAACTAACGCCATAACGCGAATTTCATCAGCATCATAACTTCGTCAGTAAATGGCGGAAGAGACGATTTTTAAAAACTGTGAGAGCGGTTGTAGATTTTTAAAAAATGATTACTCCAATAACTGATTTTTCTTCGGAGGAAGAAATTGTTATCTTACTGCATAGCGTTACTTCCTAGAAACGAGTTTGCCTCATGTACTGAGGCTACAGCGGTAATAAGTATTAGGAATAAAACCATGTTGCGTAACGGATATACTTACGGAGAGTAATTAATTGAGACATGGCAGATTTAATGTAAAACCACTTTCCAAAACAAGTCCTGACACGGAAACACAGATATCTGATGGCATCATCCTCAACCCGATGGAGACTAAAGAAGAGGTGAACTCTTGGAGGTTTAGGGGCTTGAAGGGAAATTCTTTTGATGGAGTAAACAAATACCTGACCTATCATAAATGGGATGTTTCGATAAGAGGATGGAAAACAATGTGATGGCCTGAAACGAAAGGAGATTGAAATGAGGTAGACAATATGGGTTTAGTCAGAGGTGCTGTCATCCGTCTCTGGACTTGGAAAAATTTCAAGTCCGAAAACTACGATCGAGAGTGCCAGTGGGTTTTCATGTTGTAAGACATCACGCCTGAAAGGGAAGCAAAGGGTCGACAGCCCAGGTGGTTATCCTAGATTTATCTGTCAATAAAACGTGGTCCTCTTGTGATTCCCTATTTGGAATAGTATCTTTTAGTTTCGCAGGACTTTGTCAGATTGTAAAACCATCTGTCAGTAAAACGTGGTCCGGGATGAGGTTCTGAACGCTTGTTGTGTGTTCTGAAGAGGGTCTTTTATGTCACCCATACAGGTAACCAACCCTATTACCCCTCAATATTTTTCATAATTACAAATAATTTGTTTTTAAATCAGATTTTTTCGCAGTTTTCCTTTTATTAATTTTTTTACCCAATAGCATTTTTTCATTTCATTTTCTGCTGGACAGTCTTTTAAAACAGTTACTGCGGCATAGTCCTTATTCTAGTGAAGGTCGAATTCGCAAAATATGGGACCTTTTAATTATTTTTGAGGATTGCATCAGCCATTCTGAGACGGGATGACCTGAGATTTGGCACCGTAAAGTTTATTTCGACTAGGAAAATTTCAGATGAGGATAGAAACCAAGGGACTTATTCGGGAGTTTGTGAGCGGTGCAGGGGAGTTTAATAAAGCGGGATGGAACTTTTGATAAGGGTTTTTTAATGAGGGGGTGCGTATTAATAAAGGGGGTGGAACTTTTGATGTTTTTTTTAATGAGGGGGAGTCAAAAATTGGAAAATTTACGATTAAAATTGAGGGCTTTTCTTAATGTAGTACTCATAATATACACTAGATGGCTCCACCAACAATCTTTTTCAGCTGCTAGGAAATTAAGTGGGGGCTTAAAAAATACTGGTGGATCAACCAGGGGGGCTTAAAAATACAGGTGACTCAACCAAGGGTTCTTAAAAATACAGGTTGGGTTTTTAATAAAGGGGGACGGAACTTTTGAAAAGGGGGATTTAATTGAAGTCAAAAATTGACTTCAATTAAATCCCTGACTGTATAAGAAGTCAAAAATTGGAAAAATTACGGGTAAAATAGAGGGTTTTTCTAAATATAGTACTCATTATATACACTAGATGGCGTCACGGGATTTTCATACAGGGGAGGAATTTTTAATAAGGGTTTTTTTAAGTAAAGGAGGATCACTTAATTTTTAATTAATTATTAATTAATGATTAATTATGAATTAATCATTATTTATGAATTAATCATTAATTATTAATATTAATAACGGGGTGTGGCCACATCACGTTACCGGAAGTAGGCGTGGCCAGTGACGTCACAGGGGGGAAGCACTAGTGGGGACTTCCCAGGGTGGGAATAAACTACTGAGGATGATGATGATGAGAAAACTACCAGAAATTGTTTTCTCTATAGCCTGCTGGCCTTCCTCCGTAAACGAGTTACAGGAATAATTCGCTCAGACAAATCAAGACAAAAACTTCCAAGGATACCTATGATATAGTTTTTTTTAATAAACACAACACATACCTGGGATTTATCAATAATATTCTCTCCCAGTTTAAGTTACACAAAAAAATACGCATTGCGATAAAATATATCCACTTATTTTTGCAGATGTATTCTTCATAGTTGTCGGCAAATTAATGGCGATTTTAGATTTCAGTTAGGCTTGCACAGCAAAACTCCTAAGATGGTTGTTTCAAGCTAGATCTGGAGCATACTTTGTATGTCTGTAGCAGAACTCCGATTCTTAAAGTTGGTATCGCTCAAAAAAGCTACTGGATCTGTCGCCTCGATCTTTATTAATTTCTGCTTGCTGCGGATAGAAACTTACATATCCAGTGTGTGATGCGATGCCAAATGCACTAGCAGTGCTGCGAGGTTTTCGATGCAGTCCTAGGTCGATTTGCCTGGAATGAATGAATGAATAACGTTACTGATAATGAGAGTTCCTTCTCAGGCTTACTCAAGCAATAATTTTGGAGATTCATATGATGAGATATTTGAAGGAAAGGTTTTTAATTATCTTTTTTTTATCTTATCTCTTTTTTTTAACTTCTATATATTTTTTTAATATTTTTTTTTCCTTTTTTTAAAGTTGGAACCACAAGTGTGTGGATTGAAGAAACCCAAATAAGTATGTAAGAATTTTTATATTTAAATATGTAGGAATACATTTTAAAATTACATTTGTTTCAAAATTGTTTATGCCAAGGTCTTCAAGAAGTTAAAAAAATGTTTTTCTTTGAGATTCATATTTTTTACAGTTTAAGAGAATACGATTAACAGATTCTGGGGAATGGCAATTGATACAGTTTGGGGAATGATTTGCCTGGAAGAGGGCGCTTCTATTTATTATACAGAGAAATATTACTGGGAAAATCAAAGAATATTTTTAAAACGGAAGTTTGTTGTTCAAATTAACGTTGTAAAAGTTAAGAAAATAAATTTACTTTTTAAATAAAAATATTTATATTTTATTCTTATATTTTCTATATTATTTTCTTTTTATTCATGAGAAATTTAAGGGAACCAATGCTTCCATGAACGCTTCACCACTGCCTTTGGGAATAATGCTTATAAGGACTGTACTGGGGTCAGGTGCGTAGTCAGAAAAGTTTCTTTGGGGGGGGGGGAGCACTAGTTGTTGACAAACAGTGTGACCTCGATTAACCGACCTTCGATAATCCTATCGTCTTTTAACCGATCAGTCTGTTGAGCATCGAATATTGTACAGGTACCCCTTAACAATAAAGCTACGTTTCCTAACACACACGCTCCTTCAAGAATGTATTAAAAACTTCTTACAGGAAAAACAATAGATTATAGTCACTAAATGTTCTAATTTTAGGATTAAGTTTTTCAGTAAAATTTTAAATGACGTATTTACTTTCGTATTGGTGTCCTCCTCCTTTTTTGGTGATTAATGTACCCAAAAATGTTTTTACAAGCTTTCATCAGGACGAAAAAATTTTTCAGAATATTTATAGAGGAAATCACCATTTTATAAAAGGAGAACATTTGATTAAAAAATAGCACATTATATTATGCTTCCTTGTAGCAGCTTCTTCACAGTATCAGTTAGCATGATGTTAACTCTCTTTGACAGCTATTCACTGTGTGGATTAATCTCTCAATATAATTTTATATTTATCATTAAACCTTATTAACATGTTTTTTTTTTGTTTCCATTTCCTTTACTGTTCATAATTAAGCTGTATTTTCATTTTCCCCATCCTTTCTTAATTATTCACATTTCCCCTCAAATATCTGATATTTTGGCCTATCTGAACCATATACAGGCAGATTGATCGAAGTTCTACTTTACTCGGATACCATATTATCAATAACCACCTGATGGCTATTGTGCTCTGGCAATGGCATCAAGTAATACCCCTTTTTGCTTTAAAGGGGAAGAAGTTACTTCCTTACACAAAGGACGGAGATAACCTAAAAGATTTATTGGGCTTGTCCTGGTTTCTCATCAAAATACAAACACATACACAGAGATATGTCGGCTGGTTTAATAGTCAGTTACGCTTATCCATGAATGTCTAAATGGACATTTAGTGAAGAAATTTTTATACATTTCGGTATAAGAACATCTCAAAAATAGTTTTAACATTTTCCCGCCTTGGGCATATTGGGCAACATCGTTTTCCCCTAAATATTTCCTTGGAAAGAAAAAATAATTTCATCATACTCAGTAATACATATTATTTGCAATGGCTTTCATTCCCGTGGCCGAGTGGTTAGCACGCTTGGCTACTGATCTACGGGACCTGGGTTTGAGCCCCGGGTAAGGCATAGATGTATGTGTTGTTTTTCTGCTGAGGTCCTGCCATCCTCTCAGATCTTCTACTCTGGCATATAAACTGACAGGCTCCTGTCAGACCTCTGTGGCAAGCAGCTGCTTGAGGGGGTATTTATTTTTTTATTTATTTTCTCATTCATTGCTGATAATATTTGCTCATCAGCAAGGTGACCAGATCATATTACCCCTCTTTTTCATAATTACGAATGTTTTTAAATCAGATTTTTTCGCCGTTTTCCTTTTATTATTTTTTTTATTAATTTTTTAATTTTTACCCAATAGCATTTTTTTCATTTTCTATGGGACAGTCTTTTAAAACAGTTACAGCAGGATAGTCCTTATTCTAGTGAAGGTCGAATTCGCAAAATATGGGACCTTGTAATTATTTTTGAGGATTGCATCAGCCATTCTGATCGTTGCCACCCAAAGTTTAGTTGGTAGAAACCCTGGGACTTATTCGGAGATTTCTAATAAGGGGGGAGTTTAATAAAGAGTGGGAGGATTTTTTTAATAAAGGGGGTGTTTTAATAAAGGGGGGCGTGAATTTTGACAAGGGGGTGGAATTTTTGATAGAGGGTTTTTTAATGAGGGGATTAAAAAATTGTAACTTTGTAATTATTTTTGAGGATTGCATCAACCGTTCTGAGACGGGGATGAGCGTTGCCGCCAAAAAAGTTTAGTGAGCGTAGATACCAGGCGAGTTTGTGATCGGGGAAGTTTAATAAAGGGGATCGGAACTTTTGATAAGGGTTTTTTTTAATAAAGGGGAGGAAATTTTAATAAAGGAGGACGTGAATTTTGATAAGGGTGGTGGATTTTTTGATGGGGTTTTTTTTAATGAGGGGGAAGTCAAAGATTGGGAAATTTTCGATTAAAATAGAGGGCTTTTTCTGAAAATAGTACTCATCCTATACACTAGAGTGCGCCACGGATTTCTAATAAAGGGGGAGGAATTTGGATAAGGGGGTTTTTTAATGAGGGGGAATCAAAAATTGGAAAGATTACGACTAAAATTGGGGTTTTTTCATAAAAAGAGTACTCATCCTATACACTAGAGGGCTCCACGGGTGCTTAATAAAAGGGGGATTAATTAATTTTTTATTAATTATTAATTAAATATTTATGAATTATTAATTATGAATTATGAATTATGAATATTAATAAGGGGGCGAGGTAATGTCACGTGACCTGAAGTGGGCGTGGCCAGTGGCGTCATAAAGGGAAAGCACTATGCAAAGGGGGATTTGTATAATGGCACTAAACTACTCACGTGGATCTTCGGTCTTCATTTGATCCTCTTCACCAAGTGTATTTTCGGTGCTAATCTTCTGTTTTATAGGATCACAAGTAGATTCAGCAATTTCTGCTTTTTCAGCCTTCCTTTTTTCACTCATTAGCATAAAGTAACTACTTATTTTACTCAGTTTGAACAATGATTGCACTGATTCAACTTAGATTAATTCAAAACTCACGTGAACACCTGCGAACACCTGCCTGTTGCACAGTGGATATAAAACTGATAAATTGACATTGGAAGCAAACGGAAGTGAACACAATTTCCAGTTTCCGGTTGCATACCAACCTATGCAACAGGAAAGCAGGATACCAACTTATGAGTAATCAAAACTCAAAATTTAATCCGTAAACACAGTACCATCTACCGGAATATTTATAATACATTTTTCTGTCCATAAATCGCAAGTTTTTAAATATTTAAGAAAAAGGTGCCGGTACTGCGTACCGTTGCGTACCGCCAGAAAAAAAAGCACTGGTACTAAATAATTATTTTCTTTGACTACTCCCTTGAAATAAAATAAATATCTTTCAGATACGACACAGTAAATGGAGGATTCCATCAGTACTAAACAATTAAATACTTTGAATACTCCCTTGATATAAAATAAATATCTTTCAGATATGACACAGTAAATGGAGGATTCCATCAGTACTAAACAATTAAATTCTTTTAATACTGACTTGAAATAAAATAAATATCTTTCAGATATGACACAGTAAAGGGAGGATTCCATCAGTACTAAAAATGTAAATTCTTTGAATACTCCCTTGAAATAAAATAAATATCTTTCAGATATGACACAGTAAATGGAGGATTCCATCAATATTAAACAATTAAATTCTTTTAATACTGACTTGAAATAAAACAAATATCTTTCAGATATGACACAGTAAATGGAGGATTCCATCAGTACTAAACAATTAAATTGTTTGAATAGTCCATTGAAGTTAAATAAATATCCTTCAGATATGACACATGAATATGACACAGTAAAGGGAGGATTCCATCAGTACTGAAGAATTCAATTCTTTGAATACTCCTTTGAAATAAAATAAATATCTTTCAGATATGACACAATAAAGGGAGGATTCCATCAGTATTAATCTATTAAATTCTTTGAATACTCCTCTGAAATGAAATAAATATTTTTCAGATATGACAGAGTAAAGGGAGGATTCCATCAATACTAAAAATTTAAATTCTTTGAAAACTTCCTTGAAATAAAAAAATATCTTTCAGATATGCCACAGTAAAGGAGGATTCCATCAATACTAAAAATTTAAATTCTTTGAATACTTCTTTGAAATAAAAAAAAATATCTTTCAGATATGCCACAGTAAAGGGAAGGATTCCATCAGTACTGAAGAATAAAATTCTTTGTATATTCCATTGAAATAAAATAAATATCATTCAGATATGACACAGTAAATGGAGGATTCCATCAGTACTAAACAATTAAATTCTTTGAATACTTCTTTGAAATGAAATAAATACCTTTCAGACATGCAGAGTAAAGGGAGGATTCCAATAGTACTAAACAATTAAATTCTTTGAATACTCACTTGAAATAAAATAAATAGCTTTCAGATATGACACAGTAAAGGGAGGATTCAATCAGTACTGAAAAATTAAATTCTTTGAATAGTCCTTTGAAATAAAGTAAATTTCTTTCAGATCTGAGACAGTAAAGGGATGATTCCAATAGTACTAAACAATTAAATTGTTTGAACAGTCCCTTGAAATTAAATAAATATCTTTCAGGTATCAAACGGTAAAGGGAGGATTCCATCAGTACTGAACAATTAAATTCTTTGAATACTCCCTTGAAATAAAATAAATATCTTTCAGATATGACACAGTAAAGGGAGGATTGCAATAGTACTAAACAATTAAATTCTTTGAATAGTACCTTGAAATAAAATAAATATCTTTCAGATATGACACAGTAAAGGGAGGATTCCATCAGTACTAAACAATTAAATTCTTTGAATACTCCTTTGAAATAAAATAAATATCTTTCAGATATGAGACAGTAAAGGGAGGATTCCATCAGTACTGACCAATTAAATTCTTTGAATACTCCTTTCAAATAAAATAAATATCTTTCAGATATGAGAGAGTAAAGGGAGGATGCCACCAGTATTAAACAATTAAATTCTTTGAATAGTCCCTTGAAATTAAAAAAAACATCCTATAGGTATGACATAATAAAGGGAGGATTCCATCAATACTAAGCTATTAAATTCTTTGAATACTCCCCTGAAATGAAATAAATATCTTTCAGATATGACACAGAAAAGGAAGGATTCCATCAGTACCAAAAAATTTAAATTCTTTCAATACTCACTTGAAACAAAATAAATATCTTTCAGATATGACACAGTAAAGGGAGGATTCCATCAGTACTAAACAATTAAATTCTTTTAATACTCCCTTGAAATAAAATAAACAGCTTTCAGATTTGACACAGTAAAGGGAGGATTCCAATAGTACTAAACAATTGAATTGTTTGAATAGTCCTTTGAAGTTAAATAAATATCTTTCAGATATGACATGAATATGACACAGTAAAGGGAGGATTCCATCAGTACTGAATAATTCAATTCTTTGAATACTCCTTTGGAATAAAATAATTATCTTTCAGATATGAAAAAGGGAGGATTCCATGAGTACTAAGCTATTAAATTCTTTGACTACTCCCCTGAAATGAAATAAATATCTTTCAGATATGCCACAGTAAAGGGAGGATGCCAGTAGTCCTAAACAATTAAATTGTTTGAATAGGCCCTTGATATTAAATAAATAACTTTCAGATATGACACGGTGAGGGGAGGATTCCATCAGTACTGAACAATTAAATTTTTTGAATACTCCTTTGAAATAAAATAAATATCTTTCAGATAAGAGACAGTAAAAGGAGGATTCCATCAGTACTAAACAATTAAATTCTTTGAATACTCCCTTGAAATAAAATAAATATCTTTCACATATGACACAGTAAAGGTAGGATTCCATCAGTACTGAAGAATTAAATTCTTTGAATATTCCATTGAAATAAAATAAATATCATTCAGATATGACACAGTAAATGGAGGATTCCATCAGTACTAAACAATTAAATTCTTTGAATACTCCTTTGAAATGAAATAAATATCTTTCAGATATGCAGAGTTGAGGGAGGATTCCAATAGACCTAAAATATTAAATTCTTTGAATAGTCCCTTGAAATTAAATAAATATTTTTCAGATATGACACAGAAAAGGGAGGATTCCATCAATACCAAAAATTTGAATTCTTTGAAAACTCACTTGAAATAAAATAAATTTTTTTCAGATATGACACAGTAAAGGGAGGATTCTATCAATACTAAAAATTTAAATTCTTTCAATACTCACTTGAAATGAAATAAATATCTTTCAGATATGACACAGTAAAGGGAGGATTCCATCAGTACTGAACAATTAAATTTTTTGAATACTCCTTTGAAATAAAATAAATATATTTCAGGTATGCCACAGTAAAAGGAGGATTCCATCAGTACTAAACAATTAAATTCTTTGAATACTCCCTTCAAATAAAATAAATATCTTTCACATATGACACAGTAAAGGTAGGATTCCATCAGTACTGAAGAATTAAATTCTTTGAATATTCCATTGAAATAAAATAAATATCATTCAGATATGACACAGTAAATGGAGGATTCCATCAGTACTAAACAATTAAATTCTTTGAATACTCCTTTGAAATGAAATAAATATCTTTCAGATATGCAGAGTAGAGGGAGGATTCCAAAAGTACTAAAATATTAAATTCTTTGAATAGTCCCTTGAAATTAAATAAATATTTTTCAGATATGACACAGAAAAGGGAGGATTCCATCAATACCAAAAATTTGAATTCTTTGAATACTCACTTGAAATAAAATAAATTTTTTCAGATATGACACAGTAAAGGGAGGATTCTATCAATACTAAAAATTTAAATTCTTTGAATACTTCCTTGAAATAAAATAAATATCTTTCAGATATGACACAGTAAAGGGAGGATTCCACCAGTACTAAACAATTAAATTTTTTTAATACTCCCTTGAAATAAAATAAATAATTTTCAGATATGACACGGTAAAGGGAGGATTCCATCAGTACTGAACAATTACATTCTTTGAAAAATCCTTTGAAATAAAATAAATCTCTTTCAGATATGAGACAGTAAATGGAGGATTCCATCAAAACTAAAAATTTAAATTCTCTGAATAGTCCCTTGAAATAAAATAAATATCTTTTCGATATGACATAATAAAGGGAGGATTCCATCAATACCAAAAATTTAAATTCTTTGAATACTCACTTGAAATAAAATAAATATCTTTCAGATATGACTTAGTAAAGGGAGGATTCCATCAGTACTGAACAATTAAATTTTTTGAATAGTCCTTTGAAATAAAATAAATATCTTTGAGATCTGAGACAGTAAAGGGATAATTCCAATAGTACTAAACAATTAAATTCTTTGAATACTCCCTTGACATAAAATAAATATCTTTCAGATATGACACATTAGAGGGAGGATTCCATCTGTACTGACAAATTAAATTCTTTGAATAGTCCTTTGAAATAAAATAAATATCTTTCAGATCTGAGACAGTAAACGGATGATTCTATGAATACTATAAATTTAAATTCTTTCAATACTCATTTGAAATAAAATAAATATCTTTCAGGTATGACACAGTAAATGGAGGATTCCACCAGTAATAAACAATTAAATTCTCTGAATATTCCCTTGAAATAAAATAAATATTTTTAGATATGACCCATGGCCGAGTGCTTAGCGCGCTTGGCTACTGATCAAAGGGATCTGGGTTCGAGCCCCGGGTAAGGCTTGGATGTATGTGCCATTTTTCTGCTGAGAACCTGCCATCCTCACAGACCTTCTACTATGGCAGATAAACAGACAAGCTCCTGTCTGAACTCTGTGGCAAGAAACTGCTTGAGGGGGTATTTATTTATTATTTTTTATTTATAATAAAGGGAGGATTCCATCAATACCAAGAATTTAAAATCTTTGAATACTCACTTGAAATAAAATAAATATCTTTCAGATCTCAGACACTAAAGGGATGATTCCAATTGTACTAAACAATTAAATTTTTGAATACTCCCTTGAAATAAAATAAATATCTTTCAAATATGACACATCAAAGGGAGGATTCCATCAGTACTAAACAATTAAATTCTTTGAATACTCCCTTGAAATAAAATTAATATCTTTCAGATATGACACTGTAAAGGGAGGATGCCATCAGTACTAAACAATTAAATACTTTGAATACTCCCTTGAAATTAAATAAATATCTTTCAGGTATGACATGGTAAAGGGAGGATTCAAGCAGTACTGAACAATTAAATTTTTGAATACTCCTTTGATATATAATAAATATTTTTCGGATATGAGACAGTAAAGGAAGGATTCCACCAGTATTAAACAATTAAATTCTTTGAATACTCACTTGAAATAAAATAAATATCTTTCAGATATGATACAATAAAGGGAGGATTCCAGCAGTACTAAACAATTAAATTGTTTGAATAGTCTCTTGAAATCAAATAAATATTTTTCAGATATAACACAGAAAAAGGAGGATTCCATCAATACCAAAAATTTAAATTCTTTGAATACTCACTTGAAATTAAATAAATATCTTTCAGATATCACACAACAAAGGAAGGATTCCATCAGTACTGAAAAATTAAATCCTTTCAACAGTCCTTTGAAATAAAATAAATATCTTTCAGATCTGAGACAGTAAAGGGATAATTCCAATAATACTAAACAATTAAATTATTTGAATACTCCCTTGACATAAAATATATATTTTTCAGGTATGACACAGAAAAGGGAGGATTCCATCAATACCAAAAATTTAAATTCTTTGAACACTCACTTGAAATAAAATATATAACTTTCAGGTATGACACAGTAAAGGGTGGATTCCATCAGTAATAAACAACTAAATTCTTTAATACTCCTTTGAAATAAAATAAATATTTTCCAGATATGTCACAGTAAAGGGAGTTTTCCATCAGTTCTAAACAATTAAATTCTCTGAATACTACCTTGAAAAAAAATATATATCTTTCAGATATGACACAGTAAATGTAGGATTCCATCAGTACTGATGAATTAAATTCTTTGAATACTCCTTTGAAATAAAATAAAGATCTTTCGGATATGACACAGTAAACGGAGGATTCCATCAATACTAAACAATTAAATTCTTTTAATACCTACTTGAAATAAAATAAATATCTTTCACATATGACACAGTAAAATGAGGATTCCATCCATACTAAACAATTAAATTCTTTTAATACTCACTTGAAATAAAATAAATATCTTTCAGATATTCCACAGTAAAGTTAGGATTCCATTAGTACTAAACAATTAAATTTTTTAATGCTCACTTGAAATAAATTAAATATCTTTCAGATATGCCACAGTAAAGGGACGATTCCAGTAGTCCTAAACAATTAAATTGTTTGAATACGCCCTTGAAATTAAATAAATATCTTTCAGATATGACACATTAAAGGGAGGATTCCATCAGTACTGAAGAATTAAATTCTTTGAATATTCCATTGAAATAAAATAAATATCATTCAGACATGACACAGTAAATGGCGGATTCCATCAGTACTAAACAATTAAATTCTTTGAATACTCCCCTGAAATAAAATAAATATCTTTCAGCTATGACACAGCAAAGGGAGGATTCCATCAATGCTAAAAATTTAAATTCTTTGAATATTCACTTGAAATAAAATAAATATGTTTGAGATATGACACAGTAAAGGGAGGATTCCATCAGTACTAAACAACTAAATTCTTTGAATAGTCCTTTGAAATAAAATAAATACCTTTCAAATATGAGAAGTAAAGGGAGGATTCCACCAGTACTAAGCAATTAAATTCTTTGAATAGTCCCTTGAAATAAATATCTTTTAGATATGACATAATAAATGGAGTATTCCATCAGTAGTAAGCTATTAAATTCTTTGAATACTTCCCTGAAATGAAATAAATATCTTTCAGATATGACACAGAAAAGGGAGGATTCCATCAATATCAAAAAATTTTAATTCTTTGAATACTCACTTGAAATAAAATAAATATCTCTCAGATATGACACAGTAAAGGGAGGATTCCATCAGTACTGAACAATTAAATTCTTTGAATACTCCCTTGAAATAAAAAAAAATATCATGCAGATACGAAACAGTAAATGGAGTATTCCATCAGTACTAAACAATTAAATTCTTTGAATACTCCTTTGAAATGAAATAAATATCTTTCAGATATGCACAGTAAAGGGAGGATTCCATCAGTACTGAACAATTAAATTCTTTGATTACTCCCTTGAAATAAAATAAATATCATTCAGATATGACACAGAAAAGGGAGGATTCCATCAATATCAAAAATATAAATTCTTTGAATACTCACTTGAAATAAAATAAATAACTTTCAGGTATGACACAGTAAAGGGAGGATTCCATTAGTACTAAACAATTAAATTCTTTTAATACTGCTTTGAAATAAAATAAATATTTTTTAGATATGACACAGTAAATGGAGGTTTCCATCAGTACTAAACAATTAAATTCTCTGAATACTACCTTGAAAAATAATATATCTTTCAGATATGACACAGTAAATGTAGGATTCCATCAGTACTGAAGAACTAAATTCTTTGAAATAAAATAAATATCTTTCAGCTATGACACAGTAAACGGAGGATTCCGTCAGTATTAAACAATTAAATTCTTTTAATACTTACTTGAAATAAAATAAATATCTTTCACATATGGCACAGTAAAATGAGGATTCCATCCATACTAAACAATTAAATTCTTTTAATACTCACTCGAAATAAAATAAATATCTTTCAGATATTCCGCAGTAAATTTAGGATCCCTTCAGTACTAAACAATTAAATTCTTTTAATACTCACTTGAAATAAAATAATTATCTTTCAGATATGCCACAGTAAAGGGGGGATTCCAGTAGTCCTAAACAATTAAATTGTTTGAATAGGCCCTTGAAATAAAATAAATATCTTTCAGATCTCAGACACTAAAGGGATGATTCCAATTGTACTAAACAATTAAATTCTTTGAATACTCTCTTGAAATAAAATAAATATCTTTCAAATATGACACAGCAAAGGGAGGATTCCATCAGTACTAAACAATTAAATTCTTTGAATACTCCCTTGAAATAAAATAAATATCTTTCAGATATGACACAGTAAATGGAGGAGTCCATTAACTAAAAATTTAAATTCTTTGAATACTCACTTGAAAAAAAAATATATATATTTCAGATATGACACTGTAAAGGGAGGATGCCATCAGTACTAAACAATTAAATACTTTGAATACTCCCTTGAAATTAAATAAATATCTTTCAGGTATGACATGGTAAAGGGAGGATTCCAGCAGTACTGAACAATTAAATTTTTGAATACTCCTTTGATATAAAATAAACATTTTTCGGATATGAGACAGTAAAGGAAGGATTCCACCAGTATTAAACAATTAAATTCTTTGAATACTCCTTTGAAATAAAATAAATATCTTTTAAATATGACATAATAAAGCGAGCATTCCATCAGAACAAAGCTATTAAATTCTTTGAATACTCCCCTGAAATAAAATAAATATCTTTCAGATATGATACAATAAAGGGAGGATTCCATCAGTACTAAACAACTAAATTGTTTGAATAGTTTCTTGAAATCAAATAAATATTTTTCAGAAATAACACAGAAAAAGGAGGATTCCATCAACACCAAAAATTTAACTTCTTTGAATACTCACTTGAAATTAAATAAATATCTTTCAGATATCACACAACAAAGGAAGGATTCCATCAGTACTGAAAAATTAAATCCTTTGAACAGTCCTTTGAAATAAAATAAATATCTTTCAGATCTGAGACAGTAAAGGGATAATTCCAATAATACTAAACAATTAAATTATTTGAATACTCCCTTGACATAAAATATATATTTTTCAGGTATGACACAGAAAAGGGAGGATTCCATCAATACCAAAAATTTAAATTCTTTGAATACTCACTTGAAATAAAATAAATAACTTTCAGGTATGACACAGTAAAGGGGGGATTCCATCAGTACTAAACAACTAAATTCTTTTAATACTCCTTTGAAATAAAATAAATATTTTCCAGATATGTCACAGTAAAGGGAGTTTACCATCAGTTCTAAACAATTAAATTCTCTGAATACTACCTTGAAAAAAAATATATATCTTTCAGATATGACACAGTAAATGTAGGATTCCATCAGTACTGATGAATTAAATTCTTTGAATACTCCTTTTGAAATCAAATAAAGATCTTTCGGATATGACACAGTAAACGGAGGATTCCATCAATACTAAACAATTAAATTCTTTTAATACCTACTTGAAATAAAATAAATATCTTTCACATATGATACAGTAAAATGAGGATTCTATCCATATTAAACAACTAAATTCTTTTAATACTCACTTGAAATAAAATAAATATCTTTCAGATATTCCACAGTAAAGTTAGGATTCCATTAGTACTAAACAATTAAATTTTTTAATGCTCACTTGAAATAAATTAAATATCTTTCAGATATGCCACAGTAAAGGGACGATTCCAGTAGTCCTAAACAATTAAATTGTTTGAATACGCCCTTGAAATTAAATAAATATCTTTCAGATATGACACATTAAGGGGAGGATTCCATCAGTATTGAAGAATTAAATTCTTTGAATATTCCATTGAAATAAAATAAATATCATTCAGACATGACACAGTAAATGGAGGATTCCATTAGTACTAAACAATTAAATTCTTTGAATACTCCCCTGAAATAAAATAAATATCTTTTAGCTATGACACAGCAAAGGGAGGATTCCATCAATACTAAAAATTTAAATTCTTTGAATATTCACTTGAAATAAACTAAATATGTTTGAGATATGACACAGTAAAGGGAGGATTCCATCAGTACTAAACAACTAAATTCTTTGAATAGTCCTTTGAAATAAAATAAATATCTTTCAAATATGAGAAGTAAAGGGAGGATTCCACCAGTACTAAGCAATTAAATTCTTTGAATAGTCCCTTGAAATAAAATAAATATCTTTTAGATATGACATAATAAATGGAGTATTCCATCAGTAGTAAGCTATTAAATTCTTTGAATACTTCCCTGAAATGAAATAAATATCTTTCAGATATGACACAGGAAAGGGAGGATTCCATCAATATCAAAAAATTTAAATTCTTTGAATACTCACTTGAAATAAAATAAATATCTCTCAGATATGACACAGTAAAGGGAGGATTCCATCAGTACTGAACAATTAAATTCTTTGAATACTCCCTTGAAATAAAAAAAATATCATTCAGATATGAAACTGTAAATGGAGTATTCCATCAGTACTAAACAATTAAATTCTTTGAATACTCCTTTGAAATGAAATAAATATCTTTCAGATATGCACAGTAAAGGGAGGATTCCATCAGTACTGAACAATTAAATTCTTTGATTACTCCCTTGAAATAAAATAAATATCATTCAGATATGACACAGAAAAGGGAGGATTCCATCAATATCAAAAATATAAATTGTTTGAATACTCACTTGAAATAGAATAAATAACTTTCAGGTATGACACAGTAAAGGGAGGATTCCATTAGTACTAAACAATTAAATTCTTTTAATACTGCTTTGAAATAAAATAAATATTTTTTAGGTATGACACAGTAAATGGAGGTTTCCATCAGTACTAAACAATTAAATTCTCTGAATACTACCTTGAAAAATAATATATCTTTCAGATATGACACAGTAAACGTAGGATTCCATCAGTACTGAAGAACTAAATTCTTTGAAATAAAATAAATATCTTTCAGCTATGACACAGTAAACGGAGGATTCCGTCAGTATTAAACAATTAAATTCTTTTAATACTTACTTGAAATAAAATAAATATCTTTCACATATGGCACAGTAAAATGAGGATTCCATCCATACTAAACAATTAAATTCTTTTAATACTCACTCGAAATAAAATAAATATCTTTCAGATATTCCACAGTAAATTTAGGATTCCATCAGTACTAAACAATTAAATTCTTTTAATACTCACTTGAAATAAAATAATTATCTTTCAGATATGCCACAGTAAAGGGGGGATTCCAGTAGTCCTAAACAATTAAATTGTTTGAATAGGCCCTTGAAATTAAACAAATATCTTTCGGATATGACACGGTAAGGGGAGGATTCCATCAGCATTGAAGAATTAAATTCTTTGAATATTCCATTGAAATAAAATAAATATCATTCAGATATGACACAGTAAATGGAGGATTTCATCAGTACTAAACAATTAAATTCTTTGAATACTCCTTTGATACGAAATAAATATCTTTCAGATATGACACAGAAAAGGGAGGATTCTATCAATACCAAAAATGTAAATTCTTTGAATACTCACTTAAAATAAAATAAATATCTTTCAGATATGCCACAGTAAAGGGAGGATTCCAATAGTACTAAACAATTAAATTGTTGGAATAGTCCCTCGAAATTACATAAATATCTTTCAGATATGACACGGTGAAAGGAGGATTCGGTCAGTATAGAAAAATTAAATTCTTTGAATACTCCTTTGAAAAAAATAAATATCTTTCAGATATGATATAGTAAAGGGAGAATTCCATCAGTACTAAGCTAGGAAATTCTTTTTATACTCCCCTGAAATGAAATAAATATCTTTCAGATATGACACAGTAAGGGGAGGATTCCAGTAGTCCTAAAGAATTAAATTGTTTGAATAGTCCCTTGAAATAAAATAAATATCTTTCAGATATGACACGGTAAGGGGAGGATTCCATCAGTACTGAACAATTAAATTTTTTGAATACTCCTTTGAAATAAAATAAATATCTTTCACATATGACACAGTAAAGGGAGGATTCCATCAGTACTGAAGAATTAAGTTTTTTGAATATTCCTTTGAAATAAAATAAACATCATTCAGATATGACACAGTAAATTGAGGATTTCATCAGTACTAAGCTATGAAATTCCGTGAATACTCCCCTGAAATGAAATAAATATCTTTCAGATATGACACAGTAAAGGGAGGATTCCAGTAGTCCTAAACAATTAAATTGTTTGAATAGTCCCTCGAAATTAAAAAATATCTTTCAGATATGACACGGTAAAGGGAGGATTCGATCAGTACTGAACAATTAAATTCTTTGAATAGTCCTTTGAAATAAAATAAATATTTTTCAGATATGACCTAGTAAAGGGAGGATTCCATCAGTACTAAGCTCTGAAATTCTTTGAATACTCCTTTGAAATGAAATAAATATCTTTCAGATATGCACAGTAAAGGTAGGATCCAATAGTACTAAACAATTAAATTGTTTGAATAGTCCCTAGAAATTAAATAAATATCTTTCAGATATGACACAGTAAAGGGAGGATTCCATCAATACTGAATAATTAAATTCTTTGAATACCCCTTTGGAATAAAATAATTATCTTTCAGATATGACATAAAAAAAGGGAGAATTCCATTAGTTCTAAGCTATTAAATTCTTTGAATACTCCCCTGAAATGAAATAAATATCTTTCAGATATGACACAGTAAAGGTAGGATTAGGTCAATACTAAAAATTTAAATTCTTTTAATACTTCCTTGAAATAAAATAAATATCTTTCAGATATGCCACAGTAAAGGGAGGATTTCAGTAGTCCTAAGCAATTAAATTGTTCGAATAGGCCCTTGAAATTAAATAAATATCTTTCAGATATGACACGGTGAGGGGAGGATTCCATCAGTACTGAACAATTAAATTTTTTGAATACTCCTTTGAAATAAAATAAATATCTTTCAGATATGAGACAGTAAAGGGAGGATTCCATCAGTACTAAACAATTAAATTCTTTGAATACTCCCTTGAAATAAAATAAATATCTTTCAGATATGACACAGTAAATGGACGATTCCATCAATACTAATCATCATCATCATCATCATCCTCAAGCAGCCATGGGCTACGGAGGTCCAACCAGACCGCGCAGTTTAATTCTCCAAGCATATCTGTCCTGAGCTACATCTGCTGCATTCGGCCACTGCACACCAATTCTGACAAGGTCCTGTTTGACTTTGTCTGCCCACCGCATCCTAGGTCTCCCCTTCTTTCTGAGGCCTCCAGACATACTGTTTATATCCCTATTCGCCAATCTATAATTATCCATACAGGCAGCATGGGCAAACCAGCGGAGTCTCTCTCTGCACAATATGCTGATTAAAGGAGGTTGCAGACTATTTTGCCTAACCTCATCATTAATTACAAATTTAAACCACCTAATACTCAAGATACTGCGTAAGCATCTAGAATCAAAAGCATCTAGTTTCCTGTTATCTTGTTTACACAGCGTCCAAGTTTCACTGCCATAACTAACCCTAGAAGGAACCAAACTATTATACAGTCTAATTTTAGTCTTTAGGTGTATACGCCTATTTCTCCACAATCTCCATAGATTCTTAAAATTCCTGGCAGCAATACCTATTCGTCTGTTGATCTCATGCCGCACATCACCAGTATCAGTTACATAGCTCCGAAGGTAATTAAACTGTGACACCTGCTCAAGACTGCAACCATTCAGATTAACTGAATCGCAACCTGCCTGACCAATTTTCATTACTTTAGTTTTCTCTCTGTTTATAACCAAACCTACTCTACTACCAGTCTCATCAACAGCTCGAATGAAAGAGTCCATCTTATCAATATCATTTGCCAAAAGGGCTAAATCATCAGAATAATCTAAATCAGAAATTTTCGTATGTCCAGCCCATTTAAGGCTAAAATCTTTCCCTCGAAGTAAATTTCGCATAACATAATCAATAACCAAACTAAAGAGAAAAGGAGACAAAATGCACCCTTGTCGAACACCAGACGTAATGCTAAACCAATTGCTACAAGACTTAACAACTCTCACACATGACTCAGTGTTATTATAGAGAGCTTTCATTATGTTAATTAACTTGCCAGGTGTACCATATGATCTCACAATAAACCACAATTTATGACGATCAACAGAGTCGAAAGCCTTTTTGAAATCAACAAAGCTAGCAACCAAAGGTTTCTGAAACTCTAAACATTTCTCAAGAATCTGCCTAAGTGCTCCATTTTTCCTAAAAGAGTACTGTTAGTTTCCAAAAAAATCCTGTTTAAAATGGCCCCATTCTTCTTCAACTTCAGTATTAAGCAAACCATGACTGTCATAACGACTAAGTAACCTGTCATGGTGAGCTTTAGCTATAGCTGGGACTTTCAGAGCTTCAGTATTAAAGGTAAATTTTTTAACCCTAGCACAAGAGTTTTTAAGTTTAAGTTGCAAGACACTTTTAACAAGGTAATGGTCAGATTCAATTTCAGCTCCCCTATATGCCCTAATATTTCTAACAGAACTAGCCCATTTGCTGTTAATTAATATATTGTTGCGGATTACAAAAATGGATAGCCACTGAGCGTGAGTATTAAAAACTATATTTCAAAACCAAATTCAATACAAGGTAAATTGTTACAAAGAAAATACGGATGAAATATCTTATTAACAAATCAACTATTAACCATACACAAGTCATCAATTTTCCTGCGCAGAGCACACAACATTAGGTCTATTCCACTAAATATTACCTTTTTACTTGATTACCATGTCGCTTGAACATCCGCGTACACATCACATAAAAGATACCACTTTTATACTTCCCGCGTACAGAACACATAAAAGATACCACTTTTATAATTCCCGCGTACACAACACATAAAGATAATTCTTTATACTTAACGCGCACTGTCTCAGAACAGCTAACCGTCCATTTTCGAACTCTAGAACGTTACAACACACGACTGTTATATGCTCCACCGTTCTTCTTCAAATTATCCCCAAAGTTCTTATTCGTTGGCTGACACTTTTTGCTTTCGGATGCCAGATTCCTTCTGTCGTAACAATATAATCAATCATATTCCTATGCAGCCCATCAGGTGAAACCCATGTGTATTTATGTATGTCGCGGTGTTTGTAATATGTGTTAGTTATTCTGAAACCATTGAGTTTACTTACCTGTAGGAGACGTTGGCCATTGCCATTGCAGCTACCAATACCAAAAGGGCCTATCACCCCTCCCCAAAGGTCAGAGTCAGTACCAACTTTGGCATTGAAGTCACCTAGAACAAGGGTAATATCTCCTTTCTTGACAGAATTCAAAATATCGTGAAGTTGTCCGTAAAACCTATCCTTCTTATCCTCCAGCACCCTCAGTGGGGGCATAACAGCAGATAACATTCAAGTCTTTAATGCTTGTCTGAAATTTTGCTGTAAGAAACCTTTCATTAATGCACTCATATCCTAGAAGAGCATCACTAGCATGTCTGCTGAGTAGCAGACCCACGCCTTGGTGATGCTTTCCATCCTCCCTCCCTGTAAAGAGAAATTTAAAGTTATTTTTATGTATCTCACCTTTACCTGTCCATCTGGTCTCTTGCAAGCCTAGAATATCTAGGTTATAGGGCTGGAATTCCTGCATGAGGACATCAAGAGAATAATCTCTATGTAATGGCCTCACGTTCCACGTTCCTGCAGAGAAAAAATGATTAGTAGGATTTTTAAAGAAATTAGGTTTATTGAGATTGGTAGGGCCAACAATATCAAACAGCCCCCTGATCGCAGGCATGGGGCAAAGACCTGTTCCTCCTCTGCTAAAGGTTGAATTCACCGATGCTGCTAGGAACTTCAATCACCACCTTTTCAAGTGGACTTTTTCAAGAGCCACATGGCCTGCCTGAGACACATTACTCCAGTTTAGGCTTGACGATGCCCAACTAGCTAAGTAAGGTTCAGGTACCTGCGATGGCCTCTGATTAGGATTATCCACCAGCTGATATAAAGTATCCCATGCCTATGTTCACTTAGAGCTGGCAACCCAGAAGCAAACAGAAAATACAGCAGCAGACTCTCCCTCAACAGAGGCCCACCAGTGCAGCAAGTCCAGGATCCATAATCAAGCTCAAATCCATAAAAATGTCCAGTCTAGTAGGTATAGGTGGTCAGCACCAAGACCCTGTGAAGTTGACCACGCCTCAGCAGGGTTGAAAAAAAAGAAAAAAGTGGCCATAGATGACCAGTAGGCCATACTGAACTGGCAGCCCTCCCCTTCCGTTCCCTTCCAAAAGAGAATATCTCTTTTGAAAGGTACTAACGGCCTGCACCACGAGAAGGCGGGGTCGGACATTAGGTGCTAGACCTGGCCGGTTCTGTGCATCATCACTAGGGATTGGTGCACAGCTCTCCTTCCAGTTTACGCCTAGCTACCATTTAAATTCTTTGAATACTAACTTGAAATAAAATAAATATCTTTCAGATATGACACAGTAAAGGGAGGATTCCCATAGTACTAAACAATAAATTCTTTGAATACTCCTTTGAAATAAAATAAATATCTTTCAGATATGAGACAGTAAAAGGATGATTCCACCAGTATTAAACAATTAAATTCTCTGAATTAAATTCTCCCTTGAAATAAAATAAATATCTTTTAAATATGACATAATAAAGGGAGGATTCCATCAGTACTAAGCAATTAAATTCTTTGAATACTCCCCTTAAATGAAATAAATATCTTTCAGATATGACACAGTAAAGGGAGGATTCCATCAGAACTAAACAATTAAATTCTTTGAATACTCCTTTGAAATGAAATAAATATCTTTCAGATATGCAGAGTAAATGGAGGATTCCAATAGTACTAAACAATTAAATTGTTTGAATAGTCCCTTGAAATTAAAAAAATATGTTTCAGATATGACACAGAAAAGGGAGGATTCCATCAATACCAAAAATTTAAATTCTTTGAATACTCACTTGAAATAAAATAAATATCTTTCAGATATGACACAGTAAAGGAAGGATTCCATCAGTACTGAACAATTAAATTCTTTGAATACTCCCTTGAAATAAAATAAATATCTTTCAGATATGACACGGTAAATGGAGGATTCCATCAGTACTAAACAATTAAATTCTTTGAATACACCCTTGAAATAAAATAAATATCTTTCAGATATGACACAATAAAGGGAGGATTGCAATAATACTAAACAATTAAATTCTTTGAATAGTACCTTAAAATAAAATAAATATCTTTCAGATATGACACAGTAAAGGGAGGATTCCATCAGTACTAAAAAATTAAATTCTTTGAATACTCCTTTGAAATAAAATAAATATCTTTCAGATATGAGACAGTAAAGGGAGGATTCCACCAGTATTAATCATTTAAATTCTTTGAATACTCCCTTGAAACAAAATAAATATCTTTTAAATATGACATAATAAAGGGAGGATTCCATCAGTACTAAGGTATTAAATTCTTTGAATACTCCTCTGAAATGAAATAAATATCTTTCAGATATGACACAGTAAATGGAGGATTCCATCAGTACTAAACAATAAAATTCTTTGAATACTCCTTTAAAATGAAATAAATAGATATGCACAGTAAATGGATGATTCCCATAGTACTAAACAATTAAATTGTTTGAATAGTCCCTTGAAATTAAAAAAAATCTGTTTCAGATATGACACAGAAAAGTGAGGATTCCATCAATACCAAAAATTTAAATTCTTTGAATACTCACTTGAAATAAAATAAATATCTTTCAGATATGACACAGTAAAGGAAGGATTCCATCAGTACTGAACAATTAAATTCTTTGAATACTTCCTTGAAATAAAATAAATATCTTTCAGATATGACAAGGTAAATGGAGAATTTCATCAGTACTAAACAATTAAATTCTTTGAATACTCCCTTGAAATAAAATAAATATCTTTCAGATATGACACAGTAAAAGGAGGATTGCAATAGTACTAAACAATTAAATTCTTTCAATAGTCCCTTGAAATAAAATAAATGTCATTCAGATATGACACAGTAAATGGAGGATTCCATCAGTACTAAACAATTAAATTATTTGAATACTTCTTTGAAATAAAATAAATATCTTTCAGATATGCCACAGTAAAGGGAGGGTTCTAACAGTACTAAACAATTAAATTCTTTGAAATAATCCCTTGAAATACAATAAATATCTTTCAGATATGACACGGTAAAGGGAGGATTCCATCGGTATTAAACAATTAAATTCTTCGTATACTCCCTTGAAATAAAACAAATATCTTTAAGATATGTCAAAGTAAAGGGAAGATTCCAATATTACCAAACAATTAAATTGTTTTAATAGTCCCTTGAATTAAAACAAATATCTTTCAGATATGCCACAGTAAAGGGAGGGTTCCAATGGTACTAAACAATTAAATTCTTTGAAATAATCCCTTGAAATAAAATAAAATTTTTTTTCAGATATGACACGGTAAAGGGAGGATTCCATCAGTACTAAACAATTAAATTTTTTGCATACTCCCTTGAAATAAAATAAATATCTTTCAGATATGCCACAGTAAATGGAGGATTCCAATAGTACTAAACAATTAAATTGTTTGAATAGTCCCTTGAAATAAGATAAATATCTTTCGGATATGACACGGTAAAGGGAGGATTCCAATAGTACTAAACAATTAAATTCTTTTAATACTTACTTGAAATAAAATAAATATCTTTCAGCTATCATACAGTAAAGGAAGGATTGCAATAGTACTAAACAATTAAATTGTTTGAATTGTCCTTTGAAATTAAATAAATATCTTTCAGATATCACACGGTAAAGGGGGGATTCCATCAGCACTGAACAATTAAATTCTTTGAATAGTCCTTTGAAATAAAATAAATATCTTTCAGATCTGACACAACAAAGGGAGGATTCGAATAGTACTAAACAATTAAATCCTTTGAATACTCCCTTGAAATAAAATAAATATCTTTCAGATATGAGACAGTAAAGGGAGGATTCCATCATTACTGAACAATTAAATTCTTTGAATAGTCCTTTGAAATAAAATAAATATCTTTCAGATCCGAGTCAGTAAAGGGATGATTCCAATAGTACTAAACAATTAAATTCTTTGAATAGTCCTTTGAAATTGAATAAATATCTTTCAGATATGACACGGTAAAAGGTGGATTCCATCAGTACTGAACAATTAAATTCTTTGAATACTCCTTTGAAATAAAATAAATATCTTTCAGATATGACACAGTGAAGTGAGGATTTCATCAGTACTGAACAATTAAATTCTTTGAATAGTCCTTTGAAATAAAATAAATATCTTTCAGATCTGAGACAGAAAAGGGATGATTCCAACAGTACTAAACTATTAAATTCTTTGAATACTCCCTTGAAATATAATAAATATCTTTAAATAAAGGGAGGATTCCAAATAGTACTAATCAATTAAATTGTTTGAATAGTCCCATGAAATTAGTTAAATATGTTTCAGATATGACACGGTAAAGGGAGGATTCCATCAGTACTGAACAATTAAATTCTTTGAATACTCCTTTGGTATAAAATAAATATCTTCAGGTATGACACAGTAAAGGTAGGATTCCATCAGTACTAAACAATTAAATTCTTTGAATACTCCCCTGAAAAAAATAAATATCTTTCAGATATGACACAGCAAAGGGAGGATTCCATCAATAGTAAAAATTTAAAATCTTTGAATACGCACTTGAAATAAATTAAATATCTTTCAGGTATGACACAGTAAAGGGAGGATTCCATCAGTACTAAATAATTGAATTCGTTGAATAGTCCCTCGAAATAAAATAAATATCTTTTAGATATGACATAATAAAGGGAGGATTCCATCAGTACTAAACAATTAAATTCTTTGAATACTCCCTTGAAATGAAATAAATATCTTTCAGATATTAGACAGAAAAGGGAGGGTTCCACCAGCACTGAACAATTAAATTCTTTGAATAGTACTTTGAAATAATATAAATATCTTTCAGATCTGAGACAGTAAAAGTAGGATTCCAATAGTACTAATCAATAAATTCTTTGAATACTCCCTTGAAAAAAATAAATATCTTTCAGTTATGACACGGTAAAAGGAGGATTCCATCAGTACTGAACAATTAAATTCTTTGAATACTCCTTTGAAATAAAATAAATATCTTTCAAATATGACACAGTAAAGGGAGGATTCCGTCGGTACCGAACAATTAAATTCTTTGAATAGTTCTTTGAAATAAAATAAATATCTTTCAGATCCGAGACAGTAAATGGATGATTCCAATAGTACTAAAGAATTAAATTTTTTAAATACTCCCTTGAAATAAAACAAATATCTTTCAGAGAAGACACAGTAAAGGGAGGATTCCAATAGTACTAAACAATTAAATTCTTTGAATAGTACCTTGAAATAAAATAAATATCTTTCAGATATGACACAGTAAAGGGTGTATCCCATCAGTACTAAACAATTTAATTCTTTGAATACTCCCCTGAAAAAAATAAATATCTTTCAGATATGACACAGTAAAGGGAGGATTCCATCAATAGTAAAAATTTAAATTCTTTGAATACTCACTTGAAATAAAATAAATATCTTTCAGATATGACACAGTAAAGGGAGGATTCCATCAGTACTAAACAATTAAATTCTTTGAATAGTCCCTTGAAAGAGAATAAATATCTTTTAGATATGACATAATAAAGGGAGGATTCTATCAGTACGAAACAATTAAATTCTTTGAATACTCACTTGAAATAAAATAAATATCCTTCAGATATGACACGGTAAAAGGAGGATTCCATTAGTACTGAACAATTAAATTCTTTGAATACTCCCTTGAAATAAAATAAATATCTTTCAGATATCATACAATAAAGGGAGGATTCCAATAGTACTAAACAATTAAATTGTTTGACTAGTCCCTTGAAATTGAATAAATATCTTTCAGACATGACACGGTAAAAGGAGGATTCCATCAGCACTGAACAATTAAATTCTTTGAATAGTCCTTTGAAATAAAATAAATATCTTTCAGATATGAGACAGTAAAGGGAGGATTCCATCAGTACTAAACAATTAAATTGTTTGAATAGTACCTTGAAATAAAATAATTATCTTTCAGATATCACACAGTCAAGGGAGGATTCCAGTAGTACTAAACAATTAAATTGTTTGACTAGTCCCTTGAAATTAAATAAATATCTTTCAGATATGACACGGTAAAGGGAGGATTCCATCAGCACTGAACAATTAAATTCTTTGAATAATCCTTTGAAATAAAATAAATATCTTTCAGATATGAGACAGTAAAGGGAGGATTCCATCAGTACTAAACAATTAAATTCTTTGAATAGTACCTTGAAATAAAATAAATATCTTTCAGATATGAGACAGTAAAGGGAGGATTCCATCAGTACTAAACAATTGATAATAAATAATTTCACTTGCGCATACAGATCTCTTGTGGCATATAAACTGACAGGCTCCTGTCAGACCTCTGTGGCAAGCAGCTGCTTGAGGGGGAATAACGTATTGGAAACACGTTCCTAATTTTGTGGTAAATGTAAAATTTTTTAGTAGAAATTCTTCCGGCTAAATATTACTCCTTACGATGCCTTGTGCGATTGGTACCTTGCTAATGGTGTATATAGGTCACACCAAGGTCTGCTGTATATTAGTCATATCGAAATGTTAAACATGATAGATGAATATATATGGTTTGATTTTATTTCATTTATATCCTAATGTACACAATCTTATATATATCAACATCTAACCTGACACTCGTATCGAGTTTAGTTGAAAACGTACCGCAGACGACCGAAAGAAGGAAACGAATAACTTAGGAGAAAAAGCGCTTGAGGGAGAGTCCACTTGCTTCATTTTGAATCAAGCGCTAATGACGCCCCCCCCATCTGCGGTGTTTCTCTGCGGAGCAGATGTTGATCAGCGGGAGGAGGCCACTTGATCAACTACGGCGGAGCGTGCTCTGCTTCAGAATGGGTCGGACTTTCGTTGCCTGTTGACATGGCAACCACAACAGACTCCGTGAAGCGACCGTGTGTGTGCACGTGTGAGACGTCGGTGTCGCGGTTTTATCGGACTTGACGACAGAGTAACGAGTGGGGTGGACAGAGAGTGTCCTCGATTGGTTCCACTTCCGCCGAGGACCAAAAGATCACCGTTAACTTTCGAAATGAGGTGAGTGTCATATGTCGTCGTCATCTTCAACAATTTCTTTCAGCGGGCTATTGTGTGTACTCTGGATACATTTGGCGGAAAAACTTACATTTAATCTTAACAGCTATCTTTTGGGTTGGATCAACACATATCTGATTTCAGATTTATTTCACCAACCTCAACTTGCCCCTCGAATTAGAAAGGGACGAGAACCAGTGAACGAGAAAGGTCTCCGTCCATCATGTAGAAAGTTAATCCGTGGCCCCGTGTGCAGTAGAGTCATAAAGACATTCTCGATGGCCTTGACGGAAGAATTCCGTCAGTATCTTAACAACTGTTCAGTAGATCGCCTTCCTCTAGAGGGACGTGATTTACCTAAGTCGGTAGCGCTTAAGGCTCGTAATCTGCAATTCCCAGTTCTAGTCCCACTTGGGCCAGCGTTCAGATTTATCAGCGCTAAACCTATCCCTTACCCTAGTTCGGAAACTGGCCACTGATGGTTTTGGAAAGACCGCCGACCATCGGATGGGACGTAAAACCATGCCTCGTATGCCTGAGAGATGGTTGGTTTGGTTTTTTTACCTCCGAGCGGCACTTTTTTCACACCATGGCTAAATGGCCAGGTCATATGGACCCCGAAGGCTCAGAGAAGGTTGGGGGAGGGGACCCACTGGAACAGCTGTTGGAAAACAGATGGTATCCAGCGTGTCCAGCGTATCCAGCGTCAAGACCATCCAGCGTGTTCTTTAACGTGCACAGAGTATGGCTCTCCTACACTCGGGGCCACGGCTTAACGTCCCATCCGACGGACGGCGGCCTTTCCAAGCCCATCGGTGTCTTCTATTGACCGTGGGCAGGACGGGGAATATATGCCCGAGAGTCAAACCCTGTGTACGTTAAAGAACACGCTGAATGGCCTTGATGGGAGGCTACCCTCTGTCTCCCAACAGCTATTCCAATGGATTCCCTCTCCCAACCTTCTCTGAGCTTTCGGGGTCCATGTGACCTGGCCATTTTGCCCATTGTGTGCAAAAACGTGCCGCTCAGAGGTAAAGCAACAGACTTCCCAGTCCTCAGTCTTTGCGGTCTTTCTCGTCTGTTCCTGAAAGCGGAGAAATAACCCACCTAAATTTCGACCCCTGCCCGCAGGAACAACTAAACAACATGCTTTGTCTTGCTTTTACGAACTACCACGATAGAAATCTATTTTTTGAGTACGAAAAATCTTATTGCCGAAATGTACCATAAACACCCTTATTTAACAGAATTCGTTGCTTTGCGATCTCCCCTACCACCTTCACAACTAGGAACCCAAAGCCCTTGGCAGACGCTGTTAATGAAAGTCAATGGCTTTCTATCAGCAAACGCTTCAAATATCTCAAAGGGATAATTCAGAAGTGTAGAGATGTCATTAACATGTTATTGATGGTGGTTGAGATTCCGAGAAACTTGACCCACCTTTGGGTTGTTCTGCTTAGTAACTTGTCAGTTGAAAAAGTGGGGCGGGGGTGGCTCAGTCGGTAGCGCGTCAGGCTCGTAATCTGTAGTTCCCAAGTTCGAGTCCCAGCTGGGTCAGCGTTGAGATTTATCTCCGCAAAATTCCCCACCCTGCCCACGGTCAGTTACCTCGTGGCACGTGACACGACGGTTGCAAGATCAGTAATTTGAAAAAAATCGTTGCCAGATATTTTTCTGAATTCTGTAATCAACCATATAGTGTTCGGATATTTTTTTGAGCGACTGTACTCTGTATTATACAGTAAATGCACGATTAAAAAATGCTTTTTAGATTTTTATATCTCCATGGGCTCTTTTTGCGTCCAATGTGATAACGACGCCCACCCTCAAATCTCCGGCTCATTTTTTTGGGGGGGGGAGGGGGAAACCAAATCACAGTTATCTAAAACAAATCACCAAAATATACAATACTTATTATTATTATTAATAGGGAAATGAGAAAAATAATCGATCCCTGCATTAGTGTTTTTATTTTTTATCACTTACCTAATGACTGAGAGCGTGGTCAAAGATTTCTTTAAGTGGAGAGGGTTGGGTTGTTTTACCTCTGAGCGGCACTTTTTTGCACACCATGGACTAAATGGCCAGGTCACATGGACCCCGAAAGCTCAGAGAAGGTTGGGGGAGGGGACCCACTGGAACAGCTGTTGGGAGACAGATGGTAGCCTTTCGTCAAGCCATCCAGGGTGTTCTTTAACGTGCACAGGGTATGGGTCTCCCACACACGGAGCCACGGCTTAACGTCCCATCCGACGGACGGCGGCCTTTCCAAGCCCATCGGTGTCCCCTACTGACCGTGGACAGGGCGGGGAATTTTGCGGAGATAAATCTCAACGCTGGCCCAGCTGGGACTCGAACCTGTGAACTACAGATTACGAGCCTGGCGCGCTACCGACTGAGCCACCCCGCCCCAGCACAGGGTATGGCTCTCCCGTACACGGGCCACGGCTTAACGTCCCATCCAACGGACGGCGGCCTTTCCAAGCTCATCGGTGTCCCCTACTGACCGTGGGCAGGGCGAGGAATTTTGCGGAGATAAATCTCAACGCTGACCCAGCTGGGACTCTAACCTGGGAACTACAGATTACGAGCCTGGCGCGCTACCGACTGAGCCACCCCCGCCCCTAAGTGGAGAGGAACGAGGCCAAATAAGAAATCGCCGTGGACAGTTACAAAGACACAAACCGTGCATCATTTAAAGATGCCAAAACACGAAACGACGAAAGGCGAAACTTATTATTGAAAAAACACGTAAAAACATTTTTCGGTATTAATAAATAAAAAAATAAATGATATTCTTTCGAAAGCAAAGGAAAACAAAAGTTCAAGATTTCGTTTCGTTGTTCGAGTGGCTTCGCTGTTCATCCAAGGGACCTGGATTCGAACCCCAGGTAAGAAGGCAGGGATGTTTTTCTGCTCACGTTCCGCATTCTTCACACACCTCCTGCTATTCCGTATAAAACTGACAGGCTCCTGTCAGACCTTTGCTTATTTTCTACATTGTGATTTACACGTCCGATTCTTTGTTTGGGATAGCAGGAAGCCCATTGTTGAAATGTTTCTAACCTTCCCATCACATTTTATCACATCACATCAGACCTCTGTGACAAGCAGCTGCTTCAGTGGGTATTTATTTTTTTTCTCGTTTAAAAAAAAGAGACAATAATTTCACTTTGTCGTCTGTCTGTCCGTCTGTAGACATCGAATTTTTTCGTTTATAGAAGTAAATTAAAATTTCCTTTTTTGTTGGACAGGCATTGATGAAATATTACGATTTGCACTTTTGGAATATCATAAATTTCCATTGGCTTTACTCCCAAGTGAGTGGGAAACTCACCTGTTTCGGTTTAAGAGATAATTGGGAAACTCTCTCTTAGATGGATTGGTACTAATGAAATAATGCAATTCGCATTTTTTAAATACTTAGGAAGTTTTTATATACACTGCTGGCGATTAAAAGTGCAACACCAGGAAAGACAACAGATATCAAAGCCATATTCAGTGAATGTACTATTTGTTGCCAGATGTTCGACAACCACGGCAATCCCCGGTTCCGTCTTTACGACACTACCAAGTTAATGGAAAGCCGTGACTATCTAGAGTCGGGGGCAAGAATGCGCTATATAGATGCATCTCATCCCCAACCTCACATGGCAGCAGTCCTATAGATGGAAAGCTAACCACCGGAAGAAACCTGAAATTTAATCTGTTCCCCGGTTAGCCATGAACAAGGATATGTAGATCCAAGTTCGCTCGGCACCCGGGGTGGAGACTCTTAGTGAGGCCCAGACTTTTAATAAGGCTCGGGCCTACTAGGTGACCAAATCCGTTCAGCCGTGCCCTTGAACTGCTCCACGGAGCACCTGATGTTGAGGTCTTGACACCGTCCAACCGGGCCACCAAACTGGTCAGTGATGTCGTCAACCTCGGTTGGTCTTGGCTCTGTCCAACCGGGGACTCAATCCGGTCAGCAAAGCCTTCGACGGGTTGCTGGGCCCAAAGCCCCCCCCCCCCCCCCACCACCACGTCAAGGTGGTCCCCTATCTGGGGGGGGGGGGCATATTTAGTGAATGCATAGCTTATGTTTCAAGGATCGTTCTCTTGTGTTGCGATCTTATGCAACCACGGCAATTCCCGATTCCGCCTGACGACACTACCAGTTATGAAAAGCCGTGCCTATCTAGAGCCGGGGGCAAGAATGCGCCATATAGAAGCACCTCAGCCCCGACCTCACATGGCAACAGTCCTACAAAAGGAAAGCTGACCACCGGAAGAAACCTAAATTTAGTCTATTCCCCAGTTAGCCATGAACAAGGATATATTAACTTTGTGCATCAGAAGTTACTCATTAATAAATAATTAATATTCCCCTTTAGTTTTGTTCGTCGACCTAACTTTTAATCCTCTTTCGTTATCCTGTTCATGCCAGTTCTGCAAATCGTTTAATTGCTATGTAACAAATTAATGATCACTGCCTTGTGTTGAGGAATTCTGTGGAAATAGGCGTTTCGCCAACGGAATTATTTTGGTGTTTTTTTTATAGAAATCATGGATGCACAGTTTGAAACCGAGATTTCGAATGAATCATCTTCAGACTTACACTCACTGGCCATTGAATTACGACCACTATATTTGGTATTTTGCCAATGCGAAATTAATATCAAAAATTTATAAGTTATAGAAAAAGCATTTAAGAGACAATGTGGCTGAGAAAAATTTAAAGATCTCAATCAAATATATCTAAATATAAATTTTTAACAAGATTCAGTTCATGGGTCGAGGTTTAAACATTTCAGAACAACAGTCTGTTCTAAGAAATGAATCGAATATTGAAGGAATTATTTATCCACACTTTTACAATTTGTAGTTAATAACCAAAGGAATAGTTTGAAATAATGCTACTTTTTTCAGTTTAAATGAATTTCAAAGGTAAATTCTTTTATTTAGCATTGCTGTTGTTAAATGTTCAAATTTCCACAATTTTTTAAATACTAAACGAACATTGTTGAAAATCAACATGAGATAGAACTGTTTCAGATTATTTTTTTACCTTTACCAACATTTTCCAAAAAAACGCTTATTTTCGAAGTTAGAGAGCTTCAAAGTTAGGCTCCCGCTGGCATAACATGGCTGCTCACAATCCAATGCTCATTTCGCGAACTTTCCTGAAAGAGCGCTCTTCTTCCTTCGGCATCTATCTTAGACGCTCACTTTGCTCTCAGTCCAATGCTCATTTCGCGAATTTTCCTGAAAGAGCGCTCTTCTTCCTTCGGCATCTCTCTTAGACGCTCTCTTTGCTCAAAGTCCAATGCTCATTTCGTGAATTTTCCTGAAAGAGCGCTCTTCTTCCTTCGGCAGCTCTCTTAGACGCTCTCTTCGCTCTCAGTCCAATGCTCATTTCATGAATTTTCCAGAAAGAGCGCTCTTCTTCCTTCGGCAGCTCTCTCTTTGCTCTCAGTCCAATGCTCATTTCGTGAATTTTCCTGAAAGAGCGCTCTTCTTCCTTCGGCAGCTTTCCTAGACGCTCTCTTTGCTCTCAGTCCAATGCTCATTTCGTGAATTTTCCTCAAAGAGCGCTCTTCTTCCTTCGGCATCTCTCTTAGACGCTCTCTTTGCTCTCAGTCCAATGCTCATTTCGTGAATTTTCCTGAAAGAGCGCTCTTCTTCCTTTGGCATCTCTCTTAGGCGCTCTCTTTGCTCTCAGTCCAATGCTCATTTCGCGAATTTTCCTGAAAGAGCGCTCTTCTTCCTTTGGCATCTCTCTTAGACGCTCTCTTTGCTCTCAGTCCAATGCTCATTTCGTGAATTTTATTGAAAGAGCGCTATTCTTCCTTCGGCATCTCTCTTAGGCGCTCTCTTTGCTCTCAGTCCAATGCTCATTTCGCAAATTTTCCTGAAAGAGCTCTCTTCTTCCTTCGGCATCTCTCTTAGGCGCTCTCTTTGCTCTCAGTCCAATGCTCATTTCGCGAATTTTCCTGAAAGAGCGCTCTTCTTCCTTCGGCATCTCTCTTAGGCGCTCTCTTTGCTCTCAGTCCAATGCTCATTTCGCGAATTTTCCTGAAAGAGCGCTCTTCTTCCTTTGGCATCTCTCTTAGACGCTCTCTTTGCTCTCAGTCCAATGCTCATTTCGTGAATTTTCCTGAAAGAGTGCTCTTCTTCCTTCGGCATCTCTCTTAGGCGCTCTCTTTGCTCTCAGTCCAATGCTCATTTCGTGAATTTTCCTGAAAGAGCGCTCTTCTTCCTTCGGCATCTCTCTTAGGCGCTCTCTTTGCTCTCAGTCCAATGCTCATTTCGCGAATTTTCCTGAAAGAGCGCTCTTCTTCCTTTGGCATCTCTCTTAGACGCTCTCTTTGCTCTCAGTCCAATGCTCATTTCGTGAATTTTATTGAAAGAGCGCTATTCTTCCTTCGGCATCTCTCTTAGGCGCTCTCTTTGCTCTCAGTCCAATGCTCATTTCGCGAATTTTCCTGAAAGAGCGCTCTTCTTCCTTCGGCAGCTCTCTCTTAGACGCTCTCTTTGCTCTCAGTCCAATGCTCATTTCGCGTATTTTCCTGAAAGAGCGCTCTTCTTCCTTCGGCAGCTCTCTCTTAGACGCTCTCTTTGCTCTCAGTCCAATGCTCATTTCGCGAATTTTCCTGAAAGAGCGCTCTTCTTCCTTCGGCAGCTCTCTCTTAGACGCTCTGTTTGCTCTCAGTCTAATGCTCATTTCGTGAATTTTCCTGAAAGAGCGCTCTTCTTCCTTCGGCAGCTCTCTCTTAGACGCTCTCTTTGCTCTCAGTCCAATGCTCATTTCGTGAATTTTCCTGAAAGAGCGCTCTTCTTCCTTCGGCAGCTCTCTCTTAGACGCTCTCTTTGCTCTCAGTCCAATGCTCATTTCGTGAATTTTCCTGAAAGAGCGCTCTTCTTCCTTCGGCAGCTCTCTTAGACGCTCTCTTTGCTATGAATGTTAGGATAAATGTCGTACTCATTATGAGGTCCTGATGGGAGAGTGAAAAAGTCCTTTTGCCTGAGAGGCACTTTTTTGGGAAAAAAAATGGGTTAAATGGCAAATCATGACCTCCAAGAGCTGAGGTAATCGAGAACCCAAAAAGGATTCTTTTTAAAAAGGAAGTCTCCCCCTCAAGGACATTCATGGAAGCAAAATCAATCTGAAAAAAAAAAAGTCAAGGTGTCGGTTTGGGGGGTGGGTGGGGGGTGGGAGTGTGAAAAGGAGTGAGCAAAAGTGATTCATTAAAATCCCCAGAAGTTATAACGCATATAAAATAGTGCAATTCAAAATCATATTTATTCCTGTGTGAGAATACAGAATTTCATTGCTAAATTTAGACATAACTGAAAGGTGGTTTAAAAGAAAGGTGGATTTTGGTAATATAAATTATTTCTATGAAAAATTAACAAAATAAATATTTAAAAGTCACAAAGGTATCATCTGGTAACGATGTGACCTGTTTTCAAAGTCAATACAGATTCCATTATTGCCATGGAAACGAAATTCAAAATGAACTTTGGAATGAAAGCACCAAGTTCAAGTATTTCTTTCTTTCCTATACTGAAGGCATTCAACTTTCAGAAATATCCAATGCAAGTAAAAACTAAATACCCCCTCAAGCAGCTGCTTGCCACAGAGGTCTGACAGGAGCCTGACAGTTTATGTGCCATAGTAGAAGATCTGAGAGGATGGCAGGACCTCAGCAGTAAGCTAAGGGAAATCTCGTTCGTCCCAGAAAACGTTTTTTAGTTTGTTTTTTTAAAGAATATAATTTTTATTCATAAGAGTAAAGAATACAAATACATTTACAATTTGACCCGCAAAGCGAAATAGCTTATCTGCAGAAAAATGAATAAATTATATTAAACATAGGTCATTCAGCCACAAAAATGGTGTACATCAAATAAATCCACAAAACACAACACATAAAAATCAGCTAACAAGAAAATACCAAATGATTTTTTAATTCCTTTTTAAGTCTTCTAAAAGAATCTATATTTAGTAATTCTTTTGGAATAGCTTTAAATATAAGTGGTACTTGATATTCGGAGGTATGTTTCCCGTAATTATTTCGAAAATTTGACAATTTGTAATAACCTTGGTTTTGAAGTCTCGTATTTTTGTTGTGTTGAATTTTTAGTTTGTAAGTTTGGTCAAAGAAATTTTTAATTATTACATTATATTTATATAAATTGCTGTAGGATAAAAGGTTTAAAAATTTTAATCTATCGGTAGAAGTTTTATAAATTTTTTGCAAATGAGATGGAATAATATTTTTAGCTATTATAGACTGCAGTTTTTCTATTTTATTTATGTTAGTTAAGTTAGTTGTTCCATGCACAATTATTCCATAATTTAAAATAGATTCGCATATTCCTTTATAAAATATTACACAGGTTTCCATATTTAATACATATTTCAATTTTTGAATTTTTATCGCCGATATTCTCAAGCTTTCACATATGTGGGATATATAGGCATTCCACCTAAAATATTCATCAAAAATGATTCCTAAGTAATTTATTTTATTTACTTGCTCAACAAGTGGGCAACTGCATAATGATTCATAATTTGAAGCATCCTTTTCAAAATGAAGGAGGGAGGCAACAGACGAATCCCGTCACCGATGGTGGTGAGGTCATTTGGAAGAATCGAACGAGAAGCATCATTCTATCGAATTACTTAATACTTAGATTATTAAAAAAAAAGTTTTTGCACTCTTCTGCATACGTCGACAGACAGAGCACAAAGTGTTTGTGCGATCTCCATGGAGACGTTTTTTTAAGCAAGGCGTGTTTCAGTGCTTGTCACTCGCAATCTATATATATCCCAGGTTCGAGTCCCACTTGTTCCAGAGTTGAAAGGGGAAACGGATTGGGAAGGTCCGGATTTGAAAATCAGCTCTATTTAGCTTAGATAATAAATAGTAGTCTACAGAGTTATTATTATTAGTAGTTATAATAATTAGTAGTCTACAGAGTTATTATTATTAGTAGTTATAATAATTAGTAGTCTACAGAGTTAAACGTCTGCTGAAAATGAGATTAAAAAAATGCGTTTGTTAATAGCTTGAAAGAATTCCGTTTCTTCTCCACTTAGGGGCGGGGGTGGCTCAGTCGGTAGCGCGCCAGGCTCGTAATCTGTAGTTCCCAGGTTCGAGTCCCAGCTGGGTCAGCGTTGAGATTTATCTCCGCAAAATTTCCCCGCCCTGCCCACGGTCAGTAGGGGACCCCAATTTGCTTGGAAAGGCTCCCGTCCGTCGGATGGGACGTTAAGTCGTGGTCCCGAGTATGGGAGAGCCATACCGTGTGCACGTTAGAGAACATGCTGGAAGGCTTTGACGGGAGGCTACCATCTGTCTTCCAACAGCTGTTCCAGTGGGTCCCCTCCCCCAACCTTCTCTGAGCCTTCAGGGTCCATGTGACCTGGCCATTTAGCCCATGGTGTGCAAAAAAGTGCCGCTCAGAAGTAAAACAACCCAACCTTCTCCGTTCGACATAAGACAACGGAGCAGACGATCTCAAGATCAAAGAAAGCAATCGACCAATGAGAAGAAGTCACACTCACGTGAGTTCCTTCAACACAACTCGCAGATATTAATCCGACTTTGCAGATGGTTCCACATCTTGTGCGAGGCACAAGTCCTTCTTCTGATGGGTTGGGTTGTTTTACCTCTGAGCGGCACTTTTTTGCAGATATTTTTAGCAACGATGTTTTTAGAAATTAGTGATCTGGCAACCTTCGTGTCACGTGACACGAAGACATCAGATGTCATCAGTCATCATCATTACTGCCATTGCAATAATGTGAAACTTATAGTTACCTCCAGTGATAATGGACTGCGCCTGATTAAGGAGGGGGGGGGGAGAAAGGAAAAGGGAGGGATGCTTTTGCTGCTAAAAGAAAGTTAACCTATTTTTGGACTTGTCCACAATTTCAAATTAGTAACAATATTATGCTCAAAGGAAAGTAATATAAAGATCAAGGCTCCTTTTTTATTGCTTCGTACATTCATTATTTCTTTTTTAATAGCAAAGCCATAACAACAAAACTTTAACCGCCCCGTAGGGGACCCCAATTTGCTTGGAAATGCTCCCGTCCGTCGGATGGGACGTTAAGTCGTGGTCCCGAGTATGGGAGAGCCATACCGTGTGCACGTTAGAGAACACGCTGGATGGCCTTGACGGGAGGCTACCATCTGTCTACCAACAGATGTTCCTCCCTCAACCATCTCTGAGCCTTTGGGATCCTTGTGACCTGGCCATTTAGCCCATGGTGTGCAAACAAAGTACCGCTCAGAGGTAAAACAACCCAACTTCTGCGTTTATTGAATCTTCTGTATTTTGTATTGTAATTCGCGATGCTTTCACTTTTACAGAAGAAGTAGAATTCGCAGAATATTCTGAGTGGAGATTTTCGCTTCGTGTTCTCAAGTATCGAAGTTTCATTGAAATCTTCTGAGCAGGAGATGGACGAAGCAAGGCTCGATGTCTTCATCGATATTTTAATCGAAAGAGGATGATGGAGCACGTGCCTTTCCTTTCAAATGAATACAATGATGCCACTCATTAGTTTAGAAACATTTGCATTGTGAGAGCCAGAGGCCTTCCGAAAATATCGGGGCCTTTTGGTAAAAATTCATTAGAATTCAATTACTGAAATTTTGTCATTTAATTTCATATTAATACCTTTGCTTTAAGATTTTCTGGAGTTTTTAATAATAAAAATTTTATAACCAGCGTGATATTTTGCGTAAAACCAAGATTATTACGTTTTGCTGCACAGAATAAAAATGTTTGTTTTTTGATCACAAGTTGACATTCTTCACTAAAAGTTGGCTGTCTTATTTCCCCATTGCCATTCATCTTGCTGTTCACTCCAAATCGTGTTTTAAATCCAAACTTATCAATTATCCATTTTTTCATGTTCGACGTCGCATTATCCCCTAATTCTTTCGAGCGGTGCATTTAAATGGATATTTCGAAGAGTTTCCTCCTTCTGTAGCTTTGAACGAATAAAAGAGGAATCTTGAAACATCAACGAATGAAGAAGCACCTTGAAGAATCAGCTTCAATTTCTCTGCTAGAAATTCTTCTCCTTGTGGCGACGGGGCGGGGGTGGCTCAGTCGGTAGCGCGCCAGGCTCGTAATCTGTAGTTCCCAGGTTCGAGTCCCAGCTGGGTCAGCGTTGAGATTTATCTCCGCAAAACTCCCCGCCCTGCCCACGGTTGGTAGGGGACACCGATAGTCTTGGAAAGGCCGCAGTCCGTCGTTTGGGACGTTAAGCCGTGGCTCCGTGTGCGGGAGAGCCATACCCTGTGCACGTTAACGAACACGCTGTATGGCCTTGACGAGAGGCTACCATCTGTCTCCCAACAGCTGTTCCCCTCCCCCAACCTTCTCTGAGCCTTCGGGGTCCTTGTGACCTGGCCATTTAGCCCATGGTGTGCAAAAATGTGCCGCTCAGAGGTAAAACAACCCAACTCTTGTGGCGACAATTCATCATTCTCAAAACCTTTCCTCAGTTCTCAAAAGAATAAAATTTGCATGATATAAATGTTGGGTAAGTGTTTAATTACCAATACTAAACATCTATTAAACACTTACCCAACATTTATATTATGCAAATTTTATTCTTTTGACAACTGGGGAAAGGTTTTGAGAATGATGAATTGTCGCCACAAGGAGAAGAATTTCTAGCAGAGAAATTGAAGCTGATTCTTCAAGGTGCTTCTTAATTCGCTGATGTTTCAAGATTCCTCTTTTATTCGTTCAAAGCTACAGAAGAAGGAAACTCTTCGAAACATCCATTTAAATGCACCGCTCGAAAGAATTAGGGGATAATGCGACGTCGAACATGAAAAGATGGATAATTGATAAGTTTGGATTTAAAGCACGATTTGGAGTGAACAGCAAGATGAATGGCAATGGGGAAATAAGACAGCCAATGCACTTTTAGTGAAGAATATCAACTTGTGATACAAGGATGAATAAAAAATTAATCGAAAAAGTGTTGAGCAAAACCAAATCAAGAAAAGGATGTTGGTACTACTACTACTAGTGCATATGTGTGTGTCGTCGATGAAATGAGATTATCGAGGATTTCTTCAGGATTCCTTGGCCACTCCTCCTCGAGGGCGTGATCCAACTCCTGAATGGTCAAGGGAGGTGTTCAAGGAGGGAAGGGGATCACGCCCCCTCCCCACCCAAAGAATGCGCGTGAGGGTAAAAGAGGCAAAAAGATTATTAAACTTATTTACATTTCATGCATTTTTCAAGAATTTTTTCGAAAACCTCTAAGTCGAAGGGGGAACGAAATGTTACATTCCATTGGAAATCATGTGAAATCATTGAATTGGAAATCATCCCCCCGCCCCCCTTTTTCTCCCAGATTCGCGCCTGGTACGTAGTATACATGTAAAACAAATCTGATCCTGAATTTTGATCTCATGTGACCTACTGGTTATCGTGCCTGGCTGCTTATCAAAGCAAACTGGGTTCGAATCCCACATATGGCATGGATGTCTCTTTTCATCTGCTGCCTCTCTTCTGAGGTCTCGTCTCCTTCACGGCCTTTCCCCGTGACGTATTTTGTTGACAGGCTCCTCTCAGACCTCTTATGGCTAGCAGCTTACCTTCAAGTTAGCTATTTTCGAATGTGCTTAACATGTTTTTTTTTTTAAAGAATATAATTTTTATTCATAAGAGGAAAGAATACAAATACATTTACAATTTGACCCGCAAAGCGAAATAGCTTATCTGCAGGAAAAGGAATAAATTATATTAAACATAGGTCATTCAGCCACAAAAATGGTGTACATCAAATAAATCCACAAAACACAACACATAATAATCAGCTAACTAGAAAATACCAAATGATTTTTTAATTCCTTTTTAAGTCTTCTAAAAGAATCTATATTTAGTAATTCTTTTGGAATAGCATTAAATATAAGTGGTACTTGATATTCGCAGGTATGTTTCCCGTAATTATTTCGAAAATTTGCCAATTTGTAATAACCTTGGTTTTGAAGTCTCGTATTTTTGTTGTGTTGAATTTTTAGTTTGTAAGTTTCGTCAAAAAATTTTTAATTATTACATTATATTTATATAAATTGCTGTAGGATAAAAGGTTTAAAAATTTTAATCTATCGGTGGAAGTTTTATAAATTTTTTGTAAATGAAACGGAATAATATTTTTAGCTATTATAGACTGCAGTTTTTCTATTTTATTTATGTTAGTTAAGTTAGTTGTTCCATGCACAATTATTCCATAATTTAAAATAGATTCGCATATTCCTTTATAAAATATTTCACAGGTTTCCATATTTAATACATATTTCAATTTTTGAATTTTTATCGCTGATATTCTCAAGCTTTCACATATGTGGGATATGTAGGCATTCCACCTAAAATATTCATCAAAAATGATTCCTAAGTAATTTATTTTATTTACTTGCTCAACAAGTGGGCAACTGCATAATGATTCATAATTTGAAGCATCCATTTTTCTGCAATTTATTTTATGAGTTTTGATAAAGAGGTTTTGATGAATATGAAATCCTGGTGAATGAATAATCATCAGTTTGCTTTTTTCTCATTTAAATAGATTTTATTATGATTTAACCATCTAATAATATTATTGTAATCTGTTTGAACCTCTGAAATGCTATCATTTAAATATTTCTGACTGTTTATTAAAACAATGTCGTCAGCATATAGATAAATAGCACTATTTAATTTTGTATTGAACAAATCATTTATGTATACTAGGAACAATAAAGGACCTAAAATTAAGCCTTTGGGAATTCCATATCGTGTAATTACTTTTCTGCTGTAACAGTTTTTTATTTTAGTAATTGTGTATCTGTCTGATAAATAATTTCTAAACCAATCTAACAATATACCGCGAATACCGTAATTTTCCAATTTATTTAGTAAAATGCTATGATCTATTGTATCGAAGGCTTTCTTTAAATCTAAGAACATAGTTACAATTTTTTCCCTATTATTCAGTGAATTGTGTTTTTTCCTTTTTGAAAGCCAAATTGATTTTCATTAATTATGTTGTGTTTAAGTAAAAAGTTAAAAACAGTATTATAAATATATTTTTCCATTATTTTCGAAAAAAATAGGCAGAATTGTTATTGCTCGATAGTTAGAAAAGTCCTCGTTAATACCACCTTTAAAAATAGGTCTTAAAATACCTGTTTTGAGTTCAGTAGGTATGTTCCCACTAATATAATCTGATTTATAATTTTTGATATAATATTTAAAATTAAGTCCCGTCAAGGCCATCAGTTTCTCTTTATTAAATTTTATATGTTTAATGCAAACATTATCGTAACCAGGTGATTTATTGGTGTATAATGAAGTAATTATTTCATCATTTTGTTTTTCAGTGATTTCATTTATATAGATAGATTTCAAAACTCTTTGCATCATGGTTGGAACATAATTTATATCGTCTTGGTGATTTGTATTTCTTATCTGTAAAAAACGGATAATTTTACAATTAAGTTAGTGTTATATTATTCCTACTTTTATAATTAAAACTTTTTTCTATAGATCTATTATGATTATATTTCCATAGATTTGGTAGATTTATATCGGTCTTTCAGAGTTATGCTACATTGCTGAGCATGAAATAGCCGCTTTACAGCTTGTTATTTTTGCTTCTATCAATTTATTGATTTTTTCATTCCCCTAGATCAGGGTGGGCAACCTTTTTAAGTGTGCATGCCAAAATCGCCAAATCTTTGATGCAAAATTTTCTCACGTGCCAACCGAAATTTTGGGAACATATTATTATTTGGTATCTTTTAAGTATTGGGAGAATCTTTTTAAATAATCAAAAAACATACTAGAACGGTAAAATCAATGAATATTTTAAGAGTGATTATTTTAAGTCGTAAGATTGAATGAATGTAAAAATTAGTGATGGAATTTTTATTTAAAAGTTTTTCTACACTGTTGGTAGTGTGAATATTTTTTATTGGCCTTTAAGTGTAATTCTAGCTGCCATATACAGATAAACACACACAATTTTTAACATTAGCAAAATAATAAACAATAATTCTGAATTTTTTTTTTTAAAAGATCAGTCAAACATAAGTTTTTCCAATATATTAGAGTGCCCAATCTCATAATCATTTTACTTGACTAAAGCACAATAAAATAAAGATATTCTTTTATTAATTCTTAATCCCTTACAAGTAATACATAAAAATTACAGAGAAAATAAATATTTTATTTATGTAATATATTAAACAGAAGTTAATCTTTATCATTTTTTAGCAGAAAACATCAAATCAGAACTAGAGAAAGAAAAATTGTGGACGTTTTATTTATTTAGCATCAATGAGATTTCTGCTGCTGCATCACAGATGACAGATAATTTATATCAGGTTTATATACTGTGGCATATAAACTGACAGGCTCCTGCCAGACCTCTGTGGCAAGCAGCTGCTTGAGGGGGTATTTATATGGGTTCGAGCCCCGGGTAAGGCATGGATGTTCGTGTTGTTTTCTGCTGAGGTCCTGCCATCCTCTCAGATCTTCTACTGTGGCATATAAACTGACAGGCTCCTGTCAGACCTCTGTAGCAAGTAGCTGCTTGAGGGGGTATTTATTATTTTTTTTTTAAAATTAGTGTATTATAAATGTCATTGTAATTATTTGCTATTTCTTCCACAGATAATTTCTTTTTGGTCATATTGTCAATTATTACATCGTCCGATGATTTTTTCTGTTTTCCTCCTAATATTTCATATATTAATTGCCAGGTAGCCTTCATATCATTTTTTTTCATTATAAGTTTATTTCTATAATAAAGTTGTTTCTGATTTCTAATCTGAATATTAACCCTATTCCTTAATTTTTTATAGTTATTTTTATAAGCATCACTTTTACCATTGTTTTTAAATTTAATCCAAGCTTTATCTGTTTCTTCAATTAATTCTATCAAGTTCGGTGTTATCCAATTTTTGCTATGATTTCTTTTTACCTTTCCAACTCTCCTCATATATATTCTATTTTTTCCTAAAATTCCATCATAAATGTCTTTAAATACTTTATATAGGTTTAATTCATCCATTGGGTTGTCTCCATAATTTTCTAAATTCCAATTCATTTCAGAAATAGCTTTGTTTATATTGTAATGGTCAAATGACCAATTCTTATTTTCCTGGTCTGTTTCAGTATAATTAGTATTATTCAAATTGTTATTGGTGTTGCTAATCAGTGTTAAAATCATATAGTGATCTGCTATTTTGTTTGTTTGAATTATTGAATTTGCTGACATATTTTTAATCAGTTGAATATTAATATGGTCTATACAGGTTTTGGTAATTTTATTTTTTACTATTTCTTCTCTTGTAGTTTCCCTTATTAATCTTTCAAAATTCATTTCAGCCAATAGCGTGATATATTTTTCTGTGCCATGTTTTTTAGTATTCATTGTGTCGATATTAAAATCACCTATTAAAATCTGATTTTGATCTTTTTCTGTATTTTCCATCCAATTTCGGAAATTCAACAGAAAAGAGTTCACATCTGTACTAGGCGATCTGTATAGTGCTAAAACATGATATACTATATTATTTTTTTTTTACTTTTATATATATATAGCTTCCGCTGGAAGTGTTTCTTGTGAAATAATTTCAATATCTAGATTTTCTTTATAGTATACTGAAATCCCCCTAATATTTTTATTTATATCATCATTTGTAATTTTATTAAATTTATCAATATTATTTAAATAATTTTTATATTTATTTACATTTGTTTCAGTTAAAATAAGCAAATCAATGTGTTTCATGTAATTGTTAATACTTAATTTTAATGAATCCCAATGTTTTCTCTGACTTCTTAGATTAACATGAGCAATTCCTAATTTATTTTTGTGAATAAATTTACTATAATTATTTACGAACCAAGCCTCCACTTCTAAACCTGTAGTTACATAAGCAACATCTTGGTTGCTATTAAGACCTTCAAAATTCAAATCAGACATAGCTAACAAGAATATTCATAAAAAAAAAGCAAAAGTAAAGAGCAAAAAAAAAGAAAAAAAAAGAAAGGTTTATTGGATATATCTAAAAGTTCAAAAATCATCAAAGTTGGTGAACATATTAACATTGATAATTCTTTCACCATTTGATGGGGCGGGGGTGGCTCAGTCGGTAGCGCGCCAGGCTCGTAATCTGTAGTTCCCAGGTTCGAGTCCCAGCTGGGTCAGCGTTGAGATTTATCTCCGCAAAATTCCCCGCCCTGCCCACGGTCAGTAGGGGACACCGATGGGCTTGGAAAGGCCGCCGTCCGTCGGATGGGACGTTAAGCCGTGTGCGTGAGAGCCATACCCTGTGCACGTTAAAGAACACGCTGGATGGCCTTGACGGGAGACTACCATCTGTCTCCCAACAGCTGTTCCAGTGGGTCCCCTCCCCCAACCTTCTCTCAGCCTTCGGGGTCCATGTGACCTGGCCATTTAGTCCATGGTGTGCAAAAAGTGCCGCTCAGAGGTAAAACAACCCACCATTTGATTTCCTCATTAGAACTTTTCCATTTTTGAACCAAACATATTTATAATTTTTTTCTTATGCACACATCCTAGCTCTCCAGAAAAGTTACTAATCAAAGGGATCTGCTTTCGATTCCTGATAAGGCACAGATTTTTTTTTGTGGCGCCTTTCTGCTGAAGTGTCAACTTCCTCACAGATCTTTTCTGTGAACTATTAAACTACGAAGCTCCTGTCAGAACACTCTGGCAAGCAGCTGCTTGAGGGGTTGGGTTGTTTAACCTCTGAGCGACAATTTTTACACACCATGGGTTAAATGGTTAGGTCACAAAGACCCCGAAGGCTCAGAGAAGGTTGGGAGAGGGGACCCACTGGAACAGCTGTTGGGAGACAGATGGTAGCCTCCCGTCAAGGCCATCCAGCGTGTTCTTTAACGTGCACAGGGTATGGCTCTCCCGTTGGTTAACATATCAACACTGTTAAAAAGTTGGTGAACATATCAACATTGATAATTGTTGATATGTTTACCAAGGGACCACGGTTTAACGTCCCATCCGACACGACGGCGTCCTCTCCTCACCATGGGACTAATTCCACTTTCCCCTTCCTCTCCAAAGAGGACCCCAACGGGTTTGTAAAAATCCCTGTTCTTTGCATCTCCCATCTCCATCCACTATGCCCACGCAATGCAAGAGAGCCGTAATAACCTGTTCATATTAAAGGACACGTTGAATGACCTTGCCACACCCTTGGACTTCCATCAACTGTTTAGTGGGTCCCCTTCCCCCCATTGGGGTCCCTTTGACCCGCTCAATCAGCCCATTGTGTGCAAAATCGTGACGCTTAAAGGCAAAAGCAACTGAACTCGAATTCAGAGTTCTGCGGAAATGACTGTTTTTTTTCAATTTTCTGCTGCAGCATTTGTCTTTCATTTGTCTGAACCTCCCTTCAAAATTCTCCGCGTGCAACCTGCAATTTCCAAATGAAACAACAGTCCAAATGCAATTGCCCACTTGCGCAACTGCCGCGAGTGCCGATTGGCGTAGAGCCCGCGCGTGGCTTTCGGTGTCCCCAATCATTTATTCATGCTTCGGAAAGAAAAAACGCGCTTTCCTACTGTTCTCCTCTTCGCTGCCAGATCCACCACACCCGTCGCCGCCTTCGGCCAAGTTTCGTTCACGTGACGTCGCCTCGCGTGTCGTCGTGTGTCAGGTGCGGTCGTGGCTTGGGATGTAGCAATGACGTTTATTTCTCAGGGGGGATAGTTGCCGTCTGTTGGCGCTCCGTCACTCTGGGATGAAAGACAAAATTGATTCCCGTCGCCTAAAAAAATCTATTGATCGTTCTGCCGTCATGTCATTTTCTCACACTGAATTAGGGTCAAGGCATCTGGAATAAACATCAAGGTCGAATCAAAATTCGAAATGGGTTAACCGTTAATCACTTTAACACCTGAATTTTTCGATTTAGATGTGCTTTGTTTATGAACAAATAAACGTCGAAAAAAAAAGGTTAATAAAGATGCTATTATTACTTAAAATACTAATTTATTTAAAGATATTGCTAAGCACTTATAATCGGGGCGTAATTATAGGGCGGCAAAATTCCACGAGCCTAGCGCTTCAGGGGGGCCTCATTCAAAATCCAACTGATTATATATCAAAATCAGAAACATAAAAATATATCGAAATCGTGATGCATTTCTATCTTTTTGATCCCATAAATGGCGCCGAAATTGACCAAAATCATTGATCATATTGCAAATAAAAGTGACTTTTAAGTAATTTTTTTCCCTTTACATCAATACATTTCATTTTATACTTATAATTCTTGATTATATCCTCCGCTAAATTTTTATTTACATTTTGATTTGTTACTCTGCGGCCTCAGCCGTCTCGTGGCGGAGTGGTTGCCATGCTTGGCTGCTGATCTTAGGGACATGGATTCCAGCCCCGGGTAAGGCATGGATGCTTGCATTGTTTTTCTGCTGAGGTCTCGCCATCCTCACAGACTTTCTACTATGGCACACAAAACAGGCAGGCTCCTGTGAGACCTCTGTGGCAAGCAGCTGCTTGATGGAATATTTATTTATACGTCATCTAGAGCCATTTTTTTCTTCAACCGAAAATTATGCATTAAAGTAGGTCAAATTTTGCCACGTGACTTTCCCCTAGTTATGCCACTGCTTTGAATGCGAATTAATTGTAAACAGAAATTTCTTTCAATGAGCAAATGTTAACGAAACGCATTGTCAAGAAATTGAAAAAAAAACTAAAACGAAGGTTACACTGCAATGGAACCCCCCTCCCAGTCCATTGTCCCTCCCCTCTTATCTTCTCCTGGCTCTATCCCCTCCCTTTATTTTTCTCTAGATCAGAGTTGATCAAAGGCGGGGTGGCTCAGTCGGTAGCGCACCAGGCTCGTAATCTGTAGTCCCAGGTTCGAGTCCCAGCTGGGTCAGCGTTGAGATTTATCTCCGCAAAATTCCCCGCCCTGCCCACGGTCAGTAGGGGACACGGATGGGCTTGGAAAGGCCGCCGTCCGTCGGATGGGACGTTAAGCCGTGGCCACGTGTGCGGGAGAGCCATACCCTGTGCACGTTAAAGAACACGCTGGATGGCCTTGACGGGAGGCTACCATCTGTCTCCCAACAGCTGTTCCAGTGGGTCCCCTCCCCCAACCTTCTCTGAGCCTTCGGGGTCCATGTGACCTGGCCATTTAGCCCATGGTGTGCAAAAAAGTGCCGCTCAGAGGTAAAACAATCCAACCCAGAGTTGCCCAACAGAATTTCCCTTTTCCTGATATGTGGCGTTCATGCTCACGATTAAATGAAAATATTTTGTGATGGAAATAAAAGTATGGGATTTCCTCCATTGCAATTGTAAGATGGTAAATAACAGGAATGCCCAACTTTTTTATTCAAGGTGCCCCATATTATGTTGGCTATGTGTTTGCATGCCAACCAGGACGATCGCAATTGGAAGAGTTAAAAGTACAGGAAGGAGTGCCACAATTCTGCTGCAACCGGTACAGAAATTTAGAAAATAAATATTCAAGGAAAGAATTGTTTGTGTGCATTTAGCGGTTTTGAACACATTTCTATTGCTTCCGATTTCATACTTTACGAACAGTTCATTATTTTTCATCTCACGTAACCTTACATTTCAGGAAAGTCTTATGCATATATAGAAATGTTTCGAATTATGTGGCAAAAAGCGATCCATTTGACATAAGAATGGTGAACATTAAAATTCAAATGAAAAGCACTGGACTAACCCCTAGATAAGTGGAGCAGAGTTTGCTTCAGCCATTTGTCTGATGTTCACAGATTCGAGTCCCAACTGAAAGCGTTCACAATTATATCCGTTATTCTTCGCTATTCCCAACTGAAAGCGTTCACAATTATATCCGTTACTCTTCGCTATTCCCTCGGGGAATAAGAGTCTGCCGATGGGATTGAAAACTCTTCATCCTTTGAATGGAATGTTAAGCAGAGGTTCCATATGCACGTTAAAAGATACGCTAGGGGGCCTCGATGAAGGTTTCCAACCAGGAGAGGCGCTACCGCACGTGGAACCGGTGCGGCATTTTTTTAAATTTGCAAACAAACAACGACCAAAGATGTAGTAAAGTTTACTCGAATAACTTTGTCCTATATTTCTAACAAATGCTTTTCAATTGCTTTTAAAAATGATATTAAATTTAGCTGAATTAATCAGTAAGGTTTGAGATCAGAGTTTGAGGAAAAGTCGGCAGATATCCAGGATCGCAGCGGGCAAAATAACTTCTTTTAACAGCTTTTGGTTAATAGCTTTAACACAGAAACCATCAATGAGCCTTGCCATTAATTTTTCCTCTGGTATATATTTCTAATTTTTATATTCCTCAAACAAGTTTTCTTAGGCAGATAAAGTACACCAATGAAATGAAGTGTTTTATGTGCCAATAAAGATCATTATTATTTTCAGTGGATACTTTTTCCTAACCTTATTAGAGTCCTCCGGTTTTTGTGACTTGGTTATTTTGCCCATTATGTGGGCAAAAATGCCGCTCAGATGTAAAACAAATTCATCCCGTCTTAAGATTACAGAAGCTTTTGTCACAAAAAAAAAGTGTTCTTCAGATGCAAAACAAACGATCTGCTCTGCCAAACATTCGGTTGTCTATTTTATCTGAAATAAGCCTCAGGTTAAAATTATGGCTTCGTTTTTAGTTTAGAAAGTAAAGCAGTTTCAGTTTCAGAAATTAAAAAAAAATGAAACAATTTGCTCATGGAAATATGAAATGAAAACTTTACTAAAAAAACAAAATCCCTCTCGAGCAGCTACTTGCCACAGAGATCTAACAGGAGGCTGTCAGTTTACTCGGCCATAGTGAATCTGTGAGGAAGGAGAGACCTCACAAAAAAAAAAAAACATCAATGGGACTCGATCCCAGGTCCATTCAATCAGTAGCCAGGACATTAACCACTGAGCCACGGGGAGGCGATTTCCTAAACGGAGTTAAAATCAACTGAAAACAACTTTCAAATACAAATAAGCAATTGCCAATGGCGTCGGTAGAGGGAGTGGTCGGTACAAGCACGAGTGACGTCAGAAGCGTGGGCGATTGTTTCCTCCATTTCTGCCTTCAGCCATACATCTATGGTTGAAGGATCATCATCATCATCCTCAAGCAGCCATGGGCTACGCAGGTCCAACCGGACTGCGCAATTTAGTTCTCCAAGCAAGTGTATCCTGAGCTACATCTACTGCATCTGGCCACTGCACACCAATTCTAACAAGGTCCTGTTTGACATTGTCTGCCCACCGCATCCTAGGTCTCCCCTTCTTTCTGAGGCCTTTAGGCACACTGTTCATAACCCTATTCGCAAATCTATAATTATCCATACGGGCAACATGGCCAAACCAACGGAGTCTCTCTCTGCACAATATGCTGCTTAAAGGAGGTTGCAAACTCCTTTGCCTAATCTCATCATTAGTTACAAAGTTGAACCACCTAATGCCCAAGATACTGCGTAAGCATCTGGAATCAAAAGCATCAAGTTTCCTGTTATCTTGTTTACACAGCGTCCAAGTTTCACTACCATAACTAACCCTAGAAAGAACCAAACTATTATTGTTTAATTTTAGTCTTTAAGTGTATACGCCTATTTCTCCACAATCTCCATAGATTCTTAAAAGTCCCGGCAGCAATCCCTATTCGTCTGTTAATCTCATGCCGCACATCACCATTATCTGTTACATAGCTCCCGAGATAATTAAACTGTGACACCTGCTCAAGATTACAACCATTCAGATTAACTGAATCACAGCCTGCCTGACCAATTTTCATCACTTTAGTTTTCTCTCTGTTTATAACGAAACCTACACTACTACCAGTCTCATCAACAGCTCGAATGAAAGAGTTCATCTCATCAACATCATTTGCCAAAAGGACTAAATCATCAGCTTAATCTACTTAATGCTACAGAACTAGCCCATTTGATGTTAATTAATACATAATCAATCATATTCTTATGCAGCCCATCGGGTGAAACCCAGGTGTACTTATATATGTCGCGGTGTTTGTAATAAGTGTTAGTTATTCTCAAACCATTGTGTTTACTTACCTGTAGGAGACGTTGCCCATTGCCATTGCAGCTACCAATACCAAAAGGGCCTATCACCCCTCCCCAAAGGTCAGAGTCAGTACCAACTTTGGCATTGAAGTCACCAAGAACAAGGGTAATATCTCCTTTCTTGACAGAATTCAAAATATCCTGAAGTTGTCCGTAAAACCTATCCTTTACACGTTTCTATTTTTTACACGTTCACGGCATCCTCATTGAGGGTGTAATATTCAAGTCTTTAATCCTTGTTTTAAATTTAACTGTGATAAACCATTTATTAATGCAGTCATATCCTAGAAAAGCATCACTAGCCTGTCTGCTGAGAAGCAAACCTTTGCTTTGGAGATGCTTTCTATCTTCCCTCCGTGAAAAGAGAAATTTAAAATTATTTTTAAGTATCTGACCTTGATTTGTCCATCAGGTCTCTTGGAAACACGGAATATCTCAGTTATAAAGCTAAAATTCCTGCGTGAGGACATCAAGAGAATAATCTGTGTTCAACGTCCTCACATTCCAAGTACGAATGTAGGTTTTGATGATGCCCATAGAAGCAAGAATTCAGGTACCTGCGATTGGTCTCTGATCAGGATTATTCACTAGCTGATAAAATGTATCCTGTGAATTTATTCACTTAGGGCTGTCAACCCACAAACAAACAGTGAATACACCTGAAAATTCTCCCTCCAAATAAACCCACCAGCTTTCTTCTGAAATCAATTAAATCAGCGGTTCTTACCCTTTTCAAGTCCCATACACCTGGCAGCGAAAATTAAATTTTCTCAAATTATAATTTATTTTTAACAAATGTAAATTTTAAGATTGATATTTCTTTGAATTTCTGAAAAATTTAACACTTTTATTATGAAGTAGCTGAACGGCACCGGCGCTGCCCTGGCGTCACACTTTATTCTTATTTTCCCTGCACTAAAGGTAAATTTTGCAAGTACCCCCCCCCCCAACACACACACACACACGACACTTTAGCATAAATTCAACATGAAGAAAATTGAAAAAAATATCCTGGCATTTCCTTGGGTCGTTGCTGACGTCAGCATGCTCTCTCCTAGCACGTAGCTGTTTCTATCAAACTATCGAATTTTTTATTTCCGTTACAACAGATTTTGCTGCCCTAAGGCTCCCGTGATATTTGTCCGCATGGCCCAAATTTCCTGCACGGCTCCCCTCTTATGCTCAGGTGGGATGTTTTCCGCTTGTTTCTACACAAATTGACACAGCTCGGGTGTCACCTTTAATCTGCATATTGTGTTTTTTACTGTACTAAAGGTTAGTTTTTTGAGTAAGCCTAGCACCACCACCCGGCATTTTTCCGCAGATTAAACATGAAGAATTTCTCTGAGTTGAAAAGGACATTGCTGACTCTGAGCGCTTTTTTATAGGCTTCGTCGCACAGATTTTTCCACAGATTTTGCTATTCTGCGATTTCCAAAGTACTTGACCACAAGGTCACAAATTTCGTAGGCTCGTTTCCCTTGCCTGATCCCGTGTTGGATTAAAAAATCCGGTCCCTAACTGGAATGGGAAGCCTTAAAAGAATAATGTTTTTGAAAATGTGGAGAAACTGACAACGGTAGAAGATTTGTGTTGTTTTGACTCTTACGTTCCCAATTAGGAAGCAGTAAATGGCAACAATAAATTTGACAGCGATTATCGTTTGCCGTAGGAATAGCATGGTAAACAGTTTTGCTTTTAGCAAGTCTCCATTTTGGACTTTCGACCTGAAACTTGGCACTGCAAATCGGATCACGACCATAAACTTTCTCTGAAAATGTGAACTTCTACTGTGATTTCCCGATGAGTTATGGCCGTCACAGACACATCGACAGGCACTTTCTTTTCTTATTATAGATTAGCTTTTATACATCGCACCCGAGGTTAAGAACGGCTGTATTAAATGAATCCCCTGATTAGTTCTCAATCGTTGTGGTTTCGGTGACATGTAGCCCATTATGTACAGAGAAAGAACAACACACATTATCCGTAGAGCGTCCCGTGGAAGAATAGTTATCATGCTACGTTACTGCCGTAGGAAACCTACGTTAAAGACTCCGGAAAGGCATTTTCATACGTTTTATTTCTTGTGTTGTCTTTCAGCTGAGATCTCGCTATCCTTACAGATCTCACTATGGTGTATTGAGTCATCAGGCCTTTGGAAAAAATCTCCCTGCAATTTAGCACAATCCTTATCATTTGGAATATGGTCTTTTAGGGCAATTTTTTTTTTTCAGCTAAAACACATTTACGAACCTGCCCGGATCTAAAAAAAAAATGTCGGGGAGGGGGGCCAGGCAACGCAATGGAACCGAAAAAGGGCAAAAATTGGGGGGGGGGGCGGCAAAATGGATTTCTACTGCAATGTAACATTTTCGCCTTCGTTTCAGAGACTTTTACAAAATTTCTTGAAAAATGCACGTTTCATAAGTTTTGGAGTCCATTACTCTTACCAGCATTCACAAGGGGGGGGGGGGGGGCCCTTTGCCCCCCCTCCTAGACCCGGCCCTGATCATGAACATTTATTAACCTCTAAACCATGGGGGTCCTTGTGACATGACAATTTAGTCCACTGTATAGCAGAAAATGATCTCTGATGAATAAACCTCCCTCTTCTTCTGAACCTTCCACTTTGCAATTCTCCTTCATCAGCAGATACCGTCAGCCAATGGAGCTGAATGAAGAGAAAATCACGTGGAACGATCTCACGTGTCCGGCGTTCTGCCCTGCTGCTTTATTAGAAGCCACTTGTACCTGGCAACACACAAGGGCCTCGTGGCGGCGGGAACTGTAATTACAACTGATTTATTAATGCCATTGATGTCCTTAGAATTTCGTCTCTGGTGAGTTCAGGGCTAGAAGAATCACGTGACGTGCCATCGTAACTGGCTCTACTGATGACCTCAAGCCATGCATAGCTCTTACGAGTCCTATTTTCCGTTGGAGCTTTATATTCGATCCGCTCAATGTTCTGGAAACATGATGTCACACATCGACAGAAACGTAATGAAGCTATTTAATATTGACGCTCTGTTCAAGGATGAAGTAGCAAAATTTTATTCCAGCATTTCAAACATGGCTGGAGAGTTTTTAAACTTAAAAGCGACACCTATTGAAGACTAAATATAAAAAATATTCTCGTGGCAGAGTGATTAGCGTCCTTGGCTACTGACCAAGGCGACCTGGGTTCGAGCCCCGGGTAAGGCATGTCTCTTTGCATTGTATTTATGCTGAGGTCCCACCATCCTCACAGATCTTCTAGTATGACATATAAACTGACAGGCTTTGTGGTTTATATGACACATATAAACTGACAGGCTATGCGGTTTTATGTGGCAAGCAGCTGCTTGAGGGGATATTTATTTATCGTTTCTAGGGTTAGAGAGGATCGGAAGCATGATTTAAAAAATGTATATAAATATATAGGGCTATTTTTCTGGGAGTTCTAAAGATAAAATTTTAACCTTTTCTCTTATTTGAGAGCCAGTCAATTACAGATATTACTATACAGTCGGTGACATTTCTCTTAAACCCTATTTTTGACTGGATTACAATTCCACAATATTGACATAAAAATATAAATAAATTAAAAAAAAATACTCCCTCAAGCCGTTGCTTGCCACAGAGGTCTGACAGCAGCCTCTTACTTTATATGCTATAGAGGTTTGTGAGGGTGGCGGGACTTCAGCAGAAAAACAACACCAATATCCATGTTTTATGTTTATATGCCATAGAGAAAGTCTGTGAGGATGGCGGGACCTCAGGAGAAAAATAACACCAATATCCATGTCTTACGTGGGGCTGAAACCCAGGTCTTTTTGATCAGTAGCCAAGCACGCTAACCATTCGGACACAAACCAAGAGCGAAATTGAGATATTGAACTTCAGAAGGTATGGCTCAAATTCAGAATCTGCTAAGAACTTCTCTGAAGATAATTTTGTTAATTTTTTATAATATTAATTTTTACTTTAGCTCTAACTTTCAACTAAATGAAATTTATTTTAACCTACACATGGATAGAATGGATGGAAGTCGATTTCCATTATGGAGCAACACCGCCTTGAGACTCAATTTCGAGGAGTCTATGAATAGTCGCCATTCTTGAGGGTCATGTTTGATTCCGAGGGCATTCATCAGGCCATCTACATCAGAGCAGAACACAAGGTCATCTTCCCTTTTGAAGTAAGGTGTAAACTCTTCATGACGAGTTCGAAACGAAGTCACTCGGACATTTTCCTTGAGAAGATTCCATTGTTTAAGTCTTCATCCAAGTAACTTTGCTTTGGCCTTGGACAGCTCCAGATCGCGAACACGATCGTTCATTTCTTCTGTGAGAATGTGTGGCGCAGATGACGCACCGTGGCAGACGCATGGATCATCATTAGACACCAAAGGCTGCAGAGAACCCGAAGTTGGTTCGCCTCCCTCCTCATCGTCTGAATCAATGGAAAATTTTTTTAGAGGTTCGGGAATGGGAAGGCCTTCGCCGTGCAGAACTGGTCGGATGAAATCCCCTGATTAGTTCTGAATCGTTGTATATTCGGGTACGCCACTGTCCACATCTTTTTCTTTGTGATGCCTCCAGAAACAGGTGGAGCCATGCAGAAGCAGCAGTCATCTGCATGATTGCTTGGCTCTCTCCAAACCATAGGACGCCACTTTTTCACCTTTAATCTCGAACTTAAAATCAAGAAAAGTAAAAACTAAATGTCGCTCAAGGTTAAAAGCGGGACAATGGATTAAAATATGTTTAATAATTAAAATGATGTCACAAATTCGCATTTAATGTCGTCGCCCACCTGAAGAAATGATTTGGTAGATTTCTTGCACACTTACTGCAGCATATGTCCCAGGCCTTGTCCTAGTCCCAGATATCACATCGGAAATAAAATTCATATGCCACTTTCACTATTGGAATGATAGCGCTTTTCTGGCTTGCGAACATCACTCCCACAAATGTAACAAAATGTATCTGCACTATTAACATAGGTACGAGGCATTATTACTGCTGGATTAAAACTGCAAGGATCACTTGTGTTTTACTTATTTCTCGGGGGTAAATGGGAGTCGCTCAAAAGACTTGCTCACCATATGAGACATCACTTATTACTAACGATTGCATCATCTTTTGTCAGCAATCGTAAAGCTGAGATGTCATGACTCAATTACATTGCATCAGACAATGATGCAATACCTCTGGAGTTGTGTGTATGTGGACTGATGCAATATGTTGCAATCTGGAGTTTAAAATGCAACATTGCAAAATGGTTACCTATGTACTCAATGCAGACTGAGTCGTTTATACATGACCATCTCTGTCTCTCTTAAACAACAGTCAATCGACAAATTTTACTGCCATTTTCGTGTTCAGCACCTCGAAATTAGTACAGATTGGCTATTTTCATTTCAAAGCCTTTTTGTGTGTTGCCCAGTGTTACTGGCCTTTTAGCGTACAGACGCCTCCGTCATGAAGCCTTCTACACACAATAGAAGCTGATACAACCCTCCCAGTGAGGTTGTCTTCTACTGTGCATAGAAGGCCTCATGATTCCTCTCAGCTACGATCCGCTTGAGCAGCATGCATCTTAGCTAAGAGAGAGTAGACGTCCTGCTCCTTTCGTGCTGTTAATCGCAAATATCGGTCTTGTACAGCGGCCGTAACTCTAGTCCTTCCTCGGAGACGCGGAATCCGTGCTAAGAAATTGATTCCACAGTCTATGGACCACAGAAGGACTCGCATTCAGCCATCGTGCCACGTCTGACTTTGGCTTGCTTCGATCCAGCCAATAGCTTTCTACCGCAGTTCATTTGGCAAATGATGTCTCATTCCTACAAAGTGGCTATTTCGAATTTCTTTACCGACATTGACAACACAAAATAACGATCCACTCCAAAACACCGTTTTTATGCCGCTATTCGATTACTCAAATTGACGCAACCTAGACTAATTTGCATACGATATGCTCATTCGGGATTACTGGTTATATCAGGCATGTAAACTCGTTAATCACTGAGGGCCATATTAAGTATTATATATTAAATCGCGGGTCGCAAAACAAAAAAAACCCAGATGAAAATTGTTATGTGCAAACTAGACTAGAACGCAGTATTAGTTCACCGACTACTAACGAAGAGCTTCCGACTCTACTGGCATTTCGTGACTCATTGCCATGCGCAAAGTACGTACATTTGAATGACCTCGAGACATGTGCAGACATGTCGGAGCCCGATTGTAGAATTGCTCATATCATGAAATGCCACTATTTCATGAAATGATCTGGCGTTTCATGATATGAGCAATTCTACGATCGGGCTTCGACATATATATTTATGCGCAATAGTTTCCCTTATATATAAATAGAAATGTTTTCTGAAATACGTTTATTTAATTCATATACCGTGTACGTACTTATAATTTTAATTAAAGAATCCAGTGTTGTCAAAAGTTAAATAAACGTATTGGTTATCAATCTTGGCGGGCCGCGTGTTTGACATGCCTGGGTTACATGAACAAGTTTGGTGAGGATCGCACAACTTTTTGGCGAATTATTGCTATTTTTCTCCTTTTTCCTTAATTTATGGAAACCAGTGTATTTATACATACCTTCACGTTGTGACTGATTTATTAAGGAAAAAATCCGTTTTATGAAGACAGCAAGCGAAACATGTAAGTGAAGATAAAATCTCTCTAAATTTCAATTTTTCGACAATATTGATTTAGTATTTAAAGGAGTTCTGGAAGCTTAAACATTTTACAACAACTCTATTTCTTCTGCAAAAATAAATGGCGTATCAAAAAGAGAGTCAATTGAAATAATCATTACAGGAACTGTTAAAAATACGCTTCTGCATTTCAGTACAGTTTAACAAACCATCGTTTTCCTGTTAACCTACACTGTCTGGCCAAATTAGTATGACCTGCATTACTTTAACTACGTTGTGTGTGGAGTAACACAAGCATGACGATGTGTCCAAAATTTCTTATTGACGTGAGTATTCTACGTCACTACGAAGTCCTATTGAAGCCGTAAAGCAAAGTCGAATGCAACATAGGTCAAAAGGATGATCTGACTGACTCCGAAAGACGCTCGTTATTGGGGCGTGATGGACATGGGCATCCGCTATGAAGGTGATGGAACTCAGAATGATGATGAATCACAGGGAAACATAGGTGATGATGAACCACAGGGAACAAGTTGGGTTGTTTTACCAGCGTGTTTTTTAACGTGCACAGGGTATGGCTCTCCTGCACACGGAACCACAGCTTAACGTCCCATCCGACGGGCGGCGGCCTTTCGAAGCCCATCGGTGTCCCCTACTTACCGTGGGCAGGGGGGGGGGATTTTGCGGAGATAAATCTCAACGCTGACCCAGCTGGTACTCGAACCTGAGAACTGCAGATTACGAGCCTGGCGCGCTACCGACTGAGCCACCCCCGCCCCACACAGGAAACGATATCCCACGTGTATGAAAAATGGTAACGGCAACAAAAAAAATCCGCCAATCATGCGAATGCGGGAGAGAAAAAGGCGCTGGCAGAGAGGCTAAAGCATTCATTGGCACGGACTGTTGGCAAGAATGTGTTGCATAACAGCTGCTACACTTCATCAGCTGAGATGACTACCAGCAGTACATCAAAACCCATTTCAATGAGAATTAAGCTAAGAAATAAACTTTGAAATTTGGGATCTGTACCATGTGGGGTGGCTCAGTTAGTAGTACGCCAGGCTCGTAATCTGCAGTTCCGAGTTTCACCTGGGTCAGCATTGAGAATTATCTCTGCAAAACTCCCCACCCTGCTCTCTGTCAGTAGGGAAAGTCCGCCATACTTCAGAGAGGACATTAAGCTGTGGCCCCGTGTGCACATTGAAGATCACACTGAATGGCCTAGACGGAAACTCCAACTTGTCTTCTAACAGTTGTCCAGTGCCCCTTGTCATAATAAATAAATACCCCCTCAAACAGCTGCTTGCCACAGAAGCCTGTCAGTTTATATGCCATAGTAGGTCTGAGAGGATGGCAGGACCTCAGCAGAAAAACGACATAAACAGCCATGCCTTACCCGGGGCTCGAACCCAGGTCCCATAGATCAGTACCGAAGTGCGCTAACCACTTGGTCACGGGACGGTGTTATATCCATAGATGGTACCAAATTCCAGTCCATTCTGTACACTAAAGATTGGAATACATTTTGAAAACGTTGCAAGAGAACAGACACCTCTTTCTGTGTTTAAAAAAATGCAATATACATAAGGTCTGAAGAGGTTAAAATAATGTATTGAACAGCATGGAGACATTTAAGAAAAAACAAATCTCAAAAAGTTTTTTTTTTTTACTTACAGGAATCATCTTTAAAGAGAATGCGACGAGTATTGGCATCGAGTGTTGTCTCTCTCATCTCAGATGGACAATATCAAAAGGAGTGAGGATGAGCTGCCGCCTCATCGCCGTCTGTGCAGCATCTGTCCTCGTCCTCTGCACCCTCCTCTATTACACAGCCGGCACTTGGCGCCGTCTGATGGCTGACAAAGTGTTCGCCAGGAACAGGTTGCACCAACTCAATGCCATCGCCAGCAATTTGTCGAAACTCATCATAGCAACTGAAGTAGAATCCGAAAGACTGAATCAAGACATCGGAAAATTCTTGAAATTGATGCGGAAACATGCAAAGATCACAGTCAAGGCGAATGAAGTTCACCTTTCACCAAATTAAAATTAATCTGATTTTGAAAATTAAAATTAATTTCACAAAAAATGTTCACATTAATTCTTTTTGACTTCATTCTCTTTGAGAAACTAAACTTAATCAATGCTAGAAGAGCAAGACCTTAGTTTATTAAACCCTTATTTTTTTAACATTTTACCATTTTTTTGTTTCTGATATTAATCTAATTATAAAAATTCTTGATTGTCTCTTGATGAGCAAATCGCCAAATCCAGGGGTTTAAAAGATATCGGAGATTCCACAAGACCTTCCAAATCTTTTGGATGAAGAAGAGACCTGTTACGAATCCATTGATCATCATCGCCACAAATCCGTTGCTCATTATCATCACAACAAATTCGTTGATCACCATGATCACAACAAATCCATTGATCATCATCACAATAAATCCGTTGCTCATTATCATCACAACAAATACGTTGATCATCATCACAAATCCATTGCTCATTATCATCACAACAAATACATCGATCATCATCACAATAAATACATTGATCATCATCATCACAACAAATCCATTGATCACCTGCTAAATGGATGACAAGGAATTGGGAAACAAGTGAATGAAACACCAGAGATCATCTCCGAAGCTTGATACTCTGAGAACTCGGAATAATTCAGTTTTAGCCTCAAATAACCACACATGAAATTTTTATATCCCCCAGATAATTGCAAATGCGTCATGCTCCAGCTGATGAAGGGATCATCGTATGAAGGTTCCCCTTGTTCAGCTGCCTTCACAGAATCCTAAATGCCTGTTTGCCATTAGCTTTGATCTATTTCTTCAGACAGATGATCCTGGTAGTTTAGTAGAAGTTCACTACTTTCTACATTCTTTTTCACATTCTCTTTTCTGCCTTGCAATTGGAGGACTTGTTATTTGAAAAATGCTTTGGATTCACTTTCAGATAGAGGGGAGGTCCTGGGATGCCCACCCTTCAGTATCAATCAGCTAGTGGGTTTGCCAAATATGATCAACCATGCAGCGAGTTCCTCCCCTATGTCGGGGTGCAGGTTTGCGTTTCCTTGTCGTATTTTTAGTACAGGATTGCACAAACTTCCTTTATAGTGCTTTTATGATGAAGACAAATCCTGATCCCATTGCTTTTGCTTGAAATGCAGATTTCATGTTGCTAAGGTAAAAAATTCCCATGATGCTTACTCGCCATGGGACCCAAAAAACAGTGCTCAATTAACGCCAGGACTGCACCAGCCTTGACAGGAGACTACCATCTGTCTACCTAACAGCTGCCCAGTGTGTCCCCTCCCTCAATCTTCTCTGAGCCCTCAGGGTCCACGAGACCTGGCCATTTAGCTCATTGTGTGCAAAAAAAGTGCTGCTCAGAGGTAAAATAACCCTTTTGATCAGTCTTTAGTAATCAGAAGAGTTGTTGTTGGGTTGTTTTACCTCTGAGCGGCACTTTTTTTGCACACAATGGGCTAAATGGCCAGGTCACATGGACCCCGAAGGCTCAGAGAAGGTTGGGGGAGGGGACCCACTGGAATAGCTGTTGGGAGACAGATGGTAGCCTCCCGTCAAGGCCATCCAATGTGTTCTTTAATGTGCACAGGGTATGGCTCTCCCGCACACGGGGCCACGGCTTAACGTCCCATCCGACGGACGGCGGTCTTTCCAAGCCCCTACTAACCGTGGGCAGGGTGGTTAATTCTCAACGCTGACCCAGCTGCTTAAGGGGCTATTTATTTGGGGGAGTGGTTAGTGCACTTGGATACCGACCCAATTGACTGGGTTCAAAACCCAGGTAAGACATGAATGTCTTTCTGCTAAAAGGTCGAGCCTTCCTCACAAATCTTCTCTATGAAATATTAAACTGGCAGGCCCATGTCAGACCTCTGTGGCAAGCTGCTGCTTGAGAGGGTTTTTGTAATAGAATCAAAAAAATATATTTGTGAAAAAAATAAGCTTTGTCAATGAGAGGGACTCGAATTTACCTCTCCAGATTTCTAGACCACTAAACTATCACTGACTCGTTCATTTCTCCACTAATTGCAACTATAAATTTAGAGACTTTGTCGCCAGTGGCATCAGGTAATATACCCATTAGCACCTATATTGAACAATAACAGAAATTTGCTTTTCCTGATTATAGATAGAGACAAAGGAAATTCAGGAGATTTATGCATGTAAAATCACAATTAGTGGAGAAATGAACGTGCGTGTTTACTAATCTAAAACAACTGTGGGAGATCGGAGTTCAGTCGCAGACTGGGAGTGTTGTAGCGTCCCGCATCTTTAATATCGCGGCCTTGGGACCTAATAGGAGCAGCATTATTTTAAATAATAATGATTTATTTTACAGAAGTGAGAGTTGGGTTGTTTTACCTCTGAGCGGCACTTTTTTGCACACATTGGGCTAAATGGCCAGGTCACATGGACCCGAAAGCTCAGAGATGGTTGAGGGAGGGGATCCACTGGAACAACTGCTGGGAGACAAATGGTAGCCTCCAGTCAAGGCCATAAGGAGAGAAATTACAAAAAAAAAAAGTAAGCAAAGCCTGCATAATTCTGTTTACTATGTTCTTAAACGTTCTGTTACTGTGTTCTTTAATGTGCACAGAGTATGGCTCTCCCGCATACGGAGCCACGGCCAAACGTCCTATGAGACAGACAGCAGCCTTTCCAAGCCCATCGCCTACTGACCGTGGACAGGGCGGGGAATCTTGCAGAAGACTTTGTAAAGATTCACGCACGAACTCTCAAAAGAATAAATATTGAAAAACAAACCGATTTTTTTTATCGTAGCTTGAGCCTCCAGCTACATTTCTGAAAAAGAAAAAAAAAACGTGCCAGTCCGCCTTTTCCTGGGCTAAAGTCGCACTCATCGGCAAAATATTCGTTTTCCCTGCAAATGTGTAGCCTGCGGATATCTGTTTCAAGCAGCCGACTTGTTACTCAGAGATCATGGATTTCGATTGTACTCCTGGCGAAACTGAATTTGTTTCAGCTAATTCTTCATCTGTTAATACTTTGAAGACCAAATTAAACATCAATGTTATCTGATATACTAGAATTCTTAGGAAACTGAAAATCCTTCACCGTTGTTATATATGCTACAGTGATTCAGTAAGGAAAGAAATTACGTAAATAAAAGTAAGCAAAGGCTGCATAATTCACTTTACTCTTGATGTTTGCACTTTAGTTCAGATCCAGTTAACGAGGATTATAAACATCGAATTCTCCGATCTGGAATCGCTCATGGCACCATCGTTTGATCGGGAATGGGACAGACCAATTTTCCGCATATTTATTTTTATTGTAAAACATGCAGAGAAAGCGTTACCCAAGATTCAATAATAAAAAAGCACAGGAAATATCCTGTAATCAAGAAAAATAGCGTTAAATGAATAAATAGTTTTGCTGGGAGGGGGACCTGAACCCAAGGCAACCCTATTGAGCTATTTTTTAAATCATCATCGCCATCTCACAAAAGATTTTTACATTTGACTCGCAAAGTAGCTCCAAGGCTACTACAATTTCAGTTACCATCATAAATATTGAATATGTCTTGGGATATCTGTGATTCTCAAACTTTTCCAGTCCATTGATGGAAATTTTTAGTCTCCTTTTACTATTGGAGGAATTTGTCGTCCACATCTCTACCATTGACAAAAGAAACTTGAGGAAAGAATAGTGTCAGAACAGTACAAGATGCAGCACCTGAAAGTTCTGGTAAAGTAAGCAAAGGACGAGAAGGCTGGCGAAGATGGAATAATCTCCGAGAGGTCGTGGAGAGGCAGGGGCCAACCACCAGGTGGATAGTTATTTAATTCGTATGAAAATAGTTTAAATTCAATTCTTGCGATCCCTTTTAAGCTTCTCGGAACTCTCTTGGTATTAGCAGCCAACACTTTTAGAGTGTCTGTTCTTAATAATCAAGATATTTTTAAGTCTTATTAATTTGTATATTGGAGATTTTGTTATATCGCACTGTTTTCAGATGCTCGTAGAATAGCACTTAATTTACGACACCATTGATTATGCTCGACCTAATGTCATTTTGCAACAATTGTTCTACAGCATACCTTCCCGTGAGTAGGCTTCTGTGAAGCAGTCATATCTAATCAGTCCATTCCACTTTACAAGCTTTCCAAAATCCATCAACAGTCCGTGGTTCACGTTTATCCAGTCGGTTTCAAGAGTACAAATGCGCAAGTCATGGGACTGAGGAATCTCGAATCGTATAGCACCGTTGCATCAAGACAGGTAACGCCAGTAGACTCCAGGGCGTTTGTCTGATAGTAGAGGGAGTTCACTTTGCTTTCCACCCTATAGATTTACAGCTTCCCTTTATAAATGCACTCAGCAATAACCTCAAACCTTTGAGAAAACTTTTTGGCACATGCTCGGTTCTACTTTTGATAGGCTGTTTGGTCGATCCCAACGTACTCTCGTACCCCTTGGGGATACGAGGTAAAATTTTTTGGGGTCCGTCGTGAGAACTCAAAAAGTCACTAAATCTAATAAAAAAATTAAAATAACCATTGTTATACTATAATTATAGTTTTATCTATATATACAAGGGGTACGCCAGTTATATACACATTTCCAGGGGGTACGTGAAGCATAAAAGATTGAGAACCACTGATCTACTTTGATCAGGACTTGTTGCAGTTGTCTAGGTAGACGTGTGCTTCGTGCAAATGTGACATTTTTCCACTAGTAGTCACTGGGTAATGCTCTTACATCTTTCGTTACACGGAAAAGCAGCAAATTGTGGACATAGGGCTTGTACATGCGAAGATTGTCTTGGTTGATATTGTGCTCAGTCGGCTAGATACTTTTGTGGCTTTGTCGCTGTTCTCTGGGTGGCAGGGTTTTGTACAATGACAGTCTAGGAACCTGGGCCTTCTAAATAACATCTGATGTGCGACTGAATTTTGATGTATCTACAACCACTTCCAAAGATCCGTCTTCTATGCGCTACTTCAACCCTATCAAGAAATGTTTCTTTCTAATTCATCTTAGAATACTGGGCATCGGAAATGACAACAGTGTACCCTTCTTATTGTTGCCCAGTATTCTGACCGGCAATTCGATCCTCAATGGCCCATTGTAGTTTGTACTCATAAAACAGTGGACCTATAACTATTGAGCCACATACTGCGTCGCCACAATCTATTCATCATGGTTTGCACGTCAGTGAGGATTATTTGCATACGAAATCAGCACCATGTAACATGATTAATCCGTCTTTTCTTTTGGTAGGGTAGGAGTGGCTCAGTCGGTAACGCGCCAGATTTGTATTCTATACTTCCCAGGTTCGAGTCCTGCCTGTGCCAGATTTCAGATTTATCTCCCCAAAACTCACCATTCTGCTCTTGGTCAACAAGGGCCACTGATGGGCTTCGAAAGGCCACCATCCATCCAATGGAATGTTAATCCATGGCTGAGAGAGAGCCATTGGGTTGTTTTACCTCTGAGTGGCACTTTTTGACACACCATGGGCTAAATGGCCAGATCACATGGACCCCACAGGCTCAGAGGTTGGGGGAGGGGACCCACTGAAACAGCTGTTGAGAGACAGATGGTGGCCTCCTGTCAAGGCCATCCAATGTGTTCTTTAACGTGCACAGGGTATGTCTCTCCCACACACGGGGCCACGGCTTAGCGTACCATCTGACGGACGACAGCCTTTCCAAGCCCATCCGTGTCCCCTACTGACCGTGGGCAGGGCGGGGAGTTTTGCGGAGATAAGTTTCAACACTGACTTAGCTGGGACTCGAACCTGGGAACTGCAGATTACAAGCCAGGCGCGCTACCGACTGAGCCCCCAAGAGAGCCAACCGTACCTTGTGCACCTTAATGAACACACTGGATGACCTTGATATGAGGCCACAATGTATCAATGTACAATCCATAGTATTTCATCAACCCAAAAAAGAATATCTCTAAAAACACAAAAAAAAGTTGGATGCATAGAGAAAAACGACAAAAAATATCGTTTTTTTAAACGAAATAAAAACGTTTAAAGGCATGCAACCTTCTCTACGCTTCACGTGTCAGAGAAATTTTCTCTAATATGGGACTTGAAAATTTAAGCCCGAACTCTAATATCTGTCACCAATTCTTTCATTTCCTTCATACAAAAGCAATCTAGTATCTTGATTCGTGCGAGTCTAGCTAAGTTTACGTGAGTTTTAAAAAAATTAAGGGGTCACGAACCTGAGGCTCTGAGCACTCTAAACACTGCTCTTGAACGACAGTGGAATGTTTTTCTTAATAATTTTCACTAAAAACAAGCACCAGAGCAGATTGACAAACGATAGTTTTTAAAAGTACTTGATGCAATTCAAATGCTCCAAGTACACTTCAGATTTGAATCAGTTGGTAGAGAAGATAAACTCAAAAGTCACATTGATAACAGATTTTTTTTTAACAATTCTTTTGAATTTATTTTTGCATATACTTCAATATACCCATTTTAAAATTTACGTTATGGTTGTATTTTTGCTAATAAGATAATCTGCTTTTTTTTTCTATTATGGCTCTTGACCCAATAAAATTAAATTTGTGGCTCTCAAAATTTGTTGGTTTGCATTTTATTTGCTGTTTTGGCTCTTGACAAAAGTTTCCGACCCCTGAGCTAAGACATCTCCTCGTACCTTATACGAAATGCAGTTTGAGTTACGCATTACCCCATGGTAAGGCATCAAATGTAAAATAAAGTTTGAGTTTTAAAAAAAGTTACGTATATGTTTGGGAATAACTAGCACTTACTAGGAACACCAGAAATGAAAGAACTAGTGTTAAATCAACAAATATAAAAGGAAACGAGTGTGAAAAACAATATAGTCTAAAACACAAAAGAGGAGAAAATAGCATCAAACACGATTAAAAGAGTAAAGATAGTTTAAAAATTCAAACACTGGACCTAGGAAAGAATTATCAAAGATTCCGGCTGTAGTACTCGGACAAGAGTGATGGGAGCTAAAATAAATACTTCGTTCACAATACAGTCGATAAAAATATGATCACAAAACTCTCACATAAGCTGGTTGAAGTTACATATCCATGACCTATGTGGAGCAGAGTACAGCTTCTTCCTTGTGATTCCTGTGAAAAGATGACTGCCACAGTTTGACAACAGGTAGAATATGAAAAAGCTTTTCATTAATCTGTTCTGAATAAGATCTTTCGTACTGTGCCTGAACCTGGATGGAAAATACTGCAAGTAGTCCAAGAATGGACTGGCAGCAGAGTGCAGACAAGGTTGTGATGGCTGACTTGGCAGCAAATGCGCACTTGCTCCTGACACGATCAGCAACCAACAGTAAAGGACAGTTCATGTGGCTGCTAACCGATTGAACTGTTGGCAGATCTTGGGTGTTTTACCTCTGAAAGGCCCTTTCTTGCACACAATGCGCAAAATGGTTAAGTCACAAGTAGTAGGCTGAGGGAAAGGAACCTAGTGGACAGCTATTGGGGGAACATATGGACCCCAGCTTTATATCCCATTCGACAGATGGTGACCTTTCCAAACCCATTTGCATCATCCTGAGAGATGATGATGCTAAGTGGAAAGTAGACAGTCATGAAAAATCCAATGACGTCACCTTTCTGACCGAGGGAAGGTGGTTTAGCAGAGAAAAATCTCAATGCTGACACACACGAGACTCCTTAGGAACTACAGATTACAAACTGTGTTGCAGACCTCATCCTTGACGGGTTGTTTTACCTTTGAGCAGCACTTTTTTTGCACACCAATGGACAGGTCACAAGGACCCCGAAGGCATGGATGTTGGGGGAGGGGAACCACTGGAACAGCTGTTGGGAGACAGATGGTAACCTCCTGTCAAGGCCATCCAGCGTATTCTTTAACGTGAACAAGGTATGGCTCTCCTGCACAAGGGGCCACAGCCTAACATCCCATGCAACAAAATGGCAGCTTTTCCAAGCATGTCGGTGTCCCTAATGAGCAAGGACAAGGTGGGGAGTTTCGCAGAGATAAATCTCAATGCTGGCCCAGGTGGGACTCGAAGGGAACTTCAGATATAAGCCTAGCATGTTACCTACTGAGTAATGAATTACATACCTAAGCACAGTAAAGTCTTTTGGAATTTTAAAGCCTTTTACAATTAAATGTTTTAATGTTATTAGTTGAGTGTGCATTAATTATTTTTTAAATGCTCTTGAATGTGTAAGAGTTAACAACCAAGGCTCTCAAGCATAACAATTATACGTTCAACAAAAGCCCAGATGAAGAACATTTAAAGACAAGTGGACAGGTCAAATCCAAACCAGAGTGGTAAACGTAGCTGCTGTGACGTTAAAAAGTCAGCTTCAAAAAGATGAAAACAGCAGAAACCTATGAAGATTAACATCCAGAGACAACTATCGTGTATGCCAGCTGTTATCAAGGTTCAGAACTGGTAATATGTTTTCTTGTCCATCATCACCTTTGTTTGTAAAAGAGGATTTAAGATTCAGAAAGTAGAATAGTTTTAATCGGGATATTACACAGGAGGCAATATACCTTAGATAATGAAAATGGTGGTAACAACGACCACCTCAAGGATCATTTATTTTAAATGTAGTATAGCTAGAGATTGTGTAACATTAAATTCGATATAAATATAGCTATGGTTGTAATTTATTTATATACTTAACCTACCACGAGGTAAGCCCATTATTTGAAGTATTGACCTGTTTAAATCAGGAAGGCTTATATACTGTACAGATTGCTGATGACAAGGTGTTGCCTTTTGTACTTCATGTGAAGGACGAATGCTATGTAGACACTCCAGTGTTCCAGGATGTGTTAGCATGCACAGGGCCAAAACTGTTTGCAACTGGCATGAGAAGCATAAGGTAACATGACTTGCCCATGACTGCTTGGGCAAGTCATGGGGCACCATGACTTGCCCACAAAGTCACCAAATGTAAATCCCACTGAAAATCTTCTGGATCATCTGGAACAGAGGGCGAAACACTGAAATAGGCATCCAAAGTGATCTAACTGAACTACGAGAGTTATTGTTTTGAGGAGTGGATTAAAATTGACGAAAATTATATCTGACAACTGGTGGAGTCCATACCCAACAGGACTGCTGCTGTTATTCATGTGAAGGGAGGTATTACATGGTATTAGATGAGAAATTACACAGATGACTAGTATTTTGTCTGGTGAGCTTATTGTACATCAACAGTTTAAAAAAACACTAAAAATCATTTTGCACTATGTCTACTTCATAACTTATCTACCCCATCTCAATTGCTCTAAATGCTAGTCTATTAGTTTACATAGGAACAATGCTTTAATGATCACAGTATATCAGCAACACTTTGACATTAATACTAATCATTGGAAATTATATTTTTGACAAATATACATATGTATATATCTGTTCTATACTACATGACAGAAATAACACAAATCACATGTTTTATGTTTTGGTAATTAATTACTCAAGTATTAAAATAATGGAGAATATCAGTTTGATCTTATTCACAATACAGTTAAAGTATGGAGAGAATACATACATTCAGAAAAGCACAGTTCATGTCACAATATTAAAAATATGGGTGTACCAGATTACCTGCACAAAATGGTTCATACATCATAACTCACTAGACTTTATACAAACACAATAAGGAGATTAAGAGCAAAAACAAAGAATTCAAAATTTTTTAAATCTATTTTATATTTACAGACCACCTCTATTATAGCACTTTTATAAAACTAGCACATCTTCTATCTTGAAATTGGAAATGTTACCTTGGCAATCTTGAAGTGATCTGTGACCAGCAGTTTTAGAATTGTTTTGTCTTCAAATGTAGTAGCATTGAAATTAATACTGCACAGAAACCAAGTTTATACGATTTTTTACAAGAAATATCTAACTGCAACTTTTTCCCATTCCAATCAATTGCTTGTGGTCGGTTTACAACTTTTACAAATGTCTAGGTTTTAAATAACAAAATGGATTTATATAATTACAACTTGTAATTCTTGATTTTCAGTTAGGATACCCAAGTAAGTGCTCCCTAGTAATGGTAAGCAATCTGGAACACAGAAAAAATATATACTGCTAAATTGATGCAAGAAAGCACATAAACATCTAAAAATTACTCAAATTAGAATTCATAACAATATTATTAAAAAATTTATTTACTTTTCATATTTTCAAATTTTTATATTTCAATCATAACCAAGGCTAACCACAGTGAAATAATTTCTCCCTGACAATGGTCTACAAAGTAAAAATTTTTATGCCATGCACTGTGATGAATTATGAGATAATACTGATCTAAGGGACTTGGGTTTGGGCCCTGGGTAAGGTATGAATGTCTGTGTTATTTTTCTGCTATCTGGCCATCTTCACAGATTCCTATGGTGCATTAAACTGACGGACTCCTGTCAAACCTCTGTAGCAAGCCACTGCTTGAGAATTTATTATTTTATTATTAATTGAAAATGTTTCCACATACTTCACTACAAATCAGAAGGATGTGGGTTCAAGTCCCATAGGAGGTATGTGCATTTCTCTTCTTATGTTGTCTTCCTACTGTCTTACTATACATACCTTCACAATGGTACATTGTACTGACAGTCTCATGTAAGACTTCTGTGACAAAAAATTATTTGACGGGTAATTATATATTATTTGCAGACACAGGCCCAGATCTAGAAAAAAAAAATCAAATGAGTGAGTAACACATTCGAGCTGGAAAAATGTGAAAGGGGTAAGGGCAAGAAACACAATTGACCTGCAAAATTTTAGGGGGGGGGGGGGGCAATGTATTATAACATTTCCTCTTCCATTTTACAGATCCTTAAAAGATTTCTTGAAATATACATGAAATATAAATAAGTTTAATAATATTTGCCTCTATTACCCTTATTAGCATTCTGAAGAGGGGGGGAGCATGCTTCCCCCCAGATTCAGACCTGCATAGATATGTTATATTTAACATCATTTGAATTATTATATAGAATTCAAGTATGAAATTTGTTTATTAGAAAGGTGTGGTATTCAGTCTCAGATATGTAATCCACATTTGGATAAATGTTATTAACAAGTTTAGTAGAGATCCTCAAGTACTGGAGCTTCTAAGAAGTCAATGAACACCTTAGTTAATATGATCCCATTAATGAGTCTAGGAAATGGGCAGCTGAAAAAAAGCAATTCAACTGCAAATTGAGGTAACACCCTCAACTGGCAGTTGAATGATCAGGTAGGAAGGAAAATTCCAACAGAAAGAGAAAAAAAGTATATATGTGCTTTGGGAGACATACATGTAGAGACTTGGTCTGCTTGGGCAAAAGCAGAGAAGTTATTTTGGCAGTAAGGCCCTTTCCACCTAGCAGATCAAGTTTGGTGGGTTGGATGAAAAAATGCAACAAGTGTGTTTGATGAACAAAAATAGCACAAGGAATCATGTCCTCGTCCCATTGGCTGAGATACCCTAATGTCTCCAAAAATATCATGTGACTGCATCTGGAAAGTCGATTGCATGCCAGCATTGAGACATTCCACCTGTTGGGTGGATCATCTGAGGCTTTGTCCAGCCTGATTGCTTCACATTGAGTGACTGTACCAGTTGCTTTTGCATATATCTTTTAACTGCTCACTGTATCAACTGATGTATAGTGTTATAAATGTACATATGTAAATAGTACATCAGAGTTTATGCATTTTAGTTTCCTAGATAGTAACATCCTGACGAGATACAAATACCCTTCCACATACAACTCTAACATGATCGAAGTGTAGAGACTATCCTCAACCGGCTGGAGGAATGACTGTCTATAATACGAACACCAGGGGTAAGTGCTCACTGTTTACAGAATGAAGGGAATGGGTCCTTCTTAAAAAATCAATGAACTGATTTGAGAAAGAAAAAAGTACACAGGAGATAAAATCTCAGGAAGTGAAAAAGATCTAACTGAATAGGTGGAAAAATGTAAGTGAATACAAAGAGAATTAAACAGCAAATCCAGAGTACATGCCAAACAAGTGGAAAACTAACAATGGGATATGCCAAAAAACTACAGACCAATATTATGTTCTATGGTAACATGAAAGAAAAAGGAATAAAGAAATGTTTCAGATTCACCAAACTGGTATTAAATATTAGACAAAAAACGATTAGATGAAAATTCCTTCCTGACAACTGTTAGGTATCTTACAATAACTGAACCTCAGTGGACATAAAAAGACCACAGAACTGATGATCATTTATGTCTTATTTATGAAATATGAATAAAAATCTATTATAGATCAAACACTTTATCTTAGGATAGATGAAGCCATTACTGGGGAATGTGGCAAGAGTACAAAAGCAGCTTGTACCATTATAAGAAAAATGATCCAATTAATGTGGGCCAGAAGAGTAGTAAAACTGTAGAGCAAACTTTAAAAAAAGAAGTGGAAGCAACTCACCATGAATTAATTGGTATTAAATTTGGGAGCCATATGGAGAAACTATTAGAGATGAGACAGATAGTAAATTTTACCAGTTAGTATATTGGTTCTGATAAGGTTCCAGTAGAATGAGTGCCAAGAATCCAGAATATGAAGGGTGGTGATGAAGAAGTAGAAGCTAATGTAAGAAAGGGAATGGGAGAAGAATTTAATTGTTACTAAAAGTGAGAGACATTAATGCAATTAATGACAAAGCATGACTAAATTAGAGGGTGCAGTGATAGAGAGGAAAGTGGTATGGATGAATTATGAATGGAAATGGAGAAAAGAAATTAATCCAAGGGGATCATATGCAAGTAAACACTGAAAGAATAAAAATAACATATGAAGAGTTGCATTGTTTTACCTCTGAGTGGTACTTTTTCTATACAATGGACTAAATGGCTAGGTCACAAGGACCTTGAAGGTTGTGGGAGGGGACCCACTGGAACTGTTGGGAAGCAGACGGTAGCCTCCCATCAAGGCCATCCATGTGTTCTTTAATGTGCACAGGATATGGCTCTCCCACATGGCATCACGACTTATCATCCCATCTGATAGATGGCAGCCTTTCCAAGCTCATTGATGTCCCCTACTGACTGTGGGCAGGGCGGCGAGTTTTGCAGAGATAAATCTCAACGCTGATCCAGCTGGAACTTGGGAACTACAGATTACAATCCTAACACACTATTGACTGAGCCACCCCCTCCCTCATATGAAGAGTAAAGATGTAGAAGTAGTAATAATATGGATGGTCTGGTAGATAAGTATCATAAAATGTTAAAAAAGCTTTAGTGACAAATTTCCCAGATGAGACAGCTAAAATTTCACCATACACAGTGATTTTAAAAGAATGCCATATTTTAAAGCGATACATTTTGTTAAATGATTAAGTAATCAAAGTAATTATGTGTCCATAATGTAAATAAATTCTCACACCTTCCTTGGTAAGACAATGTATTGTTAGTATCACATGGTGTGGAATTAATATCACATGTCACCTTCAGGCAAGTTTTCAAAAAAAAAATGATGGTTTGGTACAGATGAATCATCTTGTGACCCCAAGGTCTCAATTTGACAGCACAGGACATTTTTTTTTGTGGATACAATAAACACATAAATTATTCTGAAAACATTTGCAATTTACAGCATTTAAAGGAAAGAATCACCGCAGCTGTTGCAAGTGTTACACCAAATGTTAGTCTATGGAATACTAAACTTTGAGTTTCTTGACATTTTGTACAAACTGTTACTTTTGTTACTTAATTATTTAATGAAATAAAACACTTTAAAATCTGGGTATTCTTTTATAATGACTAAATTTTAAAAGTGTTGTAAATGCATTTCAAAGGTATATTGTGTCTGAACAGTTAAAAAAGCCAAAGGTTTACTTAATAAGCTACATTCTGAAAATTTAAACAGGGAATTTACATGATTTTTCACTTAGGAGGAATGGAATTATTACGTTAACATTAGAAAATATATTATAGGAACTCAATGAAATAATAATTGTGGATACATTATATAAGGTTGATGCAAAAGCATTTGGGGAAAATGCAAGATACGTAAGAATATTTGTTCCCTTTCAGTTTATATGCCATTGTAGGTCTGTGAGGATGGCAGGACCTCAGCAGAAAAAAAACACACACATCCATGCCTTACCCAGGGCTTGAACCCAGGTCCCGTAGATCAGTAGCCAAGTGCGCTAACCACTCGGCCATGGGACGGCTGAACATAATTACCATTAGTAAATATGACCATGTTCCAAATGATCTACAAGTTTATAGATGCCATTCCTGTAAAAAATTTTGTTCTTTGTGGCAATGAAGTGGGCAATCACTTTTCCACCTTGTCATCATTCCAAAACTTCATATCCGAAATGAAATTGTTCAGGGATCGAAAGAGATGGAAATCTGAGGGAGCCAAGTGTGGCAAATATGGGGAATGCATCATTATTTCTGAGCTCAATTGCCGAAGCTTCTGCAGCATCTGTAATTCAACATGGGGCCTTGTGTTGTCCTGGTGGAATACTTTTTGTTTACTAATGCTAGGCATTTGGCCTTTCAGTGCTGCACTTAAGTGGTCCAACTGCTCGCAGTAAACATGAGTTGATGGTTTGCGACCAGTTTAAACACTTGTAGTATGATAACCCTGTAATTCCACCAACAATAGAGCATCACCTTACGAGAATGCAGTTCCTGTTCTGCCATAGCCTGGGATGATTCTCCTGCTTGACACCATGATCTTTTGCAAACAACATTATCACAATCGACTTTTCATCCCCAGTAATCATTCTGTCACGAAAACCATCAGCCTTTTGCCAAGCAAGTAATGACAACAGCTGTGACAACTGATATAGTATCCAGTTTTCACACATATCCCAGATTTTACAAATGTTGAAAGATAGAGACTGACTGGTGTTCAGTAACTGTGCCAATTCCTTGGTTGTCCAATATGGATTTTAATTCTGCAGTGCCTTTAAAGGTTCAACTCAGCTGGCTGGTTGTTTCGAAGTTTCTTTCCGAGCTGAAAGTCACCTGACTGGAATTTGTCATACCACCAGTAACCGGTGTTTTTAGAGATGATTTTGTCCCTGTAAGCTTTGCACAATTTATGCAAACACTCTTGGACATTTCTGAATTTGTACAGCATGATGGAACAAATACACACATCTTGCATTTCAATATGAAAATGGCTGTTGCCACTTATATGTAGGTACAGAAAGTCATTAAGTACTTGAGCTATGCATGTGCTGTCTTTTACATTGTTTACAAGACAGTTATACATTTCTTCACAATGGCAAATATGTGGTTCACATTTTTTCATTACTTTTGCATGAACCCAACATTTAGGCTGATGTGTACGCACTAAGACTGTTTAAAATGGTCCCATTCTTCCTTAACTTCATTAGTAGGTAAACTACAACCATCATATTGACTAACTTATCATGGTAAGTGTTGGATATAACTGGGTCTTTCAGAACTTCAGTGTTAAAGGTAACTTTTTTTGAACTCATCATAGCACTTTGTAAGTTTAAGTTGCAAGACACTTTTATAGGTAATGGTGAGATTGAATTTCAGCTCACCTATATGACCTGGTGTTCCTAAAAGAAGGGTTGTTTTACCTGTGAGTGGCATTTTGTACACAATGGGCTAAATAGCCAGATCACAAGGACCCCAAAGATTTAGAGAAGGTTGGCTGAGGGGACCCAATGGACAGCTGTGGAGAGACAGATGGTAGCCTCCCATCAAGACCATCCAACATGTTCTTTAATGTGCAGAGCATATAGCACTACAGCACATAGGGCCATGGCTTAACTTCCCATCTGAAGGATGGTGGCCTTTCCAAGTCCTTTGGTGTTCCCTACTGACCGTGGGCAGGGAGTTTTGCAGTGATAAATCTCAATGCTGGCCTGGCTGGAACTCGAAGTTCCTAAAAGAATAGACCATTTGCTGTTAATATATAATCAATCATATTCTTATGCAGACCATCAGGTGAAACCCATGTGTTTATATATGTTACTGCATTTGAAATAAGTGTTATTTATTCTCAAATTATTAAATTCACTTGCCTGCAACTACCAATACCAAAAGGATCTATCACCTCTCCCCCAAAGGTCAGAGTCAGTACAAAAAATCAGGCTTTTCTTGAAATTAACCCTACCCTTTTGAAGAAAATGTGGTAGAGGAGAAAGTTATTTGAGTGATGAAGCATTGGATCTTATTTTTTAAAGAACGAACTACAGGAATATCCTTAACCAACACCCTTCTAGTCCTAACAGAAAGCATTACAGAGCTTTAGGATCAAAGCTGTAAAGGACCAGTTAACAGCTGATAAAAATCTTTGGCTTGATCTTGTGTTCACCCATTCACTTTTATTTTTCCATAACCAGTTTTACTTTATAATTATCATTTTGGGGCTTTTTTTCATTTAATTTGATCCATCATTCTCCTCTCCAGGTTTGTTAAAGGAGTTGTGCATATGCAACTCTGCTTTTGATTGCCAGCCACTATATGCATATGGAAGGACCTGCCCACTGATGTCATAGTTAGCGTGAGCACACATTCATCAATTATGGAAATGTTGCACACCAGTTTGCATGCCAAAATGCACACCACCAAGGGATGCTAGGTCATGTAGTCAGTAACAGAAAGACAATAGTGGTTTAGAGTAGTGAGATAGTGGTGGTTTTTAGTTGGTCGATGCTAGTTTTTGGACTGCTACAGTGAGCAGCATTTTTGAAAGAATTGCTTTTTGGTGCAACATAATTTTGGTAAGTCTATCTTTTGAATAAACATTTGCTTTTTCATCAAATTTGCAGTTTCATTTTATTTTTTTCACTTGAGCAGAGTTTAAGAATTTATTTTACTGAACTTGTTTAAATGACAATCATTAAGTTCTTTTCTCATGCAATGTATTAGAAAATGAGACTTTATCTAATTTATTGGCCAGATTAATTGCTGGCAACTGTTAACAGCAGAGAGCTGTAGGGTTGTTGGGTTGGGTTGTTTTACCTCTGAGCGGCACTTTCTTGCACACCATGGGCTAAATGGCCAGGTCACATGGACCCCGAAGGCTCAGAGAAGGTTGGGGGAGGGGACCCACTGGAACAGCTGTTGGGAGACAGATGGTAGCCTCCCGTCAAGGCCATCCAGCGTGTTCTTTATCGTGCACAGGTTATGTCTCTCCCGCACACGGGGCCACAGCTTAACGTCCCATCCGACGGACGGCGGCCTTTCCAAGCCCATCGGTGTCCCCTACTGACCGTGGGCAGGGCAGAGAGCTGTAGCAGATGCTTTGTGGGGGAATACATGGACTGAAGGAAAAGTGTGGTAAAGTTATTGAAAGTGATGATTCTGTGATGACTAGGTTGGGTTGTTTTACCTCTGAGCGGCACTTTTTTTGCACACCATGGGCTAAATGGCCAGGTCACATGGACCCCGAAGGCTCAGAGAAGGTTGGGGGAAGGGATCCACTGGAACAGCTATTGAGACAGATGGTAGCCTCCTGTCAAGGCCATCCAGCGTGATCTTTAATGTGCACAGGGTACGGCTCTCCTGCACATGGGACCACAGCTTAACGTCCCATTCGATGGACGGTGGCCTTTCCAAGCCCATAGGTGTCCCCTACTGAGTGTGGGGATGGCGGGAAATTTTGTGGAGATAAATCTCAATGCTGACCCAGCTGGGATTCGAACCTGGGAACTACAGATTACGAGAATGGCATGCTACCGACTGAGCCACCCCCACCCCTTCCTGCTCATTCCTTCCATCTCATTAGATATTTATTACTTTTTTGCATTAATATTAAATTAATGGGAATATTTGGAAACATTCGACTCTTTTTATATAGAAATTTTGGATATTGTAGAATTATCAGATGGAAAAATTGCAATTCCTAACAGAGGAAGATTAATGGGTAATTTAGGATTTTTTTTAAACAATGTAAAGCATTTTAATGAATAGTTTTTTGATACCTTAACTGATGTGCTTATGCATGTTTTTATTAATATTTGTGGTTATGTATATTAATAGTGATGGTTAATAATGTATTTATGGACTTGAATATTTCTCTGTAATTTGGCTTATTACTATTTGTGTTAAAAAGTTTAATACAGATATTTAATTATTGAAAATGATGTGTAATATATTAATGGGTATTGAAATGTAATTAGCATTGTGATAGATATTACAGGTTGGAATGATATTGGGTATATGTTTGGTTGTAATGAGCACGGAAATAATGAGATCATGGCATAATGAGCAAAAATCCATAATGATTTCCATGCAATTGCTCACTTTTATAGTGAGCATACTATATGTATATACCATACAAATTTTGGTAACTATGGAAACATAAATGTTCTTAATTGCTCTGGTAGTTGGAAAGAGTAACCAATTCTTGGAATAGACAAAAATGAAATGGGTAACTTAGCTTTTATGACCACTCACATCAGATTATGGACCAGTTTATGGCCTAACCTTGTCCTTGGGGACCGTCTCCTACCTACCTACCTCTACATTGCCCTAGCCTTCAGCCCTGCTCCCTCACGTTACCCAAACACTACCATGACTGTAAAAGCAGTTAGAAACATGTCTACTAACAAAAGAAAGTCTCTCTCTCAATTCACAAGTTAGAATGTGATGCAAAAAATGTTGGTATGTGTAAAACATTTTGCTTTTTCAATAGCATTGACATTGTGAAAGAATAAATATGTTTACATACTGGCACTGGAAAACATAACCAAAGCAAAAAAATTTTGAAAGTGCAAGCTTACAAACGTCAATGAAGCATTGCTGCAATGGTTCACTGCAAATTTTAATTCACCGCAAAAATTACGAACAAATAAATTTTAATATTAAGTGTATTGTAGTTTAAACAAGCATATTAATACAAATAATATGTAGGTATGCAATTATATTAACTTTTTCTCTCTAATATTTGTTTTTTCAAGCTACCTTTTTATCAAGATATTGCAAATAAAAAAAATAGGAGGTAGATTCAACCCATTACTGATATAATGAGTAATGGTTATAATGAGGAAATTTTGTCAGTCCCCTGGTGCTTGTTATAACCAAGTTCGACTGTATTTAATTCTGGGAGCTTTTTTTATAATTCGGATCGGCACTTCATTTCCGATTTTCTTGCTTTTTGAAATGTCTCAGAGATTTATTTTTTGGTTCTCGAGGCTTTTTTTTTTTATACATATATAATTCAGATCGGCTGTGCTTTTTGAGAAGTGTTGTCTCTGACAAGATTTACTTCTGGAGGCTTTTTATAATTCAGATTGGCAGGGCATTATTTCCAATTTTCTTGTCTTTCGAGATGTTTGATTAGATTAATTCTGGTGTTTCTTTTAGGTTAGTTTTTGTATGTGTGACTTATTTAAGGAGTTTAGTTTGTGAAAATATATTAACAAAATGTTTTAAACATTAGGAAAGGGGATGAGGGAGACTGGAGGAATTTGTACTATGAGGAAAGGCAATTACTGTATTGTCTTGGTTTTTATTTATGGTTTTTTTTTATGGTAATTTAATTTTTTTATTTCATGTTTATGAGGGATGTGTTTTGATTTTGTTACGTTGTATTTGTTTAGAATACAAATTACCGTGGTAATGGTTCATTGCATTTGACAAAAACTTGAGTCATCATTAGTATGGTAACTAAAAAAACAATCTTTTTTTCTAGAAACCCATTTGGGTTAGGGTCTGGGGGGTTGTGAGAATCATTGGAAAGGACAGCTTTCATTTAGTAAAAAAAATGCCAGCCAAGGACTGTAAAATGCTTTGCTACAGGCCTTTACCCTGATTTGTGTAAAAATCTGCTGGCTGGTGAAATTTTTCCGAAATATTCTCATCCTATAGACAACTCAAGATTTTGGTTCTTTTTGGTTAGGGGGGGGGGGGCACCAGTCGTAATTGTGCACCAATCTTCGTATCCAGTGAATCTGTCATCCACATTATAAAAAACGTCCCGATTGAGCGGAGGCCAAGTGAGAACAAATCAGTATTTTTTATTCAAGGTTGCCCAATTCGAGTTAGAATATTAGTATTTCACTTTACTACTTGTCACATCCATTTCAGTGAAGTTAACAGATGCCAGTGATATCTAGTTTTTGATGACTTTTTGGAATGTTTTTTTACCTTTACTCTTTCTACGACAGCTAGGGTTCTCAATTATAGTACCCTCGAATAAAAAACACTTTACTGATTCATTCTCACTTGGCCTCCGCTCAATTGGAGCATTTTTTATAATGCAGACAACAGATTCAATGGATATAAAGTACCAAGATTTTTTACACAGGGTAGCTGAATATCATAATAAAATAAGATTGTGAATTTGAAAAGCACCTACTCTTAGTATCCTACATTTATAAGTGCAAAATAATAACAGCACTTTTAGAAAGCTTCTGCATTACTTTTAAATTTATTCTGACTGATAAAAGACATTTGCTATATCAGCAACAAAAGTCAAAAATCTGTCTTCTGCATTTTCCAAAGTTTTCCTGTATGCATATTCATTTAGGTAGCCTGAGAAGGTTTCTTCATTGCAAAATATTTCACTAGATAACTTTCTTTTTACATGACCCCATGCACATTTACACTTATTTGTATTGAAATTTCTCTCCGAGTTGCCACACTTCCCAGAAAAATATATATTCAGATCATTAAATCCATCAGTCTCTGCACAGTCATCCTCACATAAATTACTGTAAATTGTTGTTTCAGGTAAAACATTTTTTTTGATCACTTGCAAGAAATTTAATGCACTACAGTCTGGTACAGCTATGAAGAAACATTTATCTGACCCACGTTCCACACCACTAAAAATGCACTGCTCTTTATATTTCTTTCCATCACTTATCTCTTTCTGAATCTTACACGAATTAATTTCTACTATTTTCTTAGGCCCACCAATAGGCTGAAATTTTTTAAGCCCAATTTCTTCACATAAATCCCTATAAAATTTGAACCATTCTATCACAATTGAACTATTTATATTTAATTCGTGACTAACTTGCGAAATAGAATACTGATTAACCCACATATATGTCATCAAGACAATATTTGGAATTGTAAGCTGGGAGGATTCAAACCAACTTCCAGAACGAACGGAGCGATTCCCAGAATGAGGATTAATTTTCCCTCCATTTTGACACGACAATCTATACTTATCAGGTGAAGAGCTGCTCGAGACTAAAGTCATGTTCTTCTTACACTTAGGACAGAATTGCTCACTATTCATAAATTTTATATGCTGAAGATATTTAAGAAAATGTATGTCAGGTGTTGAGCATATTACAAACAAGTCTTCTAATTTAATAGGCATCCTGAAAATCGCAAGGTACTATACAATCAAAAACAGCTCACAAGCATAAATACTCCATCCGTAACCTGCAGCTTGTTTGGGGAGTTATTTGTTTCCTTCTTTTCAGAAGTAAAAGACGCTACAATTAGTCACAGATTAGTGTGACAATTAGTATCCTACGTTGCAGCAAATGTTTCCGTAAGTGACAATTGTCTCTTTAAGATTTACCTTTCCAACAACTCCACATATTTCGGGGAAACCAAGCCTTCAACTCAATTTGTTATGCTGTGTCCAGTTTCTTTTCTCTGCAGGCTATTGCCAGTCACATCTAAGAGTTGTTTAGGGTTGTTTTACCTCTGAGCGGCACTTTTTTGCACACCATGGGCTAAATGGCCAGGTCACATGGACCCCGAAGGATCAGAGAAGGTTGGGGGAGGGGACCCACTGGAACAGCTGTTGGGAGACAGATGGTAGCCTCCCGTCAAGGCCATCCAGCGTGTTCTTTAACGTGCACAGGGTATGGCTCTCCCGCACACGGGGCCACGGCTTAACGTCCTAATCCGACGGACGGCGGCCTTTCCAAGCCCATCGGTGTCCCCTACTGACCGTGGGCAGGGCGGGGAATTTTGCGGAGATAAATCTCAACGCTGACCGAACTGGGACTCGAACCTGGGAACTACAGATTACGAGCCTGGCGCGCTACCTACTGAGCCACCCCCGCCCCTTCATATCTAAGACTTTCCAGTATCATGTGCATGATTGAAAAAACGAAAAAGATATGAAACAACATTTATGAGAAAACTTTTGAAATTTACTGAATCTTCTATACGTTTCCAATGACCTCTCTTTAACTTTACAGCCAGTACTTCTCAACCTTTTATGCTTCACCTACCCTTTGGAAATCTGTATGTAACTGGAGTTCCCCTTGAATAGATAAATAATATTATAGTTAGAGTATAACATTTGCCAAAAGGGCTAAATCATCAGCATAATCTAAATCAGAATTTTTTTTTTTATCTCCAATCCATTTAAGGCCAAAATCTTTCCCTTGAAGTGAATTTCGCATTACATAATTAATAACCAAGCTAAAGAGAAAAGGAGACAAAATGCACCCTTGTCGAACACCAGAAGTAATGCTAAACCAATTGCTACAAGTCTTACCAACTCTCAAACACGACTCAGTGTTATTATAGAGAGCTTTCATTATGTTAACTAACTTGTCTGGTATACCATATGATCTCACAATCAACCACAAATTATGAAGATCAACAGAGTCGAAAGCCTTTTCGAAATCAACGAAGCTAGCAACCAAAGGTTTCTGAAACTGTAAACATTTCTCAAGAATCTGCCTAAGTGAAAATATCTGATCCACACATCCCCTACCACTTCTGAATCCACATTGCTCATCATGCAATTGACTGTCAACCAGATTATTAATTCTATTAAGCAAAATCATGGAAAGAACTTTATCTGGAACAGAGAGTAGGCTGATACCCCTATAGTTATCACAAGAACTGCGATCACCTTTTTTGAAAATAGTGATAATAATAGCTCTGGTAAAATCCTTAGGAACCATGCCATTATCATAAAAGATATTCAAAATTTCAGTCATCCAAGTGGTAACCGAAACATTTCCAGCTCTAAGCATTTCAGTAGTAATTTCATCTACCCCTGGGGATTTATGAAGTTTAAGTTTAGAAATGGCCAAAGTAACTTCAGATTGTGTTATAGGGCCAACATTAAAGCCACCAATGCATCTATCATCATTGCGAACAATGGCAGTAGAACTAACCACATTGTTTAGAACATCACTGAAATGCTCAGCCCACCTAGCCATGACAGAATCCTCACCTTCTATAACCTTACCTTGTTTATCCTCCAATCCCTGTACACCTGTTCGTTTTCTACCACACAAAATATTAACTATCTGATACAGCTCTCTGCTGTTGTGCTGTCTAACTGCTTCCTCGGCTTTGTCAGCCAAGCCATCAAGCCAAAAATTCTTATCAGCAGCTAACTGATCCTTTATACGTTTATTAAGTTCTCTGCAGTGCTTTCTATTAGGACTAGTGGGGTATTGATTAAGGACATTCCTGCAGTTCTTTCTTTCCGAAATAAGCTCAAGTGCCTTATCACTCAGATAATTCTGCCTCTTCTGCTCCTTTTTTCCTAAAAGAGTATTGTTAGTGTCCAAAAAAGCCTGTTTAAAATGGTCCCATTCTTCTTCAACTTCAGTAGTAAGCGTACCATGACTGTCATAATGACTAAGTAGCCTATCATGGTAAGCTTTGGCTATAACTGGGTCTTTCACAGCTTCAGTATTAAAGTTAAATTTTTTAACCCTAGCACAACACTTTTTAAGTTTAAGTTGCAAGACACTTTTAACACGGTAATGGTCAGATCCAATTTCAGCTCCCCTATATGACCTGGTATTCCTAACAGAACTAGCCCATTTGCTGTTAATTAATATATAATCAATCATATTCTTATGCAGCCGATCTGGTGAAACCCATGTATACTTTTGTATTTCGCAATGTTTGTAATAAGCGTTAGGTATTCTCAAATCATTAAGTTTACTTACCTGTAGCATACATTGCCATTGTAGCTACCAATGCCAAAAGGGCCTATCACAGCTCCCCAAAGTTTAGAGTCAGTACCAACATTGGCATTGAAGTCACCTAGAACAAGGGTAATATCTCCTTTCTTGATAGAATTCAAAATATCTTGAAGTTGTTCATAAAACCTATCCTTCTCATCGACATCCTCAGTGGGGACATAACAGCAGATAAAATTCAAGTCTTTAACGCTTGTCTGAAATTGGCTGTAAGAAACCTTTCATTAATGCACTCATATCCTAGAAGAGCATCGCTAGCGTGTCTGCTGAGAAGCAGACCCACGCCTTGGTGATGCTTATTGTCGTCCCTCCCTGAAAAGAGGAATTTAAGATTATTTTTAAGAATCTGACCTTTATCTGTCCATCTGGTCTCTTGCAAGCCGAGAATATCTAAATTATAATGGTGGAATTTTTGTGTGAGGACATCAAGAGGATGGAGAGAAAATGGTTAGTGGGATGTTTAAAGAAACTATGATTATCGAGTGAGGGAATGCCGACAATATCAAACAGCCCCCTAATCGCAGACATGGGTTAAAGACCCGTTGACCACCTCTAAAGGCTGAAGCCATCTGCAATGGAAGACTTCCTCTAATGTAGAATTTGACGATGCCAGTAGAAGCAAAGAGTTCAGGTGCCTGCGATGACCTCTGCTCAGGATTATCCACCAGCTGATAAATATATCCTGTGAATCTATTCACTTGGGTCTGTCAACCCACAAACAAACAGAAAACACAGTGGAAGATTTTCCCTGCACAGAAGCCCACCAGTGCAGCAAAATCAGGATACATAATGAAGCTCAGAGCCTTATATCAGTTGGGTTGTTTTACCTCTGAGCGGCACTTTTTTGCACACCATGGGCTAAATGGCCAGGTCACATGGACCCCGAAGGCTCAGAGAAGGTTGGGGAAGGGGACCCACTGGAACAGCTGGTAGCCTCCCGTCAAGGCCATCCAGCGTGTTCTTTAACGTGCACAGGGTATGGCTCTCCCACACACGGGGCCACGGCTTATCGTCCCATCCGACAGACGACGGCCTTTCCAAGCCCATCGGTGTCCCCTACTGACCATGGGCAGGGCGGGGAGTTTTGCGGAGATAAATCTCAATGCTGACCCAGCTGGGACTCGAACCTGGGAACTACAGATTACGAGCCTGGCACACTACCGACTGAGTCACCCCCACCCCCCTTATATCAGTCTAGTCCAGTAGGTTTATATGGTCAGCACTAGGACCCTTGTGGTTGACCACTCCTCAGCAGGGTAGAAAAAAAAAGTAGCCTTAGTTGTCCAGATCAGTAGGCTATACTAATCTGGCAGCCCTCCCCTTCTGGTCACTTTCACAAGAAAGTATCTCTTTTGAAAGGCAGTAACGGTCTGCACCACGAGAAGGTGGGCTCAGACATTAGGTTCTAGGCCTGGCCGGTTCTATGCATCATCACAGGGGATTGGTGCATAGCTCTCTTTCCATTGATTACCTATCTATCATTTAGTGTGTTAGTTATTCTCAAACAATCAAGTTACTTAAGTTACTTTTTTAGCAGACGTTGCCCATTGCCATTGCTGCTACCAATACCAAAAGGGCCTATCACTCCTCCCCAAATGTGAATCTCTGGTGTTTTTCTGAATTGCCAAAGAAGTGAAAGATAATATGGCACGCTTTACAACAAAACTATATAAATCAGGTAATCTTACTCTTAATAATTTATAAAAGTAAACTAAATAAAAAAAAGTGGTTCTACTAAGTTCAATGCATAACTCAATAAAAACTGAAAAAAGTGATAAGCGAATTCCGGAAACAATTAGATTTTATTAATTAAATTAAATACCCCCTCAAGCAGCTGCTTGCCACAGAGGTCTGACAGGAGCCTGTCAGTTTATATGCCATAGTAGGTCTGAGAGGATGGCAGGACCTCAGCAGAAAAACAATACAAACGTCCATGCCTTATCCGGGGCTCGAACCCAGGTCCCGTTAGGTCAGTTGCCAAACGCGCTAACCACTAACAGCACAAAATTCGGTGTAGATATGGTGGATCAAATGGAAAGAAAATACAGCGTGAAATCGAAATCTTGGAGATGGCCCCTCCAAGTATTTTTCAATATTCTTGACCTAGCTGGAATAAATGCATGGGTTTTATATAAAGAAACAACAGGGGGGGGGGGGAATTTCAAGGCAGGAATTTTTATTCCAGTTAGCTGAAGAACTTGCCGCTGAATATCAAGAATCGCAGGGAAAAGAAATATACCGAGAACATCAACAAATATAAGTTCAGTTTCACATGTACGAAAAACTTGCCAAGATATTGCAAAGACACAAAACTACGAAAATCTTTTTGAAATGCAAAAAACATATGTGCGGCAAATGTACATTTGAGAACTCAATAATTTGTAAAAAATGCATTGATGATGAACAAGATATGCATTATTTATTTATAACTGCAAGAAATTATAGAACTACTGTTCATTTTTTATTTTATTTTCATGTTTACAATTGAAATGAAAAAAAAAATTTGTTTTTTCGTTTTGTGAAAGTTCATTTATTATTTAATTCAGTACCAAATTGATTATTATCTGCGTTCAACCGTAAAAAATATAACTTTTTTTTAAGGACCAATCACGGTAGGAATAGGTATACATGAAATGTCGGTAGGTTTAGTGTTAATAAAGTAGATGCTTCTTGTCCTGAACTTTCAAACAACCCTTAATTTTGTCGCAACAGGATACCTCTCTAAAGGAGTTCATACACCAAAGCTAAATATACAATTTACATGAATCAGGGAGAACAAAGGATTATAAGCAAAATTTTTTCATTCTTGAATTTAGAGATTCTTCTCTCTGTAAGCTATCTTTTATCTTGAAAATCTTCAGTGATCTGCAATCTGCTGATCTATTTTAGACTTCTATATCAGTAATATTCAAATTTATACTGCTCAAAAATCTAGCTTGTACAGGATTTTAGGGGAAATTTTGAAATGCATACTTGTCCTTTCCAGTCATATTTACAACTTCAACACCCAGTTTTCAAAAATGGATTTATATAATAATTATATGTAGCTTGATGTTTGGCTGGGATGATAAAATAACAGCTTCTTATAATGATAAGCAATCTGAAACGAAAACGTATTGTAAATAGTAATCTAGTCCATAAAATTACATCAGTTTTTCAAAATATTATGCAATTTGGAATTTATGTTTACAATATGATAAATTTTTTCGGTTTTACATTTATTAAATTTCGCTCGTAAAAGTTATTAACAATGAGGTCAAAATTTCTCCCATACACTGGTATGCAAAGTGTGTGTTTATGAAAAATTTATAAATTTCTAATAATTGCTGATAAATCAATGTGCATGCCATTTTTCCCCCAAAAATTTCTCTTGTGGCTTTACAATATCATTAAAGTTTTATGTCTTGTGTAATTTCTATATATCAATCATAAACATGGTTACCCTGTGTGAAGGAATTTTATCCCAAACAATGGTCTGCACTTTTTAAACCATGTGTGTATGTGGTCTACTTCATGGAAAAAACAATTCTCTGAATAATGTAAGGACATTAGATATCAATAACAAAAGATTATCCATTATTACAATTTCAGAATTGTTATATAAAGCAATTGGAAATCATGGTTTACCTTGTATATGTATACTATCATACTGCACTTCTTATGCAGTGACAACATTTTGCAATCTAAGCAAAAGCCAAAGGTTTCCCAAATAATGATAAATTATATAAAATAATTCAACCAGAAGGAGTGGATGAAATATTCTAATACTCGTAATAGACACAAATGATCAGATGGGTAGAACATGATAGTGTTTACAGCTCAATGCAAAGAATTAAAAAACACACTGTTGTTGTTGTTTTACCTCTGAATGCCACTTTCATGCATATAATGGGCTCAATGGCCAGATCACAACCCCAAGGACTCAAAGTTGAGGGAAGGGAACCTACTGAATAGCTCTTTAGGAGACATGATATCCTGAGCATGTTCCTTAACATGCTCATTGAATGGCTTTCCTGCTCATGTTGGGTTGTTTTACCTCTGAGTGGCACTTTTTTAGCACACCATGGGCTAAATGGCCAGGTCACATGGACCCCAAAGCCTCAGAGAAGGTTGGGGGACGGGATTCACTGGAACAGCTGTTGGGAGACAGATGGTAGCCTCCTGTCAAGGCCATCCAGTGTGTTCTTTAATGTGCACAGGGTATGGCTCTCCTGCACATGGGGCCACAGCTTAACGTCCCATTCAATGGACGGTGGCCTTTCCAAGCCTATAGTTGTCCCCTACTGGCTGTGGGGAGGGCGGAAAATTTTGTGGAGATAAATCTCAATGCTGACACAGCTGGGACTCGAACCTGGAAACTACAGATTACGAACCTGGCATGCTACTGACTGAGCCACCCCTTCCTGCTCATGAGGTCACAGTTTTACATCCTATCTGATGGCATCCTTCCCAAGCCCACTGATATCTTCTTTCTGAGAGCAGGATGGAGGTTTAGTAGAAATACACCACACAGTAAAACATGCATCCTTTAGGATTAGTGAAACTGGCAAGGTCCAAGATATATTCAGTGACATGTCATGGGATAGTGATTTGTAAGAGTTACCTACAGATGTCCTACGATGTTACATGCATGTAGTCCCATATTGCAGCTGCATTTTGGGCCAGTAAAGGATGGGTTTGCATGTATGTTCAGTTATGTCTCAAACATGCTCAATGGGCAACAGGTCTGGGAACATAGTGGCCACAGAAGAGTCTGGGTGGCTTGTAGAAAACCCTGGAGAAGGAAGAAGTATTTGGTTGAGTGTTATCTTGCTGGAAGATGGCATTAAGGATACCCATCAGAAATGGTAGTGTGACTGGCTGATGGAAGTTGTTGATATACTGCTGGATTACCCACACCAAAGATGACTTGGTTCCCTAAACCTGGAAACCCAAGGGGTGTGCAGGATGACATTTGTAGACAATTGCTGGCTCTGCCCATGTCATCTTGCAAAAGGAAAAGAATTTTTAAACCTTTAATTGTTAAAAAATTACAAAACTGAAACCACAAAAAAATGTCAGAAGCACTAAAAATATGCATGACAAACAGAGAAATAATATTGTATCTTATAATTTATTTTTGTAAAATACCAAATGTTGTTGAAGGCCTAGAATAGAATCAAGTGACATTTTAGAAATAGGTAATAAAAATTGCAAAATTTGCTCCCTATAAGTTCAGTACAGTCAGAATTGAATCGTTTTACATCTGAGTGGCACTTCTTCACACACAATGAAGTAAATAAATGGCTAGGTAACAAGGGCTCAGAAAAAGTTAGGGTGAAGGGGATCCACCAGGCAGCTGTTAAGAGAAAGCTGGTAGCCTGACATCAAGTCCATCCAGAATGCTCTTTAATGTGCACAGGGTATGGCTCTACTGCAATTTTCTATTAACGTGGCTTAACATCCCATCCAACAGAACCATTTCCAAGACCATCAGTGTCTTTTTACTCACGTATAGAACAAGGGTTGGTGAAAATTCTAAATGCAGATGCAACTGGAATACAAACTTGGAACATCAGATTACAACTGGTGAGTGAGCAAACCCTTGCCCAAAATGGAATGAAGAAATGGAAGCTTCTTTAAAAAATGGGCTGAAAAGAACAGAATACTCTTTAACCCTTTCAATCCCAAATTATTTGGCTATGGATCTGCGCATGTCATTCTGCAAAAGAATTTTAAAATTTCTATTTTAATTGTTAGAAAATTACAAAACTGAAACCACAAAAGAAAAATGTTAGAAGTACAAAAAACATGTATGACACAATGGAAAAATAACATTGTAAGAAGTAATACATAACTATTGTTATTTGGGCTCAAATAGACATCTTTTTTGAAAAAAAAAGGCAAATGAAATAAATGATATACAAAATAAATCTGAAATGTAAAATAAAAAAGTCCTTTATTCATCACATGAATAGTTACTTCAAAAATTGTGTGCTGCTTTACTACTGAATTCCTTTATTAGTGGCAAATATATTGAATGCTCTGATATGAAAACAATTTTCAAAATTGCATTTCGTTTAACAATTTTATATTGAAAATAGTTTTACAATTAGTATTCCTGTATGGGCATAAGGGGAATGAAAGGGTCAATAAATAAAAAATACATCACCAATCTTCCAGAAAAGAAAAAAAACATAAAAAAGGTATAATTTCTTCAAATTAAAAAATATATATATATAATTTTTGAAAAGCTGAAACAGTTAGTTTGAATTATTATCTAAGAATTTACCTTGGTTTTTTTCTTGCAATGATATCTTATAGATAGATGATTCTATTGTTCTGTGGTGAGCAGTAAAGTCCATATATGAGTTCACATAAGTTCTTTTTATTTTCGTTTTATTGGTGAGAATTCTGGTGCTAGGTTGACATTAATTTGGTGCATATGTTAACTAATGTATTTGTAGATTTCAGCTTATGTCCCAACTTTTCCAGAAAAGTGAATACTGCATTTTAAATACATATGCTCTGTCTTTTTCATTGTTTCTCCAATGCATTGTCAGGCGAAATAATTGTTTTGTGGCAGCCACAGATGTTAGCATCTGTAGCAAAACAACTATTTCACTTGACAATGCATTGGAGCAACAATGTAAAATACATAACGCATATGTATTAAAACACAGTATTCATCATCAACCTCAAGCAGCCAAGGGATACGGAGGTACAACCAGACCGTGCAATTCAGTTCTCCAAGCAAGTCTGTCCTGAGCTACATCTGCTGCATCTGGCCACTGCATACCAATTCTAACAAGGTCCTATTTGACATTGTCTGCCCACCACATCCTAGGTCTCCCCCTCTTTCTGAGGCATTTAGGCACACTGTTCATAACCCTATTCACCAATCTATAATTATTCATATGGGCAACATGGCCAAACCAATGGAGTCTCCCTCTGTACAATATGCTGCTTAAAGGAGGTTGCAAACTTCTTTGCCTAACCTCATCATTAGTTACAAAGTTGAACCACCTAATGCCCAAGATACTGCATAAGCATCTGGAATCAAAAGCATCTAGTTTCCTGTTATCTTGTTTACACAGCGTCCAAGTTTCACTACCATAACTAACCCTAGAAAGAACCAAACTATTATACAGTCTAATTTTAGTCTTTAGGTGTATACGCCTATTTCTCCACACTCTCCACAGATTCTTAAAAGTCCCGGCAGCAATCCATATTCATTTGTTAATCTCATGCCGCACATCACCAGTATCTGTTACATAGCTCCCAAGGTAATTAAACTGTGACACCTGCTCAAGACGCAGTCATTCAGATTAACTGAATCACAGCCTGCCTGACCAATTTTCATCACTTTAGTTTTCACTCTCTTTATAACCAAACCTACTCTACTACCAGTCTCATCAATAGCTCGAATGAAAGAGTTCATCTCATTAACATCATTTGCCAAAAGGGCTAAATCATCAGCATAATCTAAATCAGAAATTTTTGTATCTTCAGTCCATTTAAGGCCAAAATCTTTTCCTTGAAGTGAATTTTGCATTACATAATCAATAACCAAGCTAAAGTGAAAAGGAGACAAAATGCACCCTTGTCGAACACCAGAAGTAATGCTAAACCAATTACTACAAGCCTTACCAACTCTCACACACGATTCAGTGTTATTATAGAGAGGTTTCATTATGTTAACTAACTTGTCTGGTATACCATATGATCTCACAATCAACCACAAATTATGAAGATAAACAGAGTTGAAAGCCTTTTTGAAATCAACAAAGCTAGCAACCAAAGGTTTCTGAAACTAAACATTTCTCAAGAATCTGCCTAAGTGAAAACAACTGATCCACACATCCGCTACCACTTCTGAATAAACATTGCTCATCACGCAATTGACTGTCAACCAGATTCTTAATTCTATTAAGCACAATCATGGAAAGAACTTTACCTGGAACAGAGAGTAGGGTGATACCCCTATAGTTATCACAAGAACTGCGATCACCTTTTTTTGAAAATAGGGATAACAATAGCTCTGGTAAAATCCTCAGGAACCATGCCTTTATCATAAAAGATATTCAAAATTTCAATCATCCAAGTGGTAACCGAAACATTCCCAGCTTGAAGCATTTCAGTAGTAATTTCATCTACCCCTGGGGATTTATGAAGTTTAAGTTCAGAAATAGCCAAAATAACTTCAGACTGTGTTATAGGGCTAACATTAAAGCCACCAAAGCATCTATCATCATTGTAAACAAAGGGAGTAGAACTAACCACATTGTTTAGAACATCACTGAAATGCTCAGCCCACCTAGCCGTGACAGAATCCTCACCTTCTATAACCTTATCTTGTTTATCCTTCAATCCCTGTACACCTGTTCGTTTTCTACCACACAAAATATTAACTATCTGATACAGCTCTCTGCTGTTGTGCTGTCTAACTGCTTCCTCGGCTTTGTCAGCCAAGCCATCAAGCCAAAGATTCTTATCAGCAGCTAACTGATCCTTTACACATTTATTAAGTTCTCTGCAGTGCTTTCTATTAGGACTAGTAGGCTATTGATTAAGGACATTCCTGCAGTTCTTTCTTTTTCCGAAATAAGCTCAAGTGCCTTATCACTCAGATAATTCTGCCTCCTCTGCTCCTTTTTTCCTAAAAGAGTACTGTTAGTGTCCAAAAAAGCCTGTTTAAAATGATCCCATTCTTCCTCAACTTCAGTAGTAAGCATACCATGACTGTCATAATGGCTAAGTAACCTATCATGGTAAGCTTTGGCTATAACTGGGTTTTTCAGAGCGTGAGTATTAAAAGTAAATTTTTTAACCCTAGCACAACACTTTTTAAGTTTAATTGCAAGACACTTTTAACAAGATAATGGTCAGATACAATTTCAGCTCCCCTATATGACCTGGTATCAATCATATTCTTATGCAGTCCATCGGGTGAAACCCATGTGTACTTATGTATGTCGCAGTGTTTGTAATAAGTGTTAGTTATTCTGAATCCATTGAGTTTATTTACCTGCAGGAGACTCTGCCCATTGCCAGTGCAGCTATCAATACCAAAAGAGCCTATTACTCTTCCCCAAAGGTCAGAGTCAGTACCAACTTTGGCATTGAAGTCACCAAGAACAAGGGTAATATCTTTTTTCTTGACAGAATTCAAAATATCCTGAAGTTGTCCGTAAAACCTATCCTTCTCATCCTCATCGGCATCCTCAGTGGGGGCATAACAGCAGATAACATTCAGGTCTTTAACGCTTGTCTGAAATTTTGCTGTAAGAAACCTTTCATTAATGCACTCATATCCTAGACGAGCATCACTAGCGTGTCTGCTGAGAAGCAGACCCACGCCTTGGTGATGCTTTTTGTCGTCCCTCCCTGAAAAGAGAAATTTAAGATTATTTTTAAGAATCTGACCTTTATCTGTCCTCCTGGTCTCTTGCAAGCCGAGAATATCTAAATTATAATTGTGGAATTTTTGTGTGAGGACATCAAGAGAAAAAGCTCTGTGCAGAGTCCTCACATTCCAACTACCTATGGAGAGAAAATGGTTAGTGGGATGTTTAAAGAAACTATGTTTATTGAGAGAGGGAATGCCGACAATATCAAACAGCCCCCTAATTGCAGACATGGGGCAAAGACCCGTTCCCCCACCACTAAAGGCTGAAGCCATCTACACTGGAAGACTTCCTCCAATGTAGAATTTGACGATGCCAATAGAAGCAAAGAGTTCAGGTGCCTGCGATGACTTCTGCTCAGGATTATCCACCAGCTGATAAACATATCCTGTGAATCTATTCACTTGGGGCTGTCAACCCAGAAAGAAACAGAAAACACAGGGGAAGATTTTCCCTCCACAGAAGCCCACCAGTGCAGCAAATTCAGGATCCATAATCAAGCTCAGATCCTTAGATCAGTCTAGTCCAGTAAGTTTATATGGTCAGCACCAGGACCCTCTGTGGTTGACCACTCCTCAGCAGGGTAAAAAAAAGAAAAGTAACCTTAGTTGTCCAGATCAGTAGGCTACACTAATCTGGCAGCCCTCCCCCTCTGGTCACTTTCACAAGAAAGTATCTCTTTTGAAAGGTACTAACGGTCTGCACCACGAGAAGGCGGGGTCGGACATTAGGTGCTAGGCCTGGCCGGTTCTATGCATCATCACAGGAGATTGATGCATAGCTCTGCTTCCAGTGACTACCTAGCTACCAGTATTCACTCTTCTAGAAAAGTTGGAACATAAGTTAGAAATCTACAAATACATTAGTTAACGTATACAGCAAATCAACGTGAACCTAGCACCAGAATTCCTGCCAAGAACAACAACAAAAAAAGGAACATATGTGAACTCATATGTGGACTGTACTATCTACCATAGAACAATCAGATATCATCACAAGAAAAAAAAATCAAGGTATATCTGTGGATAATAATTCCAACTAATTATCTCAGCTTTTTGGAGAATTACAGTGAAATAGAGAAAATTTAATAATTTTAAATCTGCACTGTGACTTAAGCCACTATCTTTTATTTTTAAAAACTATTCAACATACATCAATAGAAAGTAAGTGTTTTTTCTATTGCAAGCAATACTACAATCTAAATCAGTGGTTCTCAACCTTTCGTTTCACGTACCCCATGGAAATGTGTATGTAATTAGCGTACCCCTTGTATAGATAGATAAAACTATAGTTATAGTATAACAAAGGGAATAAAATAAAACATATATATCAGTGGTTTTCAACCTTTTATGCTTCACGTACCCCCTGGAAATGTGTATGTAACTGACGTACCCCTTGTACAGATAGATAAAACTATAGTTATAGTATAACAATGGGAATAAAATAAAACATATATATCAGTGGTTCTAAACCTTTTATGCTTCACGTACCCCCTGGAAATGTGTATGTAACTGGCATACCCCTTGTATAGATAGATAAAACTATAGCTATAGTATAACAATGGGAATAAAATAAAACATATATATCAGTGTTTCTCAACCTTTTATGCTTCACGTACCCCCTGGAAATGTGTATGTAACTGACGTACCCCTTGTACAGATAGATAAAACTATAGTTATAGTATAACAATGGGAATAAAATAAAACATATATATCAGTGGTTCTAAACCTTTTATGCTTCACGTACCCCCTGGAAATGTGTATGTAACTGGCGTACCCCTTGTATAGATAGATAAAACTATAGCTATAGTATAACAATGGGAATAAAATAAAACATATATATATATATTAAATTTTGTGTTCATAAATTACATATATTGATAAACACAAAAAGTGAAAAACAATTTAACAAATCAGTAGCAGTGTTGCCAACTTAGCAACTTTGTTACTAGATCTAGTGACTTTTGAGCTCTCACGGCATACCCAAAAAAATTTTAGCGCGTGCCCCACATTGACAACCCCTAGTGTAGGTGATAGTCAAAAGTTACAGTTTAAGTGATAAACAGTATTAAAATAAAAATAATAAAGCTTGTCACAGTGGTCTGACAGGAGCCTGTCAGTTTATGTGCCATAGTAGAAGGTCTGTGAGGATAGCAGGACCTCAGCACAAAAATAACATGAACATCCATGTTTTACCCGGGGTTCGAACTCAGGTCCCTTAGAATCGGTATCTAAGCATGCTAACCACTCGGTCACCAAAATAAATACCATTAGAAAATTAGTTACTAATGATAAACTTTCAACAGGAAACATTTACTATACAGAAATTCAGTATCTGAAAGTGAAAACAAATTAGGAAAAAAAATCAATACAATGGAAAAACATATAAACATTCGAAAGGTTAGCAGAATACCAACAAGTCATAAAAAACCTAATATAGCCTTATTTCAATCTTAGAAAATCAATTAAGAGCATATAATTTAACACATAAATCCATAGCAGCACCCCCAACTAAATTTCAATTGCAATATACTGAAAACATCACGATTAATCTGCATAAACAACCCATATGCAACACTGAGATTCCACCCCTTCCAGCATCATGGAATCTCTTGCTGCATGAACAGAGCCATCAAGACCAAAACTAACACATGGGGATATTCTTACTTAAAGATCATGAAGATTGCCAGAAGAAGCCTCACACACATTATGGGGGTGAAACACATTACCAAACTTAAACATTTTGGACTTGAATTTTAAACGTTTTGCTTTTAGATTTTGGTTAGTTGAATGTTAAATATAGTTAATTTTCAGTTAAATGTTAAATTGTCTTGAGCAGAAAGAAGTCTATGGTATGGCACACCAAGAGGATATAAACATAGGTGACAATCACAGTGTTCCTGGGTGACATTTTAACGTCAATATATCAATAAATAATTTGGAGAGATGCGGGTTCAAGTCCTGTATGTAGGCAAAATTTTTTCCACAAAACATTTATCAAGAGGATATAAGTTACATAATCTGTGTAGTTCAATAACCAAAATTACGAAATGCTTTATCATGGTGTTAGTGAATCTTAACCCCAAAACCGTAAATAGTGTTCACCTTTGAGAGAAAAAAGGACTGGTATATCACTAGCAAAGTGACTGTGAGCCAATGTCATGAAAGCCAACACCCAAGACAGTGGGTGAATATCAGCAAAACATGACTGTCTGAGCCAGCCTTAAGGTGGTCAGGATGACAACATGTGATGGTCCACCCATTCACTTTCACTTTTCCTTAACCAGTTTTATTTACATTATATTTATCATTTTGGGGATTATTTCAGTTGGATTAATCACAATTCTTTCTTCTGAGCCATAGAAGGAGTTTCACATGCGCAACTCTGACCTTTTGATCAAGAGCCGCTAATGAACGCTCTTGTGTCATAGCTAGTGTGCGATCATCAGATTGTGCAAACGTTTTTCCCAGTGTGCAAAAGACATGTGCCAGATTGTACACTGCATGCATCTAAATGACGTGAAGTCACGGAGTTTAATTAGAGTAGGGATGAGTCAGTATGGAGTTAGGAAGGTGGTGAAGGAGGAAGACAGTAGTAGTTAGTTTTTGTGAGTCGTATTTAAAGTTAGAGTTAAACATAGATGATAATTACAGCATTACCTGATTCTCTTTTGGCATTGATAAATCAATAAATATTAAGTATAGTCTTTAAATTAGCGGAAAAAGACAAGCTGGCATTAGTTCAAGTGGAAGAATACTCTGGAATGTTTCTGAAGCGATGCGGGTTCGATTCCCATATGTCAGTGAAAAAAAACGTTTTTTAGTTACTCTGACTTTTGTATTCATTAAGCTGAATTGGTGGGCTTTGAATTTTTTGGAAATAAATTTTGTTATATGAATATTTGACTTTTGCTATTTTTCATCTTGGGCAACAATTAGTGATTTTAATTTAGATATAACTTTAATTACTCTTGAAAACCTTTTATGAATTCTTGCTCGATAAGTAATGCTATATACATAACGAACCCTATTTCAATTTTATTTGGCAAGTTAATATTGCCTGGCACCCGATAAGCTATCCAGAGTTTTGAATTTATTTTGGATCAGACAAAAGGTCCAACTTGAGAAAGTTAATAATCTTTGGAGCATTACAGAGCTAGAAAAGAAAGTGGCGCACTGAACACAGAGACTGTATATATACCTAATTCTGTTTTTACATGATTTATTTTGATCTAACACAATTCAAACGTTGCCTTTTTAAAATCTCCATTTGAATTTAATTCTGAAAAAATATTCCTATTCAAAAAAGAATTCCTAGAATTTACATTTATAACAAAGATGCCACTTTTATGGTCACATTTTTTGAAGTAGTTTTAACTTTGAAAATGTACTATAAACAGACATTTTGTGCACTAAAATCCTCAAAATAAAAACTACACTAACATAACCACCAAGTTTTCTCTATTTTATGGAAAAATTGTACAAAACCTACTTCATTTGGAATAAAGTGGCAACATTGAGTTCCAGGAATTCCCCTCAATTTTATCTTCAATACATACATTAGTCTTGGTCTCTCATTTCATGTTTAAAGTTGGAAGTGTTTAGATGTTTAATAGAAGAAATTGAAAAAAAAATTGTTTCATTTTTTGAAGTTTTGTCTGCATAATATAAATTTATTAAATTCTGCTGATAGGTAATTTACAATTTTTCATCATCTGATTTATTAACTATAATTCAAATATTTTTCATAAGCCTTACCACGATGTCAGATAATTCAACTAAGCAAAAGCAGAAAAGGAAAGCTATCTCTTTGGATACTAAGATCCAAATTTTAGATCATCTTGCAACTGGAGAAGGTTCAACATCCATAGGTAAATATTTTGGTTTGAACGAAGCTACCATAAGAACCATCAAGAAAAATGAAGATGTTATTAGAAAATCTGTGCTTTCTGGAACAAAATTGAGAGCTAAGTCGGCATCATACATGAGATATTGTAAAAGTGAAGATGGAAAAGGCACTACTAATGTGGATAGAAGATAACTTGCAAAAAAAGAATACCTCTAGATGGAAATACCATTAAACAGATGGCATTATGAATATATAAGTAGATACAAGAAATGGAACCAACCACATCAGCCCAGTTAAACAAAAATTCTGAATTTTCTGCAAGTACAGGTTAGCTTGCAGGATTTCTTCAAAGACACGCATTTCATAACGTAAAGATAAAAGGTGAAGTTGCATCTGCAGATGAGCTGGCTGCTAAAGAATTTTGTCCAAAATTGGCCCAAATCATTGAAGATGGTGGATACACTCCACTATCTTTATGTGAAATGCCAAGTAGAACCTACATGGCAAAATCACAAAAAACTGTTGGTGACTTTAAAGCAGCTAAGAATCGTGCAACCATTCTATTTTGCAGCAACACTTCAGGAGATCATATGTTAAAACCACTGCTCATCAATTGGTCCCTAAGATGACATTCAATGAAAGGTGTATGATTTGAATAAATTGCCAGTGTAATGGCAAACAAAAAAGCCTGTGCTACAAAAGAAATTTTTAATGAATGGTTCCATAAATGTTTTGTTCCAGAAGTTAAACACTATTTGAAGGAAAGAAATCTCAAATTAAAAGTTCTATTGATTATAGATAATGCACCTGGCCATCCTGTTTTGGAACACCCAAATGTGCAATTTTATTTTCTGTCACATAATATGACATCCTTAATACAATCATTAGACCAGGGTATAATTATCACATTTAAAACTTACTATGTAAGATGAACATTCCAATACATTTTGGATAAACTAGAAAAGGATAAAACACTAACAGTTACTGATGTATGGAAGAAATTTTCTATTTCAGATTGTATCAGACATGCTGGATTGACGTTATCAGAATTAAAACCATCAACTTTAAAAGCATGCTGGAAAGCTATTTGGCTGGAATGTGTAAAAAGCAAAGATCCCGTATTACCAAATATGACTGAATATCCTAATATCACTTTAGCGCATGCAGTTGGCGAAGAAAGATTCAATGATTTATTGTTTGCAGATATTGATGAATTGCTGGTTGACAAAGTTCTTAGTGAAGATGAAATAATAGAAGTTGTCCTTGAGACTCCTGATGAAAAAGAAAAAATTGGTGGTGATAAAGAGGTTCCACTCAGTGCAGGTTTAATTAAAGAAGGGCTTCAAATGGCTAGTAAATTGGAAAGTCATTTTTTTATACATGATCCCATTGTCAAATGAGCTGAGCAGTTTAAACGCAAACTGAAGTCATGTATGGTGCGTTATCAAGAATTATACAAAGATCTAGTTAAAGCAGGATCTCAATGATTGATTACAGAGTGCATTGTCAAAATTAATTAAACTTCAGAATCACTGGAAACAAGTGATAATTTGGTTCCCCATGCCACAGAGAGCATTTCACCATTGGAGTATGAACACAACAGCCAAAACGTTTCAAGTGGTGAAAGTGATTTAATTCCAGTCTTAAGCAAGCAAATGTGTCTATTGTCAGAAAGTGACAATGAATAAAATCTAGTTAATAAGCATATGCAAGTCATTTTTTTTGCATTTTTGTATTCTTGAATTAGTGACATATTATTTTCTTTATGAAGAATAATTTATTTTATATATGTACATATAATTATTTTTACAAGTTTATAAAATAAAAAAATGTGTTTAAATGAAAAAAACTAAAATATAGATTTAATTAAAGATTTTGACACGATTTGTTTGAAAAAAAAATAAAATAAATACCCACTCAAGCAGCTGCTTGCCACAGAGGTCTGACAGAAGCCTGTCAGTTTATATGCCATAATAGGTCTGTGAGGATGGCAGGACCTCAGCAGAAAAACACACACAACCATGCCTTACCCGGGGCTCGAACCCTTTGTTTGAAAACAACTTATTATTTGTACTGGTTTTTCATGTCTGGAATGAATCTTCTATTTTTTTCATATGCACTGTATTTTTTTTTCACGTGTTTTTTTTTGTATGGTTTTGTCGGGAACCTATCTACTGTGCAAAAATAAAATTGGGTGTATATGTATAAATTGCATGTTATTCAACGTGATTGTTAAAGTTAACAAATTTTTGAGTTCATTAGTTATTTGTACTAATCATAGATTTAATGGCAGCTTAAGCCAAAATTTCTGTTGAGCAAGAAGCTTAACTTGTGTTAGTCAAAAGTACTGAAGTTTCAGCACAGTTATTGCTGATAATTAAGATCTTTATTGTATGTATGTAAAGATTAGAAGTGTCTGGACACACGATAGATAAATTTTTTTATCAGTAAGTTTATTTGCAAGCTTAGTATAGCTTTACTATTGTATTGTTATATAGCAGTACCTTTGAGTGCTGCTCAAGATAAAAAAAAAGTTTCAAAATTTTGGCAGATCACTAAACATGTCTGTTAGTAATATGACCGATTCCACTAAAATGACTCCTGACTTAGAAAAAGTAAAAGATAGGTTGCAGGATGTGATGAAAGAAGTAGAAGTGTTAATGAATCTGCTTAAAGAACCTCGGGAGAAAAGGGTAATGACAACAACCCCTAAATTTACTGACAATGCTACGTCAGTTCATGAACATATATAAACTTTGAAAGTAAAGTTCCATTTTTTGTTCCATCAGAAACAAGTGATAGAACAGAGTATTATCAATCACTTCAATGGTGAGTTGCCAACCCATTTATAACTATAGTACTTACTTTAATTGGCCTTTACCTGAGAAAAGGTTCGACAGTTCGAAATGTCTGTCATCGTGGACATTTGTCAAGTCCATGGAAGGGCATTTTCGTTTACATGAAGTGCTCGGAAACAAAAAGGTGGTTTTCGCAGTATCTTGTTTAATTGAATGTGCTAAGCAGTGGTGGAATAACATAGGATGTTGTCATGACATACAGTTTTGGGAAGATTTTAAAAGCAAACTTTTGGAAATTTATCCTCCTTACAATGACTTGACACATCTAACTACAGAACTTTTTTCACGAAGGGAAAAAGGATATGATATCAAAAAATTTATCTGTAGTATAGTAGTTATACCAGTTGTATGATGCTGATGCCACCAAAATTGACATTATAAACTGAATTATGTCCCAATTACTTTTGCCTGTACGAGTTTTTAGAAGTACGAAATGTAAATTCAATTTCAACTTTAGTCAAATTGGCTTGGCAAAACACTGCAAGAAGAGAATCTGAAAAAACTACATTAAATCAACAATGGATGCAATCCTCGCCTAAGTAGCGCTATTGGGTTGAGTCTCGCAAAATGACTCCCGCATGACTGGAAGTTACATGGTCCTGACAATTTGTGCCGAACTCACCTACAACAATGCAAAATGAACGAAGCAGGGATTATGTTCCATGTCAAGCTTTCAACATTGAAACTAGACCAAAAACTTTTGCTACGAATAACAGAGAAACTTTCAGATGTAATTTTTGTTGCCGACTAGGGCACATGGAGCAATATTGCTACAGAAAAAATGGCAATTCTGGAAACTTAAATTAGGATCTTTGAAGCGAGAGGCTAAAGTTCCTCAAGAAAAGCCATCTCATGAGTTATGTCTTGCCGCTGTTGGTACACATAATGTTATAAATTTACCTTTTGTGAAGAATTGTCATGAAAACACTGAATTAATAGATAGCAAAGATACAGAGCCAATTCTTCATGTTCAAATGAACACGTTTTAGATGATATTTATGACAATTGTCAATTGAAATTGTAGCCACAGTCCAGTGGACTTTCTGAGTTATCTTGTAGACCAAAGCAGAATGTTCAAAAAGAACCTATAAAATGTTCTATTAGTGCAATTAATGTAAATTTAGAGAAACAAGTTGTTGATGCAAAGCAAATCGATAATGAGAAATGTGTTGATATAGTTATAGAGGAAAATCTCAAATCAAAATTAGTTGTGTCATCTGTTTGGTTTCATCAGTGATATTGATGCACCAATGATGCGTAATTATCGGGATGACATTGGCACCATTTGTTTGCATATATATGAGCTGACCATGATGTCTTTAAGTTTTGTACCTTCTTTGAGCTGTCCCCAACGACAAAGTCTGGTGGCTGAGATGGTCACCAGACTAACTCCCTTGGGAGGGGGAAGTAAAGCTTGATGAGGGGAGGAAACTAATGCAATTTTTTTATTTCAGCTAGCCCACGATTTACTGTGTTTAGGTAAAGTTTTAGCAGTGATTACACTCCTGCTTATTTGTAAAATGAAATTCTTAGTTTCACATGCTTACTTGTAGTTAGGAGGATTTAACTGTGTTCCAATACCAGTTCCTTTTATGTCAGAGATTAGATTTTGCGTGCATGATTGTTGCTAAGGGAATAAGCAGAAGTTCTGTACCCCACTTGATACGTCTGTAATTACATTCTGTGAAAGAGCATAATTTGATGTAACTGAATTTTTTCTTTAACCTTTTTAGAAGTTACGCAAGACAGGAGTAATATTAACCAGCTTTTTGAACAGGTTATTGTACGCAACTGTTGGAGATTGTATCAGAATGTGATACTAGTTAGTCCAATAATGCTAGTATGCAGTTAGCTGCCACAGCCATTGGTATGTATTAACAATAAGTAGCTTTACACTTTTGTTAGGAGGAATCGTAGGAGGTACCTTTGGTTGTGATGGAAGATTGTATCAAAGTGAGAGTAGATCGTCTTATCAAAATTTGCGTAAGCATACTTTCACTTTATTTTATGTTCCACGATGTGTAAATGATGTGAGAAGTGTCCTATCATTCTAAATATGCTCATCAAAATCTGTTAGGTCAAATTTTGACTCCCTTTGGGAAGGGGAGTTGTAATGGTCCATCCATTCACTTTTACTTTTCCTTAACCAGTTTTAATTTATATACATTATATTTATCATTTCGGGGATTATTTCAGTTGGACTAATCACAATTCTTTCTTTTGAGCAGTAAAAGGAGTTGCACATGCGCAACTCCAACCTTTTGATTGATAGCCGTTAATGCGTGCATTTAGGACATGCCCCCTCTTGTGTCATAGCTAGCGCGTGATCATGATTATTAAAATGTTTTTCCCAGCATGAACAAACATGTGCCGGATTGTATACCGCATGTATCTAAGTGATATGAAGTCACGGAGTACAATTAGAGTAGAGTCAGTAAAAGTCAGTATGGAGTTAGGAAGGTGGTGAAGGAGGAAGTTATTAGTAGTCAGTTTTTGTAAGTTGCATTTAGAGATGGAGTTTTTTAGTTACTCCGACTTTTGCATTCATGAACTGAATTGGCGAGTCTTTGAATTTTTTGGAAATAAACTTTATTTGCTATAGGAATATTTGACTTTTGCTATTTTTCATCTTGAGCGACGATTAGTGATTTTGATTTAGATATAATTTTAAATAAACTTGACAATCTTTTTTTTAAATTCTTGCTTGATAAGTAACACGATATACATAACGAACCCTATTTCAAATTTATTTGGCAAGTTAATATTGCCTGGCGCCTGATAAGCTATCTGGAGTTTGAATCTATTCTGGATCAGACTAAAGGTCCAACTTGAGAAAGTTAATAATCTTTGGAGCATTACAAACAAAAGTATGGTAATATATCCTTACATATTTTACTTACAAACTTTTATAAGTTAAAAGCGTCTTTAAGTAAATGCAAATTTTGCTAGGAAAGTTGATGAGATTACATAAACAATGGAAATCAATTACTTTCAATGTTGACTAACATCTTCTAAAGGGTGTTTAATGCTTAAACAGCATTACTATGTATAAACTAAGTTTTCATATTTGCTGTGTTGGGTTGTATTACCTCTGAATGGAACTTTTTTCCACACAATGGGCTAAATGGCCAGATCACAAGGATATGGAGGGCTCGGAGAAGGTTGCGGGAAAGAGACGCATCGAACAGTTATTACGGGATAGATGGTAACCTCCCATTACGGCCATCCAGCATATTCTTTAAAGTGCTCAGGGTATGGCATAATACCTCATCTGATGGACATCAGCCATCCAAGCCAATCGGTGTCCCTTAGTGACCAAGGGTAGGGAGTTTTACTTATATTTGCTTAGTAATCTAATTTGATAAAACAATGTGATGATCCATTTAAAATGGTTGTTTCCAATGAGATTATCCTCTGGGTATTTTTTAACCCTTCCCGGGTCACCATCAAACTTAGACATTGAGAGAATCCGAAATGAGAAGTCAAGGATGTCAAGAGATGTCTTTTGCACAACACATGAAAGTTCAATTTTTTTTTATTGCTGTTTGAAAATTTTCTTAGGCATATCTTTTAAAAATATGCAATTCAAGTTTGAAAAATAATATTTTCTTTTTTCATTTGATGTATATTTTATTAAACTATAATTTGGTAAAGCCATCTGGTTGCCATTTCTTAGAAGAGCCATATGGTATTGCTGATTTGTTTAACGTTACTCAGTGCTGAAGCAATCACCTGATTTAAGCTCCCAAGTTTGATCTTAACTATTATCAACAAATTTTTCTTCAAGTTTTGAAATTCTCCTATAAATTAACCAAAAACTGCTATTTTTAAAAATGGAAGATTTTGGAAGTAATTGCGAAGTATATTCACCCCCCCCCCCCCCCCCCCCCCCCCCCCGTTGTTTTACACTCCTTTCTGCCACAAACCTATTTCACTATTACTAGAATAATTTTTATCATTTATCCAAGCATTCTATGGGTTTTTCCCACCTTTCACATCAAAACTGTAACTAACAAAAGCGTTCTTAGAAACAATCTGAGTTCCAGTTCCAAAGTTCCCTGCAGTCTAAAAAAGTACATCAAGTAGCAAATGCAGTGAGATCTTGTTATTGCTCACACATGCAGTAAACTGACTCTATAGTGAATGTTTACAGAAAGAGTTCTCTTGGATATAGGATAATATGACCATACATCTATCAAGTCAGCATTAACCTTCATTTTAATTTCTGTAGATTTATTTCCTCAAATTATTGATTTTTTCATCAGCTGATTTATCGATATTTTGGGGTTATGCTACATCAGATTGCCAGCTTTACAAGTTGTTGAAATATTATTTAACATCACATTAGATTATGTTAATATTTCCTTTATTATTCCTTCCTTTTTTTGTAAAAAAAAAACTTGGATCCTGTATCGTTTCGTGAAAATGAACGAGATATTGGATATTGAAGCAAAAAGGACTTTCTTGAAATGGAAAGTTTATTAACATGGATGATTTAAGCCAAATACTTCCTCCCAACAAATTGGATTATCAACTCCCTACATAAACTTAGTATTTTTTTTTCACAATTAAACCTTAGTTTTCATTTCTGTATTTACTTTATTTCTATAAATTATCGATCTTTCTGCCAACTGATAATATCGATATTTCAGAGTTATGCTACATCAGGTACATAGCTTACAACTTGTTGCTGTGGATATTTTATTTAACATCGCATTAGGTCAGCTGTTAAATTTTCTTTTATTAATTATTACTTTTCCAGTAAAATACACTTTGATCTGGTATCATTTTCTGAAAATGAATGAGGTCTTGGATACTAAAGCAAATTTATTTCTGTCAATTTCCGTAAATTAGCGATCTTTCAGTCAGCTGATTTATCGATCTTTCTGAGTTTTGCTATATCGGATGGGTGGTTTAAAAGTTGTTGCAAATATTTTATTTAATATCCCATCAGGTTATATGTAATTTTTCTTTTATTATTTCTTGTTTTTTTTGGCAAAAAAACTTCGAGCCTGTACCGTTTTCTGAAAATGAATAAGGTCTTGGATAACAGAAGCAAAATGGACTTCCTTGACCAGAAATCAGTCCTCACATGGGAGGACAATTTCAGAAAAGGTTTTTACCTCCCCCCCCCTGTATCTTGGCTGTGCCACTCTGACGATATAACTTTTCTTTTTGCTTTGGTGTACAAATATTTCTGCACTTAGCCAAGATTACCAAACTTCAACAAGGAAAATGGTTCAAGAAAAAAAAATCATGTTTAGTAAAAAAAGGAGATAAGCAAGTTTTTTTCCATTTCATAACCAGTTCAGAAAATCCTGTGAATGTGAGAATTCCAAGTCACTTTGCATAGCACTGGCTGCATTTAAAATATACGATATTGAAAGGAATCATTAAAAGAAATAAAAATCATATTTCAGGTTAATTTTCGATTAATACAAAGTTAACTTTTATTCATTAGGTTTTCAAAAATTATGCATTAATCATATAGTCCGATCTATTTTTTCATCATATCACATCGAAAAAGGCTTATTAAAATCAATATGCTTGTAAATTTGTTTAAATTACTTATTTTCATTAAATTTGTAATTAAATTCTGTTTAATTTGGTATATAACATGACCTATTTCTGTTGATCGGTTATTTTTTTTTAATTCCAAGCATCTGCTTGAGGGGGTATTTTTTTTTTGACTTGTTCGACTCAGAACAATTAGGTAAAATTAAAATAACTTAAAATTCTCTGTTGTTGAACAATAAAATTTTAAAGTTTCTCCTTCAAACTAATTGCATGTTAACATGCAAGTAGTTTGAAGAATAAACTTTAAAATTTTATTGCTCAATGACAGAGAATTTTAAGCAATTTTAATTAATTTCTGAGCAAGATGGTCCTTTTAATTGTGTAATTAGGTAAAAGCCTGGAATTTTCTTAAGTATGGTACTAAGAAAAAAAATTACAAAAAAGGAGTTATTTTCTTGCTTTAAGTAAATTTAATTTTTTTCCTTTTCAGAAATAAATAGCCTTCCTATTCATGTGCATTATAATCATTTCTATTAGGTTTTTTTTTAAATATTTGTGTTACCAGATGCATTTTTACATGACTCTAAAAAAGCCCTATTAAAATAAAACTAGTTATCTTTTTTGTTAAATGTTATATTTTCCAAAAATCCAGAATTAAATGCTGATTAATTTGACATATAACATGCCATAATTCTTTTCATTAGTTATTTAGCAAAAAGTTCTAAAGTTAATATTTTTTGGCTGATCAGAGTGAAAAACACAGCTGGACCTCTGGATTCAAATCAGTTTTTCAGGCTGGACATGGGAAGGGTTAATAATGTGGATGGGTGATGCATTCTTTACAATAGTAAGATCTGGCAGAAGTACTGCTGGTATTATGATCTGGCAGAAAGCACTTCAGTTGCTTTGAATGGCTGAACTCTTGAGCAAATGTCTCAGTTTAATTATCTTGGGACCTATGTAACAGATACTGGTGATGTGCAGCATTAGATAAATAAAATAGGGATTGCCACTGGGGTTTTCAAGAATCCATGGAGAGTACAGAAAAATATGTGTATACACCTAAAGACTAAAATTAGGCTCTATAATAGTTTGGTTCTTTCTAAGGTTAGGTATGGTAATGAAACATGAACCTTTTGTAAGCAGTATAACAGGAAACTTGATGTCTTTGATTCTAGATGCCTATGCAGTATTTTGGGCATTAGGTGGTTTGACTTTGTAAGTAATGATGAGCTGAGGAGTCAGCAATCTCCTTCAAGCAGCATTTTATGCAGAGGCTGCAGATTGGCAAATAGGATTATGAGCAGTGTGACCCACATGCTTCAAGAAATTGGAGAGACCTAGGATGGAACTGACAGACAATGCTAGAATCGGCCTAGAGTGGCCCAAGCAGCATCTGTTGCTCAGGGCAGACAGATGTGGAGAGCAAAACTAGTCTGGTAAGACCTGCATGTATTTGGTAGAATTCCTAAGAAGTTGAACATCCTTTCTAATGCAATATTGAAACCTGTTTTTTATAGTTTATATCACATATTTAGTGTTTTTTTGGAAGTAACTTCAAGACTTTTTGTATTATTCAAAATATATAAAAAAATTCTGTTGCCATCAGTCGCTACTAGGGAGTCAGGAAGTCAAGCATTCTCAAAATGCACGTAATAAATAAATACCCCCTCAAGCAGCTGCTTGCCAGAGGTCTGACAGGAGCCTGTCAGTTTATATGCCATAGTAGAAGGTCTGAGAGGATGGCAGAACCTCAGCAGAAAACAACACAAACATCCATGCCTTACTCAGGGCTCGAACTCAGGTCCCTTAGATCAGCAGCCAAGCGCGCTAACCACTCGGCCACCTGCATTACAAAATATATGGCACCTTAACAATGTAAACTGCAGGTCTGCCAAATTTAATTGCATCTTAAACATACAGTTTTTAACAATTAGAATGGTGAATGAGGGGACTTCACAGGGCAAGCACACCTTTTCTCCAATGCTTGTAAACAAATCTTACTTTAAACATTTTACAAAGGGGTAACTGAAATTCACAACACAAAAAGCACCTACTCTTAATATTTTACAATTTGAAGAAGAATAGCATGTTTAAGGAGCATTAGCCACACTTTCAGGTTTATCCGAGTCATAAAAAACACTTGCTATGTCAGCAACAAAAGTCAAAAATTTATCTTCTGCATTTTCTAAGGTTTTTCTGTATACATATTCACTTAGGTAGCCTGAGAACCTTTCATCCCATTTTCCTGCAGGAAACTTTCTTTTTACCTGGCTCCACACTGATTTACACTTATTTGTATTTGTCCCAGAGTTACGAAACTTCAGAGAAAAACATAAATTTACGTTTTGAAATTCCTCAGTTTCTAAGCAATTATTCTCTGATAAATTAGTGTAAATTACACTTCCTGGTAAAACATTATTTTTTATTACCTGCAGGAAAGTTAATGCAGAGCAATCTGGAACAGAAGTAAAGAAACATTTATCTGACTCTCGTTCCACACCACCAAAAACACAGTACAGTTTGGCCGATTTTCTTCTCTTAGATTTATTTTTCTCAATCTTATATGCATTAATTTCGACAATCTTCTCAGGACCACCAATACAATGCGATTTTTTCAGCAGAATTCCTTCGCATATATCCCTATAAAATTTGAACCAATCACTCAGAGTATGTCCACTCACTATATTCAATTCATAGCTCACCTGGGCAATGGAAAACTGATTTATCCACATATATGTCATTAAGGCAATGTCTGGAATTGTAATGTGGGATGACTCAAACCAACTACCACTGCGAACCGAGCGGTTCACTTTATGAGGATCAATCTTCCCTCTCTTTTGACACCTCCATCTGTATCTATCGATAGAACTGCTACATAATGCTAACTTCATTTTTCCCTTGCACTTATGACAAAATTGTTCACTGTTAATAAATTTTATTTCTTGAAGGTATTGAAGGAATTTTATGTCAGGATTTGCACAAATTTTAAACAAATCTTCCAATTTAATAGGCATTTTGCATATCACAAAACATTTAAACTACTCACATATAATTTACAACCTTGCTAGATGACAATCCTCTATGTCTACAACTTTCCCAAAATCGTTTTCTTCTCTCATCTCCAAAGTAATAAAGCTCCCCTATTGTTATGTTGGGTTATTTTGGGGAACAAGCGTAACTGTATGATTTGATCTACAGATGCACGAATTATTCAAGATACGTAAGATACTTTCTGGAACTGATTTCTTAAGGTCAAGGAGACTGAGAGTGAAGGAGATTCTTTAAGCGAATCAAATAAATTTTTGTCAACACAACAAAAATTTCGCAAAAGGATGGAAAGGCCATCTCCCATATTAGCTGTAATAAAAAAATAAATAAATACCCACTCAAGCAGCTTTTTGCCACAGAGGTCTGGCAGAAACCTGTCAGTTTATACGCCATAGTAGAAGGTCTGTGAGGATGGTGGGACCTCAGCAGAAAACCAATACAAATATTCATGCCTTACACGGTTTTCGAACCCAGGTCCCACTCGGTCGCTGGACGACGACGCTTAATATAGATATTCCACTACGTAAAAGCAAATGGGAGCAAATGTTCGATAGAAAAATTGTAATATCTTAACTTTCTATTTAAGCACTGTCAATTGTAAAGTTGTGTTATATATATAACCCCTCAACAGCTGCTTGCCACCACAGGGGTGTGATAGGAACCTGTCGGTTTAAAACGCCATAGAGAAGATCTGTCAGGAAGGCGAGACCTCAGCAGAAAGATATCACAAACATCAATGCCTTACCTGGAACATTCAATTTGAACATTTAAACTAATATCTAAAACTGCCTGTACCTTGGATTTACTGTAAGCCACTTACATGGAATAAATTATATATATATATCCATGCGTTTCCATCATTTTTTTATGGGAAAATCGTCTCCGCATGAAACAATACGTTTTCATTAACGCAACTGCGCCTCTATTATCTCAGGAATTACTGCAGTTGAATCAAATGATTTAATTTGGGCGTAATATAGATGTAATCACTAAATATTTAGTTTTCTCCACTTAAATTGTGTAAATTTTATAGCTTTTCAATACCGAAAACAGAAATTCTATAGCCTCAACGACTCAAAGACTCTTTTTAAACGAGTCATTAAATAATTAGAAACTAAAATGATTTAACATGCAACACATACTACGTTTAATTCAACACTAATTTTTAATTAACAAAATTTTCCATTTAGTATATTCATATTATTAGCATTGAAAATCTCATATTTGAATACTGATATTGTTTGATTTTGAAAATGATTAAATTAAAATTTCCTTAGTATCCATTTAATAAATGGTAAGAACTGAAAAATTAAGACGATAGAAACCTAATATACTTTAAACTTTCTATCTAATAAAATGTTTCCATATTAGTGAACCGATATGAATATCAGTAAATTAAGTACAAATAATAAATGTTTTCGTAACTTATTAAATAAATTAACATTTCATGTTAGATTGAAAAGTTAGTCTTCGTCAGTTTAGTCACAAACTAAATTATATTCTGTGTTAATTTTTTTAACCTATTAAATCTTCCATTACAAATACGATATTATACGATAAGAAACTGCATAAGTTTAGCCACTTTTTTAAATAACTTAGCAGATTAATCGATATGAGACGGTTAGATATTTTGGGTAATATATGGATCCTCAAGTTAGAATCTGCACGATTAGAGCAGAAATGGTTCGTGCTAATGGAGTCCAGTGAAAAGAATCCTCATAATTTTCGATGGTTTGTATCACTGCCTAATGAGTAGGAAAGTGAGTATCACACCATCAATGCACATCTATCTATAACTTCGTTTCGTCTTCACACATATATAGATATATACACAGTCGTTTCAGAATAATATGACCACCCAAGAAATCACAGTCGCCCAAGCGCATCGCAGATTGCACATGACAAAGTCAACCACATGGAAATATAAGCGTCCGGCCAGGACAGATGAACCATAGTGCGTAACGTGAGTACAATGGGAAGAGTTATTGATTTGATGGATATTCAAAAGGGAATGATCATCAGCTACTGCACCAAAGGTGGAAGCATCTCGAAAACAGCAGACTTCGTGGACTGTTTGTTAGGTGCTGTAGTAAGGGTGTACCAAGAATGGACCGCCGAAACACTGAGTACGTCCAGACATCATAACTGAGGAGCCCCAAAGGATATCGACACCAGAGGAGAACGTCACCTCTGATGACTGGCAAAGAGGAATCGACACACACGCAACAGTGCAACAATTGACCACTGAAATGAACACCAGTCAAATGAACATTCTCAATGGGACACCCGGATATGTGTCCCCGATAACAGTAGAGCAAACCATGTTACGCATGGGTCTCCAGAGCTGATGCTGCATAAGGGCGACCATGTTAACCAAAGTTCATCGTCAACGATACCTGCAGTTCGCACGGGACTACCGTCATTGGACAGTGGAAGAGTGGAAAAAGGTTGCCTTTTCTGACGAAACAAGGTTTCTACACCACAGAAGTAACAGGTGCTGGTGGATATAATGTGACACACAAGAACCAACACTCGGACACACTTGTCAGTTATGCTGTTGTTATGTGGTTGGCAGTGGCAGTGTGCATGTTTGGGGGATGTTTTCCTGGTATGACCTGGGACTGCTGGTACCACTAGATGGGTCCCTGAACGCCTATGGTTACCTGTTCATCCTCGCTGACCACATGCATTCCTTCATGTTGAACTTTTACCCTGGTGGTGATGGTGTCTATCAACAGGACAATGTGCCCTGCCATGTCACTAAGGTGGTGCATAGCTGGTTCCAGATATATGACAGCGATGTCTCCGTTCTCCCTTGGCAGACGAAATCGCCCGACCTCAATCCCATAGAGCACTTGTGGGACCATTTGAATCAACAGGTTCAGCGAGTGGACCCACGACCACATCATCTCTGGAACCTCCGTGCTCTGCTGGAGTCCGAAAGGGCACGTGTGCCTCTAGCAACCTTCCAGGGCCTCATTGCATCCATGCCACGCTGTCTCGCTGCTGTCATCCAGGATAAGGGTGATTATTCCCATTATTAGGTAGATGGTCATATTATTCTGATATGACTGTGTATATCAAAATAGGATTTAATGGAAATCATATAATTCAGTGCTAGAGGCACGTGTGCCTCTAGCAACCTTCCAGGGCCTCATTGCATCCATGCCACGCTGTCTCGCTGCTGTCATCCGGGATAAGGGTGATTATTCCCATTATTAGGTAGATGGTCATATTATTCTGATATGACTGTGTATATCAAAATAGGATTTAATGGAAATCATATAATTCAGTGCTGTTTAACCTTTTTAATACTGCGATCTAATTTCTTTTTATTGTAATCCCACCATCTATTAGCATTTTTTTTTTATGAAGTAAAGGTAAATTATTCTATTATATTTTATCGTCGTCGTCGTCATCAAACATCCAACCAAGGGTTACAGAGGTCCTATCAGACTTGCAAAATTTTGTTCTCCAGATCTGTCTGCCCTGAGCTACAGCTGCTGTATTTGGCTACTGTAGGCCTAACACTGTCCTGCTTGACATTGTTTGCCCACCACATCCTAGGTCTCTCCCTCTTTTTGAGGCCTTTAGACGCAACATTTGTTCATTAACCTATTCACTAATCAATAATTATGCATACGGGTAACGTGGCCAAATCAACCGAGTCTCTCTTTGGACTATATGCTGCGCAAAGCAGGTTGCTGACTCCTTTGCCTAACCTCATCGTTACTTACAAGTTAAATATATAATTGGGAAAAATTAGCTGTCCTGACTGTGATTCGAACTTAGGTCTCCCAGAAGCATGCCGGGCATCATAACCGCTAGACACCTGCATGCTTCTGAAAGACCTGGTTTAGAATCCCAATCAGGACAGATAATTTTTCCTAAATCTTTATTTTAAGTATTTCTTGACTACAGGATGTTTTCCTGTGACAATGTATTACTGAATTACTTAAAAAGTTGAACTAATTAATGCCCAAGATACTGCACAAGCATGTAAAATCAAAGGTGGACAAATTACTCTAAGAAGATTTTAGTCAACATCTGATGGTTTTTTTAGCAGAAATCTCACAAAGAAATAATCCCTGAGAATAGGATTCAGCAGAAAAGAATATTATGTGTAGGTGTGATAGTTAGATGTGTTCTTTAATGTACGGTTCAATTAATTGGTATCTGGAGAAGTAAAGCAGAAGGAAGCTTCGTGATAATACAGAACCTTAGATTAAGATACGAATTAATATCTGGTTGGATATGAAGCACTCTCCTAATGCTCATAGGAGAGTAACTAACTGCCATCAGTAAAGTTTATTTATGATAAGGTAAATCAGTAAGTCAGTAAAGTTTATTTATGATTATTTATGATAAGGTAAAATTTAAAAGATACATAAAATTTAAATTTTTATTATCTAACATTCAGCTGTTAATCATCACCTATTTGTACATAATATAAATATATTTTATATGAAATATATAGTATCATCCACTATTTCCAAAACAACAAAATTTAACTGTGATAACCCACTATGTATAAACAAAGTGATAAAAGAATATGGAGACAAAATTTTAAAACTTCACATTCCTGCAGTCCTGATTTAGGCTGTTATGCCATAGAGGTTAAAATTAGAAATAGGTTATACTGTTTATTTAGTAACACTTTAGGCTATAAATACTCTTTTATATAAACTATTAATATAGAATATACAAACTTCTTCTATATATTATTATGGACCTTTAATTTTATAGCCATTCTAATTTAAAACCGAAATATGCTTCATTGCAGGTTTTGTTTAAATGATTCTTACAGAAATTGAGTGTTCAAAAAGAAAATGAATGAGAAATTTGAAATTAGGATTTCAGGGATTCTAAAATATAAGAACTGATTGTTCAGCTATTCATATTTATTATGATAGCGCATTACAATTTAGAAATGGAAGTATTCGAATTAGAGCAATTTTTTGAAAATTAGGATTTCAAGAGAAATTAATTTAAGACGATTTTAATTTCTTGTTTTTAAGCAACATTCTAACAAAGAAATAATACCAGAGAATAAGTAAGTTGCAGATCTAAAAAATATTATAAGTAGTTTCTGATAGGTATTTTCTTCATTGTGCGGATCAACTAATCTGGTTCTGTAGATGTTAAGAAGGAGAAAGGTTTCATGCTAATGCAGACCCTTAGAATTAAGATCCGAATAAATCTCTGATGGATGTGAAACAGTTTCCTAATGCTTATAGGAGAGTGACTAACGGCCATCAATAAAGTTTATTTGTGGTAAACTAAAGATACCGAATATTTGAATTTTTCATTCTTGTTAATCAATACAACGTTGTCAATACATTAGCTATTTTTATACAGGATAAATACATTTTATCAGAACTATGTATATGTATATCATCGCCTGCTTTCAATTTAACAACAGGATTCAACTATGATAGCCTACTATGCAGAAATATCAATAGCAATCTAATTTAGAAGCTCTATAAAATCTAAATATGCATTTAATAGAAAAATGTCGATTAATTCCAATTATTTAGTGGAAAAAGTAAAAGCCATTACAAATCTATTTAAATCTCTATTTTCAAAAATATTCGTTCAGTATTTAAAGAGTTATGGAAGTTGGAATATTTCACAATAAACTAAGTATCTTGTTTTATACAAATTCTTCATAATTGCCTAATGTTAAAATAATCATTATGCAAATTTCTAAAATGTATATTTATTTAATTAAATGGTTTGAAACAATATTTATTATTTAAATTTCAGTTAATTTTTTAAGTAAATTCTTATGACGCATTACTGTTGTGAAATATTTCAGTTTCCATAACTCTTTATATAGTGAAGGAGCGTTTCAAATCGAGTTTAAATAGAAAACAATTGCACATCTGGGAAAAACTCTACTCTGAAGAATTGGATTTTGGCAATACTCTAAAAATAGTGTCAGAAGGTACTTTTTAACCATGTATTTAGCCAATGCAGCTATTTACCTTTGAACTGCCCTACAGCTTTAATAATGCATTATCGCAGCCTTGTCTAAATACTTTGCTTAAACAAATAATTTGTTTTAAAGGAATTAAATTTATTAAAATTTGAAAAAAGTAAATAATTCTCTTATATGAAATCTTATCTTTACTCTCACATTTTAAATATATTTGATTATGATTTTTAATTTATCGTCAATAGTTAAATAAAATGGAATTCTGGGGTTATTGTTATGAAACAAGAAACAGAAACGACTTTTTAGCCCAGGTGTTTCGCGGTAAATGGACTGTATCGGAAGTGTGTCGCAAAAGGGAAAATGTGGAAAGCATTGCAATGCAAGAAATCTTATCTTTACAATCACAACAGGTCACTATTTGAAATCTTACTCATATCTAGACAGTCAGGAAGGTCAATTATATGAAATCTTTGTAGTCACAGTATTCCCCTGTATGGAATCTTATCTTTAGAATCAATTTAAACAGAGGATATATATATATATGAGAGTTAAGTTCTTTCTCTGATGTGTGGATCTTTAATGAATAAGTCAGGATCTGCACCAAGAGAGCAAAACTAATTTCATGCTAGTTTCAAATCCTTGGAAAGGATCCGATTTAATCTTTGATGGCATTATCACCTAACCAAATGAGTAGGAAAGTGAAGGTGCTGCATTAAAGTATATTAAAAGTAATGGAAAAAGAAGTATTAATGACATTTGAAAAATTTTATTAATTTTTCTTACATAGATATGATATCTTTAATTCATTTTATGAGTCCCAGCCAGGGCTTATATCTCGAAGTGCCTGATTGGTAAACACCAAAATTTGTAACAACAAAATGAATTGTAACAACAAAATTTAAACCCCAAAGGGACAAATAAAGGTGTCAAACCCTATAATCATCGGACGCTTGAGTTGGTTTAAAACCAATGGATCATAATCAATCAAGGATCTAATTGTATCATTAGGATGATCTCTCACTGCTTCAAAAAAGGTCTGTGCGAGATTCCGAATATGATTCTAAATGTGATCAGTGCTCAAATCAGTGTAAATGGTCTTGTTTTTCACAAGCCATGGAACCATGGCACTGACCACAGATCCAAAGATTCTTATATAGTAGATGCAAAATATTTAATAATATCAGTGTTTATTTTCTCTAATGTATGAATCTGTAGTGATTAAGTCAGGATCTATACCAATAGAGCACAAATAAATTTCATGCTAATGCAAATCCGTGGAAAGGATCCGATTTAATTTATGATGGTATTTTCACCTAACCTAAGAGTAGGAAAGTGAGGATGTTGATATTAAAGTATATTAAAAATAGTAAAGAAAGAAATATTAATGACATCTGAAAAATTTCATTAATTTTCATTATTGAAATATTCATTATTTCATTAATTTCATTATTAATTATATATTAATTTCATTATTAATTATCAATAATTATTATTGAAATATTCATTATTAATTATCAATAATTATTATTGAAATATTCATTATTAATTATCAATAATTTTCATTAATTTCATTATTAAGTATATGCATAAAAGTTAATATAACGGTGATTTTTTGAAAAACGGCTCAATATGTTTCATTCATATCTAAAAATCTTTCGTTCAAAATAAAAAAAAAACATATTTGCCGAATGTCTAAGACAACAGTTACGAACCTTTTGATGTTTCCCTCTACCTATATAGGGCCTCTAGACAAGATGTCCCACAAAGACATCAACGTATTGTGAGCCTATTCTACATTTTCTACAAAGCACAATTTTTTACATTGCTCTTTTAAGGTGCGTTTTAAAAGGCGTAAGTATAAATTTTTCGACCGCGCAAATGGAGAACTACCCATTATTAAGTGCTTTCATAATGTACGGATCAACTAACAGGATCTGCACAAGTTAAGCAGAAGGAAATTCCGTTGCTAAAGCCTAGTCTGCTACATTATAGGAAAATGTGACGGAGTGATAATTACTTTTATGAGTTACCATTCAAGCAATAGTGATTTTAATTATGTAATTGAGGTGTAATTTAAAATAGGTAAGTCTTAGGAAATAAATAGGTAAACTTCATTGATAAATACTTCTCCTATTAATAATGTGTAACATAAAATATTAATATATACTATATGGCAAGGTACTAGACTTTCCATGTTTGGTGAATAGGAATTTAGTTTCAAAGCTCTATAACTCTCAAATATACATTTAATGGAAAAATGTGACTGAAGATAAAATAAAGATCAAAGCTATTTAAATCTCGATTTTTCACAATATTCGTTCAGTATTTAAAGTGTTATGGAAGCTGGAATATTTAGCAAATGGTCTTTTACTTTTGATAAAAATCATTAAGAATTGTTTAACATTGAATTTATCATTTCGAAAAATTTCAAAAATGTATATCAATTTTATTAAATTATTTGAAAGAATAACTTTAAAATTTAATTAATTTCTTAAGTTAATTCTTATAAACGCATTGCTGTTTTGAACAATTTTATCTTCCGTTACTTTAAATACACAACTAATATTGTTGAAAATCGAGATTAGAATAGATTTGATTATGACCTTTAACCTATCTACAGTCAGAGTTTTTCCATTAAAGGCATATTTTAGATGTTAGAGAACTTCGAAATTAGATTCTCATTCACATAACATGGAAATTCGCTCATTTTTTGCAAGAGATGTTTATTGCAATCACTAAAAAATTTAGTTTTATTTAACACAAATTTTACTTGTGTCAGTGCTGAAAATAGAAACTTGAAATATAAAGTTCAAGGGATTCTCAGGAATATATTCAAAGAACAAGCAAAAAATTCCTTTCAAATAACTTGTTAAATAATTAAAAGCCAAAACGATTTAACATGCAGCACATATTGTAATTCTATACTAATTTTTATTTAACCAAATTTTCTATTTAGTATATTCATATTATTAGCTTTGAAAAGGACTAAATTGAATTTCCTTTTATTATCCATTTGATCATAGATTCCCAACGGGGGCGATACCGCCCCCCAGTGGGCGCTGGAGCCTTCCAGGGGGGCGGTAGCGGATCCAGAGGCAAATGGGGGAGTTGAGGCAGTCAAGAGGGGCGGTCAAATAAATAAATAAATTTAATGGAATTTTCTGTGCCAACCTTTTTATCTCTTCTATTCTGTGGTGTCTTCCTGGTGATTCTGGTCATCCACTACCTTATCCGTCATGTACAGCTTTTCAACTGCAGCTTGGACAATAAGTTCCCTGCTACCGCCTACTAACGTACTGGTACGTCTGAAGTCGACTCAAATGCTCTCAAAAGTTCTCTTCAAGATCACAGATTGGATATAAGCTTCAATACGTTTTCCCACTCCAAGTCGCTTTGAGTATGCTTTATGGTACGTAGTTACAATACCATCCCACGTCAGAACATAAGGTATAATATTAACATTACACTTGTGAATTAGGCTCAACTCATTAGCCAGCAGATCATACTTCCTCCTCTATACAACCTTTACTGTCTGCAGGTTATCCTGAGATGTTATTCCTACTTCAATAATTGTAATCTCATTCAATACCTTTACATGCACTACTATATCAGGCTTATTATGTTGGACATGTGTGTCCGTCCTGATAGGCAAATCAACCTAGATGCAATAATAATATAATAATAAATTTATTATATTTAATATTTTTTTTATAATTATTTTTTTTAATATAATAAAATACTTTGGAAATACCTGTTTTTATGAATAAATATTTTATCTAGCTATGTAAATTATCTTATTGTTATCGCGTTAATAAGCATTTTTAAATTAGCATTAGGTATCATCATCATCATCCTCAAGCAGCCATGGGCTACGGAGGTCCAACCAGACCGTGCAATTTAGTACTCCAAGCAAGTCTATCCTGACCTACATCTACTGCATCAGGCCACTGCACACCAATTCTAACAAGGTCCTGTTTCACATTGTCTGCCCACCGCATCCTAGGTCTCCCCCTCCTTCTGAGGCCTCTAGGCACACTGTTCATAACCTTATTCGCCAATCTATGATTATCCATACGGGCAACATGGCCAAACCAGCGGAGTCTCTCTCTGCACAATATGCTGCTTAAAGGAGGTTGCAGACTCCTTTGCCTAACCTCATCATTAGTTACAATGTTAAACCACCTAATACCCAAGATACTGCGTAAGCATCTAGAATCAAATGCATCTAGTTTCCTGTTATCTTGTTTACATAGTGTCCAAGTTTCACTACCATAACTAACCCTAGAAAGAACCAAACTATTATACAGTCTAATTTTAGTCTTTAGGTGTATACGCCTATTTCTCCACAATCTCCATAGATTCGTAAAGTCCCGGCAGCAATACCTATTCGTCTGTTAATCTCATGTCGCACATCACCATTATCTGTTACATAGCTCCCAAGATAATTAAACTGTGACACCTGCTCAAGACTGCAACCATTCAGATTAACTGAATCACAGCCTGCCTGACCAATTTTCATCACTTTAGTTTTCTCTCTGTTTATAACCAAACCTACTCTACTACCAGTCTCATCAACAGCTCGAACGAAAGAGTTCATCTCATCAACATCATTTGCCAAAAGGGCTAAATCATCAGCATCATCTAAATCAGAAATTTTCGTATCTCCAGCCCATTTAAGGTCAAAATCTTTCCCTTGAAGTGAATTTCTCATATCATAATCAATAACCAAACTAAAGAGAAAAGGAGACAAAATGCACCCTTGTCAAACACCAGAAGTAATGCTAAACCAATTGCTACAAGCCTTACCAACTCTCACACACGACTCAGTGTTATTATAGAGAGCTTTCATTATGTTAACTAACTTGTCTGGTATACCATATGATTTCACAATCAACCACAAATTATGACGATCAACAGAGTCGAAAGCCTTTTTGAAATCAACAAAGCTAGCAACCAAAGGTTTCTGAAACTGCATTAGGTATACCTATACCTAATTTGTTTTTGTTTAGAATAGATTGACGGTGACAAGTCCTTGCAAGTTGGTAGGCAAACACGCGGTTCATGCAATTTAACATGTTTCGACAAGAATATGGGAGCTTGAAATGACTTGTTTACAGAGCAAGTGCGCCGGCATCGCAAACATACAAGTTAATGCGTGCAGAAAATCAAATCTATAAAAGCGATAGCTCTAGGAATGTTTTATTATTTTTATGTGCTTCGCCGTGATAAATAATCCTGAGTGATAAGTGTAAGAAGTCATTATAAACATTATTTTTATAACTATCTATAAATCTGTTGAGAAGTTAATTTGTATTTGAAAATGTCTGAATCTACATCTAAAAAGAAATGCCGGCAGTACAGTATTGAGTATTTGAAATATGGATTTACGTACTCTCCTACAAACCAATCATTACCTATGTATTTAATTTGCCGAAAAGTTTTTTCAAATGAAGCTATGAAACCTTCTAGGCTACAAGAGCATTTAAATAAAATGCATGCTGATAAGAAGAACAAAGATTTATCCTATTTTCAAGAACTGGAAAAGCAATATTTAAAACAGCCAACTATGTCAAACCTTTTTGCGTCGTCTTCTAAACAAGATGATGATGGACTACGAGCCTCATATAACGTTTCATTATTAATCGCAAAAGCAGGAAAACCACACACAATTGGCGAGGAATTAATTTTGCCTGCAGTCAAAGCGATATTAAAAACTGTTCTTCATCATAAGACACCGTCAGATATCATCAAAAAAATTCCTCTCAGTAATAATTCAGTGCAAAGAAGAATAGATGAAATGGCAAAAGACGTTGAAATATCATTATGTGATTACTTAAAGACTTGCAAATTTTCCATTCAACTCGATGAATCAACTCTACCAAATAACGAAGCTCTACTATTATAATACGTACGATTTATAAAAGAAGGAAAAATTCATGAAGAGTTATTATTTGCTAAAAATTTGGAATCTGATACAAAGGGAGAATCTATATGTAATACCACGCAAAAGTTTTTTCAAAAGAAAGAAATTCCTATTTGCAATATTTGGTCTGCTGCTGTTTTGCAATATTTGGTCTGCTGCCCTGTCATTGCTGTCTCCAACAATGACAGGGCGTCATAAGGGTTTCATAGCGCATTTGAAACAAGCAGTACCAGATTTACTCGCTGTACATTGTATTTTTCATCGTCAGCATTTGGTTGCAAACAATTGAATGAACGTCTGCATACGTCGCTCCATTACGTTATTAAAGCAATCAATAAGATTAGAAGCAATTCATTGAATGACCGATTATTTGGTAAGCTTTCTAATGAAAATGATGAAGATTACAATCGCTTGCTGCTGCACACAGAAGTACGTTGGCTCTCTAAAGGTGTTTGTCTGAATCGTTTTTTCAATCTATTTGACTCAGTACTGGACTTTTTTGAAGACAGAGACGAAAAATTGCGCTCTGGACGGTACAACATCCGGCACAACGCACCTGACATCTTGATAGTTCCATGCCCCAAGAAATTTTTGGCTGTTCTGAAAGCAAAAGTTTGCGCAACATATTACTAAGTAGGTGTGCCTAGTAAACTAACATCTCAGTATTGTTCATGTTAAATATCAAAGAGAAAATATAAACCAAATCAACAATTTACACTTTTGCACATGCAAACAAAATACATTTTAGAATAAATGAATTCATTCTGGATGACAGCATAAACTACGGTTTTGCATGAAGGATGGCTTCTTCCAGAATTTACTCTCTATCATCATATTATGAAATGACACACAAAAAAAGTTTTCCCACGTTTATTTGTATATCATACACTGATTATTAAATTATTAAGTTAAAAATGAAAAATAATAACACAAAATGAAACATAGAACATTATTTATTTGTACCATTAGACGTTTGGGCCTGAATATGCTGGTAAGATTATGTTAAACCCTGATTCTCAATGTTCAAAGCCCAAGAGTGTTTTCTCAAGGATGACTTGCTTTCTAAACTCGTGTTTCTTTTCTTGCTGGGAGCTTTCTATCCAAGAAAAAATATTTCTTTTTCACTGAGGGCTCCTAGAACAGCTTGGACTCAAGAACCTCAGACTAAAAACGTGGCTTGTTACAATCGAGAAAGGGTTATAACTCCAAATAGCAGCTTTTGGAGTCATAATTCTCTCTCGATTGTAACAAGGGCATGTCCTTTTTTATAATGAATCTACTGTATCATAGGTACCTCCACAGAGTACATTAATACCATTCACATAAAATTGTGGTATATAGGTGTTGATTTGGAAAAATGTCCATTTAAAACATTTTGTGCTCTTTTCTAATCAAGTTTTCAGTAGTGAGAGATAAAATTTGCTGAGGTAGCAAATATTAACTGGCAGTTTAGGTACGAGAAGTTTTATATGTGGCTTTTGGAATAGTTTTTTCCCCAATAAAATGTTGAGAATATTAAAATTGGCAAAATTATAGACTTACCTGGTGCAACACTTGAGATATTTATTTCATCACACACTTTACATCATTCTACTTTTTGTCACTGCACATTTTATGCCGTTTTCCTTGCCTTTTAGTTCCATAACCAGGTACTCTTTTGGATATGAGTTGCTTATGTCATAACACTGGCTGACATGCTTATACACGAGTAGTAGCAATGATTAGAGTAGTAAATACAAGAGATGTGTGTAGTAGCTAAGAGTTCAGTGTGTCCTAGTGCTTAGTGAGCATAAAGTTCAGTCTGAAATTAAAGTGTTGAATCTTAGTGTATCAGAGCCTTCTTATTTTGGTGAGTAAATAATAAAGTTTGTTTTAAAGTATTTGAATACTTTTCAGTTGTGCATACTGAAGCAACTTTTCTTGAAAATTTATTAAGCCTTCACTGATGTCTCATTGTACCTGCTAATAAGGATATATGTCTAAGAATGTGTATGTACTGGGTTGGGTTGTTTTACCTCTGAGCGGCACTTTTTTGCACACCATGGGCTAAATGGCCAGGTCACATGGACCCCGAAGGCTCAGAGAAGGTTGGGGGAGGGGACGCACTGGAATAGCTGTTGGGAGACAGATGGTAGCCTCCCGTCAAGGCCATCCAGCGTGTTCTTTAACGTGCACAGGGTATGGCTCTCCCGCACACGGGGCCACGACTTAACGTCCCATCCGATGGACGACGGCCTTTCCAAGCTCATTGGTGTCCCCTACTGACCGTGGACAGGGCGGGGAATTTTGCAGAGATAAATCTCAACGCTGACCCAGCTGGGACTCGAACCTGGGAACTACAGATTACGAGCCTGGCGCGCTACCGACTGAGCCACCCCCGTCGTGTATGTACTGTATTTGCGTTGTTGATTAGTGTTTTTAAAGCTTTTGTATGTTCAATAAAGGTTTAGATATTTTAGGTTAGAACTTAAGAAATTGGAAAATCACTCAAACCCAAAATGTTACCTCCCACTTAAAAAGGCCTCTTGCCCTAAAATAACAAAGTTCTCTATCATTGGGCAATAAAATTTACCCTTGCTCTAAAAAGCTTCCGAGTTTGCTCCTAAATTTTTTTAATATGTAAATAGTTTGTAAGATAAACTTCAAAATTTTATTGCTCAATGACAGAGAACTTTGTTATTTTAATTACATCCCCATCAGGTTAAATAATTTTTTTGGCAATTTATAGAGAACTGCCTGGCACCCAATTTCATATATTTGGAAATTAAGATTTTTAGTTGGGAACTTTACATGGTTCTTATAACAAAATATTCAAACTGAAAAAAAGTTATGAAAACCTCTCATACCTGAAATCAATGTTTAACAATTTTTATATAGTAGTGGCTTTTTAGTTCTCTTTGTGGAACAATAAAACACTTTTTAATTAAATTCTGAGCAAGAAGGTCCTTTTAATTGTGTATTTAATGCATGCTAATGTTTTCTCAAATTTGAATAACTTGTGTAATGGTAATTTGATTAGAACACTTGGCTACTGATCTACAGGTCCTGGGTTCGAGCCCTGGGTAAGGCAGGGTGTGTGCTGTTTTTCTGCTGAGATCCCACCACCCTCACAGACCTTCTACTATGGCGTATTAAACTGACAGGCTCCTGTCAGACCTCTGTGGCAAGCAGCTGCTTGTGGGGGTATTTATTACTTATTTTATTTTTTTTTCTTAGCAACTAGCTTTTCTTCTGCAGTTTTTTTAACACACAATGGTATAAATGGCCAGATCACAAGGACCCTCTGAAGGGCTCATAGGTTGGGGGAAGGGGACCCACTGCACAGCTGTTAGGAGAGAGAAGGTAGCCTCCCGTCAAAGCCATCCTTTATGTTCTTTAATATGCCTCTCCTGCACAGGGCATAATATCCGATCAGACAGACGGTGGCTTTTCCAAACCCAATGGTGTCCCCTACTGATGGAGAGCAAGATAGGCTTTTCTTTTGACCTTTCAAATGTAGTTCTGCCAATTCTATCAGCAAGGGATTTTCCTGTAACTGTAAAAATATGCCATTCAGCATCAATGTCATCAGAGATGTCTTTATGCTATAAAAGATTTGCAATATTTCCTATGTTTTGATACTATGTACTGAAACCATTTGAAAAGTATTTGCTTAAGATTCAGTTCAAGATGTAACATGATTTGTTCCTGAAAGGTGAAAAGTTATTGTGGAAAATTCCATGATATCACTGATGATATACATAGACTGGTTGGAAGATCAGCAACAAATGAAAGGTTCCATGTACAACGTTGCTAGTGGTACCCTTGAGCTGCATCTTCATCTATAAAACTGTAATTTTCAGTGTAACCACCCAGAAAAACACTGTCAAAGTTGTACTGTTTTTCTGATGGATTAATATGCTGTTTTGCAATGAAATGATGCATCTTAACCCTCTCAGGGTCTCCATTGTCCTGCAGCCATTGATATATATGATGAATTATGTATTTATTATTTTTAATGTAAAACATAACCTAGTGACTTTGCTTCAAGTTTCCTAATGAAATTGTCTGCAAATTCATCATAATTTTTGACTAGTATCACCAAGTTGTAATGGCCCATAAAAACCCATTGCTTGTATTTAATTTCCTTGTGAATGCGACTGCATTAAGTCCCAAAATATATCATTGCATTTGTAAAGCATGTCTGTAGGTGTTGTATGGAATATTTTACAGCCTCTAATATCAAACATTCTGATTTACTGTACAAACACCTACCCGAATGTCTTCTACTAGCTCCCTGCCAACATGCACTATCTGGGTTTTGTATTGGCAATTTTTGAAAAATCGTACATCATTTGGGTTTTTTCTTTGAACTCAAGCTCTTTCAGAGAGCAAATAGATTTTTCTATTTCACCTCATATTTGCTAGGTCCCATCTTAAGAGATATGGAGTTTGTTTTTTTGCCTGGACATAATCTATCAGATCATCATTCTTTTAAAAAACAGTATCTGCTGATCATCAATATCTTTTTTTCTTTACTTTGATACAATGTTTGGTAAAATACCTTCTGCTGATGTTCTCACCTATCTAGTAATGCACATCTCAAGTCACGTTTCTTTTTTTTCACAGTTCAAAGAGGTGGAACTAAGCTAAATATCGTTAGCATTTCACCTGTTGGAATGCTATATTTTAATTTTGTTTTCAGTTGTTCTGTTAAATTTTCATATCTTTAATAATTCTGAATTCATGACATTTCTTCTCTGAAGATTAAAGCTTACAGAAAGATTGCTCTCCTGTTTTTTTTTTCACTTGGCGAGATATTTTAGAGTATTTTGCCATATAATTCTTTTCTGAAAATTGTTAGCTTAGTGGTATCCAGATGTGTACAATATCAGAAGTATCTTATTTTATTTGTTTTGGAGGTAGAGTCTTGTAAATCTTCCTCTCTGGGAAATAAGTTTCATCCAGATAAACCCTCACTTTCTAATAATAAATACCACATAATGCTTTTTCTAACATTAAACTGAACTTTGGCTTGCACTGTATCAGAAAAGCATTAGAAATTATTTTGAGTTCTTGATTATACCTTTATGTTATGTCAATAAGTCATGGCAGGAATGGGGTAGGGGTGGTTCAATCAGTAGCACACCAGGCTCATAATCTGCAGTTCCAAGGTTTGAGTCCCAGCTGGGCCGGCATTGAGATTTATCTCTGCAAAACTTTCCATCCTGTACGCAGTCAATAGGGGAACACCAATGGGTTTGGAAAAGCTGCCAACTATCAGATGGGATATTACACAGTGACCCCATGTGTGAGAGAGCCATACCCTGCGCATGTTAAAGAACAAGCTGGATGTCTTTGATGGGAGGCTACATCTGTCTCCCAACAGCTGTTCCAGTGGGTCCCCTTCCCAACCTTCTATGAGCCTTTGGGGTCCTTGTGACCTGGCCATTTAGCCAATATTTAAAAAAAAATGCCACCCAGAGGTAAAACAACCCAAACCCATGGTCGGAATTTCCAAACAAATCTGCAAAACAATGCAAATATATTTTTTTTATGATGATAGCAAACATATGAAGTTATCCCCTGCTCTCACATCTAGTTTGATTAATTTTTCAGCTGGATGAGAAAAACTTGCGACTTCCTGAAAACATATGAGGCATTCTAATCGCAGACACCAAACAAGATTCCCTCTTAAGATATGAACCTTTTCACCAGCAATATATAATATGTGGACAGACTTCTGCTTCCAAGCAATATTATGAAGAGAGATGATCAAAAAATATTCCAAACAAGTATATACCATGGGATCACATCAAACAGAAAATGTGACAGAGATTTAACTGACTGGGACTAGGGATAAAAAATGTGCCATCCCAAGTTGTTGCTTGGGATATTTTGTAGTGTTGAGCTGTCCATGGGTATATTTGGAATATTTTGATCATCTCTCTTCATAATATTGAAAATGTGACAGAGATTTAACCCAGTCAGTTAAATCTCTGTCATATTTTCTGTTTGATGTGATCCCATGGTATATACTTATTATTCATTTATATGCTAAAAATTTTAAAGACAGTTATATAAGTTGATAGAAGGTAGTTTTACTAGCCTAATCAATCTGCATTTAAAACATAGTAAACATTTTATTGATGTAAATGCTAACAAAAAATAAAAATATTTATTCTGCACACAAATGCAAAATTATTATTAGCTGACCTAAAAAACAAATCGGTAAAATCTTTCTCTTCTTGTGATGCTGACGTTATTAAGGGTTCTGATCAACAAAAAAAAAAAATGGATATAAAAGATATACATATAAAACTTATTCCCAGCCAGTGGATCTGTTGACATCTGTTGAAGCAATACAACTATAATTTAAAAAAAAACTATTCAAGTTGGGACAATCTAACAAGGCTGAAACCAAATTGAAAAGTAATATACGACATTAAGAGCCCGGCAGTTTCAGTTTAAATACAATCTAATTTTTATTGGAACTTTAAATCAACATCCATTGATTATTAACATTTTAATCTGATGACAGAGTTTGTGAAATCTCCCACATTGCAATCATTATCAATTTACATTTCAATAATGGCGAGTTGTATACAGTTTAAGTGAATGCATTGTTTATAAAAATCATCTGTGCTTGTTGACAACTGTACAAGAAATTTACCATCTTGATGTATGAAATGCTGGAAACTAATGGACAAGGAATAATTCAAGTTTCGTCCAGGATTATTGACATTGGACACAATCTTTTTCAGCATATTAATTTGGTTATTAATACAGAAGCAATATGTTACTGACTCTCAACTATTATAGCTATCAGCGTAAAAAGTGTCTCAATGTAAGTAGAAGCTATGTGAATACGTGAATATATGCAATGTAACATGCATATTTTTGATTTGGAGGTTTTTGCAGAATTGAACAACTAACATGTCATTTGCTGTTGAGATATGCAGTGACCTCTGAATCCTGCATTTTGATATTTAGGTTTATAAAAAGTCCTGGGATATTAACTGAAATGAATATTTCTGAATTTCTTTAAGCTATCAAGTGGGGAACTTTAATCTCATGAGTTTTGTGAATGCTGCAAATTAAAAATGTTTTCGGTAATACAGACTATCTATGGAAATGACTCCCACCAAATGAAATTCTTGAATTTTTAGGCATTTACAGTTAAATAATTTTACATGTGTTTATCCCATGATTTTATCCCCTACCTCTTATTTAGTGATATGCTCTATTCAAATAATTGTCTTCAATGTGAATATTTTTGAAGTTTTTTTTAAAGGGTGAAAGCAAATTTGTTGTTCAGCAATAAGCTCTGGTTAAAATAGTTGTCTTGGATGTTTTTTTTTTGGGGGGTGGGTGGGTGGGGGGGAGGGGGATTACAAATGCAAAAACAAAAAATTGCTGTTTAGCAATAAACTTTGGTTAAAATTATTTTTCTCTGATGAGATTTATTTTGAGAGGCTTTTTCTACACGAGGAATGACAATTTGTTGTTCAGCAACATGCTGTAGTGAAATTTGTTGTGTCCAATGAATTTATATATCTAGTGGTGCTTTTTTGAGTGTGGAATGAAACCTTGCTGTTTAGTGATATGCTTGAGTTCATAGTTGTGTCCAATGAGAATATACATCCTTTAGGGATATTTTGGAGTACAGAATGAAATTTTGTTGTTTAGCAATGTACTCAAATATGATGAGGGGGGGGGGGGAGCATACAAAAATGATTCATATTATCCCAAATTTTCATTACAGCCTTCCTCATTTTGCACATATAGTGCAAGTTCTCTTCTTTATGAATGTACCTAAAATAGTACAGATTCACTGAAAAATGGGAAATCCCATGCTGCAATCTGCAGAAGTTTTATGATTATCCAAAAAACAAAAATGCAATTTCATTTTATGCATTAATTTTTGGGTAATTTATATAAGAATCTTTACCTTAAGTTACAAATATTTGTATGTGTATAATAAGCATTAAATAAGGATTAAAATGCAATTGGAATCATTAGTCTGGCTAAATCACAACTTAAGATATAATCTGGTTTATTATACTTAAATATATTTCCTTATTTGCAGGTTACTCCTTTAAAGATTTGATCAGTCATAGGGGAAAAAAAAACTAAAATTTGCCTTTACATTAATTCAGTTCCCATTGAAAAATTGGACCGATTTTGAGATATTAATGCATATTAATTTGTTAAATTGACACAAACTTTAACTTTTCCTATGTCAATGGTGCTTGTGACCACTTTTATTTACCTCTTTTAACTTTGGAATTTCTATTCGTTTAATCTAAAAAATGCATTTCTATTTCATTTGGTATATAACATGACATACCAGTGATTGCTAATAACATCAGGCTATGGTTCAAAAACAAACTTTAGTTTTCTGCAGAACAGTTAAAAAATAGTTGGGCTTTATGCCACCTCAATTTTTCTCTGGGCATGGGAAAGGTTAAACATTAGTTTTTGAGTATTTACTACATAAATATCTTGATAACAGTTACCACGTATTCAACATGCTTCAATCTGTTATATGTTTCAACCTCAGTTTATCATTTCTGTATAATTCATTGAAAGCTGAGATCTATATAAAATAAGTGGTGATGGTGCAAGACTGAGCCATGATGCCATTCATGCTTCCATTTTTTGTTGGTCTTTAAAAAATTCATTAAAAGACAATTTTTTATTATTATTGTTTTGGTTCCTAGAATTTTGAAAATCTAGCACATGCTAGTAAAAACATACACCTGCACTGAAATTTCCTGGCAAAATAGGAAACATTATAAATGCTACAGCCAATTACAAAGACTTTTTCAAAACAGTGGGTTTTTATTACCTACATATCATGTAGGCAGTGAGAGAATGTTTTACTTTGTGGAAAGTATGCGAAACTTGGAAGCTTTTTATATACATTTATTAGCATGAAGTTTCACAAAGTATGACAGGCATTTCTATTACATACATTAACTTATCATTTAGTGCCTGCTATAATAAAAAAAGATAATTGGAAATAACTTTCATATTTAGTATTAAGTATAGGTTTGAAAAACAAATTTCTGTAATATTAGTTGTTTACAATTATCTGAAAGGAAAATTAAAATTTTAAGAAGTCTGTGTCCTACTCTCTGGTTCATTTGTCTGATCCATACCTGTTGCCTGTGCCACACTATTAGTCTCATCCATATCTATTATTTCTATTTCAATATCAGGTTCATCAAATTCACACACACTATCATCAGATGCAGAATCATCAGACAAATAAACAATTGCCATATCAGCAATAAAAGTCAAAAATTTATCCTCTGCATTTTGTAAAGTTTTCCTGTATACAAATTCACTTAGATAACCTCCGTAAAGCTCCGTATTCCAACATCTTGCAGGCACCTTTCTCTTCACTTGTCCCCATATAGATTTACACTTATTTGTATTGTGACCTGTCTCAGCATTAATAAATGTCAGTGAAAATTCTACCTTTAGATCATTAAATTCTTTCATTTCAAGACAGTTGTAAGTCTCCCAGCAATTAGAGTACACAGTCGTTCCAGGCAAAACATTTGTTTTTATTACATGCAAGAAAGTTAATGCAGAGCATTCTGAAACAGCAACAAAGAAGCATTTATCTGAACCACGTTCAACACCACCAAAAATGCCCCGTGATTCAAGTGGCTTCTCTTTATTACATTTCTTTTCAACTTTGCAAGCATTTATTTCCACTATTTTCTCAGGCCCACCAATGCGCTGAGATTTTTTCAGTAGTATTGCCTCACATACATCTCTAAAAAATTTGTACCACTCTGCCGTAGTACGATCACTTACTATGTTTAATTCATAGCTTGCTTGAGCCATGGAAAACTGGTGAATCCACATATACGAGAGCCACACAATCTTCTGCATTGTAAGATGGGAACTTTCACACCAAGTTCCATTTCGAAGTGAGCGATGAATTTTGTGAGGGTCAATTTTTCCTCCCTTATGACACTGCCATCTAAATCCATCACTAGAAGTTTCAGTTGGTATTAACTTCATTTTTTCTTTACATTTAGGGCAGAAATTTTCACTCTTAATAAATTTTGTTTCTTGTAGGAATTTAATAAATTCAAGACTGGGTACAGCAGAAATTTCAAATAAATCACGCAATTTAATAGGCATTATGAAAAGCAGGGGCTAAGTCTACAGATTTTACAGAATCATATATATTATGTGAAATTTTCATTTGGATAATTTTTTCCTCTTTAGAGAATAGGTTTCACACGTGAATTGCTATGCCGTTTTGGATGCACTGCACTTTTGACGAAGCTCGCAACTCGTGACACCAAATGATGTGTGTGCTAATCATATTAATGAACAATTATTTCTCTGTAAACAATTCCAGCTAGAAACTAGTTTACAGTTTTTCGCTCTCGAGTTTTTTTTTAATGCTTTTACTCATAAAACAAAAGTGGAATTATTTGTTGAACCTACTGCTGAACTTAGTACCATTCACGTGTCATATACACAAACTTGAATGAAAAATATGCGTAAACACTTACCAAAGAATATGAAGCGTATTCTTTGGCACTTTCAATTTCTCAAACCATGCTACCGCTCAACTGCTTCGTGTGTATACTGCTTGGAGTTACAGTTGCGGTCGTCAAGAATTTACATAAATGGGTTTAAAGAGAAAACAGTACGATTGAGGAAAATATAGGCGTCCTTAGCCTTCTTTTCCTGGTTACATCAGTTAAAATTAGAGGCCCTAAATAGGTAGAGGTTGGCCATTTAAAAATTGCACGCCATGTTTTATCGTCGCTCGGATTGTTTAGTGTGCATAGCTGAATCGTATTGCACCGTACTTATGAATTCCGGAAAAGGGTAGGGTAATATTTGATACAGTTTTCAGTGTTAGTGATAGGAAGCATTTTAGAAAACGGATAAAATTGGAATAGTAAATTTTAGGTTTTTTTTTTAAAAAAGATATTATTTCGGTTTGTTGTCTTTCCTTCTGTAGACATCGAACTTTTTTGTTTATATATATATAAAAAATTATTTTTGTGTTAGATAAGTATTAACGATATATCATGATTTGAAGTTTTCGAATCTCCCAAAAGTTATAACTGCACCATCTAACGGTGGAAAAAGTTGAAAATTGCAAAATATCAAACGAATATTCCAAACGATGTAGTTATGTTAGAAGTTTGAAATTTTGACGTTGAAATGTGAAGGTCACGAAGTTGCCATTGGCAACATTCACTTGACCCTTTAGACCGAGGGGGAAGGTGAATGCCACTTTTTTTTTGTTTTAACAGAAAAGTGTATGTTTTAAAGATAAATTAAAAATTCTTTTTGGGTTGGACAGATATTGATGAAATACTACAATTTGCATTTTGCGAATTTCCCAAAAGCTATAGTTGCGCCCTCTAACGGTGGAAAAAATCGAAAAATCCCAAAATTTCAAACGAATATTGCAAACAATGTAGTTATGATAGAAATTTAAAATTTTGGTGGTGGAATGTGACAGTCTAGAAAATTCCATTGAAATGAATGAGTTGACCATAAGCATGACCGTCTATATACCTACGTGGCCCGAACATTTCGCCGAAGTCTAGTTGTGACGTCACACACGTAGTGTTATTTCATAGCAATATGTCGCCGTGTTCGTGTGTAGTATGTATTATAATTATGTTTGACTGCATGTCTTATCTAAAAAGGATTATATTACTCAAAGGTAAGTTACATATTTTGAGTTTCTAATCTTAGTTTTTGCTAATAATGTAATTTATTGTAATAATTTAGCTGTTTTCGATTAGTTCTGACAATATCTGAAGATAAGCCTAATTTTAAGGATGAGCGGTAAATTTAAATTTTAAGCCATAAACTTTTAAGTTATATCTGCTGATTAATATATGAAAGTGAAGTTGTGAAGTAAAGAACTTTAGGTCACAGCTGTAAGGATCATAAATATTTAAATTTTTATTCAATACCAAAATACCTGCTATATTTCAAAATACAGTGTTCATCAGCAAATCGTCTGAAGTATACATAACGAAATTCCTTGTTTATTGAATGTGATACTGTGTGTGTGTATATATATATATACATTCCTTGATTTGTGAAATATGATGGCTTCTTGAATTTCAAGATTTCTAAATTGTTAGCTATTTGGTTTAGGTTATGTTTTGATTTTATCCATTGTTTCATAATAAATGCCAGCTCATCTAAGAACAAGAAATGAACAAATGTTCCTTGAGCACCATGCCAGAGAGTATGGCTTGAAACATGGGTTCCTTCAAACTTAATATAGTCTAAGGAATATATTCCACTTCCTAATCTTCACACTTTTGGACACATCAAAAGATAATGATGTTTGTTTCATTAATTTATAAATTAATCTTGCACTTAAAATAGCATGTTCTGTGGTTATTAATGCTTAACTTCAAATATTAGCATTCATTGATAACGTTCAGTTAAAAAAATTAGGAAATATTGATAAAATGCCAACAAAAGTTAGCAATAAAATGAGATGACAATCACAGTTTTTTGCAATACATTGAGACTGATTAAATGGACGCAGTTCATTTTGATAACTTGTAAGAAACTGTGCCTTAGATATTCCAATCTGTTGTCTTCTTTGCTATTAGCACAAAATACATTAGATCCTTTTTTGCAATACATTGAGACTGATTATATGGATGCAGTTCAGTTTGATGACTTCTAAGAAACTGTGCAAATGGAACCACTGCACGGAACTGTGCCTTAGTTAATCATTTTTTCTTCCCTACTGTATTCTGTTGCACATGTTGCATATGGATTCTTAAGACAGTCAGGAAATATAGTGTTATCTCATCCACCAATTCTTTTGACAGATTTGTACATCACTTAACACATGTCCACATGCAGAACAATTTGATAATAAATCTTTAGCATACATACCGTTGAAGTATAAATTGCAAACATTTACATCCAAAACTGTTATCTTAATGATGGATGAGCGTCACATTAAACCAAATTTTGATGAATGTGCATTTGATGGCAAAAATGCTGCAAATAGTTCTTGTTTTCTTGGTAACTGGTGTTATGCTTCCTTTTAAAGATGTACACATACTTCCTGTGAGAAATATAACATTTGAAGTTCTTTGTGTAGATTTTTTTAAAATTTTAATTGCTTTGGGAGCTATAGGATACTGAGGCATATGTTAGTGACAATAATTCCATTAACAAATACGCAATGTCTTTTTTACCACTTTCATTGAATATTGTATTATTATTGTCAATTATGTAATTTATTGTAATAGCTTACATAATTAACATTATATACATTTATACATTATTATATTTATATTATGTTACATACATATTGTCTGGGAAATTCCAGACAGATTGTTTAGAATATAGATTTAGGAAACACAGGCAACTTACTGGAGGTCAATATCACATTTCAATATGGCAGGTGTTTTAGTGGGAAAAAAAATTAGGTATGCATCGAATCCTGAAATTAATGTTACCAACTAAAAGTATGGGTAACTTCCACATTTGTAGGCTCGTAATCTGTAGTTCCCAGGTTCGAGTCCCAGCTGGGTCAGCGTTGAGATTTATCTCCGCAAAATTTCCCCGCCTTGCCCACGGTCAGTAGGGGACACCGATGGGCTTGAAAAGGCCGCCGTCCGTCGGATGGGACGTTAAGCCGTGGGACCGTGTGCGGGAGAGCCATACCCTGTGCACGTTAAAGAACACGCTGGATGGCCTTGACGGGAAGCTACCATCTGTCTCCCAACAGCTGTTCCAGTGGGTCCCCTCCCCCAACCTTCTCTGAGCCTTCGGGGTCCTTGTGGCCTGGCCATTTAGCCCATGGTGTGCAAAAAAGTGCCGCTCAGAGGTAAAACAATCCAATCCAATCCACATTTGTAGTTTTTCTGCCAGTTAGAGATGGGAAGAGCTGAAGGCAAATTTAAGTTTCTTTTACCATTATTCTTACTGTGCCTACTTAGTTCCGAAAAAAAATGGAATGTGAATCCTGATGCACATCAGTGGTGTCTCCTTGAATTAAATTCATTTACGTGATTGCTGTTCACCCTTTGATGAATAGTAATTTAATTTCTCTTAATCTACTGATAAATTTTCAGGGTTGAAGTCTGCTTTATCTTTGTAATCTTTAGTATTTTCCAATATTGACTTTGGATGCTATCAATTTATTTGTAATATCCCCCCCTCCCTCTCTCATTACCTCTAATGCTGGTGTCAGTTTAAGTACATTGAAATTTTACTTTTCCATGCCACTTCTCCTGTGCATTCTTTCTCATAAATTTCATTTCTGGTCAATAACTTTCTATTTGGAACAAAAACCAAATTTATGATTTAAAAAAATCTGTATGATTCATAATGTGACTACAATTTCAATGAGAATTATCAGCAATAATCAATCTCAAGTTTAAATGAGCATATTTTGTTTAACATTTAAGAAGTAATTTATAATCACATAACATTTGAGAGATAATCACCCTTATCATTATGTGGTTATTGTGCCTGGCTATGGAATATAATGACCACATTTTGAGCCATGGGGAGTGCATGAAATTTTCTTTTATCAGGTATTACTGCTGAAGTTTTGTTTTTCCCAGGGAGATCTACAGCTTGTAATGGCAAGCTGTATCAGACTTCTGTAACAAGCAAATGCTATAAGGATAATTTTTCTTCTTGTGGTATACAATGATCATCATGGTACATGATGTATTTTATATAAGCAATGTATGAATTTTTATGAAATCACATTTTATGTTGTAAGTAGAAATTTACTGAAAACTGTTTTAATGCTAGACAAAACTAAAACAGTTTTCAGTAAATTTCTACAAAAATGCAATGCTACTAAAGCAATACAATTTAGTTAAAAATTCTCTTAGTTAAAATACAAATATAACAATTGAGGAGTTAAAACTCTGAAGTTTACTTTCATTATAGTACCAATCATCATATCAGTTGCTTGTAATAAGACCTCTAACTTTCGATATTTTTTTTATCTCCTCCATATGGCGGGATTTACAGAACAAATACATTTTTTTTTCATTTCTTTCCGAGTATTCAAGACTAAAATTAGTTGAATACTAATTTCACCATTTTTTCGATGTATTTATAATTTTCTGCCGAAAGCAAGCGGTGAACCATAGATTTTGTTCATTCTACAATTTTGTTTTTATCTCCCCCATATGATAGGATTTACAGAATAAAATGCATTTTTTCCATTTCTTTCCCACTAAACAAGACTAAAATTGGTTCAATATTAATTTCCCCATTTTTGCGATATATTTATAAGTTTAAAACATCTTTTTTGGCCAAAGCAAGCGATGAACCCTATATCTTGTTGCAGTCTACGACTCGTCCATAGCCCCATGTTCCTAACGTCAAAAACAGAATGTTCGGGCGTGGTAGGTATATAGACGTCCATGCCCTAAGCCCAAGGTAGGTAAGGAACGGTTTTGTTTTAAGAGATAATTGGAAATCTCTTTTTTTAGTTGGTTACTAATGAAATATAATTCGAATTTTTAAAGGTAATTTTAATTTATATAATTAGTTATTACTAAATATTGAAACTGCGAAACTTTTATCGAATATTTCAAGTGATCTGTTTATGGTAGAAATTTCGGCGTGTAGAGTTCTGTTATGGTAGAAATTCCACTGACAGCGATGATATGTCCACTATTTTCAGAGGAGCGAGAGAAAAGCAACTTTTTAAACTTAAGAACTAAAAGACAAATACTTTTTATGTTTTATAATTACTAATAAAATACTACTATGTGCATTTCCACCATCGTACATTAATAAATAAGCCATCCCATGGCCGAGTGGTTAGCACGCTTGGCTACTGATCTAAGGGACCTGGGTTCGAGCCCCGGATAAGGCATGGATGTATCTGTCGTTTTTCTGCTGAGGTCCTGCTATCCTCACAGACCTTCTACTATGGCATATAAACTGACAGGCTCCTGTCAGACCTCTGTGGCAAGCAGCTGCTTGAAGGGGTATTTATTTATTTACATTAATAAATAAATAAAAAACCCTCAAGCAGCTGCTTGTACAGAGGTCTTACAGGAGCCTGTCAATTTATACACCATAGTAGAAGGTCCATGAGGATGGCGGGACCTCAGCAGATAAACATGAACATCCATAATTTAAACTTTTAAGGAGTGAAAAATAGGGAAAGGAAGAATTGCATTCTCTTTGAAAATGGGATTCCCATATGCGCCAGATCGATATGCGTTCTTTTAGTTATTTTAAACTTTCAGTACCCTCTGACAGTTCAAATTCGAACAACTGTATAATTGAGAAAATAAACTATTAATATTATATTAGTACCTGTAATGTGCAAAAAAGGTTTTTCATTTATATCTTAAAGCAGAAAAGTTACATTTTACCAACAGGACAAATCATTGCTTTTAGGGTAAACCACTTAACCATTATACTCTATGACCAAAAATTTAAGTTTCTAGCAAAAATAGATCGTTTGCAATATTTATTTAAAGATTTGGTATTTTCCAGGTTTTTTCCGCCGCCAGAGGTCGCCTTTAAAATTTTCATATAGTGCCTTTAGTGCTCTCTAACACTGGAAATTCCACTGATGGGGATTCGAAAAATGTAAATATTAATATTTTTGTCGAAAGAAATTTCGCCGACATACGGGATTCGAACCCACATTGCTCTAAAAACAGTCAGATTATTCTAACCTGTTGAAATATCGCCGGCTTTTTTCACGAAAACATTTATTGATTTATAGACGTTTAAACGTCTACAGGTAACGATGAGATCATCAAATATTGTTTAAATCATTAATATATTGCTAGTGCCTGTAAAACAAATATATATATTGTTTCGTTTATCTATTAAAAAAAGTTTCATTTTCGTCCCTACTCTCTTTTGGCTAAGATGGCAAAGACTTCTTGCAATTGAAAACCTTCTGACCATAACACTCTACTACCAAAATTTCAGATTTCCAGTGTAAATAGTTTGTTTGTAATATTCGTTTGAAATTTTATCATTTTCCGTCTTTTCCCTTCGCTAGAGGGCGCTATTCAAGCTATTGAAAATTTTCAAAATTGCTAATCGCAGTATATGTTCCACACCTATCCAACCCCAAAAATATTTTTCATTTAGCTCTAAAAGCAAAAAAAAAAATTGTTTGTCTATAGACGTACAGAGAGGTGGGAAGACAGATGCATAGACAACAGTTAGAGAGACGGACAGACAGACGAACAAATATTGGCATAGGCAGATCAGAAAGTAAAAACATTATCTCGTTTTTCAAACAAACCTAAAAAAAAATAATTTGTTGGTTTTCAGTTAGCTCGTTTCACTTTTGCAGCCGATTGCCGTCTTCTGATGGAGTTTCTCAGGAAGAAATATTCATTAATATCTTTGAGTGAAATTTTTACACTCAAAGGCAGCGCAGTGAGGCATTCATAAAATATGACAGCTTTCGAGACAAAAAAAAGTGGTAGAAATGTATAAAAAAACAAGAACTGATAAGTTTTAACAACACACTAACTAATAGGCTTTCGTCTCACGACACCACGAAATATGGCGCCCGTAAACCACGTGACTCAACCAACCAATGGCATTGAATCATCGAGATGGCCAGCCTCTAACTATACAGGACCTCTAGTTAAAATTAGAGAGAATTTATTTGAAATCACAAAATTTCGTTTCGTGATTAGAATTCCATAGGCGCACTGTAAGAAACGTTTGACTGCAGCGCCCCAACGATGCAGATGCCACGTGTGCTGCAGGGAAGCTGCTATTCGGGATCGCAGCAGCTTCAATCATTGCATATTTTTGTTTCCCTGAGAAATTTTAGATTCGCGATTTTGTTAGTGTTGTAATGTTTATATTTATACATATATTAAGCATTTGGCAATCTTTCATATTGCTTGAAATATTTAATTTTGTTTTTCTTTTTCTCCCTCAATTTTTTATCTATGGGTTGTTCCTGAAATGAAATGTTAGTAAAATCTCGATTTATACAACTTTTAATAATATACATATATAGTTTTCATATGCCCTGCGGGGCGGGGGTGGCTCAGTCGGTAGCGTGCCAGGCTCGTAATCTGTAGTTCCCAGGTTCGAGTCCCAGCTGGGTCAGCGTTGAGATTTATCTCCGTAAAATTTCCCCGCCCTGCCCACAGTCAGTAGGGGACACCGATGGGCTTGGAAAGGCCGCCGTCCGTCTGATGGGACGTTAAGCCGTGGCCCCGTGTGCGGGAGAGCCATACCCTGTGCACGTTAAAGAACACGCTGGATGGCCTTGACAGGAGGCTACCATCTGTCTCCCAACAGCTGTTCCAGTGGGTCCCCTCCCCCAACCTTCTCTGAGCTTCGGGGTCCTTGTGGCCTGGCCATTTAGCCCATTGTGTGCAAAAAAGTGCCGCTCAGAGGTAAAACAATCCAATCCAATCATATGCCCTGCATTCCTTACTAGCCCCCTCCAAATCCCTCACTCCACTTTCTTTTTCTTTTTTTGCTGTGTTCAACAAAGTAATTAGGAAAAAAAATTTTTTTTTCACATTGTGATTGTTTAATTTATTGTTTCATACGATCCTTTTCGCCTTTTTATATTTATTTAGAAAACTTCATTTCGTATAAGAAGCTGATAGGTGTAATTATCTAACTAAATCTTTCCTCTGCTTAGAATTTAAATATTGCCGAGTTTTTTTTTTTTTTTTTGGTTTTTTTAAATTGTTTATTCACGCAATGAACATAATTAAAATAAAATACGTAAATAATTTAAGAAGTGGAGTAGGAAAATTTATTTAATATCACGTATTCGTTTCAACTGAGGTCATAGCATGAGATGTTGGCTGAAACAGAACATGACAATGGATACAAATTTTATTTGCAATGTTTGCGAAATGTTGGATCTAGAATTAAAATAAATGATAAAATAGTAAAATCATGCGCATTTTACGTGAATTGCAAATTTGCTGAAAATATAATTCATAACTCATCAGTTCTTTGCGACTGAGTCTGGGAAAGCAACGAGAACCATTCCCACGACCCAGGGGTGGCGCAAGCGGGTTCATCCCATTCCCCAGAACCCTGGCCCTGTGCTTTAAAAGGACCCGCAGTCCACGAAAAGCTTATCGTAAAAACTTAAATTTTTTAAAATTTTTTTTTTTTTAAACTTAAATTTCGGTCAAAATTGACCGAAACAGTGAAATCGGTCAATTTGGATGACATAATTAAAAATTTTGCAAAGAAAAATTTTTAATATTAATAATATACTCGTTGTTCCTTTAAGTTTTTTGTATATATGTACGACAGTTTGTGCTTATAATAAATAATTTATTATTATAAAATTTAGAAGTACATAAAAAAGCATTTTTTTTGGTCCCACCCAATTTTGGGACCCGACCCCGCAAAAGTTTACGCCGGTCCTGCCATGATCTGCCACAAGGAAATGCATAGAAACCAATCTCTTTCCGTAGCAATAGGATCGGAGTCCGCGGTATGAACAGAATCGTATTTTTTTTATCATAAGAAAGTTTACTTAAGTTCTAATTATGGAAAATTAATAATTAATCTCTAAGCATTATTCAATGATTACTTACTACTAGATATATTTCTGAAATTAACCGAAACAATATAGAGAGAAAACACAAGTACTGCCTGACATGTTATAAGGGATCGCCTGTCATGTTGGCCAACATGGTGGAACTGTCCAACTTCTCTAAGACCGCGGGCCATTTTTTTCCTTTGCCAATATTTCGCGGGCCAAAAAAAAAGAATAGGACATAATAGGTAACAGAAAAATCAGTTCATGTCACCTCAAAAATTATTTTATTTATACGAAAAATAATAAGTAATAATAAACCTAAAAAACCTCAAAAAATTATTTTATTTATGCAAAAAATTATAAGTGATAAAAAACCAATATAAATTTTCTAAACCTTATGAAATATCTAATAAATTTAATGGGAGCATTGTGGCGTAGTTGTTGGGAAATAATTTATTTTACGTCCATATCGATATTTGTTGTTGCGAGCCGAAGTATATGTTCAAGTGCAGAGTCTTTCAAGCAGTTTCTGTATCTTGATTTTATATATTTCATATCAGAATATGCGCACTTGTAGATGTATGTACTTCCGAACGTAGAAATTATTTGGAGTCCAAAATCTTTCATTTTTGGATATTTTTCTTCAGGCAAAAGTTTGAACAATTCTATTCCAGTTTCTCTATTAGATGCAATAATTCGGTCGGCCTGAAGGTCACATAATTCCATTTGATATTTAAGATCTACGGTGCTAATATCAATATTTAATGGATTACTGAATAAATTTAAACTTTGCTTAAGGTCATTAAATTGAGAAAATCTGCTATTAAAATCTTTAATTAGGATATCTATTTAAGAACAAATTTTTCAAAATGAAATGTTTTATTAAGTGGCTTCATTTCTTCGTAGAACTCTTTACAAGTTTCAAAATGAATTACATTGTTTTTCTGAAAATTTTACTTCACAATTGTAGTTTGTTTCTAAACCCAGTAACATGATTATAAAGACAGCCCACGTTTAAATCTTTTCCTTGTAAGGATTTATTCAATATATGTAAATAATCTGTGTCTGTTAGGAAAGCAAGTGAACATAGAAAATTTTCATCAACAAAACTTGCTATTAAATCTTCATCGGTGCCCACTTCTGTGAGAAAAAGATGAATCTGTTTTCGAACTGTAAAAAAAATTCTTGAGGCATTTTCCGGCATTTAACCATCAACCATCGAATATTGCTATGTAAAAGCCAATGGCCATACTTAGCATGCAATTCGTCCAAAAAAGCCTTAAGTTTTCTGTGTTTAAGAGAACGATTTCCGCCACGAATTAAATTGATAATTTTGACAACCTTTTCCATACGTCATTAGTCTCATCATTATGTCATTTAGTCTCAGCGAAATGCCACACAATGTCTCCTGGTGCACAATACAGTGCAACATTCGACAATGCATGCCAGATGCATGCGCAGTGAGAGCGATTCCTGCTGTTGTTAGATGCTTCTTATCACTTCAGCTGCATAAAAAAGCATTTGTTTGATGATGCCGCACAACTCTTAAAAGGTTTCAGAAGTTTGCCAATCGGCTTAAGAATATTTTGTAAACTTTAGAGGTCCTGTATAGTTAGAGGCTGGCCTTCTTCTTCTTCTTCTTAAACATTCCTTCTTTGACTGGTCCTATTTGTAAAGTAGGCCTCAGCCCACTTATCATCAGACCACAAGCAAAATTCATTAGTGGAGGCAAAAGTTGTAAGTGCAAATTTAAAAAAAAAGAGGTCGAGAGGTGGACGGAGGAAGGCAAGTCGAAAGGTGATCCATAGATGGTATAAAATCGCCGTATTTGTGTTAGGAGAGAAATATAAGAGCTAGAGTGAAATAATTATTTAATTTTGAGGGGGGGGGGGTTGGGTTGTTTTACCTCTGAGCGGCACTTTTTTGCACACCATGGGCTAAATGGCCAGGTCACATGGACCCCGAAGGCTCAGAGAAGGTTGGGGGAGGGGACCCACTGGAACAGCTATTGGGAAACAGATGGTAGCCTCCCGTCAAGGCCACCCAGCGTGTTCTTTAACGTGCATAGGGTATGGCTCTCCCGCACACGGGGCCACGGCTTAACGTCCCATCCGACGGACGGCGGCCTTTCCAAGCCCATCGGTGTCCCCTACTGACCGTGGGCAGGGCGGGGAATTTTGCAGAGATAAATCTCAACGCTGACCCAGCTGGGACTCGAACCTGGGAACTACAGATTACGAGCCTGGCGCGCTACCGACTGAGCCATCCCCGCCCCATAGGAGGGGGGGTGTAATTAGTTGATTTGTAAACATGTAATATGTATGCGCAAGGTTTTGAAGCTGCCGAGCAGAGCTGAAGCGGGAGCTAGCTGCCGGATCCAGCCAGAATCGTCTCAGCCAATGAGAATGAAGGAATTTTGGTATTGGCTGAGCGCTGGATCCAAGATGGAGGAGATTTGGAAGCGAGCGAGGTCGAAAATTGGGAGAAAATTTAAAAGGAGGGCCAAAACAGAAGTTATTTAAAGAGAGGAAAATGTTTAATAACAAGTTGAAGGTAGTCCCACACTGAGAAACAATCCAGTTGTGGGCTTTTCTCCAAAGCTGTTAAATAGAGGTCTTGGTATTTTCTTAGTATAAGGCCGGTGCCCGAGAGTGTTTTTTTGAGTGGGAATAGGTCGGGGGGAATCTCCCATACAGAGGAGGCATATTTAGGATTTGGTAGATACTTGAAAAAATCTACGATGTCCTCAAAGGTTTCTAGAAATTCGGGGCCGTCCTGTTTGTGTGTCGTTTCTGGTATTCTAACATGGTCAATGATATAATTTTGAATGTTGTCGATAAGCGACGACGTGCAGGTGTAGTCAGTTGATTTTTGTTTTTTTTGTTGTGTCCTCATTTGGGGGGGGGGAGTCGGGTGGCGAGGGGGGTTTCCTTTTTGGGTGAGATGTGTCCTTTGTGATTGAGTTTTTTGAAGAAATTTGAGGGGGTGTTTGGGTGGGGAAGTCAAGATACTTACTATAGAAGGTTCAGGAATAGGAGGTTGAGTGGCGGGAGCATCAGTTCCTCTGAAAATTGTAGATGCAGAGGTATCCAGAGGGTCTTCAAAAGTATCCAGGGTAGCAGGATGTTTCTTTGCAAATAGCTCGCAGTCCTTGATGAGGTGATTCGGCCTCCTACACCATTTGCAGAGTGGAGTAACTCCTGGATAGAGGATGGTGGCTTTGAAGGTGGCAATCGTTAGGAGATTTGGTACCTGCTTCTTCATTTCAAGTACCGCAACCCTGGTTCCTGTTCGGATGGATTCCAAGCCCGGAATGTCGAGGTGTTTGTCATTTATGCTTTTGACTGTTCCAAAGGGTCCCAGAGGTGAGGCGATCTCTTTGTTGGACACGAAGAAGGGTAGTTTGGCGATGGTGAGCCTTTTTTCTGGAGTGCCAAGTCGAGTTGCGTTGACTGAGTGTCCATTAAAAAAGTCCTGTGGGTTGGAGGCAAATAAATCTGCACTTTCTTCACTGGCAAAAGTCACTCTTGTGGTTGATTTGTTGATCCTTTGTGCAATAGCGATCGAGGAGGCAAGGAGCCGGTCGGCCAGTGAGGTCACTATCAGTTCATAAGTCAGTCCTACGTGGCGTATCCTAAAGGTTCTGTTGAGCCTAATATCCTTGGTGATATCCATTGATGTACTATATAAAACGGAGAGAGCTGAAAACACGATCTCGGTGATTCACTGCCATTGGTTGACTGAGTCACGTGGTTTACGGACGCCATGTTTTCTACCGTGAGACAAAAGCCTATGAGTTAGTGTATGTACCAAGTTAAAACTTCTCATTTGTTATAGTTTTATACATTTCTACCATTTTTATTGTCTATGAAAGCGGTCATATTTTATGAATGCCTCACTGCGCTGCATTTGAGTGTAAAAATTTCACTCAAAGAAATTAATTAATATTTTTTTCATAGAAATTCCATCAGAATAAGGCAATCGGCTGCAGAAGTGAAACGAGCTAACTGAAAACCGACAAATAATTTCTCTTAAGGTTCGTTTAAAAAACGAGCTAATGTTTTCACTTTGTCGTCTGACTATGCCAATATTTGTTCGTCTGTCTGTCCGTCTCTCTGTTAACTGATGTCTGTCCATTTGTCTTTCCATTTGTCTTTCCATCTGTCTGTCCATCTATAGACAATCATTTTTTTTTTACTTTTAGAACTAAATGAAAAATTCTTTTTGTGTTGGATAGATGTCAAACAAATATTGCGATTTGCAATTTCAAAATTTTTCAATATCTTTAATAGCGCCCTATAGCGGTGGAAAATGATGGAAAATCTAAAATTTTAAAAGAATATTGCAAATAAACTATATACACTAGAAATCCGAAATTTTGGTAGTACAATGTTATGGTCAGAAGGTTTACAATGGCAACAAAGCTTTGCCCTCTTAACTAAAAGGGGGTGCGAAAATGAAGCTTTTTGACAATATATATGCATTTTTTGTTTTTGTTTTACAAACCGTAACAAAATATTAATGAGTTAAACAATATTTGATAATCTCAGTGTTACCTGCAGACGTTTAAACATCTATAAATCTATAAATGTTTTTGTGAAAAAAATTTCGCGGCCAAAGGGGTTCGAACCCGTATCTCTCTAGAAACATGCCAGAGTATTCTAACCTGTTGAACTAATACTGTCTCAATCTTTTTCCCACTAATAATGACTATTACTCTTCCCGTGAATTTTGGGTGCCACCTTTGGCGCCATCTATGATCTCGGGTGGCAACTATTTCTTCTTAGTGCTCTGAGTAAGATGGAAAGAAATAATGAAATCACATCACGCTATTTAGAGTTATTAATGATTTTAACAATATTTGATAATCTCAGCGTTACTTGTAGGCGTTTAACCCTTTCACGACTAAAGGAAACATTTTTCCCATTTTGAAATTGGTGATTGTCGTATTTAATTATAACCTTATCTGCATTTTTTATACAGAATGTCAAAATAGAACGTATGCCGAACGCCGTTACGTAAACGGGCTCTACGTTAACGGGCAGTTCTGTTTTGTTTTCAAAGTTTTGTTTTCAGTTATTAACAGAACTGTCAGGACGCATAATATGTGTACTATGTGCAATGTCCATCTTTGCCTCACTACCAAAAGAAATTGCTTCGCAGAATATCATAATTAGCACATCATTTTGTATAGTAATTTTATTTCATAATTTTGTATTATTTTAGTTAACATTTTGTTCTAATAAACCAAAAAATAAAAGACATTGCATTATAAGCCTAACTATAATTTGTGTTACCTTTATAGTCCATTGGGAAAAATATTTCCCATAAAATTCCAAAAAAACTACACATTGTTATGTATATTTCTTATGATTTTTATTTATTTTACGTCTAAACAAACTAAAATAAACAGTTACATACTAATATTTACTCTTAGAAACCTTATGGTCCTGAAAGGGTTAAACGTCTTTAAATCAGTAAACGTTTTTTGTGAAAAAAGCCGGCGTTAGTTCAACAGGTTAGAATATACTCTGACAAGTTTCTGGAGAGATGCGGTTTCGAATCCCGTATGTCGGCAAAATTTTTTTCCGCAAAAATATTAATATTTACATTTTTTGAATCCCCATCAGTTGAAATTTCAAGTGTTAGAGAGTGCTAAAGGCGGTAAATAAAAACTCGAAAGGCGATCTCCAGTGGCGGAAAAAAGCTGAAAAATACCAAATCTTTAAATAAATATGCAAACGATCTATTTTTGTTATAAACTTAATTTTTTGGTCATAGAGTGTAATGATCAAGTGGTTTACCCTAATTGTAATGATTTGTCCGGTTGGTAAAATGCAAATTTTCTGCTTTAAGAGATAAATGAAAAATTTTTTTGCACATTACAGGTACTAATAAAATATTAACAGTTTATTTTCTCAATTACACAGTAGTTCGAATTTCTACTGTCAGAGGGAAAATAAAAGATTGAAAGTGTAAAATAACTAGAAGAACACATATCGCCTCTGGCGCATATGGGAATATCGTTTTTAAATAGAATGAAGTTTTTCCTTTGCCTACTTTTTAACTCCTTTAGAGATTTAATTATGGATGTTCGTGTTGTTTTTCTGCTGAGGTCCCGCCATCCTCACGGACCTTCTACTATGACGTATCAACTGACAGTGAAATTTTTACCATAAACAGATCACTTGAAACATTCGTTAAAAGTGTCACAGTTTCGATATTTAGTGATCTCTAATGATATAAATTGAAGCTACTTTTGAAAATGCGAATTACATTTCATTAGTAAGCAATTGAAAAAGAGATTTCCGATTATCTCTTAAAACAAAACCGTTCTTTACCTACCTTGGACATAGGGTCAATTCATTGTTATCAATGGAATTTTTAAAGACTGTTACATTACACGGCCAAAATTTCAAATTTCTAGCATAACTACATCGTTTGCAATATTCCTTTTAAATTTTTGGGGTTTTTCGATTTTCCCACCGTTAGATGGCGCAATTCTAGCTTTTGAGACATTCGCAAAATGCAAATTGTAATATTTCATCAATACCTATCCAATCTAAAAAGAATTTCTAATTTATCTTTAAAAATATATACTTTTCTGTTGAAACCTAAAAAAAGTTGCATCCCCCCCCCCCCGGGTGTAAAAGGTGAAGTGATTGTTGCCAATGGTAACTTCGTAACTTTCACATTTTAACACCAAAATTTAAAACTTCTAACATATTACATCTATTGGAATATTCATTTGATATTTTGGAATTTTCAAAATTTTCCACCGTTAGAGGGCGCAGTTATAACTTTTGCGAGACTCGAAAAAATGCACATCGTAATATATCATTAATAACTATCTAACACAAAAGGAATTTTTTATTTATTTGTATAAACAAAAAAGTTCGATGTCTGCAGAAGGACAGACAACAAATAGAAATTATATATATTTTTTTTAAAAAAGTCCTAAACTTTACTTTTCCTTTTTTGCCGTATTCTAAAGTGCTTCCAACCACGAACACTGAAATCTGTATGAAATATTACCCTATCCTTATCCGGAATCCATAAATACCGTGGAATACCATTCAGCTATGCACGCTAAAGAATCCGAGTGACGACGAAACATGGGGTCCAGTTTTGAGATGGCCAACCTCTACCTATACAGGGCCTCTAGTAAACTTTATAGAATGAGTAAGCTGAAGACTGCATATCAAGTAAAGTAATATAAGTCGACAAAAAATTATAGGATGGATTGAATCTCTTTTGTTTACGATCTTATGCAACCACGGCAATTCCCAGTTCCGCTTGTACAGCACTACCTGGTTATGAAGAGCCGTGCTTATCTAGAGCCGGGGGCAAGGAATACGCCCTATAGGCGCACCTCAACCCCAGCCTCACATGGCAGCAGTCCTATAGAAGGAAAGCTGACCACCGGAAGAAACCTTACTTTAATCTATTCCCCGGTTAGCCATGAACAAGGATATATAGATCCAAGTTCGATCAGCTTCCGGGGTGGAGACTCTTAGTAGGATCCAGACTTTTGAGAGGGCTCTGGCTTACTAGGAGCCAATCCCGTTCTGCCGAGCCCTCGAACAGCTCACCCAGAGCTCTTGATAGGTGAGGTGTCAGACGCTGTCACCGACCAACCGGCACGGGAACCAGTTGGCAGCATCGTCGACCTCGGGTGGCTTTGGCAATGCTCCAGCCGGGGACCCAATCCGGCCGGCAAAGCCTTCAGCCAGTTTGCTGGGCCCTAGGCCCCCACACCACGACAAGGTGGTCCCCTACAGACATTTATTTAAAATTTCAAGAAAAAACTTGATTTTGTTCGCGGGCCACAAAAATCCTTGTGTGGGCTGTATGTGACCCGCGGGCCGCTAGTTGGATAGCGCTGGATAGATAGATAAAATAGCAGGACAGCGAAAAGTGTAGGCCTGCTGAGCCTTCTATTACCAAAATTGCATTTAGAAACTACATCTATATTCTGGTGTAGGAAGCGTTGAAAATCGAACTTGCGCATGCTCAGACAATTAAATCCTAGACTAGCAACAACTTATGCTCATGATAATGCACAGTAGCATTTAAAAAAAGGATGCATTTTTAACGATATTTCCACTACGCTTCAAAAGATGGAGAATGTCATTGGTAACATGTGGTATTAAAACTTGTGGCACAATGAGCATTATTAATATATACAGTCGTTCGTCCCCCCCTCCCCCCCAAAAAAATTCAGGAACTGTAGCTACATATTAAATTAATCTTATGATGGAAATGCCAGCTAAAGATTAATTTCCCTGCCTTTCCAGAAATGGGGATGGGCGAGATGATTATTCTGACTACAATTACACTACGGGAAAAAAATGGCAACACCTAGAAGGATTAATGCCATTTTATTGAAATGCAGGCCGCTGTTAGCATACACTGAGTTGTGTGATTGATTACATTATCAAAAAATATTAAAAATAAAATTTCCACTTTATCTACCCGTGAAAGTGGTATAATAAGTATGATATTGAACCACCCCACAGAGCAATGTATTCATGAACATGGCGGGGGAAGGCTATCGTACAGCTCTATAATGTCCTCTTGAGGGATAGATCGCCAAACAGTGCAAAGTTGCTGTTCCATTTCAGCAACAATGGCTGGTGCGCCCCTTGAGGTGTTGTCGATCCATTAGGTTCCAGATATGTTCAATAGGTGAAAAGGTTCATCGAGAATACTGGCCATGGTAGTACCTGAACGTTTTGCTCGAGTAGATACGGCAGACTAATGGGACTGTGTGGGGACGGGTGGGATCTTGCTGGTAAAACGTTCCGTACTGCTGAATGAGACAGCTAGTGGCTGCAAAATGTTGGTAACATATTATTAGGCAGTTAGAGATCCCTTTATGATGATGAGTTCTGACCAAGATGTCCGACTAATGGCACCCCACACCAGGTAATGGAGCTGTGTGACGATGTCGTACACACTGGGTGGCGTTCCTTTGCCCTGGATGATGGCGTTGTCCACCATCGTTCTGACCAAGACAAAAACGAGATTCGTCACTGAACACCATGGTACTCCACTCTTGTTCGTTGCAGTTCTGTCTGAGGTGACACCACGGAAGACGTGCTTGCATGTGGGCACTGAAGACGTGCTTGCATGTGGGCACTGAAGACGTGCTTGCATGTGGGCACTGAAGACGTGCTTGCATGTGGGCACTGAAGACGTGCTTGCATGTGGGCACTGAAGACGTGCTTGCATGTGGGCACTGAAGACGTGCTTGCATGTGGGCACTGAAGACGTGCTTGCATGTGGGCACTGAAGAAGTGCTTGCATGTGGGCACTGAAGACGTGCTTGCATGTGGGCACTGAAGACGTGCTTGCATGTGGGCACTGAAGAAGTGCTTGCATGTGGGCACTGAAGACGTGCTTGCATGTGGGCACTGAAGACGTGCTTGCATGCGGGCACTGAAGAAGTGCTTGCATGTGGGCACTGAAGAAGTGCTTGCATGTGGGCACTGAAGACGTGCTTGCATGTGGGCACTGAAGACGTGCTTGCATGCGGGCACTGAAGACGTGCTTGCATGCGGGCACTGAAGAAGTGCATGCATGTGGGCACTGAAGACGTGCTTGCATGTGGGCACTGAAGACGTGCTTGCATGTGGGCACTGAAGAAGTGCTTGCATGTGGGCACTGAAGACGTGCTTGCATGTGGGCACTGCAGAAGTGCTTGCATGTGGGCACTGGAGACGTGCTTGCATGTGGACACTGAAGAAGTGCTTGCATGTGGGCACTGAAGAAGTGCTTGCATGTGGGCACTGAAGAAGTGCTTGCATGTGGGCACTGAAGACGTGCTTGCATGTGGGCACTGAAGACGTGCTTGCATGTGGGCACTGAAGACGTGCTTGCATGTGGGCACTGAAGACGTGCTTGCATGTGGGCACTGAAGACGTGCTTGCATGTGGGCACTGAAGACGTGCTTGCATGTGGGCACTGAAGAAGTGCATGCATGTGGGCACTGAAGACGTGCTTGCATGTGGGCACTGAAGACGTGCTTGCATGTGGGCACTGAAGAAGTGCTTGCATGTGGGCACTGAAGACGTGCTTGCATGTGGGCACTGAAGAAGTGCTTGCATGTGGGCACTGAAGAAGTGCTTGCATGTGGACACTGAAGAAGTGCTTGCATGTGGGCACTGAAGAAGTGCTTGCATGTGGGCACTGAAGAAGTGCTTGCATGTGGGCACTGAAGACGTGCTTGCATGTGGGCACTGAAGACGTGCTTGCATGTGGGCACTGAAGACGTGCTTGCATGTGGGCACTGAAGAAGTGCATGCATGTGGGCACTGAAGACGTTCTTGCATGTGGGCACTGAAGACGTGCTTGCATGTGGGCACTGAAGACGTGCTTGCATGTGGGCACTGAAGACGTGCTTGCATGTGGGCACTGAAGACATGCTTGCATGTGGGCACTGAAGACGTGCTTGCATGTGGGCACTGAAGACGTGCTTGGATGTGGGCACTGAAGACGTGCTTCCATGTGGGCACTGAAGACGTGCTTGCATGTGGGTACTGAAGACGTGCTTGCATGTGGGCACTGAAGACGTGCTTGCATGTGGGCACTGAAGACGTGCTTGCATGTGGGCACTGAAGAAGTGCTCGCATGTGGGCACTGAAGACGTGCTTGCATGTGGGCACTGAAGACGTGCTTGCATGTGGGCACTGAAGACGTGCTTGCATGTGGGCACTGAAGACCTGCTTGCATGTGGGCACTGAAGACGTGCTTGCATGTGGGCACTGAAGACGTGCTTGCATGTGGGCACTGAAGACGTGCTTGCATGTGGGCACTGAAGACGTGCTTCCATGTGGGCACTGAAGACGTGCTTGCATGTGGGTACTGAAGACGTGCTTGCATGTGGGCACTGAAGACGTGCTTGCATGTGGGCACTGAAGACGTGCTTGCATGTGGGCACTGAAGAAGTGCTTGCATGTGGGCACTGAAGACGTGCTTGCATGTGGGCACTGAAGACGTGCTTGCATGTGGGCACTGAAGACGTGCTTGCATGCGGGCACTGAAGAAGTGCATGCATGTGGGCACTGAAGACGTGCTTGCATGTGGGCACTGAAGAAGTGCTTGCATGTGGGCACTTAAGACGTGCTTGCATGTGGGCACTGAAGACGTGCTTGCATGTGGGCACTGAAGAAGTGCTTGCATGTGGGCACTGAAGAAGTGCTTGCATGTGGGCACTGAAGACGTGCTTGCATGTGGGCACTGAAGACGTGCTTGCATGTGGGCACTGAAGAAGTGCATGCATGTGGGCACTGAAGACGTGCTTGCATGTGGGCACTGAAGACGTGCTTGGATGTGGGCACTGAAGACGTGCTTCCATGTGGGCACTGAAGATGTGCTTGCATGTGGGTACTGAAGACGTGCTTGCATGTGGGCACTGAAGACGTGTGCATGTGGGCACTGAAGACCAAGCCCATCGGTGTCCCCTACTGACCGTGGGCAGGGCAGGGAATTTTGCGGAAATAAATCTCAACAAAAAGCCGCCATCTGTTGGATGGGACGTTAAGCCGTGGTCCCGTGTGTGGGAGAGCCATACCCTGTGCACGTTAAAGAACACGCTGGATGGCCTTGACGGGAGGCTACCATCTGTCTCCCAACAGCTGTTCCAGTGGGTCCCCTCCCCCAACCTTCTCTGAGCTTTCGGGGTCTATGTGACCTTGCCATTTATTCCATGGTGTGCAAAAAAGTGTCGCTCAGAGGTAAAACAACCCAACATTAAAGAACACGCTGGATGGCCTTGACGGGAGGCTACCATTTGTCTCCCAACAGCTGTTCCAGTGGGTCCCCTCCCCCAACCTTCTCTGAGCCTTCGGGGTCCATGTGACCTGGCCATTTAGTCCATGGTGTGCAAAAAAGTTCCGCTCAGAGGTAAAACAACCCAACATTAAAGAACACGCTGGTTGGCCTTGACGGGAGGCTACCATTTGTCTCCCAACAGCTGTTCCAGTGGGTCCCCTCCCCCAACCTTCTCTGAGCCTTCGGGGTCCATGTGACCTCGCCATTTAGTCCATGGTGTGCAAAAAAGTGCCGCTCAGAGGTAAAACAACCCAACATTAAAGAACACGCTGGTTGGCCTTGACGGGAGGCTACCATTTGTCTCCCAACAGCTGTTCCAGTGGGTCCCCTCCCCCAACCTTCTCTGAGCCTTCGGGGTCCATGTGACCTCGCCATTTAGTCCATGGTGTGCAAAAAAGTGCCGCTCAGAGGTAAAACAACCCAACATTAAAGAACACGCTGGATGGCCTTGACGGGAGGCTACCATTTGTCTCCCAACAGCTGTTCCAGTGGGTCCCCTCCCCCAACCTTCTCTGAGCCTTCGGGGTCCATGTGACCTCGCCATTTAGTCCATGGTGTGCAAAAAATGCCGCTCAGAGGTAAAACAACCCAACATTAAAGAACACGCTGGATGGCCTTGACGGGAGGCTACCATTTGTCTCCCAACAGCTGTTCCAGTGGGTCCCCTCCCCCAACCTTCTCTGAGCCTTCGGGGTCCATGTGACCTCGCCATTTAGTCCATGGTGTGCAAAAAAGTGCCGCTCAGAAGTAAAACAACCCAACCCAACTGAGGCCAATTAACCCACACCCAGCTCAAGTGGACCTGATGGCATTTGCTCAGATCGCTTGTGCGTTCGGTGTGAATGGTTCTAAGTATGACGAGCATTGATGAATTCTGATACGCTGCCATAGTGTGTTCTATCGACGAAAATAAGAAAACGAAATGCAAGTGGGCAATGCAGGCGGCTATCAGAAAGGAAACCTTTTCCCCACATGAATTTATTAAAGGAATTATAATTTCATCTTTAAGACACGCATAATTATCTTCGAATGGATGAAACAACTTACTTGAATTTGTTATCCATGGTTTCACTATTAAATCAGAAAAACGATACATGCATGAGGCAGGCTATATTTCCTCATGAGAGACTCATAGCAAACAAATTCTAGCCCGTTTTTTATTTTGCAATCCTATCTGCATAACTACACTGGCCTCCATAAATTAAGGAAAAATGAGAAAAATCGCGATAATTCGCCATAAAATTGTGTGATTATCACTAAACTTGTTCATGTAACCAATAAAGTAATGTCGACTGAGCATTTCGTATGCAAATTAATCTAGGTTGCGTCAATTTGCGTAATCGGATAGCGGTATGAACTGCTGTGGAGAGCTATTGGCTAGCTCGAACAGGCCAAAGTCAGTCAGCTGTGGCACGACGGCTGAATGTGAGTCCTTCTGTTGTCCACAGAAGCACGGATTCCATGTCCCAGAGGTTTATCCGAGGAAGGGCTAGAGCATGTCTCGCAAACCTTTTTACTCTGCGGCACACTGAATCTATTTTTTTTTTCCGCGGCACACCTAAAAAAGAATTTTTGATGGTTACGTAAAAAGGGGAAAATTGAAGTTTCGCTAAATGCATTTTATTTAAAATAAATCTAATAATAAATGTAATTAATCATAACTCGGTGTTTGTTTTAAATATTTGTCCATTCTATGGCTTGAAATAATCAAAAATTAATACTAAAATGTGGGAAAAGCTTGATAAATACTTACAAGATCCCAGTTGATAAAATCTTATATCGACGTGCTTTAATAAAAATCTGAAAGTTTTTTATTAAAGCACGTCGATAGCACAAGTCAAGTCAAAATGAAATCTTTGGAATATCTAGTGTCAATTTGAAAATCTCTCGCGGCACACAGTTTGCGAGACACTGGGCTAGAGTTACGACCGCTGTACAAGACCAATATCTGTGATTAACAGCACAAAGAAGCAGGACGTCTACCCCCTCTCAGCTATGACTCTCTCTTGCAGCAACCACTGGGAGAGTTGTAAAAGTTTCTACTGTGCATAGAATTCTTCATGAGGGAGGTATGTACGCTAGAAGGCCAGAAGTTTGTACACCTCTCACATCACATCACAGGATACAGTGGTTGAATTGGGTACTCATGCATGCTAACTGCAGAGGAGCAATGGAGGTACGTATTCTTCACAGGTGAGTCCAGATATTGCTTGCAGAGTGATTCCGGACATTGTTTGATATGGAGAGAACGACGTACCCGCTATCATCCCAGTAACATCTATTTTCGGTTGGGTTGTTTTACCTCTGAGCGGCACTTTTTTGCACACCATGGGTAAATGGCCAGGTCACATGGACCCCGAAGGCTCAGAGAAGGTTGGGGGAGGGGCCCCACTGGAACAGCTGTTGGGAGACAGATGGTAACCTCCCGTCAAGGCCATCCAGCATGTTCTTTAATGTGCACAGGGTATGGCTCTCCCACACACGGGCCCACGGCTTAACGTCCCATCCGACGGACGGATGCCTTTCCAAGCCCATCAGTGTCCCCTACTGACGTGGGCAGGGTGGGGAATTTTGCGGAGATAAATCTCAACGCTGACCCAGCTGGGACTCGAACCTGGGAACTACAGATTACGAGCCTGGAGCGCTACCGACTGAGCCACCCCCGCCCCCCAGTAACAGCTATCAAAGAAAAGTTGCAGTGCAGGTAGCATGTGTGTTTGGTGTGGTATTTCCTTAGGTGGACGCACAAACCTCTATGTGTTGACGAGTGGGAACCTCATTGCTCAAAGGTATAGAGATGACATCCTGGACCCTTATGTTCGACCTTACGTTGGTGCAATAGGCGAAACATTCATCTTACAAAGCAATAACGTTCGTCCACACAGAGCTTGAATAGTGGAACAATACCTTCAACAGGTATTGTTCAACTACTCGAGCCATTATGCGCATGGAGTGGTCAGCTCGATCTCCCGACCTAAATCCGATTGAGCATGTGTGGGATGCTCTAGGGAGACGTGTTGCTGCCCTCCACACGCCACTTGTAACAAAGGGAGAGCTTATTACTGCTTTAAAGGAACAATGGTCGTTACTCCCTACTGAGCTGATTCACATCATAAACAGCATGGAACATCGCTGTCGTGCTTGCATTGCTCTAAGGGATGACCACACTCTTTATTAAAGTACTTTGCCCATTGCATTCTGACACCTCATTTTTGTACAAGTTCCTGTGTTATTTTTTGACTAAAAATGTTTCTGGTGTAAAATATTTTATGCTATTCTGAAACTAGCATGTAATTCATATTTCCATCAAATTTCATTAAAATCATTCCTATAGTTTTTTGTTTATTATAATTTTTCTGAGTTTTCCTTAATTTATGGAAACCAGTGTATTTTGTTACAAAGTATTCATGAAGTTTAAGGGTTGAAAATAAAAATATAAAAATCACTTTACATCATATGCACTTTTTTTTTATGGAGGGAGAGGTTGTTTCGTTACAAAGCATCCTTGCTGATTATGATGTTGTGAATCAGCTCAGTAGGGAATAACGACCATTTTTCCTTTAAAGCAGTAATAAGCTACCCTTTTTTTTCAGGTGGCAGGTTGAGGGCAGCAACACGTCTCCCTAGAACATCCCACACATGCTCAATCGGATTAAGGTAGAGAGATCGAGATGGCCACTCCATGCACATAATGGTCTCTTGAATGTCTATTCGAGCTCTGGGTGGATTATCATTATCGTCTTGTAAGATGAATGTTTCACCTATTGCACCAGCGTAAGGGAGTACAGAAGGGTCCAGGATGTAATCTCTATACTTTTGAGCATTGTGGCCAGGGAAGTAGCGAAGTTGGGTTGGGTTGTTTTACCTCTGAGCTGCACTTTTTTGCACACCATGTGCTAAATGGCCAGGTCACATGGACCCCGAAGGCTCAGAGAAGGTTGGGGAAGGGGACCCACTGGAACAGCTGTTGGGAGACAGATGGTAGCCTGCCGTCAAGGCCATCCAGCGTGTTCTTTAACGTGCACAGGGTATGGCTCTCCCGCACACGGGACCACGGCTTAACGTCCCATCCGACGGACGGTGGCCTTTCCAAGCCCATGGTGTCTCCTACTGACCGTGGGCAGGGTGGGAAATTTTGCAGAGATAAATCTCAACGCTGACCCAGCTGGGACTCGAACCTGGGAACTACAGATTACGAGCCTGGCGCACTACCGACTAAGCTACCCCCGCCTCTGGGGAGTAGCGAAGGACTATTGTTGGGGGGGGGGGAGAAATCGAAAATGAAATTTTGTCAACTGAGACTATAATGTCTGTCAGGGTCGCATCTAGATTTTCGCTCCGCTCTCGCCTGAATTGTAGCAAAAGTCAGTGTGAATTTTCCCCACTTCCTTTCATTTGGCCAACTATCCTTAATTTCACACAACCAATCCGATTCTTTACATCTCTCCTGATTTTGCCACGTCACTTCAAATTTTTGAAACTCCCCAAGAATTTGCCAAGTTGTCTCAATTTGGCCAACTCTCTTTAATTTCACAAAACTAATCCCAATTTTCACAACTCGCCTGTATTTTAAAATGGATTCTAGTTTTGCCAACTACCCTAGATTTTGCCAAGTTGCCTCAATTTTGCCAACTTACCGTAATTTTACAGAAAAAATCGCACTTTTTACATCTTCCCTGAATTTGACAAGTCACTTCGAATTTCATCAGCTCTCCTTAATTGCACAAGAAAGGCACAATTTTCATAACTCCCCTGTATTTTACCAAGTGGCTTCGAATTTTGCCAAATGCCCTAGATTTTGCCAACTCGCCACAATATTACAGAAAACAATTCCCAATTTTGACATCTCACCTGATTTTTGCAAAGTCACTCCGAATTTTGTCAACTCCCCAAGTTTTTGCCAAGTCACTCTGAATTTTTCCAACTCCAAGATTTTACCAAGTCACTCCGAATTTTGCCAACTCACCTGTATTTTATTAAGTGGCTTCGAATTTTGCCGTCTCCATTTTCCCAACTGCCCTAGATTTGCCAAGTTGCCTTGATTTTGATAACTGCCTTAGATTTTCCCAAGTTGTGTAGATTTTGCTAACTCCCCTTAATTTAACAAAAAAGTTTGCAAATTTTCCCAATTACATAGATTTTACGACATCGCTTCGAATTTTGCCAACTCCGAGTTACTTTGGGGGAGAGCCTCCCCCTATCTCCCCCCCCCCCATCGCTACGCCCCTGATTGAGGCTTCCACTCGTCAGCACATAGATTTTACGACATCGCTTCGAATTTTGCCAACTCCGAGTTACTTTGGGGGAGAGCCTCCCCCTATCTCCCCCCCCCCCCCATCGCTACGCCCCTGATTGAGGCTTCCACTCGTCAGCACATAGATGTCTATGTGTCCACCTAAGGAAATGCCACCCCAAACAAACACGCTATACCCACCGTAGCTGTCTCTTTGATGGATGTTACTGGGATGATTGCAGATTCCATTCTCTCCATATCAAACAATGTCCGGAATCACTCTGCAAGCAATATCTGGACTCATCTGTGAAGAGTACGGACCTCGATTGCTCTTATGTCCAGTTAACATGCGTGCGTGCCCAATTCAACCGCTCTCTCCCGTGACGTGACGTGAGGGGTATACAAATTGCTGGCCTTGTAGTGTACTGACCTCCTTCCTGAAGCCTTCTACGCACAGTAGAAGTTGATACAACCCTCCCAGTGGCTGCTGCAAGAGACGATCTTAGCTGAGAGGAAGTAGACGTCCTGCTCCTTCCTGCTTTTAATCGCAGATCTTGAACAGCGGCCGTAACTCTAGTATTTCCTTGGCTAAACCTCGGAGATGCGGAATCAGTGCTAAGAAATTGATTCCATAGTCAATGGACCACAGAAGGACTCACATTCAGCCATCGTGCCACGTCTCACTGCCTTGGGCCTGCTTCGAGCCGGCCAATAGCTCTCCACCGCAGTTCATTTGGCAAATGATGTCTCGAGATCATTCCTACAAAATGGCTATTTCGAATTTTTTATTCACATTTGCAACACAAAATAACGATCCGCTGCCAAACACCCATTTTTATGCTGCTATCTGATTATGCAAATTGATGCAGCCTAGACTAATTTGCATACGATATGCTCACTCAGCGTTACGCTACTGGTTACATGAAGAAGTTCGCACAATTGTTTTGGCGAATTATCGCGTTTTTTCTCAATTTTCCTTAATTTATGGAAACTAGTGTACGAACGGTTTCAATAAAACTCCAAAGCATAATTGTTTGGATTACTATATTTAAGTGTAATATGTCTCATTTTCTTGATTAGGTTAATCCAAGTTTACTACTTTCTGTAGCAAGGTGTACTTTACATCATAGGTATTTTAGTGCATCCAACTTTTGCCAAAAAAAGGAGACTATTTTGTTATAGCCAGAAAACTTTGCAAAATCTGAAAAAAAAAAATACAAATAAGTATTATTAATAAAAATTGCATAAAAAATTCATATATGTTAAAGGAATGGTGTTTTTCCCCACATGGAGCATATTTTGAAATTCCTCCATACAGAATGCAATATATTGTAGTCTAAAACCACTTTTCTCACAAGACTCTGCAATCACAATTTTATTACTACCACTGTTTTGATAATAGTGAATTTTTGGTTTCCTTATAAGGCACTCATTTTGAGATTTTGCCACTTTTGGTAGCCACAGCTGATTTGGGGGGGGGGGGGGGGCTCAGTCGGTAGCGCGCTAGGCTCGTAATCTGTAGTTCCCAGGTTCGAGTTCCAGCTGGGTCAGCGTTGAGATTTATCTCCGCAAAATTCCCCCGCCCTGCCCACGGTCAGTAGGGGACACCGATGGGCATGGAAAGGCCGCCGTCCGTCGGATGGGACGTTAAGCCGTGGCCCAGTGTGCGGGAGAGCCATACCCTGTGCACGTTAAAGAACACGCTGGATGGCCTTAACGGGAGACTACCATCTGTCTCCCAACAGCTGTTCCAGTGGGTCCCCTCCCCCAACCTTCTCTGAGCCTTCGGGGTCCATGTGACCTGGCCATTTAGCATATGGTGTGCAAAAAAGTGCCGCTCAGAGGTAAAACAACCCAACCCAGCCACAGCTGATGCAATCCTTAAAGATGCATAATCTGGGAACTTAGACAAGAGACAAAATGTTTCGGAACTGGAGTATCTGAGAGAGATGTACAAGAAAATCAGTATTTCAAAGCATAGAAACTTTTGAGAAAGTAAAATAGGTTCTGACTAAAATCAAATTTTCATAAAATATCCCCAAGCAACCTGCCAAAGAACTCTGACAACAATCTGCCAATATATTACGCCATAGAGAGCTGTGAGACCTCAACAGAATTACAACACTTGAAAAGAAACACTCATATCTTTGTATCCAGTCCATTTGATTTCCCACATAAAATACAGCATTACAAAGTAAACTTTTACCTTATATATTACCTTTCAAAACACTCTGAAATATCATAAATTATGGTACATCTTTATCTGCAACCTTTGCTCTAAATTACATAGGAACAATATGAGGGGAGGATGGTGATCAATTAGTAGCACCCCAGGATTGTAATCTGCAGTTTCACAGGTTCGAGTCCCAGCTGGGCAGTATTGAGATTCATCTCCGCAAAACTCCCCATCCTGAACATGGTCAGTAGGGGACAATGATAGGCTTGAAAACGCCACCTTCCATCAGATGGGATGTTAAGTCGTGGCCCTGGGGTGAGAGAGCCATACCCTGTGCATGTTATAGAACCTGCTGGATGGCCTTAACAGAAGGCTACCACCAGTCTCCCAACAGCTATCCAGTGGGTACAGTCGCTCAAAAAAGTATCCGAACACTACGGTTGATTACAGAATTCAGAAAAAACATCTGGCAACGATTTGGAACCTTCGTGTCACGTGACACGAAGGTTGCCAGATAACTAATTTCTAAAAAAATCGTTCCCAGATACTTTTTCTGAATTCTGTAATCAACCATAGTGTTCGGATACTTTTTTGAGTGACTTTACCCTCCCCCAACCATCTCTGAGCCTTTGGGATTCTTGTAAACTGACCATTTAGCCCATTGTGTACAAAAAGGTGATTCTCACAGGTAAAACAACCCAACATTATTAGAATTAAGGAAATTAATAGCTTACACTTCATATAGCGTTTAAGCGAAATCTGAAAAACATACTACATTTTAACTTTTAAAAAGCGAATCATAATATACATCGAAAAGTCAAAACATTATGACTAGCGTGTCTTTATGCAAATCAAAGCAATTGCAAGTAAATAACAGTGGTGTGTGAAGGTCATGAACAGTATAAATAACACCTGATACTGAGCTCTGTTAATCAGTGTTATTCTTTTTCTTCAGATGGGAAAGGCAGCGCACTTAAGTGAGTTTGACAAAGGCCAAATTGTAATAGCCAGACGACTGGGTCAGAGCATTACCGAGACGGCAAGGCTTGTGGGGTGCTCACAGTCAGCCATGGTTAGTACCTTCAAAAAGTGGTCTGCGGAGGGAAAAACCACGAACTACCAGTAAGGTTTGTGCCGACCACATCTCATCGATGCTAGAGATGAGCAAAGGATATCCCGTATTGTATGAGTTGACAGAAGGGATACTGTGGCGCAACTCGTCTGTAATTTGAATGCTGGTGACTGGAGTAATGTTATCTCCGCAAAATTCCCCGCCCTGTCCACGGTCAGTAGGGGACACCGATGGGCTTGGAAAGGCCGCCGTCCGTCGGATGGGACGTTAAGCCGTGGCTCCGTGTGTGGGAGAAGTCATACTCTGCGCACATTAAAGAACACGTTGGATGGCCTTGACGGGAGGCTACCATCTGTCTCCCAACAGCTATTCCAGTGAGTCCCCTCCCCCAACCTTCTCTGAGCCTTCGGGGTCCCTGTGACCTGGCCATTTAGCCCATGGTGTGCAAAAAAGTGCCAACCCAACTGGAGTAATGTGTCATAACACACAGTATATCGAATCCTGCTGAAAATGGGGCTGTGTTGTGCAGGCCACTCTGAATCCCCATGCTAACCACGGTTCATTGTCGAAAGTGTCTACAATGGGCATACGAGCATTAAAACTGGACCTTGAATGATTGGAAGAAGGTCAACTGGTCCGATGAATCTCGTTTCCTGTTGCACCATGTGGACGACTGGGTATGTATACATTGTTTACCTGGGAACGTGTTGGCACAAGGATGCACCATGAGAAAATTTTTTCTCTTTTTTGTAGAACGCCTTTTTTTGTGGGAAAAGTTGGGCGATGGAATCCTTATTGCTTACAGTAAGGATAAGAGGAAGCTCTATACCAAATTTGATGACCCTTTAATGTTTAGGAGAAATTCCTTGTATTTACGTGTGTGGATAGGGAGGAGACGATTTTGGGGAAAGGGGTGGAAGATGCGGAGATTTAATACTTATGCTTCTTTAACTGCTGGGGCTGGAAGTTGTATACCGAACTCGATAATCATAGTTCTTATTTTTTGCCATAGTCTTAGGTTTAATTAAGTTTAAAATATTTAAGAGAAATCATTCCGTTTTTTCTTTAGAAAAAAACGGGTATTTATTTGACGGCCAAATTTTTTCACTACTTTATGTTATGGTTTCAGGAATTGTATACTAAATTTGGTGGTTGAAGCTCTTATCTAGGTTCTGACTGGTGGCGCTGTAACACAACGGTTGCTCACTCTATCCTATTCTAAAAAGGACACAATCCTCTATTGTATTTTTCTATGTAAACTTGACAAAAGACGCAAATTAGACATATACAGCGGACCTTGGTTATAGCGCTGCTCGCTATACCGCGCACTCGGTTATAGCGCGGGCGATGTTCGCGATAAGTTCAAACATGTTTATACAGGTCCGTGCGGCGTTAGTGAGTATCGCATTTTATTGTTACTGCGTATTGAGTAATTGTGTATGTATTGAGTTCCTGCATGTATTTTGAATAGTGTTTAATTATTGTATGCATGATGAGTAAAAGAAAAGCTTACAGTGTGAAATTTATTGTGTTGCCACCGCGCCGCTCGGTATAACGCGGTTCTCCTTATAACGCTGGTGTTGTTTCCCGCCCGACATGCGCGTTATATCGGGGGTCCACTGTATCTACCTTTACAACAGGGAGCGGGGGTGGCTCAGTCGGTAGCGTTCCAGGTCGTAATCTGCTGAATCCCAGGTTCGAGCCCCAGCTGAGTCAGCATTGAGATTTTTCTCCGCAAAACTCCCTGCCTTGTCCACGGTCAGTAGGGGACACTGATGGGCTTGGAGAGGCCGCCGTCCATCGGACGGGACGTTAAGTCGTGGTCCATGCGCAGGAGAGCCATACCCTGTGCACATTAAAGAACATGCTGGAATGCCTTGACAGGAGGCAATCACCTGTCTCCCAACAGCTGTTCCAGTGGGTCCCCTTCCCCAACCTTCTCTGAGCCCTCAGAGTCCTTGTGACCTGGCCATTTAGCCCATGGTGTGCAAAAAAGTGTCGTTCAGAGGTAAAACAACCCAACGTTTACAACAGATGTTGAAAGTCATTTCCTGTATCCTGGATGTAGGTTCGTATCCGTTTCATGACACTTGCAGCCACTTTTCGTAATGTTTGTTTTCTTATGTTTAAAATCTCTCTTTCAATGTTAGCCTTCAAGTGTATGAGGATTGTTTTGAAACACTACACAGTTGAGATATCCCTAAAGGAAAAAATCTGGGGATCTTGGGAGCCACAAATTTTTTTAAATCAAATGATCACCAAAAATTCCTGGAACATGACCTTTTGTGTCATTTGCAGAATGGGCGGTTACGCCATCTTGTTGAAACCAACGCTCTCGTCCATTCACATCCAATAGTGCAATAAACTGTTGGATGAGGTCATGATAAACTTCACCAGTTACAGTTGAGTCAAATTACAAAGGCCCTATCACACGACGACGGGAAATTGCATACCAAATACCAATTTTCCATGCGTGTAATGGTCGTTCGTGAAAAGTGCGAGGATTTTCACTGCTCCATATTCGACTGTTCACCACCCATCCAAGTGAAACAAAGCCTGGTCACTGAAATAAACATGGTCCAACACCTCAATTCCATTTTCATCAACAAAAGGGCGAAACCAACGACAGTAACGTAAACATTTTTCACGGTCTGGTTCTTTCAGTTCATGAACTCCACCAATGCAGTAGGCATGAAATTTTAACGTCTTTGTAGCCCTGAAAACAGTAGCTGCTGACAGTGAAAGAACTTTCTGAGAGATTTTCTGGGTGAGTGAGTTAAATGCAGAGACACATCATCAACAACTTCAGCAGTTAACAGTGATGGCCGACCTGGGCTCTTTCGATCATATACAGACCCAGTGTCACGAAATTTATCAATGAAACGAGACATTGTCAACTTGTTGGGAAACTTCAACTCAAACTCCTCTCTCATACGTTTGTAAGATTTGTACGCACAATAAATCTCAATAAATACACGTTCGTTTTTGGATAACGACATAACTGACATAACACAAAGGAATGAATGCTTGAGTGAGACTAATGTGTGACAAGGTCATTTCAACTGCTAAAGGCTATTAACCTGGAGTACAGTAATGCCGACTGATTAATATTATGGCATAAAATGTACCTGAGCGTAAGTTCTACTCCCTTATACTTCTGGTTGCGTCCTTTTTGAAACACCCTGTATGTCGTTGGTTGCCCATCTGTACCTTCCTTATTCTGTGAAGGTGGGGTCAGACATTAGGTGATAGGCCTGGCCAGTTCTATGCATCATTACAGGGGATTGGTGCATAGCTCTCATTCCAGTGGATTGGATTGTTTTACCTCTGAGCGGCACTTTTTTGCACACCATGGGCTAAATGGCCAGGTCACATATTGTTCAGATCTCTTTCAAAGGCTCAGAGAAATTAGGGGACCCACTGGAACAGCTGTTGGGAGACAGATGGTAGCCTCCCGTCAAAGCCATCCAGCATGTTCTTTAACGTGCACAGGGTATGGCTCTCCCACACACGGGGCCACGGCTTAACATCCCATCTGACGGACGGCGGTCTTTTCAAGCCCATCGGTGTCCCCTACTGACAGTGGGCAGGGTGGGGATTTTTTGCGGAGATAAATCTCAACGCTGACCCAGCTGGGACTCGAACCTGGGAACTACAGATTACGAGCCTGGCGCGCTACCGCCGCCCCCTCCTTCCAGTGACTACCTAGCTACCATTTAAAGGTAGTGAAATTATTTTGTCTACTTTGTAAAGAGAAATCTTCCTTTTTCATCCACTCTCCCATGTCCAGCTTTCATTCATTCCAATATGATACATGAATTAGTAATGCCCTGCTGTGGTCTCTTGTGCAGGTGAACCACTCTGCCAACACTAAAGAACACATTGGAATGGCAGACTACCAACCGTGTGTCTTGGGGTCCTTGTGACCTGGCCATTTGCTCCATTGTGTGCAAATAAAATGCCGCTCCGAGTTAAAATCAACCAACCCAGATACATAGTAAATTGGCAGATGGCTGAAAAGAATTTCGTTATATATTCACTGCATTATGCATACGAATTTCTTATACTTCGATAAATGCCTTTTTTTCTGAACACTCTCTGCTACATTGTAAAAAAACAATACATGAAGTTCTGTTGTTTCTATAAAGGCTCTGCTAACTGTACTTGACAGTTTTCTTGTTTTAATTCTAGGTACTGTGTATGAAATTTGTCATACATTCCATCTCGAATAACACGATAGATGCATTCTTAAAATTTAAAGCAAAATCATGTTATCTGGAACTGAATTTCAATATAATGTAAAAAGGAATCCCAAAATCATAACCTGATTAACATATTTCTAATTTAATTCCACTGTTACTATTTATTGGTTAGTGCATTGTGCTTTGTATTCGTTACGCATTATATGGAATTTTTATATAAAACAAACGAAAGAACGGTTAAATGCAGTTTTATTGAAATACATGGTCCTGTTATTTACATTGATAAGAATTTTAAAACTTTCACTAATGTTCAAATCACTTTATATTTTTTTAGATGCAGATTGCAGTTCTTTACCTGAAGTTCTGACTGAAAATGTGTCCTCAGAGTTCTTTAATTTTTTGAAAACATCAAGCCGTGGTTGTGTGGCTGTCTTCCTTTTCTCTCTTAACAATTCATAATAAGGGCATAGGACACCCTTTATACCTCTTGTAATTTTCGAGGAGCGCTCCACTTGGCAGTCGTATTTAGAAAGTTCATTCAAAGCTTCTTCGATCTTAGTGATATTTCTCTTCAAAATATCTTCCGTAAGCTCTCGTGAAGTTTCTTCTTTTTCCAAATCTTCTGCCTGTTGATCCTCATCAAGAAAGCCAAGGTCTTCATGCAACTGTGTTAACTCTTCCTTTGAGAGTTGCTCTTTGTGAGAGTCCAACAACCCCGCCACATCTCCTTCCTCTACTTCGTCGAATCCGATTTCTCGAGCAAGCTGAACACATTGCTGGTAAACATTTTTCATTGCATCGTCAAGCGCAAAATCTCGGAAGAGAACAAATTGAGGAAGCAATTTTTCCCACACACTATTCATGCACGATTGCGACACTTCATTCCAGGCTCCAGCTATGATGTCGAAGGCGTGTTTAATATTGAAATATTTCCAAAATTCCTTTACAGTAGGCTTATTTTTACCATCAGTTTCCTCAATAAGTTTTACAAAGGTTTTTCGCAGGTAATGGGCTTTAAATATTGAGATTACACCTTGGTCCATTGGCTGGAAAAGTTCAGTTATGCTGTGGGGCAAAAAAACAACTTTGATATGTGTAGATAATGTTTGTACGATAGGAGGATGCCCTGAAGCATTATCTAACAGTAACAAAATCTTAAAATCGATATTTTCAGCTTTGCAGTATTCTTTAAGTTCATCGTGCAGCTGTCCAATGAACCATTCACTAAATATTGGTCCTGAAATACAACCTGTTTGCGTCCACCTCCAATAAACAGGAAGGGATGATTTGAGAAAGTCCTTTAATGCCCTAGGATTTTCTGAATGATATATCACAACAGGTTTCAACTTTTTGTCACCGTTTGCATTTCCTCCCAACATCACTGTCACATGATCTTTTGCTGCCTTAAATCCTGGTTCCGTTTGTTCGTCCCTGGAGATATACGTTGTTGCGGGCAACCTTTTCCAAAATAAAACAGTCTCATCGACGTTAAATACTTGCTTTGATGTATAACCACCTTCTTCGACTATTAATTTTAATATTTCGGGAAATTGTTCTGCTGCCACTGAATCGGAACCAGCTGCTTCTCCAGTAAGCCGAATGTTGTGAAGCTGATGACGATCCTCAAAGCCATTACTTGTTGGGAATGTCATCTCCATTTTCTCGGGGTAATTTTCCTTCAACGAATCGGCCGCTTCTCCCGTAAGCCATATGTTGTCGAAATGCTGATGAGCTTTAAAGCGACTGAACCAGTCATTTCTTGCCATAAATTTCGTCTCCCTTTCCTTTGAGCAATCTCTTTTCAAAGAACCAGCTGCATCTCCCATAAGCCATATGTTGTCAAGCTGCTGGCGATCTTTAAAACGACTGAACCATCCATTACTTGCCGTGAAATTAATCTTCATTTCTTCAGGGTAATCTTTCTTCAAGTCATCAAACAGACTCAAAGCCTTCACCTTTATAGCCATGATGCTGGTCAGTGAATTATTCTTCACCTGGTCTTCAATCCAGGTAACAAGCATTCTTTCCATTGTTTGCATGATCGTGATTCTTGCATGAGATGATCTGCTTGCACCTAGAGGAGTTGCACTTGCACAGCTAGCCTTAATCTTCTCAGCGTTGGCGCGGATAGTTCTGAGCGTTGCTTCGTTAAGACCTGTATCACGAGCAATGTCACATGTTCGTTCATTGTTCTCATAGCGCTTAAGTACATCTAATTTTTGCTCCAGGGTTATAACTTTTCTGGGTTTCTTACTCCAATCACTATTCTTCTGTTCCTTACTATTCATGATTTCACTTTGAGGATAACTGTACTCTAGTTATGTGAATTAATAACATAAATCACTAGAGTCTCGAGATGAACATTTTAGATGTGAACAGAAGGGCATTGTTTTGCTTGAAACTAGTTACATCCGAGAAAAGGGTTGTTTGTGCTGTATAGTTATAATGCCTCCCAGCTGCCTACTACCTTGTGAATCTTTTCAGGAACTTGAATATGGTTTTATTTCATACAAAAAATCTCAGAGATTGATCATTCTGATGTCATATCCCTGGCAGCTGCATTTGGGGTTTGAAATCAATGTAGTAGTGACCTCATTTTCAAACCACATGTACCAAATTTGGAACCAGAAGGTCGAGTATCTGAGGAATCACAGGTGGCCGAGATAAAAACTCACAACCATGCACAAGAATACTACTATAAGCAATCTGAGAGATCTCATTGTATCAGTCAAATATCTGCAGTACTTTAAAAAAGTATTGAAACGAAATCGTGTTAATTAGGGACTAAGTATATTATATTTCATTATCCTTTAAAAAATTATTTTTATAATTTCTCATCCACAAAAATGCCATATTAGAAATAAAATGTGAAGATATGAAATGAATAAATGGAAAACCGAGATTCCTACATTTAGCTGAATTTCGGTTTCAATCAATCTACCAAGAATATTGCTGTTTCGTTAAGAAATCTGTTACTGAAATTATGTGGTATTTTATAGTTTATTTCATAATTGCATAGAAGATAGAGACATTCTGTTTCTTTCACAGTTGTTCAGAAATATTTCTCTTTTTCCCACAGTTCCTCTGGACTTATTTCGACACAGATCCAACGATGCTGTTCGCTCGTGGGAAGATTTACATTTTTCGCCACAGATGATTCTGAAAGCACAAAGATGAAAAATATGAATATTTTGAAACTGTAACAAAACGAAGAATAATATTGCTGAAATACTAAATCACGAATGTCAAACAGAAAAGATAAATGAGATATTCATAATTATTTTTTTATAAAATTTTTTTCACCAATTACTTTATTGAAATGCAGAATTATTACATGGTGACTTTTCAATATGGGGAATTTTTTAATAATAAAAATAAATACCCCCTGAAGCAGTTGCTTGCCACAGAGGTCTGACAGGAGCCTGTCAGTTTATATGCCACAGTAGAAGGTCTGAGAGGATGGCAGGACCTCAGCAGAAAAACGAGACATACATCCATGCCTTACCCGGGGCTCGAACCCTACACACAAAAAAAATACCTCCTCAAGCAGCTGTTTGCCACAGAGGTCTGATCGGAGCCTGACAGTTTAATACTCCATAGTGGGTGTGTGAGGTTGGCGGGACCTCAGCAGAAAAAAAACACCAACATCCATGCGTTACCTGGGGCTCGACCCTAGGTCCCTTTGATCTAAGTGCCCTAACCACTAGGCAAAGGGACGGCTGCTGGTCATAATTTAAGGAAGTTGAACAAAATTGCTAATATCTTAAGAAATCCTTTTTGGAATTAAATGCAAGTTTCAGAGGATATTTAGCCTGAAATAACTCGCATTTATCAGCGATAACATTCATCTTTTTCAATGTCAAAGGAATCTGCAATATCTAAATTAAGCTGGCGATAAAAGCAGCTTCAAAAATGAGGGCTTTTCATTTTGGATTAAGAGAGGCTTTATCGAGAGTTTCTGATTAGTTTTGTTAAAATGCAAAGAAGAAACCATTTGGTTGACGGTCAGAGGACAGTCATAAAGAGAGGTTGTCAAATTCAGGAATGTGTCAGAAAGCGTAATTTCTAAACTCTGGAGATGTTTCTAAGACTATGGAATATGCTCTAGAACAGGGGTGCCCATTGGCTACCAGTGGCACTTTAGCAAGATAGGAGTCACCCATGGCATGGTAAAAGAGTTTTTAAGAGGTAGGTTTTTCTACTAAAATTTTCCAGGTTTACCAAAAGAGAAATGTTTTTTCAACACGTTAAACGCCAGTTAACTGGCGATATTCCAAATTTACCGAAATTTTGTAGCGCAGTTGGTGAATGAAAAATTGTAACATATTTTTGTTATAGGAGGAAACCGTCATTTAAAAATTTAGGGCCCTTGTTGACCCATTATTCCTAAAAACAACTCTGATAAACATTCTAACACTAACCGATTTTACAATATGGAAGTTAAGATTTTATTTTTTTTTTTTTTTTTTGCTCACTTATGTCTATGAGCCGTCCCGTGGCCGAGTGGTTAGCGCGCTTGGCTACTGATCTAAGGGACCTGGGTTCGAGCCCCGGGTAAGGCATGGATGTACGTGTCGTTTTTCTGCTGAGATCCTGCCATCCTCTCAGACCTTCTACTATGGTACAACTGACAGGCTCCTGTCAGACCTCTGTGGCAAGCAGCTGCTTCATGGGGTATTTATTTATTTTTTTATTATTTCTATGATTAATAGGTTAAAATTGAAGCAGACGGAAAGTAACTTATTTTGTGATCTATCTATATCAATATTTTAAGGATTATTTTCAGATTTCAATATAGCGAGAAATACTAAAGTAGAAAATGGTTATTAGTGATAACTGTATTCAACATCTATGCTCTTCAATGTTAGGGTTTCCTACTTCTAATATTAAATTCACTTCCAACTTCAGTTCGTATGTTCTTCGTAATATTAGTATATGATTTGGGCACTCGACGTCCATTTTTGTTGCAGTTTGCAGCATTACTCACGAAAAGTTAGAAAACTTTTCATTCCAGTAGGAAATTTCTAATGATTACTTTTGCAGCGTTAAAATCAAACCGATTTTGTCTCCGACTTGTAGTACTAACCAACTTTTTACGTCCCATTATTCCGTGAAAGCGTTGAAGTGGCAGGAAGAACTCTTAGAATGCCTAAGAGGGTGGGAAGAATTTTTTTAGACTAAAGGTGTCAGATTTGCTTCCTGATCAAAGCAGTTCCCATTTCATTTAGGTGTCACGAGGCAGACTGCATTACACTAGTGAATGTACGATCTTAGCAAACAGATATGAATATTCACAGTGATGAACTTTTCTTATAACTGGGAATTACAATTAATTATTATTCTAAAAATAAATAATATCAATTAAAATTCTCTGGTTAATTTTCCTTTGGAATATTTTAATATTTCTTCCAATGCTATGCCACTGGATGTTCGGTTTAGTCTGAAAAATTCTATGAATATATAATATGCGTTTTTCTATACTGGGGAAGGGGATCGCTCAACAGGGAGTGTGCCAAGCTCATAATATGCAGTTTCTAGGTTTCAGTCCCACGTGTGCCAACATTAAATTTTATCTCCACTAACTTCCACTCTGCTCTCAGTGATAAAGGTGATATTTATGGGCTTGGAATGGCTATCGTTCATTAACTGTTACTCCGCGTGCAGGAAACCCAAACCCTGTGCACATTAAACAGCTGGATGGCCTTGCGAAAAAGCTTCTGCCTCCTAACACCTCTACAGTAGATTATTTCCCCCAATCTACTCTGAGGCATTAACCATTGTCTGTGCAAAACTGCTACTCAGATGGGAAACAATGAAATCCAATTCTCCACTCAGTTTTTGCATTTGTTTTCTCTAAAATTGAATATAAAAGATGTCGAACCATCTTCAACTAAGCCCAAGGTTGATTGAAAGAAACTTTATCTTGCCGAATCAGGACTCTGAACATCAATCACTGGGAAGTTTATTCTCAAATTGTTTGCTTTCGGCTTTTATTTTATTATGCCTTTTGCCATTTTCCTGTGCTACTTCTTAGTGCCTAATTGTCCTCACCCCAGGATTTGCTTGGTGACCTTCCTTCATCTTTCTGTGAAATCAGTGGACCTCATCTATTTTTCTTCCTTTGCCCCTGATGCAAGTGGCCCTGTTTCTCCCCCTACTCTTCTCCTCCTATTCATTTTGTGGTCCCTGGTCTTAGGCCAGGAAATACTTCCTTTCCCCCATCCAACCCTCTACTGTAACTATCTGCTATGGTTCCTTGCCTTCCACACACACTTTTTCTTACACACCATTCCAGTTATGGCTCAGACAAACCATCCTCAATTCCCTCTAATGAGCTTAAAATGACGAATTGTGTGGCATCATCATCCTCAAGCAGCCATGGGTTATGGTGGTCCGACCAGACCATGCAATTTAGTCCTCCAAGCATATCTGTCTTCAGCTACATCTGCTGCATTCGGCCACTGCACACCAATTCTAACAAGGTCCTGTTTGACATTGTCTGCCCACCGCATCCTAGGTCTCCCCCACTTTCTGATGCCTTTAGGCACACTGTTCATAACTTTATTAGTCAATCTATAATTATCCATACGGGCAACATGGCCAAACCAACGGAGTCTCTCTCTGCACAATATGCTGCTTACAGGAGGTTGCAGACTCCTTTGCCTAACCTCATCATTAGTTACAAAGTTGAACCACCTAATGCCCAAGATACTGCATAAGCATCTAGTTTCCTGTTATCATGTGGCCCCCGAGGGAGACCACCTTGTCGTGGTGGGGGGCCTACGGTGCCTCTGAGAAGTTGGGTTTGGCTCGCTGGTTCTCCGGGGTTCACGAGATCTTGTAACCTTTGGTGGAGGGGGCCTGTCGAGGGTCTGCAAACGGGTCTGGGAGGGCTGGTCCAGTGGGCTTATTGACTTGTCCCCTGAGAAGCTCCAGGTTGCAGCCCCGGTTGAGGGGCAGTACTTGAGGGTTCTGCAGACTGGGTTTGGAGCACCCAGTCCAGTAAGCTCATCAATGCGGTCTCAGTGATATCGTGGGTCAGAAGACTGTTCACTGGAGGGCTTCGGCCCGCTCACAATGGAGATGATGAAGTCAGAGGCTCGCGACTGGGATCCCTGGTTCACGGGCTTATCAATGGAAAAACCAAACTAAGAGTCCCCAGTAACTCTTTTTGGCTTCCAGGTTAGGATAAATAGAATGACATGGTTGAGGATCTTAAGGTGCCTCTGTGAAACTGTTTGCCAGCTCGTTGGTGTTTCTGGCGTGCCTTGCAGCCTCGATGGAGGGGCCTTCTGGGGGTCGGCCGACTGGGATTGGAGTCCCCAGTCAGGTGGACTGATCAGCCAGCCCCTGAGAAGTCCTAAGTCACCTTGGTGCCCTGATGGAGAGGCTTTTTCAGAGGGCCTGCTGACTGGATGGATCCCCAGTCAAGTGCACTCTGACATCGCCCTGCGAAGTCTGGGGTGCTATGGAGCTGGGATGGAGTGGCCCTGTGGGGGGCCTGCAGACTAGGATGGAGTCCCTGGTCATGTGGGTTCATCATCTCGGCCTCAGTGAAGTCTGGGTTCGAGTATTGCTGGGGAGGCTGCCGGTTAGTGTCCCGGCAGGGAGGACGAAGTCGAGGGTCATGCTGAACGGGTGTGCAACCCTATTAAGCGTTACTCATTGATGGGGTAACCTATTGTGACTCTCCATCATGATAGCTTCCAAGTTCCAAAAGTTAGGATCAGCATTTGAAGTTTGGCATCTAAATTCAAAAATTTACCATCTGTTATCTGGTTGGGCAAATTGAATGTGGAGAAAATTCAGTGAGTTATTTGGCTTAATTAGGCATGTTCAAAATTCGAAAAGACCACTCGCTGCACCTCAATGATTATCTCAAAAGATTTGTTTCTAAAAGTAAGGTCTCTCTCTTCACCAGATCTTCTGCACGAAGGCAAGATCCACAGAATGTTCTCTAGCGAGTGAATGGTGGTTTCATGGCAACTCCCTCAAGGTGTAGTGCTGTCTTGTATAGCAGAACACCGGGATTGCCATACTAAGTTATCATGTGGCACATCATCAACATTTGGAGTTTCGTGATAGTTGGAATTCCAACCACCTCCATCCGTCCCTTCCATTGCCTTAATGGGTGTTTGAGAGTGGAATCAGAACCACCAAGTGTCTCTGGTTGATAAGCACATGTGCAATGAGGAGACTGTGTGGTATCTGGAATGGAGGAAAATCAATCAGTGTACACACCACACTGGCAATTAGGGTGGAGGTTAGCATGGCATGAAAGGAAAACCTGTGTGTATAGCAGGCATTAGGCCTCGGCCATCCTCATGAACTTTTCCATCCTGTTTGTTTCTTTCTTGTAGACCAGCGGTTCCCAACCTTTTTCGAGTCATGACCCCATTTCGTAGAGGCAAAGTGACCCACGACCCTGATACATTAAAAATAGACCTTTTAATAGGGTAAATGAAAACACATCGAAAATTGAATTTTTAGTATAATATAATTCAAAATAATGTGTATACTGATGGCATTATATACTGGTGACATATTTAATGTGATGATTGAAATTATAACTCATTAACAAGCTTAAAAATTTGTGGTTGAGTTTTTGTTAATGCCAACCTCATGTCATTCTCTACATTTATTGTTTCTTGTTTTGGTTTTCAATTGAAGTAGCGTTGAAAATCCACCGTTGCTGCCTCCAAGAAACATGGCTATGCACTCAGCGCACATGTATCACTAAGAATCGACCAATCACAAGCCGAGCCCGCATTCCGTAGAGCCAATCCCCGAACTGCGCACGAACCTGGACCTCACAACAAGCTAACCCAACAAACAAAAGATTGTTTTACATTTACGCAAACAAATCTCTGTGCAGGACGCGATGACGTGATTTTTTGTTTTCCCTTTTTAAAATTTTCATAGCTCACCACTACCCGGCAACCTCACAGAAAACCCTTCGCGACCCCATTTGTGGTCGTGACCCATGGGTTGGGAACCACTGTTGTAAACCATGATCCTGTGTCCTAGGGGACACAGCTATTGATTGATCAGAGGAATTGGATTCAACAATGAGATAAGGCGTGGATGCTTGTTTTTCTGCTAAGTCCCTCATTCCTCACAGACAGATGGCATATATACTGGCAGGCTCCTGTCGGACCTCTATGACAAGCAGATGCTTGGAGGTATTTGTTTTTCTTTTATGGTCTTGAACAGAATCCATGCCCTTAAGTCCCCCTATTTTCTGGTATTTCTTCCAGTTCCCCTACCTCTAACAATTCATTATCAATCCACACTTCAGTTGATTTTAGTCAAAAGTCAGTCTGGAAACGAGTAGATTAGATGAATCAAGTGTGGCATAATAGCCCTGTACTGCACACTGTCATTAAGGATCTTTTATCTTTGAACAAGTAAATAAAGTCCGATTAAAATTGAGACCTCTCCGCACATCAACCAAAATTCATCATTAGAAACAAATATATAACAGTGTTACACAATTCAGAGATATGTACACATGTACCACTATTACACTGTATACTTGTTTCAGGCGATTAGCTTGCTGTGTCCATGCTTCTAGCAGTTGTTTTTTTACTGGTGTTCACCTGTGTCCAGTGACACCCTTATGCAAAAGGCAATCAGCAAATGACCGGACAAAAAACAACTGCTGGAAGCGTGGACACAGCAAGAGGATTGCCTAAAATATAAGTATCACACTGCATAATAATTTTATGAATATTAGTTAGCCTTATTCTTTTGCTATTGATTACTTTGGTGAAAATTGAACTGTAGAACTTTCAATTGCATGGACAGCAACAATTGCTAAAAGGACTTTACAGTGTAATAGTAGTACACATGTACCACTATTACACTGTAAAGTCCTTTCTTTCGTTTAACTGGAGCAAGTTGAATTCAGTGTATGTACCTTCGAGAAATTCAAAAGTCATTTAACTGGAGAATAGGATTTGGATTTCCATCACAGTACTTTTCAAGAGACTATATTTCCAGAACAGTACATTTCCCCCTCATTTTAGAGGTCATTAAAATATTTCTTGAGAAATATATGAAATATACACAAGTTTAATATATTCCCCACCCTCCTTCATTTGCCCAGTGGTTCATGGGCTTGGCTAATGATCAAAGGGAGCTTTGTTCGAGCCCCAGATAAGGCATGGATGTTTCTGTTGCCTTTCTGCTGATAACTTTAAAGATTATTTTCATATTGAGTCAGAGATAGCTTATGCTTAATTCATTTGAGGAAAGGAAAACTTTATTAGAAAAAATACATTGTATAAAACAACCAAAACAAATATTTTATTTTGGCAGCCTTGATTTATTTACATCAGTGGTCCACAATCTCTTTTCGATGGAGAATTGATGTTTTGTTTTTAAATAATTTCTTTCCCACTTTCCTACAGATATATTGATTTTCCATAAAATGTTTAACAATACACTAGTACTCATGGGAAAACCAATTTTTTCAGCTTATTATAGTGTAAACAATTTTATCTGCATATATATTTATTTAGAAAAAACCAGTATCTTACTAATACACAGTTTTAATTCAAATTTCAAGTTTTTTTAATTTTGAGAGTTTATATTTAAATTAAAAATTTATTACATTAGAATATAATTTAAATTGTGTTCACAATTTTATTTTTAGTTTGCGACCCATATATGGGTTGAGAACAGGATGATTATTTATAGGTGAATTTCGAAACCAATAAATCAGTGGTGTCCTGTCATTAGGGCAAAACCAAAGTAACACCTCATAGAAGACAAAGGCCCTACCAGTAGGTTATGATATTAGCAAAGAAGGATCTAACATTTTAGAAATTTCTGATATATTTGTTATTATTATTGGTAAGTTTCAAAACTAATCTTCATATTAATATTTATTTACATATATACCTTTTTTAGAAGGAATATTATTAGTATATATTAGTATTATCATAACACTTATACATAAGAATAATCTTTCTTTCCTAAATACTGTATATTTATAAATATATATTAGTATAAAGAGCAATTCTAAAACTTGCCAGTAATAGTAACAGAAAAAAAAACATGAGAACTTTCTAGATGTTTAGATCTAACAATGCTAAGATCATAACTTAATGGTACAGCCTTCTGTTCTAGGAAGTGTACAGTGTTCAGATGTATACAGAAAACCTACATTCATACCTAACATAATAACTAGCACCTCTGTCCACCCAAACAACTACAAATTATCAACCTTCTACTCATACTTTACCAGAGCATATAAATACTGCAATAAGCAAGAAGCACTCAACAACGAAATAAAATACATTTCTGAACTAGCTGAATAGGGCGGATATACCTCACACACCATCGACAAAATTCACAAATGAATCAAATGCAAACAATCCCAAAACCCTCCAACACCTGTAAATAAAGAAATGTAAAAATACACAATAGCCCTACCATACATCAATAATAATTTCACATACTCTGTTAAAAATAAGCTAAAACCTTTCCATTATACAGTCCCTATTAAAATGTCACACACTATGTCCAAACTCATTCGAAACGATCGAGACCGCATACCCAGCTCTGGAGGAGTTTACTACATCCAACTCAAACATCCCCCCCCCCATAGGTAAAATTTTCCCTAAAGACAAATACATAGGTAAAACCTCACGCCCATTTAATGCCCAACTTAAAGAGCATAAAGACATCTTAAATAAACTACCAAAAATGGCACTATCCCAAGCAATCACTGAAAACAATTTGCCCACAAATTTTCACTCCACTGAAAATATAGTATCCCCACCTACCAAATTCCAACTAGCCGTCACAGAAAATATCCTCATTAACATAAAACTGACCGAACTCTGCAACACAGACATTGTCCCCCTCCCCCCAGCATGGCATCTGATACTTAGGGCATATAACATACACCTCGGAAATTCCACACACCCCTAAACTCTTCTCTCTCATCACCGATCCCCATTTGCCACCTGTACAACTACCAAACCCTTTAGAACACTTCCATGATGCCTCCTAAAATCAACAATTAATGCACCCCCCACATAACTCCAAATAGCAATACCAATAAAAAAAACATTATTCAGACCCTCAAAAACATAATTATATTAACCTCAAAATTCAGTTTACAAAAATTATTAATTCCCTAAAAATACCCCACACATTATAATTATAAATTACTAACCACAAATAGTGAAGCTTCCCTCGACACTCTCTGATTTTGGCGATTTCCCATAATCCCACACCCTCTCCCAACCTCTGTCACATGCAGATTGCATTATGGCCACCCGCACATTAGCCGACCACTCCGATCCTCGGAACTGAGCCATTGACAGGTCAATTTATGACACCCAACCCCTCCCCCGCACTCTCCAACAATTGCCTCTTGTTTATTAGCTTAAGTTCCTCACTTCTCACCTGACGAAGCACCGAAAATAAGGGCGCGAAACGCGTCGTAGATAAAAACCCTTTTTAAGCACTTTATGCTATCAAAGGTATAAATGGATATTTTCTTCGCCAAGGTGGGTAGACCATTGGCAGTCGTCATCCTTCTTTTAATCTCCACTGAGACGTCACTTTCCGGCAAGAATGTCGATTATTAAATTTGTCACCAAAAGCATCCCAGAAGTTCCTGTTACTCCCCATCCTCTACGGCATGGTGTATAAATCTATCCTTAATAATTTTGATACTAGATAGCAAAGTCCATGTGTTGAAGTGCTTAGAAACATTTAACAATGTCATAGAGAATTAAATAACTTTGATTTTAATTACCGCACTCTGTACCTCTACTCAAATTTTTTGTTAAAACACATATTACTACATTATACTGAACAAAAAAAAATAAAAATAATTCTATATGGTTAACCACTACTCAAAATTCAAATTCCCCTCACTCCAAACAACTTATAAAAACATTCCCCCTACACACAGCCATAAAAAGCCATCGATTCCCACACGACGACAATAACTGTACTAAACAGTTCACTAACACTTTCACCAACTACCCTCCTAATATTAAATAATTTCAATTCCAAAATATCTTAAATAATTTATTTATATCTTAACGAAATTTCGAAAAATTAACAAGAACAGATTAATTTTTCCTATTCTATCATTAAAAATCCCTAGCCGCATAGGCATGTTATCCCAAGGAGTTATCACGCCAAAATGGCAAAACAAAATCAAATGTAATTTCACATTACTGTCAAATCATACACGATACTTTACTTCACGTTAGTCACCCAAAAGAAAGAAATCAACGGTTACGTTTCTACGTCATACTTTACACCTCAACGTCATACGCTTCTTGAGCAGTGCCATCTGTTGGCTGAAAACCATAAACAACAAACCGACCCACACTGGTATGCAGAAACGTAAGTACAGAATAAAGGGCAAGAAACATAAGTGGAAGGAGAATGTAATGCATAGTGCAAAGATCGGTTAACAACGCCTGCTTCAGAGATTTACAGTACTGCCAATATTTTTTTTTAATATAATAATTTGCAAAATCTGCTTTAGGTGCAAAATTATCAATCTCGCTTGAAAACACTAAAACGAGGTAAATGGTGATAGAAAGATGTGACGAATCACTATTTTTGCACTTTGCAAGAAAATCAAATTTCCCTTACCTTCAATGATCGTGGAAAAATCGGACGTGGCTAAAAATCTTCGTTTAAGATGCAAACTCATTTTCCATGCAGCTCAACTTGTCAAATCAAAATGATCAGCACAGCTTATATGATTAACTTCTGTGTGCCAAACAGAACGAACCACAATTTCTGACTTTCTGTGATAAATCAGTGAAAATTTATTACATCTTCAAAAACATTGAGCTAATACGAATCTTTCTCAATCACTATCACAAGGTAAAAAGGAAGCAGAATACCCACAGATCGCTGTCCTCGACAGAAGTATTAAAATAAAGAACTATATATATATTGCACCTATTCCAGGGTTTACTGCACTATACCTTCTTTTGTTTTACGTAACTAACCTTCTTTTGTCGAAATCAATTTTAAAACTTTTCCAATAATACAATTTCAATTCGCAGCTGTCATACACACATAATGTCCGACAACATATAAGCGACAGCAGCGCTAGTTACTATTGGTGGTACGAACTATCGATGGTAACTATGTATGTATCGATAGTTTTTACTACTGAAGACAATCGATGGGCGAAAAAACTATCGAAAGTACTATCGGCGTGAAACCTGCTATTTTGTTGATCGCAGGCATGAAAGAGAAAAAGCTTGTCTTGTTGAAGTATGTTGGTTTTTCAAAACATGAAATTCATGAAGTGATCTTTCTATTATATGATAAATGAAGTCTGTACGTCCCGTTTTTTTTACCCTTGTCCCAGGGTTAAGAATAAAGTTTTCAGAACGACCACACGTTTTTAAAATAACTCAATCATTTTATTTAGATCCTGTTTTTAAATTTGAGTGGACGTTTGCTGAATAACTCGGTTTCGCCCGAGTTCCAAACAGCAGATGCATGTTAGCGATGTAGTTGAGTGTTGTCGGCGAAATACGAAGTTTATCTCAAACTCCGAACGTAAAGGTTTCGAATTAGCCCTGCCACGAGAACAGTCACACCTCTCCAACACGCTCACAACAACAATAAAAGTTCTGTAAGACATTGACATTAAACTTATCTATGCAATGAATCTAGGAATGAGAAAATTATGCTTCTCCTACCTACTGCGAAGTGTCAGTCAGACCTAAGCAAATTTACCATATCTTCATACAAAATTCCAAGCCACTTAGTAAAATACAGGGTAGTTGACAAAATTGAGACAACTTGGCACAATTCGGAGTGACATGGCAAAATCTTGGGGAGTTGGTAAAGTTCGGAGTGATTTGGAAAAATCTTGGGGAGTTGGTAAAGTTCGGAGTGACTTGGCAAAATCTTTGGGATTCAGAGTGACTTGGCGAAATCGTGGGGAGTTGGTAAAATTCAGGTGAGGTGTAAAAATTGGGATTTTTTTCTGTAAAATTTTGGTGAGTTGGCAAAATGTAGGAGAGTTGGCGAAATTTAGCCAGTTGGCAAAATCTAGGGGAAGTTGGCAAAATTTGTAGTGACTTGACAAAATCTTGGGGAGTTGACAAAATTCGGAGTGACTTTGTAAAATCGTGGGGACTTTGCAAAATTCAGATGAGATGTAAAAATTGAATTTTTTCTGTAAATTTATGGCGAGTTGGCAAAATTCAGATGAGATGTAAAAATTGAATTTTTTCTGTAAATTTATGGCGAGTTGGCAAAATTCAGATGAGATGTAAAAATTGAATTTTTTCTGTAAATTTATGGGGAGTTGGCAAAATTCGGAGTGACTTGGTAAAATCTTGGGGAGTTGGCAAAATTCAGGCGAGTTGTAAAAATTGGGATTTTTTTCTGTAAAATAATGGCCAGTTGTCAAAATCTAGGAGAGTTGGCAAAATCTTGGGGAGTTAACAAAATTTGGAGCGACTTGGGAAAATTGTGGGGGTTGTCAAAATTCAGGTGAGTTGTAAAAATTGGGATTTTTTTTGTAAAATTATGGCGAGTTGGCAAAATTCGGAGTGAATTGACAAAATCGTAGGAAGTTGACAAAATTCAGTTGAGATTTAAAAATTAAGAATTCTTTTCTGTAGAATTATAGCGAGTTGGCAAAATCTAGGGGAGTTGGCAAAACTTAGGGAGTTGACAAAATCTAGGGGCAGTTGGCAAAATTCTGAGTGACTTCGCAAAATCGTGGAGAATTGATAAAATTCAGAGTGACTTGGCAAAATCTTGGGGAGTTAACAAAATTCGGAGCGACTTGGCAAAATCGTGGGGTTGGTAAAATTCAGGTAAGTTGTAAAAATTGGGATTTTTTTCTGTAAAATAGTGGCGAGTTGGCAAAATCTAGAGGCAGTTGGCAAAATTCGGAGTGACTTGGCAAAATCGTGAGAAGTTGGCAAAATTCAGTTAAGATTTAAGTATTAAAATTTTTTTCTGTATAATTATGGCGAGTTGGGAAAATCTAGGAGAGTTGGCAAAACTTAGGGAGTTGACAAAATCTAGGGGCAGTTGGCAAAATTTGGATTGACTTGGCAAAATCTTCGGGAGTTAGTGACTTGCAAAATCTTTGGGAGTTAACAGAATTCGGAGTGACTTGGTAAAATCTGGGGAAGTTGGCAAAATTCGGAGTGACTTGGCAAAATTCAGGTGAGTTGCAAAAATTTGGATATTTTTCTGTACAATTATGGCGAGTTGTCAAAATCTAGGAGAGTTGGAGAAATTTAGGGAGTTTGCGAAATCCAGGGGCAGCTAACAAAATTTGGAGTGACTTGGCAAAATAATGGAGAATTGGGAAAATTCGGAGTGACTTGGTAAAATCTTGGAGTTGGCAAAATTCAGAGTGACTTGGAAAAATTTAGGGGTAGTTGGAAAAAATCGGAGTTACTTTACAAAATCGTGGGGAGTTGGCAAAATTCAGTTGAGATGTAAAAATTGCGATTTTTTTCTGTAAAATTTTGGCGATTTCGCAAAAATCTACTCCCGTGGAGATTCCCATCTGCTTCCCAAACTGTCTGCAAATCCTGCTAATATGAAAATTGTAAAAATATGAAGCACAATAAGGGTGAGAGATTTCTGTCGCTAAGTCAGATAGTTTGAAGGGAGAAAGAAAAAGAGTCAGAAACCCGGACAATTTTCGGGACAATTTTTAGACAATTTTTGAGTTCGGGAGAAGAACTCAAAACAGCGATATATGGTAAGCCTATGCATACGTTAGGCGAATATTCAAAGGGATCTAAAGCAATCTGAAATATTAAAGAACTATGAATTGAAAATCATAAAACTCTTCACAGGCGTAGTTGGGTTGTTTTACCTTTGAGCGGCAATGACCTTTTGCATACAATGGGCTAAGTGGCCAGATCACAAGGGCTCAGAGAAAGTTGCGGGAGAGGTCCCACTGGACAACTGTTAGGAGACAGAGGGTAGCTCCCTTCAAGGCTGTCCAGTGTGTTCTTTAAGGTGCACAGGATATCGTTCTGCATACAGAGCCAGAGCTTAACGTCCCATCCCACGGACAGCCACCTTTCCAAGCCCATCGGGGTCCCCTATTGGGTAGGGCAGGCAGTTTTTCACAGCTAAATCTCAACATTTTCCCAGGTGGGTGTCGAACCTGGGAATTGTAGATTACGAGATGGGCACACTCCCGACTGAATCATCCCTGCACCCCCCGACTTGATCCCGGACCGGGATTTAGAAGTGTTAATGTGAAACTACTGCAATACAATATTCTTCCTCCAATCATGCAAATTTTACGACAGGATTGATGAGATAAGAGTGGAAATATTGAAATATTTATAAAATCAGTAACACTGAAAAAGTAGTTTTGCCTTGTAAATCGTAGATTTTTCCGAGAAATACAAAAAGTTCTAGTTACCATCACGAGCAATAGATCGTGGGATCAACTAATCTTTATAATAGTATATATATACATATGTTTTCAACTACAAAATTACCTTAATATTAAGTTTAATTAAAGAGTTATTTTTTCTTACAGAAGGGCGATTAACATAAATATAATATAAAAAGCCAATCGTAATATATATTCTTAAACTTCGCCTGACAAATTTTTAGAGTTTTATTCCCAAATCTCTTTAATTATGATATTTTTCACCAATTGGTGAGACAATAGCTAGGCTTATATTTATATCTTTATTAGCTATAAAGGCTGTAATGAGCTAAACCCTACTTAGCATGAACTTAAGGAATTGAAGAAGGTGATTTAATAATCAATAGATAATTAGATAAACTAGTGAAATACAATATGTAGATGGATTGAAATAGGTTTCCCAATTTTTGCTGAAATTGATAATTAAATGGGAATAAATGTAAGCGGAGAATTTTTTGCAATTGAATTTCAGTTAAAGTGACCTCATATTCCAGAAAAAATTTCCAAAAACTTTAAGTCTGAAACACAATCATTGTTGTGTTATCCAAAAATAGTGCAAAATTTTGTTGGTAATAAAGATAATGTGGGTTGAATTCGGCTGAACCAATTTAATAATTATGGAGCTCGAAACACTTGTTGCTTTGTTGGCTGCTTGGTGTTGCCAACCTATCCAAGGTCAGGAATTGAAAAAAAAAATTATTTTCCTTAATGCGGCCCCATTTAGAAATTTCAATACCTCCTCCCAAAAACGGAAGAAGCAATAGTTAACGTAATATCAATGTGTATAACTGCCACACTTTACTACCTGAATAAGTGGTTTCTAGATGTAACTTATAATATTTTAGTAGAAAGAATCACAAGATATGCCATGTAGACACGGAACTCATGAAATAACAAGCGGCAAAAACTAAACTTTAAAATATTTGTTTAAATTTATTTTACTTTCAAAATATTTCGCTTCAAAAATGGAAATTTGATGTGAAAGTTGGCAAATACGAATAGTTTTATTTTATTAGCACTAATTTAACCGAAAATGAATTTTTAATCACTTAAACGCATAAGAAAAGTTTCCAACACAAAAAAATTATCCAGAGTACAATCGATGGTAAAAAAAATCGATAGTTCAGATCACTAGTTACCAGCGAAATAGAATAGACGGCTGTGAACAGCTGTGTTACAGCGCCCCAGTCTGAAGCTAAAGTAAACTCATTAATGGCCACCATTTTCGTGGCTGCCAGCATGTAAAATATAGGCAAAAACGTAGCAAGCGCGTATTGTGTTTACATGTCTGAATAAACAGAATTTCTATTTTCATTAAATCGTAGTGTCAAACACAATATTCGTTTTCAAAGTAATCTAAAAGTCAATCAATCTTTTAATTGATAGCTTTTTTTTTTCTTATTAAATACAATATTTTTATAGGATATCAAAGTTCAACTAACACGACAGATTAAATTTTATTCCAAGAACAAAAACTTACGTAATTTTCAAAAAACGAAAAATTTTACCAAACGTTTAGTGCGTTAATGTCCATACTTTATGTTATGGCGGCCATGTAAAAGGTGGGCAAAGGCGTCGTTCAAATTGCATCAACTTTTGAAACCGGTTACGCATTCTATCTACTTTAACCCATTGATAGTAATTAATCGACCATATCGATAGTACTATCGGTATGAAAACGGGAAAACCATTGGGAAAAACTGCTATTTGGTTTACCTCAGGCAGGAAAGAAGGGGTTTTGGTTCAGGGGCAGATATATAATAAGTCACACTAGGAGATAGCTGGGGACCAAATGGAAAGACAGGCCTCATAGGATATAATTTTACTTACTCATAAAGTTAATACTTTTATTGCGTTTAATTACTAAAATTTAATTTACGTAAATAAAAATTGCTACTATTAGTACATATAGCACTTTTGCCGCTGTTATAAGTACAATCAGCCTGAAACGTTTACCACTCTACTCCACCTCAAAGTTTTCCACCGTTTTCAATGGTCAACTCATTAGAGGGAATTAGAGTGTGTCTGAGGCTCTTACGGAGTGAAACTGAAGCAAAACGTGTGGGACCCGGTAAAAGCAGTCATTCCTGAAAAATTTCATTCAATCAACACATCAATTCTTGTAATTAGGGTTGAGGGATTAGTTTCGTCTGATAGTCAGATATCGGTAGCTGTAGGAAAGGTCTCTCAGACATGGAACATTTACGACAGTTTCCTAAAAGCCTTCAATTTTTTAAGTGACTCTCTTTATTCTTGGATAGTATGATCACGGAGGTATGAATGAGAGGAGACGCCCTAACGCGCTTTCCCTGTCCAAGGTCATGATGCTGACGCAGCAGGGCGATAGCCATGTTGTTGCATTCAAAACAAACCGTCTGCTGCTGCAATCAAGCCTACTTTTCACGTGCTATAGTCAGTTTTACTGTGCGTTATATACGGGAAGATTTTTTTTTACGACTAAGCGAAAGCCCATTTAAGCTATTTGGAATTTATATTGCTTTTTTTAATGAAATGAATATTTCCATACAGAATTACTGTATAGCAGAACTATTTATGTATTTCGTTGAATACGACAATAACAAACAATTACCAGATTTTGAAAGTTTATTTATACTGCACTGATAATAGCAGAAAACATTTTATGGATAAAACACTAAACATTACATGTAATAGCAGCATTTAAACTGCAAAAAAATCACATTTGTAAGATTCAGAAAATAGTTGCTTTACGTTAAAAAAATTCTCATTCCACAAAAATAAAAAAAAATTTGCTTAACAAAACTAAATAAAGCCAATAGCGTAGGAGCCAAAATGGTAGATTTTAAAAAACATTTCAAACTTTGGTGGAGAAATCATGTATAACACACCTACATTGAAATGCTTTCCAGCGATCTTTCACAATAGTAAAGATTCAACTCCAAAAATATGTTAATAAGTTATGACACCCACTATTAAGACAATTATGAGTGTACCGAATTTTCATTTTGACTTCAAAATCAACAGATATATCTGGGTTTACTATTTATTGATTTTTCTGTTAACTGTTTCCTTCTCTGACAACAATGTGCAGAGAGTGATGCAAATTAGCTTAAAATTATGATTTATGACATTTAATTATTACTTTTTTAATTTTAACTCCTGGAAATCACTTGTAACCTAGTTTGTATTACATCATTATTAAAAACCTTAAATTGCAGTTATACTATTCATATTCACTGTTCTGATTGTAGCAATATGTGTGTTGTTATGAAGCCCCAAGATTTCAGGGCTTCATCTATACCACATAAGTAACCTTTAAGTATTGATTAGACATTTTTAAAACTTTGTACTGACTTGGTTTAAAATTTCCTAATATTTCAAATAATGGATAAAGGTACAATCGCATCTATCCAAAATATTTTGGATAGATGAGGAACTTAACATCTTCTACAGACAAAGTGTCTCATCATCAAAATTCTTTGTTTTGTGATATAGTCAAAAATTCATGAAACTAATCAAACAGAAACGTTAGTAAAACTATTATCTATAATGCTTCTCGTCTCTCTTTATTTAATGGAAAGCTGATATAAAAGATAATTTCTATGTATTGGCCATAAGCTGACAGTGCATTTTAGTTTACAGTGCAAAAAACAAAGCATCTTTTTAAGGAATTTATTGAAATAAAACAGTGCCGAACAGTAAACCATAGAATTAAGTTTGAAATAAATACGTAAAATGTGTAACACACCTCTAAACTCGTAAAAGGAAAAAAAAAATATCTGTTGTGATGACACTCCCGATTTTTAGAGGTAGCTACACCCCTGAATTTGTGCTTATTTATAAATATATTGCTGTTGCTAATATAAGAAGTAAAAAAAGAGCTAAAAATATATATATATTTATACAAAAAAAAAAAAAAAACGCCCCAGATGGTGGCTCGAACCCACCAGCTCTATGTTTGTACCCTCAGCTTCACATCCCTCCCCCATCTCATGCTCATTCTCCTCCCTCAACCAGAGTTAACAATCAATACAAAATACACAATTATTACAATCTCTCAAAAAAAAATCTCATAAGGATTGAAATACATCCTTCCTCAGCCACAAAGGAAAATTTCGAAATAATATCTGAAAAAACTATATGAAAAAAAAGCAACTAAAAATTATACTAAGCAAAAATAATAAAAAATTAAAAAAATATAAAAAGAAAAAAAAATAATATATATCCACAGGGTGAAGGGAATATAATGTCAATGCTCCAGACAGTGGCTTGAACCCAACATCTCAGTGCCTGACTTCTCAGTCTCTCATACCTCCCTTCATGTACGCCTAACCTACCCCTCAACCAAAGTAAAAATGAAATAACTACAAGCAACACACTCGCTCTATTTGAAATCCATACAGAATTAAATAAATTCAGTATTCACGTTAAAAGGGACAATTAGAACCCTATCAGAAGAATTAACGAAAAGGAGAAAAGCATTACACTCTCCTCTCCTGTTTTAACTAAAATTATTTAAACAATTTGAAAAATTTTCACCCTAACTAATGATCGCTGTCACTCACCTATGACAATTTACACCAGATACATTAAATTAATCTAAAAAGAAATTCAAAAATATAAGACTCCAATCCAAGAAAAAAAGGGGGCATTTAAACAAAACCCTTAAATGCTATCCAAATTTAAAAAAGAAGAAAGATTATATTTCTCACCTTATGAAAATACTTTATTGTAATTTACTTTTCCCTTCTTACACTGAACTTATTAAATCATGAAGAGAGAGGAATTTAAACACTGAAACATTTAAACAAAATAATATCTAATACTTCCACCTAAAATAAAATAAAAAATAAAAAAGAAACTTCTTGATATTTTAATCACCTCTGTTTAAAAGTATGTAAATTCATCATCCATTAAATAGAATACACACTAATATTCAATTACAGCCAACAAAATTTTCTAACTGAGAAAGCCTGCAGAAGGAATTCTCAAATAAGTGTAACGTAAAATCAAACAATCAATATAAGAAGTACATCTTCACATTTATCACTGGTACAATCCGAAGAAAATAAAAAAAAAATCTGGTGAAGAATCGAGGTTTGTAACTCGAAATAAAACCGATTTCATAGCGGCGTAAATTCAACACGAAGTTGCTTGTAGCATTATACAATTATTTAAACTTTTATAAAAATGACAAACTTACCGATAAAAGGTAATTCCTGGTATCTTTTTTGAAGGGCGATTCGTGCAGCCGTAAGCTGAACAGGCTGCCATAATACAAATGTCCAAAAAAATTAAATTTTTATAGCGCACACTTCGTTACTCCCCCATACTACTGATCAATGTTTTGAATAGAACAACATGGCTGCCGCGCAGCCGCCGTAGCATCATTTTCAAGTGATTAGGGCTCCTCCTCCTATATTCCTACCTCCATGAGTATGATGATTTTTACTGTGAATGGCCTTCTTTCAAATTACTGGAAATGGGTTTGATGTTAATTGAAAGCTCACTCATCAGCTACCGCAGCAAAGACTTGGGTGGCAATTACTCATGGTTGATTTGAGAGATGATTGGAATACAGGGAGGATGAACCATTAATATTAAAGATAATTGATATTTTCTGTTTCGACCTTCACACTTTCTTTTCCTAAACATATTTTACCACCAAACCCTTCTATCTCTGTCCATGTCCCCTGTTCACCATAAACGTTTTACTGTCTGATATCAACATATTGATGTATAAAATAATTTGTGAAAATGTCATAAGGTATGGGATTACTGTATATGTATTACTTGTATATTTCAAAACACATTTAAGAAAAATCAGTAACTTGCAAAATTCAGTGCTAAAATCAATTTTGCCGACAGTAAAAAGAACCACTATGTCTTCTAATAAAAGCAGATTTGTACACCACAATGAATTACCCCTGGAAGATATGTATAAATATGCTACAATTCTTAAAGCAGTAATAAGCTCCCCCTTTGTTTCGGTTGGCGGGTTGAGGGCAGCAACATATCTCCCTAGAGCATCCCACACATACTCAATCGGAGATAGGTCGGGAGATCGAGCTGGCCACTCCATGCACATAATGGTCTCCTCTTGGAAAATATTGTTCCACTAATCGATCTCTGTGTGGATTATCATTATGGTCTTGTAAGATGAATATTTCACCTTTTGCACCAGCGTAAGGACGTATAGAAGGGTCCAGAATGTCATCTCTATACCTTTGAGCATTGAGGTTTCCATTCGTCAACACATAGAGGTTTGTGCGTCCACCTAAGGAAATGCCCATCTTGAAATGCCCATCATCAACCCAAACACATGCACTACCTCCACCGTAATTGTCTCTTTAATAGATGTTACTGGGTTGATAGCAGGTACCTCGTTCTCTCCATATCAAACAATGTCCGGAATCACTCTGCAAGCGATATCTGGACTCATCCGTGAAGAGTTTGGACCTCCATTGCTCTTATGTCTAGTTAACATGCATGTGTGCCCAATTCAACCGCTCTTTCCTGCGATGTGAGGGGTACAAATTACTGGCCTTCTAGCGAAAAGACCTCCCTCATGAATCCTCCTAGATATACTACTAGATGTATCTACGCACGATAGCAGCTGATACAACCCTCCCAGAGGCTGCTGCAAGAGAGGATCGTAGCTGAGAGGGAGTAGACGTCCTGCTCCTTCGTGCTGTTAATCGTAGATATCGGTCTTTTACAGTGATCGTAACTCTAGCCCTTCCGTGGCAAAACCTCGGAGACACGGAATCATTGATAATAAATCGATTCCACAGTCTATCGACCACAGGACTCACATTCAACCATGTACCACGTCTGACTGACTTTGGCCTGCTTCGATTCGGCCAATAGCTCTCCACCACAGTTCATTTGGCAAATAATGTCTCGAGGTCATTCCTACAAAATGGCCATTTCGAATTTCTTTACTCGCATTTACAACACAAAATAACGATCCACTCCAAAACACCAGTTTTTATGCCGCTATCCGATTACGCAAATTGGCAAAACGTAGACTAATTTGTATATGATATGCACACTCGGCAGTAGTTTACTGATTACATGAACAAGTTTGGTGAGGATCGCACAATGTTTTGGCGAATTATCGCGATTCTTCTCATTTTTCCTTAATTTATGGAAACCAGTGTGGGCATTTTTATTTTAAGAGGCCATATTTTCCTGCTGCTCTTTATGACCCCCCCCCCCCCCCCAATAGGGGACCACCTTGACGTGGTGGTGGGGCTTTGGGCCAGCAACCTGGTCGAAGGCTGTGCCGACCGGATTTGGTCCCCGGTTGGACATAGCCAAGACCAACCTAGGTCGAGGACATCACAGACCGGTTGGACGTGCCAGTTGGACGGTGACGGTGTCTTAGACCTCACCTCAGGTGCTCTGTGTGAGCAAGTTCAAGGGCTCTGCAGAAAGGTCTGAGCCGCCTAGTAGGCATGAGCCCTTCTTAAACTCTGGGCCTTACTAAGAGTCTCCACCCCGGGAGCCTAGCGAACTTGGATCTATATATCCTTGTTCATGGCTAACTGGGGAATAGATTAAATTTAGGTTTCTTCCGGTGGCTAGCTTTCCCTTTATAGGACTGCTGCCATGTGAGGTCGGAGTTGAGGTGCGTCTATATGGCGCATTCTTGCCCCCGGCTCTAGATAGGCACGGTTTTTCATAACTGGTAGTGTCGTCAGACGGAATCGGGAATTTCCGTGGTTGCTTAAGATCGCAACAAAATAGAACGAATGCTCTTTACGAATATAATATTTTCTTACTGGTTCTTCTCTTAGTTTCTGTTGGACTGGCCTGATCTAAATGATACTTACACCAGTTAAAGCCAAGGGAGGTTATGCAAATAAGTTTTCGTATTTGAAATTAACTCTTTTACTGAAAATACGATGTGAAAATGAATGCTTTTATATATTTTTACATGTTCTAGATGAGTATTTTATTCAGAAGAAATTAAACCATCCAATTTAAATAATATTAATGCTGAAAAGATTTAGCGTTTTGGTTTTATTTTTTTCCCGAGAAATTAAGGGACAAAAATGGAAAAATATAAACCTTATAATCAGAATAGACGTTGATCACTAATATTTCAAAAAACTTTTCTCAAGTAGTCTGCCTCATCATAAATGATAGAGAAAATTATGAGTCGTAATGTTTTTTTTTAAAGCTCTGATTAACTCTCACAGTTAAAATAATTACGAATTGCAGCGAAACGGTTTCATGCTAAAATAAGACATTTCTTTTTGTTCAGTTCTTTAAAGAAAAATTTTTTTTGGTACACCTGATATCATTTAACAAAAAATTAAATTTTCGATCATTGTTTTCAGGGGGGGAACTTCCCCTCTTTCCACCACCACCCTTCAAACATATGCGCACCCTGGCGCCCATGATTACAAATTTACATAGTTTCTTTGAATGTAAATGAAATCGGAAGAGAAAAAAAATGTTTATAAGAGAAAAACAACTTTTTTAACCCTTGTCCATCATTAAGTAATTTTAGACTCGAGACAATAAAAAATATTCAGGAATATGCAACTGTTTGACAAAGGTGCCAAACCAGTGAGAAAGTTAAAACAAATTCATAACATTGCATAAATGTTTGCATCATCCAAGATAATAGGATAAAGTCCAGATGGTGAAAGATTTACTTTTTTTACATTTCATGAGGAAATGAGTTAAATATAAAATGCTGGGTAAAAACTTTGTATGCATTTTAATCTTCCTTCGGAACGAAATAATTTCTTCTAGATTCTCTACAACGGTAGACGTTGATTTTAGGACAAACCATCCAGGATTGTTGAGTAGGAATCATCATACTCTGAGCAAGTGATTTTATCTTACTTTAAATATACATTGAGTTGTCCACAAGTTTATCACATTTTCAACTCTAGACTTAAATACAGTCTGTAGTTGGCACAGATGGCTATATCCGAAAGCTATCTGGGCCAGAGACAGATAAGGACTGTGGTGGCAACAAACGTAGGTAGAAGTGTACCACAGCAGGTTTTCAACAAAATGGGAGGATAGTGAACCTTAATATTAACAGTTTTCATTATCCTGTTCCGCAATCTTATTGCAGCAGCCAATAGATTTATGAAATCCCCTCCCCAAAGAGAGATTATCTATTGCAATACTAAGTGTGCCAATACATAACAAAGTAGGAAGGAATGAAATTCACTGCAGTGATATTCATTTCCAAAAATTAGGCAATTGTGAAAAAAATTTTTTTATTCAACACTTTCCTAATTACTACATAATAAAATGTTTAAAAATCTGTATTGGATAACGTTGTTTTACAAGAATAATTTATACAAAATCTAATTTTTTTAAAAATCTATATGCGAGTTTCCTCTCAAATTATTTTAATAGTTATACCCAGATATAACTCATAACAATTTCGATAATTGTGTAAGATCATTGGGTAAAATTAAAACAAGTTTAAGATGCAATTTTACAGCTAACTGTTTGTTGATTAATCTGTTGAGTTAAATCTAAATAAATAAATGCAGTTTAATAATATCTCTACACCCTTTATTTAACGTAAATCATAGATTTATTTCACATGTCTTCTTTAATATTAATTTTAAATTCCATTTCTTCCCCAAAAATTCAAAGCACTATCAGCAATAAAAGCAAAAATATCTCCTTTTTAGTTGTTTGACACAAGTTCTTAATAAAAATAAATAACAAATTATATGTGTAGGACAGTTTATTTGTAGCTGTATATCTCGTATCAATCATATATATATTTTCGTAAGTCAGACTTCTGTGGCAAGCAGCTGCTTGAAGGGGTATTTATTTATTTTCTTTAAGTATTTTTAACATTATGAATAACTATTTTCAGTTGATTACTTATAAGCTTTAAATCATTGGTAACATACCACTCTAATTCACATTTTATGTTTAGTTAGTAAAAAATTGTTGAAAATCATTAAATAGTTCCTTAGATGTTCGCACTATTTCTTTTTATATCACTGATTATCACAATTACTATACTAGCCTCAATCGAATAAACTGTTCTCAAAGAAATTGTAATAACAACACATACATAATCGTCATATTTGTGGTCCAAATTCAGAGTTTAGTCTTAGTTTTTTATTTTACGAATTTTTGGGATTTTGAATGAATTCCTAGGTTTCATTTCTCTGAATTGTCATCTTTTGAAAACGTCCATTACTCGATGCAAAATTCTAAAGGGCATAAAGCTGAATTTTAGAATTACACTTTTGTTAAATTAGGAATTTATTTCTGGTTCTTTATTTCTTAAACTTTAGATTATATTTTATTAGATTGTAGGTTTAATTCATAAGGAAAAATAATGACATTTGTATCAGAAATTCGAAAATATGCTTTTTTTCACAATATTTATGTTCATGTAATATTTCTTTTTAAACTCGTATTTAAAAAAAAATTCTCTGATTTTTATTTCATTAAATAGTTTTTTTCGGGTGTGTTATTTTCTATTCTTCACGTTATTCTTATGGGAAATTCAAGTACCATTGAATCACTTTTTTAGTCAATAAGTCCATAATGATTGACTGTGGGTAGTATAATTCTGAATTATTGCCCCAGCTGCAACATTGCCTCGTTCCAACAATGGTGATCAAATCTTAAACATAAATTGCAACAGAAAATACACTGAAACATGCCAAAATCATTTACAGAAAATACATATTTGCACCCAGGCCTGGATATGTAATAAATAGTAATAAAAGAATAAATAATCCTCAAGCAGCTCCTTGCCACAGAGGTCTGAAAGAAGCCTGTCAGTTTACATGCCACAGTAGAAAATCTGAGGAATGCAGGACCTCCACAGAAAAACAACACAAACACTCATGCCTTACCCAGGGCTCAAACCCAGGTCACTTTGATCAACACCAAAGCACACTAACCATGATTGGCCATGGGATGGCTTGAAAATAAATCAAACTGGAAAAAAGTAAAGGAGGGAGTGGGGGCAAGAAACTGGATTTCTATTGCAGTGTGGTATTTTCCCCTCCGTTTTGGAGGTCTTTAAACAGTTTCTTGAAAATATGCATGAAATGTATATAAGTTTAGATATTTTGCCTCTCTTACCTATAGTAGTATTCTGAAAGCCTCCTTGCCCCCCCCCCCCTCCTAGGTCCAGCCCTGTTTGCATGAACCAAGTGCAAATGAAATTGAAAAGTGTTAAGAAAAACTTTACTGGTCAGGTCCACCTGCAGCAATCTAGGTTAATGGGTAAGAGAAGTACTGTTAATGACTGCAAAGTGTTAAGATCACACTTGCTGTTCATTATTGACAGTTGATATTATGGAAGCAATTGTGGACACACAGTTATGAGAATAAGAGGAAAGTGTATGTCACTGAGAAACCCTAATATCTTGCAAACAAATGATCAGCAAATTCTGAGCAATTTTATTGTCTCTTGTAATCTATCACCTTAACCAGGAAGATCAATTATCTTCGTGTATTTGGATCATTTCATCTGGATGTGTCACTGAATGATACACTTAAAAGCGAATGCAGGTATTTTTAAAATATTTTATTATGTAGTAATGAGGAAAGAGTGTGCAAGTTTCTCTTCATTTCTATGATGTGCTGTAAACGTTGAATGTATGAGGCTTTTACGCTCTATGTGTAGCAAATACCTATTCAAAGCTCTTCTCATTGTAAATTCTTTGCCACAAATAAAATCTGACTTTTACTTTGTATGTTTGGGTAAATGTCTCTTTAAATGTGCACGGTACGTAAACTGTTTGCTACAAACATTGCATATATGAGGCTTTTCCTTTGTATGTGTGAGCAAATGTCTATATAAGCCTCCACTCTGTGAAAAACCTTTGCTGCATATATCACACACATGAGGCTTTTCTTTTGTATGTGTAAGTAAATGTGTACTTAAATGTCCCCTGCTTCCAAACCCTTTGTTACAAACATTGCATACATGGGGCTTTTCTTTCGTATGCGTGAGTGAATGTGCCTTTAATTGTCCTTTAGATCCAAATCCTTTGCTGCAAACATCGCATTTATGGGGCCTTTCCTTTGTATGTACACGCATATGTTTAAGTAAATCCCCTTTCCTTATAAATCCTTTGTTACAAATTTCACACACATTTGGTTTCTCATTTGTATGTGTACGCAAATGTTGAAATAAATTTCCTGAACTTCCAAATCCTCTGTTACAAACTTCACACACATACGGCTTTTCATTTGTATGTGTGCGCAAATGCACATCGAACTGTTGCTTCCCTACAAAGCCTTTGCTACAAACATTGCACCTATGAGGCTTGTCCTCTGTATGTGTGAACAAATGCCTATGTAAATGTCCTTTGTGGGAAAATCCTTTGTTACAAACATTACACACATGATGCTTTTCCTTTGTATGTTTGTCTAGATCTCTACGTGATTCACCTCTCTGTAAATCTTTTGCTACAGATGTTGCATGCATGAGGCTTTAATTTTTTGTTCCTAGGTAAATGCCACTGAATTTTTTTCTTCTGTAAAGGCTTTGATAATTTTCATCCACAGATTGGTTTCTTTGCTGTTGGTGTCAATAACTGCATAAGTAAACCTTTATGTAAGCATATTGGTACCTTCAACGCAATCAGAATTCAGTTCCTTTGTACTTTTCAGAACAGAAGTTTATTATCACCGCTCATTTCAAAATGATGTATCAGAAAAACTACACTGTGAAGAAATTAATTTAGTTACTGAAAAATTAGAATTTTTTTGCTCTATTTCTATTTTTAGGAAAATATTATGAATTTGAATCTGCTTTTTATTTCATAAACCTATTATTAGAAACCTAGGGAATATTATCATTGTTTGCCCAATTTTATATTATTGCTTAGTACTAAAATGCAAAGCTGTACATAATGGAGCAACATTCTGCTTCATTTGAAATGCGCACGAATTTTTTTCTGTGATTTCAATTCTTCTGTTTGTTTTTGTACAGATACCAGAATGCTCCTTGCTGGTTACAAGAATCAGGAATTCAAAAGAGATGACTCTGAAACAAAAAAAAACAGAAAAAAAAAACGTTTAATATATTTTGAAACTAAGAATGCTAATGAAATAATTATTTAATAGAATTTTTTTCTTGTACAAGCCATAAATTTTTTTATTTTTTTCATAAGGTTTGATTATTGGAATCCAGCTGATGTGTTTTTAATATTCTTTAATTGGGACAGGTTTTAATAAATATTATTTTCATTGTGAATTTCATGAATAAAGATTCCTAATTAGATACAATATTTCTAATTATATTTTTATCAAGAAAAATGCTTGTTCGATCTCTGTTTCAGCAAATAGTGATATTATTTTGGAAATGCTGGATTAGGTGGAAATATATGTAGCAACAAATAAAACAGTTAACTAGGTCTGAATGTGAAAGTATGTTTGTTTTATTAGTGAATATAAATAGGACATTGTGATAATGGTAAGAATCCCCACCAAACTAACAGACATCTGAGCTGCTTCACCAATAGATATTAGTACCAATAAAGTCGTTAAATGACAATGGTTCATCACTATTACACACCCATATTGTGAAGAACAGAGTTGGAACAAAAACTCTTTCAACAAAAAAGAGGGGTGATAGTACACATCAAGACGACCAATTTTTGCAATGGAACCTAGGGTCGCATTCCACTCCTTCTGTCAGAAAAGAGTACTTTCGAAAAACTCCACGCTTGCACAAGTATTTACAACTGATGCATGAAAATCACAATACGACGATTTGGAAACCTCTCCCGGTACAATCTTTGTGCTTCACGTCCATTACCACCTACTTGGCCATACATCAGATGCATATCTGCCAATTCCTCGTATGTGTAGTCTTCCATGTCCTTCATGAATACGTCACTTATCATGTGACATTATCACGGTAATGTCGATGAACCGATGAACGGGTTCGGCTGCGTTTTAAATGTTTGTTCTTAATCGTCTACGCATTTGTTCAGCGCACCTGATTTACATCTTGTGATTTTCATGCACCGGTTGTAAATACTTGTGCAAGCGTGGCGTTTTTCGAAAGTACTCTTTTCTGGCGGAAGGAGTGGAATGCGACCCTAGGTTCCATTGCAAAAATTGGTGGTCTTGATGTGTACTATCACCCCTCTTTTTTTGTTGAGTTTACAATCACCCTGTATATATTTGAAACTCGAGATCTCAGCTGTAATTAGGTTACTGTGAGTACAGAAGATCCAACCAGTGGAAAGTCAATGACGACTTCTGGCTATGTGTGACTAAGATGCCCTGCCAGTGCAGCATGTAAGGAAATGGTTCTGAGAGTTCGAAAATGGTCGTGTGACTGTATGGATGAGGAATCTACACTTTAGCAACTGACAACTGTTGACCATCATTCATACAGTTCAGAACTGATGATGTCGGATTTTCACTTGTTGGAGAAGCTGAAGAAGCAGCATCTCTGAGAATGATACTTTGCATCGGACAATGCTCTCAAAGAGGAAGTATCTTTCTGTCAGCAAAGCTGAGACAAACTGATCAGCCATTAAGACAAAGTGTCTCAACAAGTCTGATGACTACCTGGAAAAATAATTCATATGGAAACATTTCCTTCTATTGTCTTTAGTGTAATCACCTGACCCTGCAGAAATTAAATAAGGAATCTTACTTTCTGATTTACTGTCTATTGACAAAAAGGGAAAGTAAAAAGTATGCTTTTATCAAATTAAAGGGCATTTCAGAAACTGCAGCTTTTTTGGAAACACATGAGCTAAAAATATATGAATCTAGTTCAGTTTTAACTAAATATCAATTTTAAATGACAATAGAAGATAATGAAAACTTATTCGAATAATATGGTAAACTTTTAAAATCTCTACTTTTTCCCTAACATATATTAAAAGTGAAAAAAGAAAACTTGGCAATCTTGTACCTTAGGCATAATGCATTCGACTCTATGATCTATGGAACAGAAACTGAAAAGCTAGAACAGAAAACTTTATTATTTAAATCAGTGGTTCTTAATTTTCAATAGGTTTTATACATATTTTTTTTTTGCTTACAATTTAGGACCGCCATTTTTATGTAAAAAAAAGATTGTAAACCGCCATTTTTATGTAGAAAAGATTGTAAACCCCCATTTTTATCAAGTAAACTAGTTGGACCTTCAATTACATTGATATTGTGCATGTTTAGGTGCCATTAAGCATTCATGTAATAATTTATCACATCCTAAAGTAAGGTTCCCTATTAAATTAGAAAAAAAAAATCCTCGAAGTACAGGAACTAAAGCAATTTGCGGATCTCATACAAACCTTTGCAGATTCCAATTTAAGAACCGCTATTACTTAATTTAAATAATGTTTTTCTTTATAAAGAATCTGTCTTCTACCCTTTGCCACAAAAGTGCAGTTGCGACATATTGTTCTTAATGTGGAACAGCAGGAGCCAACATTTGCAGAACTCACTTGTTTTTGGACTTGGTGCATTAACATAAGTAACTATGGTTAAAAAAATCCCTTTTGTCAATATGTGGTGTGAGAGAGAATTCTCCACGATGGAAACAGTTAACCATGCTTCTCTTGTTTATTACATGATCCGTACTGCAATACAGTTCTATTAGTTATGGTTAACAGATTTGGTTTCCAAACTGCCCATTGATGAAGCACAACCAGTTGCTATTTTAATACTATATGAACTGAATAATACTTCCAGACTTAGCATCTCATAGTGATATTAATAAGGAATTAATAAGTTGTCTCCTGTGTTGTGTGGGGCGGGGGTGGCTCAGTCGGTAGCGCGCCAGGCTCGTAATCTGTAGTTCCCAGGTTTGAGTCCCAGCTGGGTCACCGTTCAGATTTATCTCCGCAAAATTCCCCGCCCTGCCCATGGTCAGTAGGAGACACCGATGGGCTTGGAAAGGCCGCCGTCCGTTGGATGGGACGTTAAGCCGTGGCCCCGTGTGCGGGAGAGCCATACCCTGTGAATGTTAAAGAACACGCTGGATGGCCATGACGGGAGGCTACCATCTGTCTCCCAACAGCTGTTTCAGTGGGTCCCCTCCCCCAACCTTCTCTGAGCCTTCGGGGTCCTTGTGACCTGGCCATTTAGCCCATTGTGTGCAAAAAAGTGCCGCTCAGAGGTAAAACAACCCAACCTTAACATTATCGGTTGCCACTTCTTGTAGAAAAACCTCGAGGTTTTCTGTCAAACTCTTGCTTGCTTTCTTATATTGAAATGAAACAGAGTGGACTTCTGTAAACGAGAGACCGAAAGCTCTAATCTTTCGTTAGTCTTACTAATTGTATAATGTTCTTGTGAAGCTATCTTAATATCGTAAAAATATTGTGTGTCATCATAACGTTTCCTATTCTTTATTCAGCTCTTATTTTCGTTAGTCCACATTATCACGGAGTGAACAAATGAACATATCTCTCTCTGAATTTCTATAAATACTTTTGTAACAACTCTTTACTATTCGTTAATATCATTGCGAAAACATTCAGATTTGAACATTATCTTCTGCCTTGGTCGAAGCTTTGAAACTTTGTGTTATTCACCACGATTTCAGGATCCACATCACCGTGTATGAACATGATATACCCAAGGGTTGCGTAATAGTTCTGAACTAACTAAACTAAACATCAATCAGGTTGTCTCATCTTCTTTCAAGCCAATTGCTTTTAGTTTAACTGAGTGCTAAGTGATACACATGTTAGAAGTGATAACGATTGATGAGTTATGAATGCATGTTTTGTTTCGTTATAAAGGTGAAAGAAGTATCAAGCCATTTTGGGTTGGGTTGTTTAACCTCTGAGCGGCACTTTTTTTGCACACCATGGGCTAAATGGCCAGGTCACATGGACCCCGAAGTCTCAGAGAAGGTTGGGGGAGGAGACCCACTGCAACAGCTGTTGGGAGACAGATGGTAGTCTCCTGTCAAGGCCATCCAGCGTGTTCTTTAACGTGCACAGGATGGCTCTCCCGCACACGGGGCCACGGCTTAACATCCCATCTGACGGACGGCGGCCTTTCCAAGCCCATCGGTGTCCCCTACTGACTGTGGGCAAGGCGGGGAATTTTGCGGAGATAAATCTCAACGCTGACCCAGCTGGGACTCGAACCTGGGAACTACAGATTACGAGCCTGGCACGCTACCGACTGAGCCACCCCCGCTCCCATATCAAGCCAAGATACCAGTGAAGAGTAATTCCCAGTGTGATAGGACAAACTTTATGAAGCAACTTATAGCAGTATAAAAGAATTACACTGGTTTCCAAAAAAATAAGGAACAACCCTATATTATGTTAATGGGAAACTGATGTCAAAGCTCTATGAATTCAAAGTTTCTTTTATAAATATGAGACACCAGATAAAGATCTCAATCAAATGTACCAATATCTCGATTTTCAACAATATTCGTTCAGTGTTTAATGGTTATGGAGTTTCAATGTTTAACAATAACAATGCCAGTAGTAAAAAACTTATACAAAGCTGATGAATACTGAAATATAAATTTCCACAAAGTTCTAAAATATAAACTTATTTTACAAAATTAAATCGTTTGAAATAATAATACTTATTACTCTGATATAAATTCTTATTACTAGCATTGTTATGTGTGAAGACTATATTATCCTCTATTGAGGATGTTAAACCCCGTCATTGTATGTATAATCTGCCGCCAGCTCATGAGTCTACAGTGAACAGGTTTAACATCCACAATATCAGGGTGATAATTGAATGGCAACCAGTAACTAAGTGGTCAGAGCACCTGACATGTCATCAGGAGGTCGAAGTTCAGATCCCACCAGGCTCAACACAATTTTTCTCTCCCAAGGTTGACTTAGAGCATAATAGTGTTCAAAAAGCTGTTACTACGAAGTGCTGTGATTTAAAATGTTATTAATATAAGAGATAATGTATATTACCAGTGTAGAGTCGTCCTCATCACCATCCTCAAGCAGCCATGGGCTACAGAGATCCAACCAGATCATTCAATTTAGTTCTTCAAGCATATCTGTCCTGAGCTACATCTGGCCACTGCACACCAATTCTAATAAGCTCCTGTTTAACATTATCTGCCCACTGCATCCTAGGTCTCTCCCTCTTTCTGAGGCCTTTAGGCACACTGTACATAACCCTATTCGCCAATCTATAATTATTCATACGGGCAACAAGGCCAAACCGAAGGAGTCTCTCTCTGCACAATATACTGCTTAAAGGAGGTTGCAGGCTCCTTTGCCTAACTCCATCATTAGTTACAAAGTTAAACCCAAGATACTGAGTAAGCATCTAGAATCAAAAGCACCTAGTTTCCTGTTATCTTGTTTATAAAGAGTCGAAGTTTCACTTCCATAACTAACTCTAGAGAGAACCAAACTGTTATACAGTCTAATTTTAGTCTTTAGGTGTAGACACTCCAAAAATTCTCCACACTCTCCATAGATTCTAAAAAGTCCCGGCAGCAATCCCTATTTGTCCATTAATCTCATGCCGCACATCACCAGTATCTGTTACATAGCTCCCAAGGTAATTAAACTGTGACACCTGCTCAAGACTGCAACCATTCAGATGAACTGAATCACAACCTGCCTGACCAACTTTCATCACTTTAGTTTTCTCTGTGTTTATAACCAAACCTACTCTACTATGTCTGATCAACAGCTCGAATGAAAGAGTTCATCTCATCAACATCATTTGCCAAAAGGGCTAAATCACCAGCATAATCTAAATCATAAATTTTTGCATCTCCAGACAATTTAAGGATAAAATCTTTCCCTTGCAGTGAATTTCACATAACATAATCAATAACCAAACTAAAGAGAAAACATTTTCTACTGTAGAAATACTTTTTTTTTTGAATAACAATCTGAGAATAACCACCACCGAGTTTAAAAGTGCTAGAAGTATTGTAGACTGTAAATTCAAGAGTGTAACTGGTCCTTTCTTAGTGTACCAAAGGAACTAAGTGATGTCGCATTGTAAATGCTTGAATATGAACTCGCTGAGTGAAGTTCTCAAATTATTACAATAAAGCTAGAATAAATATAGGAATGAGATTAGACACCTGATCTTTCCTATTCGAATGTTACAAGGAAGCAAAAAAACTGCTAGTGATGCCTCAATGAAGCAGGGTCGCAGAATATTACAGCTGATTGGATTCAGAATTAGCATGGTCATTTCTTCTGTTATGATGAACATATAAGTTACTAGCTTTGCTAGATTTAGATGTATTTAAATTGAAAAAATATACATGGATTTCACGAAGTCATGCAAGGGAAAACAAAGCTACGAAACATTCAGGGAAAAAGATGAAAGTTTCAAAAGGGACCGAAGCCGGATTATTTTGATCATGCTGAATGCAAAAGGGTGAATTCGCGAAAGTTCTCATAAATAAAAAGAATATTACTATACGATCACCAGAGAATGTCAAAAAGACGATGTTGGGAATTACTGCTTTGTTGTAATCCAGAAATTGAGACATATATCAAAGGATATCGAAAGACGCTGCAGAATTAAAAAACAACTAACACACGCTAAGTTTCATACTAGTTTTAAGAGGATAAACTCATCATCGCAGAATAAATGTATTTTAAAGATTGGTAAAGAGCAGATTTTGCACTCACAGAACCTATGCCAGTTACAGATACAGAATCGATGTAGTCAACATGCTTAGCATTGTTCTAGGAGCAGTGGTTCTCAACCTTTTATGCTTCACGTACCCCCTGGAATTGTGCATGTAACTGGCTTACCCCTTGTATAGATAGATAAAACAATGGTTATAATACACAATGGGAATAAAATAAAACATATATATCAGTGGTTCTCAACCTTTTATGTTTCACGTATCCCATAGTTATGTGTATGTAACTGGAATATCCCTTGTATAGATAGATAAAACTCTAGTTATAGTATAACAATGAGAATAAAATAAAACATATATATCAGTGGTTCTCAACCTTTTATGTTTCACGTATCCCGTAGTTATGTGTATGTAACTGGAATATCCCTTGTATAGATAGATAAAACTCTAGTTATAGTATAACAATGAGAATAAAATAAAACATATATATCAGTGGTTCTCAACCTTTTATGTTTCACGTATCCCGTAGTTATGTGTATGTAACTGGAATATCCCTTGTATAGATAGATAAAACTCTAGTTATAGTATAACAATGGGAATAAAATAAAACATATATATCAGTGGTTCTCAACCTTTTATGTTTCACGTATCCCGTAGTTATGTGTATGTAACTGGAATATCCCTTGTATAGATAGATAAAACTCTAGTTATAATATAACAATGAGAATAAAATAAAACATATATATCAGTGGTTCTCAACCTTTTATGTTTCACGTATCCCGTAGTTATGTGTATGTAACTGGAATATCCCTTGTATAGATAGATAAAACTCTAGTTATAGTATAACAATGGGAATAAAATAAAACATATATATCAGTTGTTCTCAATCTTTTATGCTTCACTTACCCCCTGGAATTGTGTTGTATGTAACTGGTGTACCCTTTGTATAGATAGATAAAACTCTAGTTAAAGTATAACAATGGGAATAAAATAAAACATATATCAGTGGTTCTCAACCTTTTATGTTACACGTACCCCATAGTTATGTGTATGTAACTGGAATACCCCTTGTATAGATAGATAAAACTCTAGTTATCGTATAACAATGGGAATAAAATAAAACATATATATCAGTGGTTCTCAATCTTTTATGCTTCACGTACCCCCTGGAAATGTGTATGTTACTGGTGCACCCCTTGTACAGACAGATAAAACTATTTTTATAGTATAACAATGGGAATAAACTAAAATATATATATCAGTGGTTGTCAAACTTTTATGCTTCACGTACCCCCTGGAAATGTGTATGTAAGTGGTGCACCCCTTGTATAGATAGATAAAATTATATTTATAGTATAACAATGGGAAAAAAGTAAAACATACATATCAGTGGTTTTCAAACTTTTATGCTTCATGTACCCCCTGGTATTGTGTATGTAACTGGCATACCCCTTGTATAGATAGATTAAACTCTAGTTATAGTATAACAATGGGAATAAAATAAAACATATATATATCAGTTGTTCTCAATCTCTTATGCTTCACGTACCCCTTGGAAATGTGTATGTTACTGGTGCACCCCTTGTACAGACAGATAAAACTATTTTTATAGTATAACAATGGGAATAAACTAAAATAAACATATCAGTGGTTCTCAACCTTTTATGCTTCACGTACTCCCTGGAAATGTGTATGTAACTGGCGTACCCCTTGTATAGATAGATAAAACTATAGTTATAGTATAACAATGGGAATAAAATAAAACATATATATCAGTGGTTCTCAACATTTAATGCTTCACGTACCCCCTGGAAATGTATATGTAACTGGTGTACCCCTTGTACAGACAGATAAAACTATATTTATTGTATAACAATGGGAATAAACTAAAACATATATATCAGTGGTTGTCAAACTTTTATTCTTCACGTACACCCTGGAAATGTGTTGTATGTAACTGGTATACCGCTTGTATAGATAGATAAAACTATATTTATAATATAACAATGGGAATAAAATGAAACATATAATTCAGTGGTTCTCAACCTTTTATGCTTCACGTACCCCCTGAAAATGTGTATGTAACTGGCATACCCCTTGTATAAATACATAAAACTATAGTTATAATATAACAATGGGAATAAAATAAAACATATAATTCAGTGGTTCTCAACCTTTTATGCTTCACGTACCCCCTGAAAATGTGTATGTAACTGGCATACCCCTTGTATAAATACATAAAACTATAGTTATAATATAACAATGGGAATAAAATAAAACATATAATTCAGTGGTTCTCAACCTTTTATGCTTCACGTACCCCCTGAAAATGTGTATGTAACTGGCATACCCCTTGTATAAATACATAAAACTATAGTTATAATATAACAATGGGAATAAAATAAAACATATAATTCAGTGGTTCTCAACCTTTTATGCTTCACGTACCCCCTGAAAATGTGTATGTAACTGGCATACCCCTTGTATAAATACATAAAACTATATTTATAATATAACAATGGGAATAAAATAAAACATATAATTCAGTGGTTCTCAACCTTTTATGCTTCACGTACCCCCTGAAAATGTGTATGTAACTGTCATACCCCTTGAATAGATAGATAAAACTATAGTTGTAGTATAACAATGCGAATAAAATAAAACATATATGTCAGTGGTTCTCAAACTTTTATGCTTCATGTACCCCCTGGAAATGTGTATGTAACTGGAGTACCCCTTGTACAGATTGATAAAACTATAGGTATAGTATAACAATGGGAATAAAATAAAACACATATATATATATACACATGTTAAATTTTGTATTCATAAATTACATATACAGATTTTACATATATCTCAGTTCTCAGAATTTAATCAATAGCAGTGTTGCAAACTTAGCAACTTTGTTACTAGATTTACCAAATTTTGTGCTCTGGTGGTGTACCCCAAAAAAATTTCCACATACCCAATGTTGATAATCCGTGATCTACTTATTGATGCAGTTATGAGCTGTAACTTTTGTTCACCAGTGTAGATAAAATAAATCTTCATACACTTATCTATAAATTATTCCTCGCTATATTCTCATAAAGGGTTTATTTACAAATTCCCTTCATGTTCTAAAATGGTCTTAATTTATTTTATTTTTTATTGAAATGGCCTTAATTAATAGAAACGATTTATTTATTAAATTAATTTCTATTAACTTATTAGATTTTAAAATGTGCAAAAAGTTTAATCATATTTTTTGGTAGTCATGAAAATAACTATTATATAAGGTCAGTAGCCAAATGCGCTAACCACTCGACCACAGGACGGCGGATATAAATAAGTTGAATAATTTTTAAATTTTTGCCTATATTATATTTACCTGCATTCTGAAAGGGCTATGCCCATTGCCTCCCTCCCCCTAGACCTGGTCCTGCTTCAAGTTGATTTTTTTACATCATTCAGATTTTCGGAGTAAAGCATGTTGCTGAATGAAGAAGTTGTGAAACATTTGGCAACAACACTGGTGACAACATAGATGGATTTGTATTACAACCAAAATTCCGTAAAATTTTTTTTTCAATTTCACTGTCGATTTCAGGAAAAAAGAACTTCATTTTTATTTTTGTCGTCTGTGTCTGTCTATAAATATCCGACTTTATTGTTTTAAGAGATAAAACAATTTTTTTGGGGGGTTGATTAGGTATTGATGAAATATTCGATTCGTAGTTTCAGATTCCCTCGACAGTTGAAATTGCGCACTCTAACGATGGAAAAAGGGAAAATTTTCGTGATTATTGCAAACGATGTGTTTATGCTAGAAATTTCAACTTTTGTCCCAAATTTCAACAAAGTCCTGAGGTTTGCATATGAAACTATAAATTGGCCCTTTACACCGGGGGAAGCAGGTAAATGCATTTTAAGAGAGAATTGGAAAACATTTTCATTTGCATAGGGATTAATGAAATATTAAGAGTTCGATTTTAGTTTCGAGTCACAGAATAATATATATAAAATAAATTTCATAATTTCAAAAAATTTTTAAATCAAGGTGTAAAACACTTAGTTTTCGTGAATTTGAAAACAGATCTGACGTAAATTTAAACAAATTTCAATTCAATGTTGCACACTACTACTCATTACAATATTTTTACAAAGTTGGCTTTTGATTTATCTTATTCTAGCAATTCTTTTTAAAATGTTTTTAAAGTCAGAACTTCTCCGTTTCTGTGTGTGTGTGTGGGAGGGATCGTTAAGCACCTAAAAGGTAAAATCAGGTTTTGGGGAAACTAATCTGTCCGATCAAAAATGAAAAAAAAATTCTGAAGAGAAAGTAAGAAAGAAAATAACATCTAAGAAAGAAAAAAATATTTGATATTGGCTCAGAATGCTTCATTTACTGCAGGCAAAGGATATGATTAAGCGCAATAAAATAAAACAATTTAGAAACAAGTTCATACGTTCAAAAAAAAAATTGTTTCTCAAATCTTAACCTTGTAAAATTTTTATTCTAAACTTTTTTTGGGAATGCCGAGGCCCGGATCTGTAAAAAATTAAGAGGTGGGTGGGCAGGTGACGTCATCGAGCGAGGAAAAAATAAAAGGAGGACTGAAATGTGTAACATTTTCTCCTCCGTATCAGAGGACTTGAAAAAGTCTCTTGAAAAAAAAAAAGAATGCGGGGAAATTGCCTAAGTTTAATCATTTTTTTCCTCCATTGCTTTTCCTAGCATTCTGAGCGAAGCCCCCCTCCCCCTATATATCGCCCTGTCCTTGGCTTATATTACTTTATATTTAAATCACATGATTATCTAGAACGACACACATGATTGCACTTCACTGGAAAAAACGAATTACACTTACCTTGAATTATTTTCAAATTTCCAAATACATTAAAAATCTTCGCTTTTGATAACAACTAATCTCTTAACGAATAAAAAAAAATTCAAAATTTGTATAAAATCAAAGTGATCAGTCGAACTCAGTCTTTTCATTCCCACTGATGATATGTGAAATTTCCTCAATCATTTCATCTTCACGGTAAAGAACAACACAGGTCAATTTATCATAGCTCTGCCATAAGGGAACTGTAGATTAACTCTTTTTAATAAGTAGCTTTAACCCCATAGTGTTTTAAAGAAATCGATTTCAGATCCTTTCCATTAGTTTCAATTGGAGTTCATCAGATGACTGTTACCTTTGGTTGCCCTCCCACAGAACAGTAAACATTGAACTACCTCTACCTTTCGTCTCCCGGCGTCCAACGTCAGGTTTTCAACCAGCCAATGAGATCGCAGTGAATGTCAGCGGAGACACGCTGGGGGCGTGTCTGCTGCTGCTGTCAGAAGTCAGTGACCGTGAATAAAAGCGACGGAGTTGGGTTGGGTTGTTTTACCTCCGAGCGGCACTTTTTTGCACACCATGGGCTGGGTTGTTTTACCTCTGAGCGGCACTTTTTTTGCACACCATGGGCTAAATGTCCAGGTCACATGGGTTGGGTTGGGTTGTTTTACCTCTGAGCGGCACTTTTTTGCACACCATGGGCTAAATGGCCAGGTCACATTGACCCCGAAGGCTCAGAGAAGGTTGGGGGAGGGGACCCACTGGAACAGCTGTTGGGAGACAGATGGTAGCCTCCCGTCAAGGCCATCCAGCGTGTTCTTTAACGTGCACAGGGTATGGCTCTCCCGCACACGGGGCCACGGCTTAACGTCCCATCCGACGGACGACGGCCTTTCCAAGCCCATCGGTGTCCCCTACTGACCGTGGGCAGGGCGGGGAATTTTGCGGAGATAAATCTCAACGCTGACCCAGATGGGGCTCGAACCTGGGAACTACAGATTATGAGCCTGGCGCGCTACCGACTGAGCCACCCCCGCCCCAGAGCGATGGAGCATTTCCAACATCGTAAAATTTCTAACTGCTCCGGTAAAATTATTTGTTAATAAATATCGCAAAATTAATCATGTGGCATTTTCAATAGTATTGCTTTAATATCCAATGGTATTTCGACACCGTTTTGCCTTATTTTCTTGCTCGGTCGGTGGCGCGCTAGGCTTGTAATTTGCAGTTCCCAGGTTCGAGTCCCAGCTGGATGAACCTTGAGATTTATCTCTACAAAATCTCTACCTTTCCCAAGCTCACCTCACTAGGGGACACCGATAGGCTTGGAAAGGACGACGTCCGTCAGATGGGACATTATGTCGTGGTCCCGAGTGCAGGACAGCCATACTCTGTGCATATTAAAGAACATGCTGGATGACCTTGACGTGAGGCTATCATCTGTCTCCCAACAGCTGTTCCAGTGGGTCCCCTCCCCCAACCTTCTCTGAGCCTTCGGGATCCTTGTGACTTGGCCACTTAGCCCATTGTGTGCGAAAAAGTGCTGCTCGGAGGAAAATCAACCCAATCCTTATTTTCTTTTCTATCAGATTTTCGGTTGATTTACCTGTCATCAGCGCTGTTTTGCACACAATGGGCTAAATGGCCAGGTCACAAGAACCCCGAGGGCTCAGAGAAGAGCCGGATACAGAGGAGGACAAGAGTGCCATGACTCCCCCTTTTCAGAATGCTAGTGACGGTAACAGAGGCAAAAATCAATTATTAAGTTTATTTATATTTCATGCATTTTTGAAGAATTCTTTTAAAGACCTCTAAAACGGAGCGGGGGGGGGGTAGTAAATGTTCTACTGTAGGAAGGGTCAAACTTTTGGACTCTGCAATCGACTTTTAAGACATAGAAATCTTTTGCAATCGACCATAGTGCATAAGGTTGGGTTGTTTCACCTCTGAGCGGCACTTTTTTGCACACCATGAGCTAAATGGCCAGGTCACAAGGACCCCGAAGGCTCAGAGAAGGTTGTGGGAGGGGACCCACTGGAACAGCTGTTGGGAGACAGATGGTAGCCTCCCGTGAAGGCCAACCAGCGTGTTCTTTAACGTGCACAGGGTATGGCTCTCCCGCACACGGGGACACGGCTTAACGTCCCATCCGACGGACGGCGGCCTTTCCAAGCCCATCGGTGTCCCCTACTGACCGTGGGCAGGGCGGGGAATTTTGCGGAGATAAATCTCAACGCTGACCCAGCTGGGACTCGAACCTGGGAACTACAGATTACGAGCCTGGCGCGCTACCGACTGAGCCACCCCTTGTAAACCATAAAGTCTCGGGTGTATATATACACCCCTCCAGAAATTTTTATGTTTCAAATTATTCTGGATTTTTGAGACCTTTAGTAACTCTTAAGCATTGATGCGAAATATACTATTGGTTTTTATTATTGATTGCCAATTCGTTAATCTTTTGAAAAAATAATACCCTCCAAAAAAAATGAATAAATAAACATCTTTTCAATGTACGTGACTGCATGGCGCAGGTCACTACGGCAAACGTGACTTGAACAGAAAGAAACAAAAGTCAGTGCGTCATCCAGGGCTCGAACCAAAATCTGTTAGTCAATTAGTTAGGCACGCTAACCACTCGGTTACTGGGATAGCAGCAGTAAACAGTTTCACTTAACTATTTTCGTTGCATTAGAAAAAAATTATGTTGGGGTACAACTGCGGGGATAACCGTAAATAAAAAATTTACCCTTCATGAAACCAAGGTCAGATAAAGCTTCGGGGGGGGGGGGGGACACAAAGAAAAGGGGGCCCTTTTGTCACAAAGATCGAACATCATTTTAGATATAAAGCACATACTTGGCCGAGTGGTTAGCGCACTTGGCTACTGATCGAAGGGACCTGGGTTCGAGCCCCGGGTAAGGCATGGATATTGTGTTGTTTTTCTGCTGAGGTCCTGCCATCCTCTCAGACCTTCTACTCTGGCATATAAGCTGACAGGCTCCTGTCAGACCTCTGTGGCAAGCAGCTGCTTGAGGGGGTATTTATTTATTATTTTATAGAACTTATGCCAAATTTTAAATTGATAAGTATATAATATTACATATTAATATATATAATTATAATATTAATATTTAATCATGCTTGGATTTACGGCTCATGCGGCCCTAGGTAAAAAACGGTAGTGCTCCCTTATATAAGGTCTTTTTTTCATTTCGTATAAAAATTTTATAAAACCTTTTTACTCTCAAAACCATGCAGAAATGAAATAAGGAAATCGAAATGGGCGTGATAGTTTCAATCTCAAATAATACCAGTTTTTATAGATAGAACATAGCAGCTATTGTATTATCTTCTGCATGCAGTAACATTTTAAAATCAAATGATTCGTTTTCAAATGCAAACATTTTCTTTTATCGCTTCTTATTTCGCCTTGCGAATGAATAAATTACCATAAATAATCAAAGCATCGGAACACTTCCTTATTCTATGATTGGAAAACTATATTCAGATATATTTAAATATATTCAGATATATTCAAAACAAACTTCAAAATGAAACTTTTGTAGCAAAAGTCAGATGATTTTTATTTTGTTGTTGTTAATCGTTGAAGAAATTCAACAAATAAGTCCCATTTCCTTGAAATCTACCAGCATCCTACGTCATCAGTAGCGGCTCGAGACTAAACGTTTTCAGGAAATAAATTGAAAGCCATTAAAAGTTTCCCAAATCTCGTTTTAGAGCAATATTTGTTTATTATTTAAAGAGTTTGAAAGGTTGAAACATTTAGCAAACGTTTGAATATTTCACAAATCATTTACTGAAATAAATGAAATCTTAGAAATTTGTGTAATGATTTTCTTTTTAGTTTCCATCAATGTAGAAAGAGTGTTTCAGAAGAGAATAGCAGTAAAGTCTGTTTCCAAGTATTTCACCTTCAATAACTCTTTAACAAATATTGTTTAAAATTGAGATTTGATGAAATTTGATTGAGATGCATAGTTTATTCCCGATTTCTCTAAAAAGCATTTTCTTTAAACGTTATGTATCTTTAAATGTAGTTTTCCTATTCAGATAGCATGAAAGTATCCCGATGCGTATGATAGGATAACTTTTAGCCTCACAATCCATATTGTTTTATAATTTCAATTTCGATTGGAAGGAGAGAGTATTCTAGGGAGCTCTTGGACCATGGCAAGCAGCTGCTTGAGGGGGTATTTATTTTTTTATTTTTATAGTCGATTACAGAATTCAGAAAAAATATCTGACAACTTTTTTTTAGAAATTAGTGATCTGGCAACCTTCGTGTCACGTGATTACAGAATTCAGGAAAAATATCTGGAGCGTGTACAGCAACTGTACACGCTCCAGTTACCGTTCACAGCAAACGAGCGTGCGCAGGTAGATCGGCGATCGCTAGCAACGAGGAAGGACGTGTTTTCGTTGCTCTCCGATTTTAAACAGTCTTTTTTAAGACTAGTATTCTTCTTTTTTATATTTGATGTTTGAAATGTCTTCCAACGACCAAGGGATTGTCCAAGATCAACTTTTGAAGCCAGGAGACGACGCTTCTGCCACCAACAAGAGCGGAAATCGTCAGACAAAGAAGCCGACGGCTCAGGTCAGTATGAAGGCAGGGAAGACGGCTGGCGCTAGCGTTAGGCCTAGCGACCAGGCAGGCACTTCAGCACAATTGAGCTTAACGGGAAGATGCTTTTCTAACCCCAATTTAACATCTGCACACTCCTCACAATTAATTGTTGCCCCCACAAGCCAAATTCACACCACCCAACAATGCCAGGAATTACCCAATCAAACCCACATGGAAACTAACGATCATACACTAGCTGACGACTCTGAAGGCACATGGACCGTATTTCAACATAGAAAAAGAACTAGGAGGCAATCTGCATCATCGGATAACGACACAATCTGTGATTTTACCGTCAGCCACGATTATATACCAGTCCTCATATTCTCCACCCCTACTACCCTGCTAAAAAATTTGAACATAAATATCTTAACAAAGGAAATTAACTCAACAATAGAGAAACCCACGGAAGCACGTTTTACACACAGAGGAGAGTTCTTAGTACATGTAAAAAACCAACAACAAGCAAAAAAACTAATGGCCCTCACACACATACACAACATTGCAATCAAAACTAAACACCCCGAATCTTACAATAAGCCCTATGGATCGATTGAAGGAGTCGACAAACACCTCAGCGAACAAAGCATTCTTGAGGCCTTAAAGGAATACGATGTACACAAAATTAAGAGAATAACATATGCACACCACATCATGGATGGCAGCACTATTCGCAGAAACACAGATAAAGTAATACTTTATTTTAACTCACTCCCCCTCCCACCTACCGTTGAACTAGGTTTCTCTAAATACACCGTCACCCCTTACACTAACCCACCTCCACAATGTATCAAATGCCAACGACACGGACACATCATTAAAATTTGCCGCAGCTCAGCTAGATGCAAGTATTGTGCCCAACCACATATGTCTACTGACTGTAAACGAAATCTACCCCTTCTCTGCTGCAACTGTGGAGGGCCCCATGTTGCAACATATGGCAAATGCCCAGTCAGAATCAGGGCTATTAAAATAAAAACAGCTGCTACTACTAATATCTCTGTCACTAAACCTGTCATATCCACACACACCACATCCCCATCTACACTACCTACGCAGTTGCTTACAACCGCACCTCTTATCCCCACTCCTACACCCTCCGCACAAACACAGCAAACAAGAAACATACATCCACCTACCAATTCCACTACCCTAATCCAAGCTCCATCAATAGACATTACCTCCACAAACATATTCCCTGAGTTACCCACTAGTAATGACCCCACTACCCTCACTTCTGATGAGGAATCACCTAACCAACCAATTCTACAGTCAGATGTTCCCTCATCTCCCAAATTCTCCACAAAACGTGCTAAAAGAAACTACATCAGAAGAACCAGAACCAGGAGGACCCATGTACCAAGGAACCAATCCACACCTCCTCATCAATCAAACCTCACACAACAATTGTTACATCTCATTGTCCCTATTATAGATGCCCTTCTTCCCCCACAAAATAGATCCCCACAACTCAACCTAGCTATTCAGGCCATGGTGGCCCTTCTTCAACAGCTCCACTAACTCCCCTCTCCTTTTTCCACTCTTGCTGCAGTTCCTCCCTCTACACTCCTAAACACCCCCCTCCCTGCACTTGCATCCAATGGAATTGCAGATCCCTCCCAAACAAAATCCTTGAACTCAAAACCCTCACAAACCTCCATGTCATTCCTATATTGGCACTTAATGAGACACGAATCCCAAACAACTTTATCTTCAAACCCTACATTATACACAGAGCAAACACTGCACGACCACATTCTAACTCCACCACATTAGTACACAAAAAATTCCCCCATTGTCTGATACCTAACTCTAAAACATACACTTACATGGACATTGTTGGCATTAACATAAAACTACATGACACCACACTCAATATCTATAATGTATATTTCTACAATAACATACAGATTAACACAAACTCCCTAATTAAAGATTTTGCACACATTTTCACACTCTCTCCTGGACCCAATATCATACTTGGTGACTTCAATGCCCATAACACATTATGGGGAAGCAGCTACACTAACAACAGAGGAAACACAATTGAAACTTTTATACAACACTTCAATTTGGCCATACACAATGATGGTTCACCCACCTTCACCAAACCCCCTTACGAGTCAGTTCTAGACCTCACCCTTTCAACACCGGACATTTCACCCATTATAAACTGGCAAGTACACCATTCAACATGGGCTAGTGACCACTTCCCTATCTTCCTCACCTTACAAGGCATTAAACCCACAGCCTACACAACAAAAACACACATCAACTGGCACAATTTCTCCACACACTGTGAAACCAGCATCAACACAATAATACCCAACAACCTTAACACTTTCTACACATGTATCAACCAGAGCATACAACATAATAAATTCACCACCAAACACATGACTGGTTTCACCAAAAATCACCCAGAAATCACCAACCAACTTCAAATAAGGAGAAAAACAGAAGACACAGCCAGAAAACACCCCACTGTACTTGCTATCACCACTTTCAACAAAGAAAATGCTAAACTCAGAAGAATCCGAATACAGACTAAACGAAAAGAATGGAAACACTTCTGCAACAATATAAACCCAAGAACTGACTCTTCCCTCATTTGGTCTATCATTAGAAATCTTAAGACCCAGGCTCAACCCCTTGCCCCCTGGCACACGATACTTTGGACAAACAACCTTTCTGCCAAACAAGGGGCTGACCTCTTTGCCACTCACCTTTTAACCATCAATCCCTTGGCTAATACACTTACATACCAACAACATTGCCAACACATGACCCAGAAATTAACACAGGACTACCCTTGCACATTACCCGCTATCAATCATCCATTCCAACACTATGAACTACATATGGCAATACATCAGGCAAATAAAAAAAGCTCACCTGGACCTGATGACATTACATACAGTACTCTTAAACACCTAGGACCACAGGCACTTGACACTCTGCTACAATTATATAATGATTGTTGGCAAAATCACACCTTCCCCACACAATGGGAAGATATACACATCATTCCCCTACTTAAGCCTTCCAAGCCTCCCTCACAAGTAAGCTCTTACAGACCAATTGCTCTCACATCATGTATACTTAAAATACTAGAAAGAATGGTGCTCTCAAGACTTAAATATTTCCTAGCAGTCAAAAAAACATTCCCCATTTGCCAAACTGGCTTTAGAGAGCACATGTCTACCACAGATAATTTCTTTGACCTTATCACCTCAGCTGAAATGGCCATACAAAACAAAGAAATTCTTTGCTGTGTCTTTCTAGACCTTACCTCTGCTTTTGATACTGCCTCACACACCAGTATACTCTTCAAAATACAACAACTTGGTCTAACGGGAAACATTTTCCACTTCACTAAAAATTTCCTCACACAGAGAAAGGTTAAAGTCAAACTGGGGACTACCCTCTCTGACCCCCACATATTAACTAGAGGATTACCACAGGGCAGTGTGGTATCTCCCACATTATTTAACATCCTACTACACGACCTCCCTACAACATTACAAAATGACACAAATTGCTCCATCTTTGCTGATGACATAGTACTCTGGACCAAAGGAAAGGATATTCCCACCATACAAACCTCCCTACAATCAGCAGTCAACCAGGTCCTTGACTTTACCAATAAATGGGGATTAGCCATCTCTGCACCTAAATCTGCGGTCTTACCAATTTCACACACACCTCTACCTGTTAACCTTCTGAATATAAACATAAATAACCAACCTATACCCACTATCAAACATTACAAATACTTAGGGCTAACTATAGACCGACAGCTAACATGGAAACAACACATCAAAAATACTCAACACACATGTAATGGAGCACTAAACATTCTCAGATCCATCACCAGAGCTAGCTGGGGAGCAAGTGATCAATCAATGATCACACTCATTAAAGCTTTCATCAACAGCAGACTTGAATATGGCCTGCTAGCTCTAAACTCTGCCTCACTCACAAACTTCAAGACTTTAGAGACAATCCAAACACGTGCCATCAGACTAGCCCTGGGTCTTAAAACTGGCTGCCCTAACTTGGCCACATGGGCAGAAGCAAACATGCCCCCTCTCAAACACACCCGATACAAACTCACATGCAAGCATTATGTAAAACTCAAACACTTACACCCCACTCACCCCTCCATAAACAGAATAGAGTCTCATAGCAACATATCTCCCACTGCTCAGGTCATAAAACTACACCCTCTTTACCACATTTGGAAAAATATCAAACCATTTAAACCAAGATACACACTCCCCTACTGGTCAATCAAAAAACCCACTATTTCTCTCACACTACCACACATAACACATAAACACAAACACCTCCAACAGGAACTGAAATTTGCTGTGGAACAACTCTTAGACTCCCTCCCTAACACAGCCCTCACAATTTTTACTGATGGTTCTCACCTACCCAACACAACAAACGGCTCTGCTGCCTTCCACTCCCCACACCTCAACTTCTCCCACATAATTAAGATGAATCACGCAACAAACAGCACAGACACTGAGCTTGCAGCTATCCACATGGCCCTTGAATGGTCAATCACACAAACCTTACACAACATCCATATTATCACAGACTCCAAATCTGCACTCCTCAGCATTAACAAACATAAATATAACCTTACACAAAACTATTCACTTTTTCACATACACAGACTTGCACACAATATAATTGCCACTAACAAAACACTCACATTTCATTGGATCCCCTCACACTGTGCCATCACACACAATGACACTGCTGACCTCCTAGCTAAACAAGGGCACAACTTACCAATCCCAAATTATCACACACCTGTGACCTACAACTTTCATGCAAATGAACTGGATAATTCATTTCGCTCCATTTGGTTACAACACTGGACACAACAAACAACACTTAAAAACACATTCCGTGCCACCATTGCTGCCACTCCACACACACTATACCTTAATTATCTACCACGAAGGGCCCAAACTGCCATCCACCAATTGCGCACTGGCAGGACATGTCTTAATAAAGACCTGTTCATGATTAATGTTATCCCCTCTGCTCTCTGCTCCACCTGCCAGGTTATAGAGGATATACCCCATTTTCTCCTACACTGTCCAAAATACACTGCACATAGACTCACCCTTTTCCAAACACTCACAACACTTGGAACTACATATTTCACTACACAAACTCTCCTCAATCCCACACACAAAAACAGCAAGGCCCATTTTAGGGCCTTGGCCAAATTCCTTCACTGCTCTGGGAGGTTTCCTTAATTGCTCCTCCTCTCCTTCTGTGCCCTATCTATACCCTTCCCTCCCTTTGGTTCTCCCTTTTTGTTCCTGGTGACTTTAGTATTAAAAGATCCAGGTGCCACCAAAAGATCCAATAGGACAACTAAAAGAAGCACTTTGGACATTTTTCAGGATGAATAATAGTAACATTATCAAAAATAATATATTCAAAAAAAAAAAAAAATTTTTTTTTTTCTAACATCTTCAAAAAAAAAAAATGAATAAAAAATAACTATTATTGTACTTCATTTATACTTTTTTACTACAACAAAAATAATATAATAACAATTGGGATATACCCTTTTCTTCTGTATTTTCAGTCTCAAAAAAAAAAAAACTTATTTTATTTATCTTCATCCCCCTCTTTATTCTCAAAACAAATACAAACATTTTGACTATTTGTCTCACTCCGAATATTAATTTAATGTGCACATTAAACTTAAATATCCCCTCCTCTTCCACATTTCATATCTCAAAAAAAAGAAATAAATTTATTTTTTATTTTTTTTTTAGTTCTTATTGTTTCACACATTTTATCACATTTTCTCTCTCTATCCTATTAATGGATTACTTCAATGACTCACAAAAAAAAAACATCTCACCCTTATGATATAATTTCCTTTATCATACTTACAACATATCCCCTCATTTCTTAATAAAAAATTAATCACAAAACTTACTCACACTTCAACCTCACCTGTTCCCCTCCCCCCCGCCCTGCATCTTCCTTTCAACCACTGGGCGGCCTGCGGCCAATTGCCCTCTGCCACTATGTAAGGTTGCTGGCCTTTCACTATGCCAGCCCAATTTTTTCTGTTGTTCTACTGCACCCACAGCCAACTTAGCACATGGACCTGATGATAAGAGGGCCGAGGTCCACTTTACAAAGAGGTCCAGGGAAAGATGAGTTTTGTTTGAAGAAGAAGAAGCGGAGACACGCTGGGGGCGTGTCTGCTGCTGCTGTCAGAAGTCAGTGACCGTGAATAAAAGCGACGGAGTTGGGTTGGGTTGTTTTACCTCTGAGCGGCACTTTTTTGCACACCATGGGCTAAATGTCCAGGTCACATGGGTTGGGTTGTTTTACCTCTGAGTGGCACTTTTTTGCACACCATGGGCTAAATGTCCAGGTCACATGGGTTGGGTTGTTTTACCTCTGAGCGGCACTTTTTTGCACACCATGGCCAGGTCACATTGACCTCGAAGGCTCAGAGAAGGTTGGGGGAGGGGACCCACTGGAACAGCTGTTGGGAGACAGATGGTAGCCTCCCGTCAAAGCCATCCAGCGTGTTCTTTAACGTGCACAGGGTATGGCTCTCCCGCACACGGGGCCACGGCTTAACGTCCCATCCTACGGACGACGGCCTTTCCAAGCCCATCGGTGTCCCCTACTGACCGTGGGCAGGGCGGGGAATTTTGCGGAGATAAATCTCAACGCTGACCCAGATGGGGCTCGAACCTGGGAACTACAGATTATGAGCCTGGCGCGCTACCGACTGAGCCACCCCCGCCCCAGAGCGATGGAGCATTTCCAACATCGTAAAATTTCTAACTGCTCCGGTAAAATTATTTGTTAATAAATATCGCAAAATTAATCATGTGGCATTTTCAATAGTATTGCTTTAATATCCAATGGTATTTCGACACCGTTTTGCCTTATTTTCTTGCTCGGTCGGTGGCGCGCTAGGCTTGTAATTTGCAGTTCCCAGGTTCGAGTCCCAGCTGGATGAACCTTGAGATTTATCTCTACAAAATCTCTACCTTTCCCAAGCTCACTAGGGGACACCGATAGGCTTGGAAAGGACGACGTCCGTCAGATGGGACATTATGTCGTGGTCCCGAGTGCAGGACAGCCATACTCTGTGCATATTAAAGAACATGCTGGATGACCTTGACGTGAGGCTATCATCTGTCTCCCAACAGCTGTTCCAGTGGGTCCCCTCCCCCAACCTTCTCTGAGCCTTCGGGATCCTTGTGACTTGGCCACTTAGCCCATTGTGTGCGAAAAAGTGCTGCTCGGAGGAAAATCAACCCCATCCTTATTTTCTTTTCTATCAGATTTTCGGCTGATTTACCTGTCATCGGCGCTGTTTTGCACACAATGGGCTAAATGGCCAGGTCACAAGAACCCCGAGGGCTCAGAGAAGAGCCGGATACAGAGGAGGACAAGAGTGCCATGACTCCCCCTTTTCAGAATGCTAGTGACGGTAACAGAGGCAAAAATCAATTATTAAGTTTATTTATATTTCATGCATTTTTGAAGAATTCTTTTAAAGACCTCTAAAACGGAGCGGGGGGGGGTAGTAAATGTTCTACTGCAGGAAGGGTCAAACTTTTGGACTCTGCAATCGACTTTTAAGACATAGAAATCTTTTGCAATCGACCATAGTGCATAAGGTTGGGTTGTTTCACCTCTGAGCGGCACTTTTTTGCACACCATGAGCTAAATGGCCAGGTCACAAGGACCCCGAAGGCTCAGAGAAGGTTGTGGGAGGGGACCCACTGGAACAGCTGTTGGGAGACAGATGGTAGCCTCCCGTGAAGGCCAACCAGCGTGTTCTTTAACGTGCACAGGGTATGGCTCTCCCGCACACGGGGACACGGCTTAACGTCCCATCCGACGGACGGCGGCCTTTCCAAGCCCATCGGTGTCCCCTACTGACCGTGGGCAGGGCGGGGAATTTTGCGGAGATAAATCTCAACGCTGACCCAGCTGGGACTCGAACCTGGGAACTACAGATTACGAGCCTGGCGCGCTACCGACTGAGCCACCCCTTGTAAACCATAAAGTCTCGGGTGTATATATACACCCCTCCCGAAATTTTTATGTTTCAAATTATTCTGGATTTTTGAGACCTTTAGTAACTCTTAAGCATTGATGCGAAATATACTATTGGTTTTTATTATTGATTGCCAATTCGTTAATCTTTTGAAAAAATAATACCCTCCAAAAAAAATAAATAAATAAACATCTTTTCAATGTACGTGACTGCATGGCGCAGGTCACTACGGCAAACGTGACTTGAACAGAAAGAAACAAAAGTCAGTGCGTCATCCAGGGCTCGAACCAAAATCTGTTAGTCAATTAGTTAGGCACGCTAACCACTCGGTTACTGGGATAGCAGCAGTAAACAGTTTCACTTAACTATTTTCGTTGCATTAGAAAAAAATTATGTTGGGGTACAACTGCGGGGATAACCGTAAATAAAAAATTTACCCTTCATGAAACCAAGGTCAGATAAAGCTTCGGGGGGGGGGGGGGACACAAAGAAAAAAGGGCCCTTTTGTCACAAAGATCGAACATCATTTTAGATATAAAGCACATACTTGGCCGAGTGGTTAGCGCACTTGGCTACTGATCGAAGGGACCTGGGTTCGAGCCCCGGGTAAGGCATGGATATTGTGTTGTTTTTCTGCTGAGGTCCTGCCATCCTCTCAGACCTTCTACTCTGGCATATAAGCTGACAGGCTCCTGTCAGACCTCTGTGGCAAGCAGCTGCTTGAGGGGGTATTTATTTATTATTTTATAGAACTTATGCCAAATTTTAAATTGATAAGTATATAATATTACATATTAATATATATAATTATAATATTAATATTTAATCATGCTTGGATTTACGGCTCATGCGGCCCTAGGTAAAAAACGGTAGTGCTCCCTTATATAAGGTCTTTTTTTCATTTCGTATAAAAATTTTATAAAACCTTTTTACTCTCAAAACCATGCAGAAATGAAATAAGGAAATCGAAATGGGCGTGATAGTTTCAATCTCAAATAATACCAGTTTTTATAGATAGAACATAGCAGCTATTGTATTATCTTCTGCATGCAGTAACATTTTAAAATCAAATGATTCGTTTTCAAATGCAAACATTTTCTTTTATCGCTTCTTATTTCGCCTTGCGAATGAATAAATTACCATAAATAATCAAAGCATCGGAACACTTCCTTATTCTATGATTGGAAAACTATATTCAGATATATTTAAATATATTCAGATATATTCAAAACAAACTTCAAAATGAAACTTTTGTAGCAAAAGTCAGATGATTTTTATTTTGTTGTTGTTAATCGTTGAAGAAATTCAACAAATAAGTCCCATTTCCTTGAAATCTACCAGCATCCTACGTCATCAGTAGCGGCTCGAGACTAAACGTTTTCAGGAAATAAATTGAAAGCCATTAAAAGTTTCCCAAATCTCGTTTTAGAGCAATATTTGTTTATTATTTAAAGAGTTTGAAAGGTTGAAACATTTAGCAAACGTTTGAATATTTCACAAATCATTTACTGAAATAAATGAAATCTTAGAAATTTGTGTAATGATTTTCTTTTTAGTTTCCATCAATGTAGAAAGAGTGTTTCAGAAGAGAATAGCAGTAAAGTCTGTTTCCAAGTATTTCACCTTCAATAACTCTTTAACAAATATTGTTTAAAATTGAGATTTGATGAAATTTGATTGAGATGCATAGTTTATTCCCGATTTCTCTAAAAAGCATTTTCTTTAAACGTTATGTATCTTTAAATGTAGTTTTCCTATTCAGATAGCATGAAAGTATCCCGATGCGTATGATAGGATAACTTTTAGCCTCACAATCCATATTGTTTTATAATTTCAATTTCGATTGGAAGGAGAGAGTATTCTAGGGAGCTCTTGGACCATGGCAAGCAGCTGCTTGAGGGGGTATTTATTTTTTTATTTTTATAGTCGATTACAGAATTCAGAAAAAATATCTGACAACTTTTTTTTAGAAATTAGTGATCTGGCAACCTTCGTGTCACGTGATTACAGAATTCAGGAAAAATATCTGGAGCGTGTACAGCAACTGTACACGCTCCAGTTACTGTTCACAGCAAACGAGCGTGCGCAGTTACTGCACACGCTCTAGTTTGCTGCACACGCTCTAGTTTGCTGTGAACGGTAACTGCACACGCTCAATATTTCCGTGAGTGAGCCCACACGATCTAGTATCAAAATAATATGACCACCTACAATCGCTCAAAAAAATATCTGAACACTGTGGTCGATTACAGAATTCAGAAAAAATATCTGGCAACGATGTTTTTTAGAAATTAGTGATCTGTCAACCTTCGTGTTACGTGACACAAAGGTTGCCAGATCACTAATTTCCAAAAAAATCGTTGCCAGATATTTTTTTCTGAATTCTGTAATCGACTATAGTGTTCGGACATTTTTTTGAGCGACTGTACAACTATTATATTCGTTCCTTCTAAGAATTTTAAGAATACTTTAAGAATTTCACTTGCGAAATAAAATATAACACTCCATTGCTGCATCAGAGTTGCTAATTCACACGCATCAAACTAAGCTAGACCAAGCTTAAAAAAAACTTTTTTGTCATGTAAAAGGCTACACTTTTAATTCTCTGAGAAACGAAATTTTTTCAGATTACAACTTTCGTTGTGAAAGCCTATATGTATTCGGGTTTTGGAAGGTGAAATCTGTCTATTTTGTTAGTGTTTTTTTGAAGGTGAAATCTGTCTATTCTGTCTTTTTAAAAATTGAAACACGATTTTAAAGTTAAACAATGTACAAAAAATGGGGTAGAGATCGAAGTGAAATTTCCTCAGAAAAAAGGATATTGTATAAGCCTAATTTGAACGCTTTTTCTGCTGTTTGTTTTTGACTATAGACAAGAAATTTGAGTCCTCTTATATTTCTTTCTACCAAGCGTAATTAGAGAAACGAGACTCATTTATAACATAGAGTTCATGGCGAGAATGGACTTCTGACTTTAAAAAAGAACAATTTATGACCTCAAGAAACATAAATTTGTTGATTATGCAAAGTGAAAAATTTATCAAATCTTAAGAAATTCTACCATGGGAAATTTATATTGGAATTCATTACGAAGTAAATCTTTATTTGGTTGAAATGAGGATTTTTATTTTCTCAGAATGTTAACCTATTTGGATATAGCAACATGGCGCTCAACTTAGAAATAACTTGGTGGATCATCAGTGTCAGTATCTTCAGTCATGAAGCGGATTTCAATTAGCGCTGCATTAGGTTGGGTTGTTTTACCTCTGAGCGACACTTTTTTGCACACCATAGGCTAAATGGCCAGGCCACAAGGATCCCGAAGGCTCAGAGAAGGTTGGGGAGGGGACCCACTGGAACAGCTGTTGGGGACAGATGGTAGCCTCCCGTCAAGGCCATCCAGCGTGTTCTTTATCGTGAACAGGGTATGGCTCTCCCGCACACGGGGCCACGGCTTAACGTCCCATCCGACGGACGGCTGCCTTTCCAAGCCCATCGGTGTCCCCTACTGACCGTGGGCAGGGCGTGGAATTTTGCGGAGCCGCATTAGGATTTCGAAGTTTGAAGAAAGCGTGTGAGGTCAAGCACATATCCAAGATTTCGTTCGGCTGGTGGTGGAAAGACTGGACCGATATCAATTCAATAACAATTGACGTCAAGTCCTCCTGAACCCAGTAAAAGGGGGGTGGGACATCTGACACATCGTATATTATATATACAAAAATGCATGCCGTAAAACAATTTTTTTATTCTTCGTATCATATTGCTTTAAAATATTTATAATCTTTTAAAGATTACTTTATGATAAGAATAAGAACTAAGTAGGGTTTGCCAATTTTAAAAATATTCCGCCTAACAGGAAAAATTAAAAGGAAATTCTATATCGAGGGAGATTTTGCAGTTGCTTCTTTCTAATTTATTTTTACTGTTGGACATAAAATATGGAGTAAAAACGAAATTGTACAAAGAGAACTATTTTGGATTTGAAAGCAGGTATATAAGTTTGAGGTTTTCTATAAATAAATAAATAAAATAAATACCCCCTCAAGCAGCTGCTTGCCACAGAGGTCTGACAGGAGCCTGTCAGTTTATATGCCATAGTAGAAGGTCTGTGAGGATGGCAGGCCCTCAGCAGAAAAACGACACAAACAGCCATGCCTTACCCGGGGCTCGAACCCAGGTCCCTTAGATCAGTAGCCAAGCGCGCTAACCACTCGGCCATGGTACGGCGGTTCTATAGGACGAACAAAATGTTTGGTGGGGGGGGGGGGGTCGGACTCTCCCTCTGGGTACATCCTTGTCTGAGGTAGCAGCACTTGGCACTTGTTGAAGTTATAGTCCGTGTCCCGCTGGAGAAAAAAATACCCCCTCAAGCAGCTGCTTGCCAGAGTCTGACAGGAGCCTGTCAGTTTATATGCTACAGTAGAAGGTCTGAGAGGATGGCAGGACCTCAGCAGAAAAACGACATACACATCCATGCCTTACCCGGGACTAAAAACATAAGTAATCTCCGCGGCACCAATCTTATGTAGCATGCCGTGCAGATTTCAAAATCGCTACATCATTCCTTTTGTCGCCTAAAACCTGATCGAACAGATAAAATACATTTCACCATTTTAGAGCTCATTCATTTTGGAATTTCCAGTTTTTGAGTAAGTTCATTTGGCTTCAACATTCCACTTCAACATCATTCATGAAAGCGGAAGGAGAGGCAAAACCATGCTAGCAAGCTCCTCCAGTGGATTTAGCCCTGAGGCATCTCTCCGTATAAGCTGATTTCATTCCATACCTGAATATACGAAGAGTTTTAGTTAATTTCACCATTATGAGATTTCGCCACTGTACATGATACAAACATTTCGCCACTGTACATGATACAAATACACTATTCTATAATAGTAACCGAAAGAGACAATGTACAGTCGCTTAAAAAAGTATCAGAACGCTATGTCAGCGATAGCGTTGGGATACTTTTTTGAGCGACTGTACCTAGGTTGCATTAAATTTATGTTCCAAGTTTGTGAAACTAGATCTTGAACCAAATGAAGAATGCTTCCTTACAGATATTGCAAATATTGCTCTTTTTATGAAGAATGCATCTTTTCAGATGTCGTAAATATTTCTCTTTGCACGAAGAATGCCTCATTAAAGACACCGCAAATACATCGTTTCTCTTTTGTATGTGTAAGAAAATATCGTTTTAAATTTACACAAATATCTCACCTATGTGGATTTTCCTTTGAATGCATGAGCATATGAATACCTAAATATGATTTCTGTTCAAATCCTCTCTTACAAACGTTACATATCAGGACTTTTCTCTGAAAGACTATGCAAATGGAAATATAAATTCTTTTCAGCTATACATCGTTTGTCACAAATGTTACACACATTTATTTTTTCTTTTATGTGTGAACGCTGTCGCGTCCCTCTGATTTAGGGGTTCCCCAACGTGGGGTACGCGTATACCTTGGGGTTAGCATTAAAAATTTTTGAGGTACGTCGGGAGAGCTGAAAAGTCGCTAGATATATGTTGTATATATTTATGTTTTATTTTATACCCATTGTTATACTATAACTATAGTTTTATCTATCTATGCAAGGGGTACGCCAGTTACATACACATTTCCATGGGGTACGTGAAGCATAAAAATTTGAGAATCACTGATATATATATATATGTTTTTTATTTATATCCATTGTTATACTATAAGTACAGTTTTATCTATGTATACAAGGAGTATGCCAATTATATACACATTTCCAGGGTGCACGTGAAGCATAAAAGGTTGAGAACCACTGATATATATGTTTTATTTTATTCCCATTGTTATATTATAACCATTGTTTTATCTATCTATACAAGGGGTATCCCAGTTACATACACATTTCCAAGGGTTACGTGAAGCATAAAAGGTTGAGAACCAGTGATATATAGGTTTTATTTTATTCCCATTGTTATACTATAACTATAGTTTTATTTATCTACACAAGGGGTACGCCACTTACATACACATTTCCAGGGGTACGTGAAGTATAAAAGGTTGAGAACCACGATATATAGGTTTTATTTTATTCCCATTGTTATACTATAACTGTAGTTTTATATACCTATACAAGGGGTATGCCAGTTACATACACATTTCTAACGGTTACGTGAAGCATAAAAGGTTGAGAACCACTGATATGTAGGGTTTATTTTATTCCCATTGTTATACTATAACTATAGTTTTATCTATCTATACAAGGGATACGCCAGTTACATACATATTTCCAGGGGGTACGTGAAGCATAAAACGTTGAGAACCATTGATATATAGGGTTTATTTTATTCCCATTGTTATACTATAACTATAGTTTTATCTATCTATACAAGGGGTACGCCAGTTACATACATTTCCAGGGGGTACGTGAAGCATAAAACGTTCAGAACCACTGATATATAGGTTTATTTTATTCCCATTGTTATACTATAACTATAGTTTTATCCATCTATATAAGGGGTACGCCAGTTACATACACATTTCCAGGGGGTACGTGAAGCATAAAAGGTTGAGAACCACTGATATATAGGTTTTATTTTATTCCCATTGTTATACTATAACTATAGTTTTATCTATCTGTACAAGGGGTATGCCAGTTACATACACATTTCCAAGGGTTACGTGAAGCATAAAAGGTTGAGAACCAGTGATATATAGGTTTTATTTTATTCCCATTGTTATACTATAACTATAGTTTTATTTATCTACACAAGGGGTACGCCAGTTACATACACATTTCCAGGGGGTACGTGAAGTATAAAAGGTTGAGAACCACGATATATAGGTTTTATTTTATTCCCATTGTTATACTATAACTATAGTTTTATCTATCTGTACAAGGGGTATGCCAGTTACATACACATTTCCAACGGTTACGTGAAGCATAAAAGGTTGAGAACCACTGATATATAGGGTTTATTTTATTCCCATTGTTATACTATACTATAGTTTTATCTATCTATACAAGGGGTACGCCAGTTACATACACATTTCCAGGGGGTACGTGAAGCATAAAACGTTGAGAACCACTGATATATAGGGTTTATTTTATTCCCATTGTTATACTATAACTATAGTTTTATCTATCCATACAAGGGGTACGCCAGTTACATACATTTCCAGGGGGTACGTGAAGCATAAAACGTTCAGAACCACTGATATATAGGGTTTATTTTATTCCCATTGTTATACTATAACTATAGTTTTATCTATCTATACAAGGGGTACGCCAGTTACATACACATTTCCAGGGGGTACGTGAAGCATAAAAGGTTGAGAACCACTGATATATAGGTTTTATTTTATTCCCATTGTTATACTATAACTATAGTTTTATCTATCTGTACAAGGGGTATGCCAGTTACATACACATTTCCAAGGGTTACGTGAAGAATAAAAGGTTGAGAACCACTAATATATAGGTTTTATTTTATTCCCATTGTTATACTATAACTATAGTTTTATCTATCTATACAAGGTGTACGCCAGTTACATACACATTTCCAGGGGTTACGTGAAGCATAAAACGTTGAGAACCACTGATATATAGGGTTTATTTTATTCCCATTGTTATACTATAACTATAGTTTTATCTATCTATACAAGGGTACGCCAGTTACATACACATTTCCAGGGGGTACGTGAAGCATAAAAGGTTGAGAACCACTGATATATAGGTTTTATTTTATTCCCATTGTTATACTATAACTATAGTTATATCTATCTATACAAGGGGTACGCCAGTTACATACACATTTCCAGGGGTATGTGAAGGTATAACTATAGTTATATCTATCTATACAAGGGGTACGCCAGTTACATACACATTTCCAGGGATATGTGAAGCATAAAAGGTTGAGAACCACTGATATATATGTTCTATTTTATTCCCATTGTTATGCTATAACTATAGATTTATCTATCGCTACAAGGGGTACGCCAGTTACATACACATTTCCAGGGGGTACGTGAAGCATAAAAGGTTGAGAACCACTGATATATAGGGTTTATATTATTCCCATTGTTATACTATAACTATAGTTTTATCTATCTATACAAGGGTACGCCAGTTACATACACATTTCCAGGGGTATGTGAAGCATAAAAGGTTGAGAACCACTGATATATAGGTTTTATTTTATTCCCATTGTTATACTATAACTATAGTTATATCTATCTATACAGGGGGTACGCCAGTTACATACACATTTCCAGGGGGTACGTGAAGCATAAAAGGTTGAGAATCACTGATATATATGTTTTATTCTATTCCCATTGTTTTACTATAACTATAGTTTTATCTATCTATACAAGGGGTACGCCAGTTACATACACATTTCGAGGGGGTACGTGAAGCATAAAAGGTTGAGAACCACTGAAATATAGGTTTTATTTTATTCCCATTGTTATACTATAACTATAGTTATATCTATCTATACAAGGGGTACGCCAGTTACATACACATTTCCAGGTGGTACGTGAAGCATAAAATGTTGAGAACCACTGATATATATGTTTTATTTTATTCCCATTGTTATACTATAACTATAGTTTTATCTATCTATACAAGGGGTACACCAGTTACGTACACATTTCGAGGGGGTACGTGAAGCATAAAAGGTTGAGAACCAGTGATATATAGGTTTTATTTTATTCCCATTGTTATACTATAACTATAGTTTTATCTATCTATACAAGGGGTACGCCAGTTACATACACATTTCGAGGGGGTACGTGAAGCATAAAAGGTTGAGAACCACTGATATAAGGGTTTATATTATTCCCATTGTTATACTATAACTATAGTTATATCTATCTATACAAGGGGTACTCCAGTTACATACACATGTCCAGGGGGTACGTGAAGCATAAAAGGTTGAGAACCACTGATATATATGTTTTATTTTATTCCCATTGTTATACTATAACTATAGTTTTATCTATCTATACAAGGGGTACACCAGTTACATACACATTTCGAGGGGGTACGTGAAGCATAAAAGGTTGAGAACCACTGATATATAGGTTTTATTTTATTCCCATTGTTACACTATAACTATAGTTTTATCTATCTATACAAGGGGTACACCAGTTACATACACATTTCGAGGGGGTACGTGAAGCATAAAAGGTTGAGAACCACTGATATAAGGGTTTATATTATTCCCATTGTTATACTATAACTATAGTTATATCTATCTATACAAGGGGTACGCCAGTTACATACACATTTCCAGGGGGTACGTGAAACATAAAAGGTTGAGAACCACTGATATATATGTTTTATTTTATTCCCATTGTTATACTATAACTATAGTTTTATCTATCTATACAAGGGGTACACCTGTTACATACACATTTCGAGGGGGTACGTGAAGCATAAAAGGTTGAGAACCACTGATATATAGGTTTTATTTTATTCCCATTGTTATACTATAACTATAGTTATATCTATCTATACAAGGGGTACGCCAGTTACATACACATTTCGAGGGGGTACGTGAAGCATAAAATGCTGAGAACCACTGATATATAGGTTTTATTTTATTTCCATTGTTATACTATAACTATAGTTATATCTATCTATACAAGGGGTACGCCAGTTACATACACATTTCCATGGGGTACGTGAAGCATAAAAATTTGAGAACCACTGACATATATATATATATGTTTTTAATTTATATCCATTGTTATACTATAAGTACAGTTTTATCTATGTATACAAGGAGTATGCCAATTATATACACATTTCCAGGGTGCACGTGAAGCATAAAAGGTTGAGAACCACTAATATATATGTTTTATTTTATTCCCATTGTTATATTATAACCATTGTTTTATCTATCTATACAAGGGGTATCCCAGTTACATACACATTTCCAAGGGTTACGTGAAGCATAAAAGGTTGAGAACCAGTGATATATAGGTTTTATTTTATTCCCATTGTTATACTATAACTATAGTTTTATCTATCTATATAAGGGGTACGCCAGTTACATACACATTTCCAGGGGGTACGTGAAGCATAAAGGGTTGAGAACCACTGATATATAGGTTTTATTTTATTCCCATTGTTATACTATAACTATAGTTTTATCTATCTGTACAAGGGGTATGCCAGTTACATACACATTTCCAAGGGTTACGTGAAGCATAAAAGTTTGAGAACCAGTGATATATAGGTTTTATTTTATTCCCATTGTTATACTATAACTATAGTTTTATTTATCTACACAAGGGGTACGCCAGTTACATACACATTTCCAGGGGGTACGTGAAGTATAAAAGGTTGAGAACCACGATATATAGGTTTTATTTTATTCCCATTGTTATACTATAACTATAGTTTTATCTATCTGTACAAGGGGTACGCCATACATACACATTTATAACGGTTACGTGAAGCATAAAAGGTTGAGAACCACTGATATATAGGGTTTATTTTATTCCCATTGTTATACTGTAACTATAGTTTTATCTATCTATACAAGGGGTACGCCAGTTACATACACATTTCCAGGGGGTACGTGAAGCATAAAACGTTGAGAACCACTGATATATAGGGTTTATTTTATTCCCATTGTTATACTATAACTATAGTTTTATCTATCTATACAAGGGGTACGCCAGTTACATACATTTCCAGGGGGTACGTGGAGAATAAAACGTTCAGAACCACTGATATATAGGGTTTATTTTATTCCCATTGTTATACTATAACTATAGCTTTATCTATCTATACAAGGGGTACGCCAGTTACATACACATTTCCAGGGGGTACGTGAAGCATAAAAGGTTGAGAACCACTGATATATAGGTTTTTTTTTATTCCCATTGTTATACTATAACTATAGTTTTATCTATCTGTACAAGGGGTATGCCAGTTACATACACATTTCCAAGGGTTACGTGAAGAATAAAAGGTTGAGAACCACTGATATATAGGTTTTATTTTATTCCCATTGTTATACTATAACTATAGTTTTATCTATCTATACAAGGTGTACGCCAGTTACATACACATTTCCAGGGGTTACGTGAAGCATAAAACGTTGAGAACCACTGATATATAGGGTTTATTTTATTCCCATTGTTATACTATAACTATAGTTTTATCTATCTATACAAGGGTACGCCAGTTACATACACATTTCCAGGGGGTACGTGAAGCATAAAAGGTTGAGAACCACTGATATATAGCTTTTATTTTATTCCCATTGTTATACTATAACTATAGTTATATCTATCTATACAAGGGGTACGCCAGTTACATACACATTTCCAGGGATATGTGAAGCATAAAAGGTTGAGAACCACTGATATATATGTTTTATTTTATTCCCATTGTTATACTATAACTATAGATTTATCTATCGCTACAAGGGGTACGCCAGTTACATACACATTTCCAGGGGGTACGTGAAGCATAAAAGGTTGAGAACCACTGATATATAGGTTTTATTTTCTTCCCATTGTTATACTATAACTATAGTTTTATCTATCTATACAAGGGATACGCCAGTTACATACACATTTCCAGGGGGTACGTGAAGCATAAAACGTTGAGAACCACTGATATATAGGGTTTATTTTATTCCCATTGTTATACTATAACTATAGTTTTATCTATCTATACAAGGGTACGCCAGTTACATACACATTTCCAGGGGTATGTGAAGCATAAAAGGTTGAGAACCACTAATATATAGGTTTTATTTTATTCCCATTGTTATACTATAACTATAGTTATATCTATCTATACAAGGGGTACGCCAGTTACATACACATTTCCAGGGGGTACGTGAAGCATAGAAGGTTGAGAACCACTGATATATATGTTTTATTTTATTCCCATTGTTATACTATAACTATAGTTTTATCTATCTGTACAAGGGGTACACCAGTTACATACACATTTCCAGGGGGTACGTGAAGCATAAAAGGTTGAGAACCACTGATATATATGTTTCATTTTATTCCCTTTGTTATACTATAACTATAGTTTCATCTATCTATACAAGGGGTACGCCAGTTACATACACATTTCCAAGGGTACGTGAAGCATAAAAGGTTGAGAACCACTGATATATATGTTTTATTTTATTCCCATTGTTATACTATAACTATAGTTTTATCTATCTATACAAGGGGTACGCCAGTTACATACACATTTCCAGGGGGTACGTGAAGCATAAAAGGTTGAGAACCACTGATATATATGTTTTATTTTATTCCCATTGTTATACTATATCTATAGTTTTATCTATCTATACAAGGGGTACGCCAGTTACATACACATTTCCAGGGGGTACGTGAAGCATAAAAGGTTGAGAACCACTGATATATATGTTTTATTTTATTCCCATTGTTATACTATAACTATAGTTATATCTATCTATACAAGGGGTACGCCAGTTACATACACATTTCCAGGGGGTACGTGAAGCATAAAAGGTTGAGAACCACTGATATATATGTTTTATTTTATTCCCATTGTTATACTATAACTATAGTTTTATCTATCTATACAAGGGGTACACCAGTTACATACACATTTCGAGGGGTACGTGAAGCATAAAAGGTTGAGAACCAGTGATATATAGGTTTTATTTTATTCCCATTGTTTTACTATAACTATAGTTTTATCTATCTATACAAGGGGTACGCCAGTTACATACACATTTAGAGGGGGTACGTGAAGCATAAAAGGTTGAGAACCACTGATATATAGGTTTTATTTTATTCCCATTGTTATACTATAACTATAGTTTTATCTATCTATACAAGGGATACGCCAGTTACATACATATTTCCAGGGGGTACGTGAAGCATAAAACGTTGAGAACCATTGATATATAGGGTTTATTTTATTCCCATTGTTATACTATAACTATAGTTTTATCTATCTATACAAGGGGTACGCCAGTTACATACATTTCCAGGGGGTACGTGAAGCATAAAACGTTCAGAACCACTGATATATAGGTTTATTTTATTCCCATTGTTATACTATAACTATAGTTTTATCTATCTATATAAGGGGTACGCCAGTTACATACACATTTCCAGGGGGTACGTGAAGCATAAAAGGTTGAGAACCACTGATATATAGGGTTTATATTATTCCCATTGTTATACTATAACTATAGTTTTATCTATCTATACAAGGGTACGCCAGTTACATACACATTTCCAGGGGTATGTGAAGCATAAAAGGTTGAGAACCACTGATATATAGGTTTTATTTTATTCCCATTGTTATACTATAACTATAGTTATATCTATCTATACAGGGGGTACGCCAGTTACATACACATTTCCAGGGGGTACGTGAAGCATAAAAGGTTGAGAACCACTGATATATATGTTTTATTTTATTCCCATTGTTATACTATAACTATAGTTTTATCTATCTATACAAGGGGTACGCCAGTTACATACACATTTCCAGGGGTACGTGAAGCATAAAAGGTTGAGAACCACTGATATATATGTTTGATTTTATTCCCATTGTTATACTATAACTATAGTTTTATCTATCTATACAAGGGGTACGCCAGTTACATACACATTTCCAGGGGGTACGTGAAGCATAAAAGGTTGAGAATCACTGATATATATGTTTTATTCTATTCCCATTGTTTTACTATAACTATAGTTTTATCTATCTATACAAGGGGTACGCCAGTTACATACACATTTCGAGGGGGTACGTGAAGCATAAAAGGTTGAGAACCACTGATATATAGGTTTTATTTTATTCCCATTGTTATACTATAACTATAGTTATATCTATCTATACAAGGGGTACGCCAGTTACATACACATTTCCAGGGGGTACGTGAAGCATAAAATGTTGAGAACCACTGATATATATGTTTTATTTTATTCCCATTGTTATACTATAACTATAGTTTTATCTATCTATACAAGGGGTACACCAGTTACGTACACATTTCGAGGGGGTACGTGAAGCATAAAAGGTTGAGAACCAGTGATATATAGGTTTTATTTTATTCCCATTGTTATACTATAACTATAGTTTTATCTATCTATACAAGGGGTACACCAGTTACATACACATGTCCAGGGGGTACGTGAAGCATAAAAGGTTGAGAACCACTGATATATATGTTTTATTTTATTCCCATTGTTATACTATAACTATAGTTTTATCTATCTATACAAGGGGTACACCAGTTACATACACATTTCGAGGGGGTACGTGAAGCATAAAAGGTTGAGAACCACTGATATATAGGTTTTATTTTATTCCCATTGTTACACTATAACTATAGTTTTATCTATCTATACAAGGGGTACACCAGTTACATACACATTTCGAGGGGGTACGTGAAGCATAAAAGGTTGAGAACCACTGATATAAGGGTTTATATTATTCCCATTGTTATACTATAACTATAGTTATATCTATCTATACAAGGGGTACGCCAGTTACATACACATTTCCAGGGGGTACGTGAAACATAAAAGGTTGAGAACCACTGATATATATGTTTTATTTTATTCCCATTGTTATACTATAACTATAGTTTTATCTATCTATACAAGGGGTACACCAGTTACATACACATTTCGAGGGGGTACGTGAAGCATAAAAGGTTGAGAACCACTGATATATAGGTTTTATTTTATTCCCATTGTTATACTATAACTATAGTTATATCTATCTATACAAGGGGTACGCCAGTTACATACACATTTCGAGGGGGTACGTGAAGCATAAAATGCTGAGAACCACTGATATATAGGTTTTATTTTATTTCCATTGTTATACTATAACTATAGTTATATCTATCTATACAAGGGGTACGCCAGTTACATACACATTTCCATGGGGTACGTGAAGCATAAAAATTTGAGAACCACTGACATATATATATATGTTTTTAATTTATATCCATTGTTATACTATAAGTACAGTTTTATCTATGTATACAAGGAGTATGCCAATTATATACACATTTCCAGGGTGCACGTGAAGCATAAAAGGTTGAGAACCACTAATATATATGTTTTATTTTATTCCCATTGTTATATTATAACCATTGTTTTATCTATCTATACAAGGGGTATCCCAGTTACATACACATTTCCAAGGGTTACGTGAAGCATAAAAGGTTGAGAACCAGTGATATATAGGTTTTATTTTATTCCCATTGTTATACTATAACTATAGTTTTATCTATCTATATAAGGGGTACGCCAGTTACATACACATTTCCAGGGGGTACGTGAAGCATAAAGGGTTGAGAACCACTGATATATAGGTTTTATTTTATTCCCATTGTTATACTATAACTATAGTTTTATCTATCTGTACAAGGGGTATGCCAGTTACATACACATTTCCAAGGGTTACGTGAAGCATAAAAGTTTGAGAACCAGTGATATATAGGTTTTATTTTATTCCCATTGTTATACTATAACTATAGTTTTATTTATCTACACAAGGGGTACGCCAGTTACATACACATTTCCAGGGGGTACGTGAAGTATAAAAGGTTGAGAACCACGATATATAGGTTTTATTTTATTCCCATTGTTATACTATAACTATAGTTTTATCTATCTGTACAAGGGGTACGCCATACATACACATTTATAACGGTTACGTGAAGCATAAAAGGTTGAGAACCACTGATATATAGGGTTTATTTTATTCCCATTGTTATACTGTAACTATAGTTTTATCTATCTATACAAGGGGTACGCCAGTTACATACACATTTGCAGGGGGTACGTGAAGCATAAAACGTTGAGAACCACTGATATATAGGGTTTATTTTATTCCCATTGTTATACTATAACTATAGTTTTATCTATCTATACAAGGGGTACGCCAGTTACATACATTTCCAGGGGGTACGTGAAGAATAAAACGTTCAGAACCACTGATATATAGGGTTTATTTTATTCCCATTGTTATACTATAACTATAGCTTTATCTATCTATACAAGGGGTACGCCAGTTACATACACATTTCCAGGGGGTACGTGAAGCATAAAAGGTTGAGAACCACTGATATATAGGTTTTATTTTATTCCCATTGTTATACTATAACTATAGTTTTATCTATCTGTACAAGGGGTATGCCAGTTACATACACATTTCCAAGGGTTACGTGAAGAATAAAAGGTTGAGAACCACTGATATATAGGTTTTATTTTATTCCCATTGTTATACTATAACTATAGTTTTATCTATCTATACAAGGTGTACGCCAGTTACATACGCATTTCCAGGGGTTACGTGAAGCATAAAACGTTGAGAACCACTGATATATAGGGTTTATTTTATTCCCATTGTTATACTATAACTATAGTTTTATCTATCTATACAAGGGTACGCCAGTTACATACACATTTCCAGGGGGTACGTGAAGCATAAAAGGTTGAGAACCACTGATATATAGCTTTTATTTTATTCCCATTGTTATACTATAACTATAGTTATATCTATCTATACAAGGGGTACGCCAGTTACATACACATTTCCAGGGGTATGTGAAGGTATAACTATAGTTATATCTATCTATACAAGGGGTACGCCAGTTACATACACATTTCCTGGGATATGTGAAGCATAAAAGGTTGAGAACCACTGATATATATGTTTTATTTTATTCCCATTGTTATACTATAACTATAGATTTATCTATCGCTACAAGGGGTACGCCAGTTACATACACATTTCCAGGGGGTACGTGAAGCATAAAAGGTTGAGAACCACTGATATATAGGTTTTATTTTCTTCCCATTGTTATACTATAACTATAGTTTTATCTATCTATACAAGGGATACGCCAGTTACATACACATTTCCAGGGAGTACGTGAAGCATAAAACGTTGAGAACCACTGATATATAGGGTTTATTTTATTCCCATTGTTATACTATAACTATAGTTTTATCTATCTATACAAGGGTACGCCAGTTACATACACATTTCCAGGGGTATGTGAAGCATAAAAGGTTGAGAACCACTAATATATAGGTTTTATTTTATTCCCATTGTTATACTATAACTATAGTTATATCTATCTATACAAGGGGTACGCCAGTTACATACACATTTCCAGGGGGTACGTGAAGCATAGAAGGTTGAGAACCACTGATATATATGTTTTATTTTATTCCCATTGTTATACTATAACTATAGTTTTATCTATCTGTACAAGGGGTACACCAGTTACATACACATTTCCAGAGGGTACGTGAAGCATAAAAGGTTGAGAACCACTGATATATATGTTTCATTTTATTCCCATTGTTATACTATAACTATAGTTTCATCTATCTATACAAGGGGTACGCCAGTTACATACACATTTCCAAGGGTACGTGAAGCATAAAAGGTTGAGAACCACTGATATATATGTTTTATTTTATTCCCATTGTTATACTATAACTATAGTTTTATCTATCTATACAAGGGGTACGCCAGTTACATACACATTTCCAGGGGGTACGTGAAGCATAAAAGGTTGAGAACCACTGATATATATGTTTTATTTTATTCCCATTGTTATACTATATCTATAGTTTTATCTATCTATACAAGGGGTACGCCAGTTACATACACATTTCCAGGGGGTACGTGAAGCATAAAAGGTTGAGAACCACTGATATATATGTTTTATTTTATTCCCATTGTTATACTATAACTATAGTTATATCTATCTATACAAGGGGTACTCCAGTTACATACACATTTCCAGGGGGTACGTGAAGCATAAAAGGTTGAGAACCACTGATATATATGTTTTATTTTATTCCCATTGTTATACTATAACTATAGTTATATCTATCTATACAAGGGGTACGCCAGTTACATACACATTTCCAGGGGGTACGTGAAGCATAAAAGGTTGAGAACCACTGATATATATGTTTTATTTTATTCCCATTGTTACACTATAACTATAGTTTTATCTATCTATACAAGGGGTACACCAGTTACATACACATTTCGAGGGGGTACGTGAAGCATAAAAGGTTGAGAACCACTGATATAAGGGTTTATTTTATTCCCATTGTTATACTATAACTATAGTTATATCTATCTATACAAGGTGTACGCCAGTTACATACACATTTCCAGGGGGTACGTGAAGCATTAAAGGTTGAGAACCACTGATATATATGTTTTATTTTATTCCCATTGTTATACTATAACTATAGTTTTATCTATCTATACAAGGGGTACACCAGTTACATACACATTTCGAGGGGGTACGTGAAGCATAAAAGTTTGAGAACCACTGATATATAGGTTTTATTTTATTCCCATTGTTATACTATAACTATAGTTATATCTATCTACACAAGGGGTACGCCAGTTACATACACATTTCCAGGGGGTACGTGAAGCATAAAAGGTTGAGAACCACTGATATATATGTTTTATTTTATTCCCATTGTTATACTATAACTATAGTTTTATCTATCTATACAAGGGGTGTACACCAGTTACATACACATTTCGAGGGGGTACGTGAAGCATAAAAGGTTGAGAACCACTGATATATAGGTTTTATTTTATTCCCATTGTTATACTATAACTATAGTTATATCTATCTATACAAGGGGTACGCCAGTTACATACACATTTCGAGGGGGTACGTGAAGCATAAAATGCTGAGAACCACTGATATATAGGTTTTATTTTATTTCCATTGTTATACTATAACTATAGTTATATCTATCTATACAAGGGGTACGCCAGTTACATACACATTTCCATGGGGTACGTGAAGCATAAAAATTTGAGAACCACTGACATATATATATATGTTTTTAATTTATATCCATTGTTATACTATAAGTACAGTTTTATCTATGTATACAAGGAGTATGCCAATTATATACACATTTCCAGGGTGCACGTGAAGCATAAAAGGTTGAGAACCACTAATATATATGTTTTATTTTATTCCCATTGTTATATTATAACCATTGTTTTATCTATCTATACAAGGGGTATCCCAGTTACATACACATTTCCAAGGGTTACGTGAAGCATAAAAGGTTGAGAACCAGTGATATATAGGTTTTATTTTATTCCCATTGTTATACTATAACTATAGTTTTATCTATCTATATAAGGGGTACGCCAGTTACATACACATTTCCAGGGGGTACGTGAAGCATAAAAGGTTGAGAACCACTGATATATAGGTTTTATTTTATTCCCATTGTTATACTATAACTATAGTTTTATCTATCTGTACAAGGGGTATGCCAGTTACATACACATTTCCAAGGGTTACGTGAAGCATAAAAGTTTGAGAACCAGTGATATATAGGTTTTATTTTATTCCCATTGTTATACTATAACTATAGTTTTATTTATCTACACAAGGGGTACGCCAGTTACATACACATTTCCAGGGGGTACGTGAAGTATAAAAGGTTGAGAACCACGATATATAGGTTTTATTTTATTCCCATTGTTATACTATAACTATAGTTTTATCTATCTGTACAAGGGGTACGCCATACATACACATTTCCAACGGTTACGTGAAGCATAAAAGGTTGAGAACCACTGATATATAGGGTTTATTTTATTCCCATTGTTATACTGTAACTATAGTTTTATCTATCTATACAAGGGGTACGCCAGTTACATACACATTTCCAGGGGGTACGTGAAGCATAAAACGTTGAGAACCACTGATATATAGGGTTTATTTTATTCCCATTGTTATACTATAACTATAGTTTTATCTATCTATACAAGGGGTAAGCCAGTTACATACATTTCCAGGGGGTACGTGAAGCATAAAACGTTCAGAACCACTGATATATAGGGTTTATTTTATTCCCATTGTTATACTATAACTATAGTTTTATCTATCTATACAAGGGGTACGCCAGTTACATACACATTTCCAGGGGGTACGTGAAGCATAAAAGGTTGAGAACCACTGATATATAGGTTTTATTTTATTCCCATTGTTATACTATAACTATAGTTTTATCTATCTGTACAAGGGGTATGCCAGTTACATACACATTTCCAAGGGTTACGTGAAGAATAAAAGGTTGAGAACCACTGATATATAGGTTTTATTTTATTCCCATTGTTATACTATAACTATAGTTTTATCTATCTATACAAGGTGTACGCCAGTTACATACACATTTCCAGGGGTTACGTGAAGCATAAAACGTTGAGAACCACTGATATATAGGGTTTATTTTATTCCCATTGTTATACTATAACTATAGTTTTATCTATCTATACAAGGGTACGCCAGTTACATACACATTTCCAGGGGGTACGTGAAGCATAAAAGGTTGAGAACCACTGATATATAACTTTTATTTTATTCCCATTGTTATACTATAACTATAGTTATATCTATCTATACAAGGGGTACGCCAGTTACATACACATTTCCAAGGGTATGTGAAGGTATAACTATAGTTATATCTATCTATACAAGGGGTACGCCAGTTACATACACATTTCCAGGGGTATGTGAAGGTATAACTATAGTTATATCTATCTATACAAGGGGTACGCCAGTTACATACACATTTCCAGGGATATGTGAAGCATAAAAGGTTGAGAACCACTGATATATATGTTTTATTTTATTCCCATTGTTATACTATAACTATAGATTTATCTATCGCTACAAGGGGTACGCCAGTTACATACACATTTCCAGGGGGTACGTGAAGCATAAAAGGTTGAGAACCACTGATATATAGGTTTTATTTTCTTCCCATTGTTATACTATAACTATAGTTTTATCTATCTATACAAGGGATACGCCAGTTACATACACATTTCCAGGGGGTACGTGAAGCATAAAACGTTGAGAACCACTGATATATAGGGTTTATTTTATTCCCATTGTTATACTATAACTATAGTTTTATCTATCTATACAAGGGTACCCCAGTTACATACACATTTCCAGGGGTATGTGAAGCATAAAAGGTTGAGAACCACTGATATATAGGTTTTATTTTATTCCCATTGTTATACTATATCTATAGTTTTATCTATCTATACAAGGGGTACGCCAGTTACATACACATTTCCAGGGGGTACGTGAAGCATAAAAGGTTGAGAACCACTGATATATATGTTTTATTTTATTCCCATTGTTATACTATAACTATAGTTATATCTATCTATACAAGGGGTACGCCAGTTACATACACATTTCCAGGGGGTACGTGAAGCATAAAAGGTTGAGAACCACTGATATATATGTTTTATTTTATTCCCATTGTTATACTATAACTATAGTTTTATCTATCTATACAAGGGGTACACCAGTTACATACACATTTCGAGGGGTACGTGAAGCATAAAAGGTTGAGAACCAGTGATATATAGGTTTTATTTTATTCCCATTGTTTTACTATAACTATAGTTTTATCTATCTATACAAGGGGTACGCCAGTTACATACACATTTCGAGGGGGTACGTGAAGCATAAAAGGTTGAGAACCACTGATATATAGGTTTTATTTTATTCCCATTGTTATACTATAACTATAGTTATATCTATCTATACAAGGGGTACGCCAGTTACATACACATTTGCAGGGGGTACGTGAAGCATAAAATGTTTAGAACCACTGATATATATGTTTTATTTTATTCCCATTGTTATACTATAACTATAGTTTTATCTATCTATACAAGGGTACGCCAGTTACATACACATTTGCAGGGGGTACGTGAAGCATAAAATGTTTAGAACCACTGATATATATGTTTTATTTTATTCCCATTGTTATACTATAACTATAGTTTTATCTATCTGTACAAGGGGTACACCAGTTACGTACACATTTCCAGGGGGTACGTGAAGCATAAAAGGTTGAGAACCACTGATATATATGTTTTATTTTATTCCCATTGTTATACTCTAACTATAGATTTATCTATCGCTACAAGGGGTACGCCAGTTACATACACATTTCCAGGGGGTACGTGAAGCATAAAAGGTTGAGAACCACTGATATATATGTTTTATTTTATTCCCATTGTTATACTATAACTATAGTTATATCTATCTATACAAGGTGTACGCCAGTTACATACACATTTCCAGGGGGTACGTGAAGCATAGAAGGTTGAGAACCACTGATATATATGTTTTATTTTATTCCCATTGTTATACTATAACTATAGTTTTATCTATCTATACAAGGGGTACACCAGTTACATACACATTTCGAGGGGGTACGTGAAGCATAAAAGGTTGAGAACCACTGATATATATGTTTTATTTTATTCCCATTGTTATACTATAACTATAGATTTATCTATCGCTACAAGGGGTACGCCAGTTACATACACATTTCCAGGGGGTACGTGAAGCATAAAAGGTTGAGAACCACTGATATATATGTTTTATTTTATTCCCATTGTTATACTATAACTATAGTTTTATCTATCTATACAAGGGGTACACCAGTTACATACACATTTCCAGGGGGTACGTGAAGCATAAAAGTTTGAGAACCACTGATATATATGTTTTATTTTATTCCCATTGTTATACTATAACTATAGTTTTATCTAACTATACAAGGGGTACGCCAGTTACATACATATTTCCAGGGGTACGTGAAGCATAAAAGGTTGAGAATCACTGATATATATGTTTTATTCTATTCCCATTGTTATACTATAACTATAGTTTTATCTATCTATACAAGGGGTACACCAGTTACATACACATTTCGAGGGCGTACGTGAAGCATAAAAGGTTGAGAACCACAGATATATATGTTTTATTTTATTCCCATTGTTATACTATAACTATAGTTTTATCTATCTATACAAGGGGTACACCAGTTACATACACATTTCCAGGGGGTACGTGAAGCATAAAAGGTTGAGAACCACTGATATATATGTTTTATTTTATTCCCATTTTTATACTATAACTATAGTTTTATCTATCTATACAAGGGGTACACCAGTTACATACACATTTCGAGGGGGTACGTGAAGCATAAAAGGTTGAGAACCACTGATATATATGTTTTATTTTATTCCCATTGTTATACTATAACTATAGTTATATCTATCTATACAAGGGGTACGCCAGTTACATACACATTTCCAGGGGGTACGTGAAGCATAAAAGGTTGAGAACCACTGATATATATGTTTTATTTTATTCCCATTGTTATACTATAACTATAGTTTTATCTATCTATACAAGGGGTACACCAGTTACATACACATTTCGAGGGGGTACGTGAAGCATAAAAGGTTGAGAACCACTGATATAAGGGTTTATTTTATTCCCATTGTTATACTATAACTATAGTTATATCTATCTATACAAGGGGTACGCCAGTTACATACACATTTCCAGGGGGTACGTGAAGCATTAAAGGTTGAGAACCACTGATATATATGTTTTATTTTATTCCCATTGTTATACTATAACTATAGTTTTATCTATCTATACAAGGGGTACACCAGTTACATACACATTTCGAGGGGGTACGTGAAGCATAAAAGTTTGAGAACCACTGATATATAGGTTTTATTTTATTCCCATTGTTATACTATAACTATAGTTATATCTATCTACACAAGGGGTACGCCAGTTACATACACATTTCCAGGGGGTACGTGAAGCATAAAAGGTTGAGAACCACTGATATATATGTTTTATTTTATTCCCATTGTTATACTATAACTATAGTTTTATCTATCTATACAAGGGGTACACCAGTTACATACACATTTCGAGGGGGTACGTGAAGCATAAAAGGTTGAGAACCACTGATATATAGGTTTTATTTTATTCCCATTGTTATACTATAACTATAGTTATATCTATCTATACAAGGGGTACGCCAGTTACATACACATTTCGAGGGGGTACGTGAAGCATAAAATGCTGAGAACCACTGATATATAGGTTTTATTTTATTTCCATTGTTATACTATAACTATAGTTATATCTATCTATACAAGGGGTACGCCAGTTACATACACATTTCGAGGGGGTACGTGAAGCATAAAATGCTGAGAACCACTGATATATAGGTTTTATTTTATTCCCATTGTTATACTATAACTATAGTTATATCTATCTATACAAGGGGTACGCCAGTTACATACACATTTCGAGGGGGTACGTGAAGCATAAAAGTTAGAGAACCACTGCTCTAATTTATTTTGTTGTATTATTTATTGTTCTTGTGTATGTCTATGTTACGTTGTGTTCTCGGGGGTGTTTTTGATGGAGTGTTGCTCATTGGTTGTTTTACAGGCGAAGCTGGGCAGTTTCGCATGTCCTTGGAGCTGAGCCTTGGAAAATGGCCCCATGGCATCTCCGTCACTTCTCAGGTGGTTTGAGTCACCGAGAGGAGCGACGGCGAAATGCAGGAAGTCAACAAACTCAGACTTGAGTAGTGCTTACTAACGAACAAGTCAGGGTTGCTTAGTGCGTCGAAGTGACGTAGCTGTTTCTTCGAATCTATAAAGGAGCAGGACTCGTTCTGTGTCAGCGAGGTTATGTAAGCAGGGTTTAGGATATCCTCTCACCGAGGTTGGAGGTATGTAAAAGATATTTCGTTTTGGGAAAGTACAGATTTCCACCTAAAAATCTATAAGTACCTTCGATAAACCTTTAATCCGTCTGTGCGTTGAGCTCCGCTAAGGCTTGCACAATTGAGGACATTCCGTTATGTATATGTCTGTGTGAATGTAAATAAACAGAATGTCGTCCTCTACTTAGTACATTAGACATTAGTTTATTTCTTCGAAGACAGCAAGTACACCTAAGCACGGATGGAATACCAGCGAATCTTTGATTTCACCCTCAATCACGGATGAAGATTAATTAATGGGAATAATTAATTAACAGAGGAGTTAAAAGGAAGTTCGGTAGTGGGTCATCACTCTCCACCTCAAGACGAGCGCTTATGTCGTTTTAAATAACTTCTCTCGTCCTCGACACAACGAGCGCTTATGTCGTACAATGAGTGTTTATGTCGTTTTAAATGACTTCTCTTGTCCTCGACACAATGAGTTCTTATGTCGTTTTAAATGACTTCTCTTTTCCTCGACACAATGAGTGCTTATGCCGTTTTAAATGACTTCTCTTGTCCTCGACACAATGAGTGCTTATGCCGTTTTAAATGACTTCTCTTGTCCTCGACACAATGAGTGCTTATGCCGTTTTAAATGACTTCTCTTGTCCTCGACACAATGAGTGTTTATGCCGTTTTAAATAACTTCTCTCGTCCTCGACACAACGAGCGCTTTTGGTGGTTTTAAATAACTTCTTCACTTAATTTTTTGCTACAGACATCACACACAGAAGTTTTTTTTGTACATTCATATATGTGTTTCTAAAGTTCGTTTCGCTGCAAAACTTCTTCTGCAAATAGGTTATACTTCAGGCTTCTTGTTTCTTTCTCTTCAAACGAGCTTTTGAGATGCTTTCATTTGGAAATCGTTTATCACAAATATCAACAACGGAAGTCTTTTCCTTTTCATGTGTGCAAATATGTGAGCGCCAATTATTTATTTTTGTGGTTCTTTTAAAACAAATCATACATTTGGAAGGTTTTTCTCTTTTCTGTCTGCATGAGTGACCTGCTAAACTGCATTCCCGTGAAAATCTATCGCCACAAGGAGAACACACGTGTCGTCGTACCTTTGAATGGGCGAGCATCGGTGGAATTAAATGTGGACGTCTTTTGAATTTTCTTTTGGAAACGTTACGTGGAGGAGGCTTTGTCACATTTTCCCTTGAAACAGATGCCATATTCACATTTTCACTTAAATCAGATGCCATATTCACATTTTCACTTGAATCAGATACCATATTCACATTTTCACTTGAAACAGATGCCATATTCACACTTTCACTTGAAGATAAATCTACATCCATGAACCTTTCTTCAGCAGATGCCATTGTCACAGTTTCACTTGAAAGTAAATCTTCGTCGATATCCTTTTTTTACAGATGTAATCGTCACGATTTCATTCGTAGGTAAAACCTCGTCTGTATCTTTTTCCCATAGATGTCATCGTCAGCACTTCATTAGTAAGAAAATATCACTGAAGTAATGTTTCGTTTCAAAGGACATTGATGCGAATACATTTCCTGCAGTCGGTATTTCACTTTCCTATTAATTGTAAAGAAATATTCCTGTAAATAGCTCCTTTGAGACTTGTATTAATAGTTCTCATAATTCAGTTCCTTTTTGCTGTGAAGAAAAGTTTATAATTATAACCAATACAACTTTTATATGAGGAACACTACAGTGTAGAAAAATGAATTTAATATGTAAACCAGCTTCGTCTTTTCTTCTTACTGAATTTCAAATGTAGTTAAAATAATTCCTTTCCTTTTACGCCTTTTCCTCTTTCGAATATTGTTTTTCCTTCTCAACTGTTAGAAAATATATGTACCTTTTTTTTTCTTATTTACAGGTAAACTCTTCAGACAAGATGAAAAGCTCTATTTGAAAGAGGAATATTCCTTTGAGTGAGAAAGAATTTTCTTGGCTTTACAACAGATCCATTCTGATGTCCATTTCTTCACAGTCGGTGCTTGCTGGTGAAGGGATTCAGTTTTCATTAAGAGATGATTCTGAAACACCAAGAAAGAAAGATAATTAACATATTTTCAAACGTATATAGAGCAGAAAAAAATGATACTATAGAACTAATAATATTTGAAACCAAAAAAATGATTAAATGAATATTTAAAAATTTTATCATGCTGAAAAATAATGTTTAATTTTCAGTGTTATCATTAAATCTCTTTCGTGAAAAAATAATTTTTTATATTTTATTCTCTCAAATAAATACAAAATCATCATCATCATCATCGTCATCATCATGTCGTCGTCGTCGTTCGAGCCCCAGCTGAGTCAGCGTTGAGATTTATCTCCGCAAAATTCCCCGCCCCGCCCACGGTCAGTAGGGGACACCGATGGGCTTGGAAAGGACGCCGTCCGTCGGATGGGACGTTAAGCCGTGGCTCCGTGTGCGGGAGAGCCATACCCTGTGCACGTTAAAGAACATGCTAGATGGCCTTGACGGGAGTCTACCATCTGTCTCCCAACAGCTGTTCCAGTGGGTCCCCTCCCCCAACCTTCTCTGAGCCTTCGGGGTCCATGTGACCTGGCCATTTAGCCCATGGTGTGCAAAAAAGTGCCGCTGAGAGGTAAAACAACCCAACCTGAGATCCGATCACAACAGACTCCGTCCCTCATCAGTGCGAGCCATCGAGATGCCACTGATGTTGTGAAAAGGCATTATTGGGGCGACTATGAAAATTAAGAGCAAAATTAGCCTGCCTGTGACATAGTTGGCCCGCTGTACATCCATGCGTGTGGATGCGGCAATCCTTCGCTGATCATTGATCGCAATTCATCAGTCCACGATAGGTTAATCAAGTATATGCGTTGTGCGTGAAAGATATATCAGTGTCACTTTTATCCACAAGGACGAAATTCGTTTTCACCGGTGTGACTGAACAGTAATCCAAAGCTTTTTGTCCAGGTTTATAGTTTTAAATTCCTGAAACGTTTTTAGTGAAGCGGATTTTTCTGTTACCGATATCGCATCGAAGAAGCTTTCTCGTGTAGCTTGGTTCCATAGATATGTTACCGCTAAAGTGCAGAAATCAGTTATTCTACAGATTATCTAGGTATTGTGCAGATTAACTAGGGTGATCCGTTAAGGTGCGGAAAATTGTTTCATTTCTCAAATTACCTAGGTAATCTGCAAATTACCTGGATAATCTGCACATTACCTACTAGGCACTCGTTAAAGTGAAAATAAGATCTTTGCTGGAACAACAGGAACGTTTCTGTACGCTTAAATTAACATAATGTTATTTATCTAGTGTCCGAGAGTAGAGTTGAAACCAGGGTCATCCCTCTATCAACATGAATCAGTCGTCCGAATTATAAAAAAACTCCCCCAAAATGAGCAGGCCAAGTGAGAACGAATCATTTTAGTGATTCGTTATCAAGAATGAATCACTTTAAAGATTCGTTCTCACTTGGCCTCCGCTCATCCGGGGCGTTTTTTATAATGCGGACGAGTGAATCACGTGACACGAAGATTCATATTCAAGAGATTCACCACTATGAGAGAAACAAACTTTTGAACTTTAACGATACGGAAGCCGTTAATGTGCACATTACCTAGGTAAAATGCGGAAAACTCTTGATTCCTCACGTTAACCGAGCAAATCAGTTAATCTGCAGATTAGCTAGGTAATGTGCACATTAACGGCTTTCGAGCTTTAGCGGTAACATATATATTGATATAATCGCTGAAGTATTTGCTAAATTTTGACTATCATTCCAGTTTCATATAAAATTTTGACGGATTAGTTCAGATAAGTTGAGAGGGTTATCAGTATATCAATCTAATGAGGCTTATTAAGTGTATTATTTTTTATAGATGAATACTAGTTGCTTAATCTATCAGTGTATTTTATAGTATTAGTTAAAACTAATGTCCCCTCCTCCGTTAACATTCATTTAGGTTCATGTTGTGCTTGAATGTAGAATTAAAGATAGATGTTTTACGTAACGCAAGCGAAAACGCAAGGGTAACGTTTGAATTGTTTTTTACTTTTAGCATTGGTTACTTTCTATAAAACTCAACCGTGTACAAAAATTCTTTACAGAATTATTTTTTATCCGATAAAAGACAACTAAGTACCTGACCTTGCGAACAAGCGTAACGAACACGCATGTACGCGCACTTACGACGGGTTCGCAACGCGAAATAAAATTACATGGGCGTGATGAGCCATTGGTCTTGTGATCACACGTTCGCTAGGTAACGGTGGAAAAGACGATTTTTAAAACGGTAGAAGCGTTTACAATTGCAGATTTTTCTAAAAATGATATCTTACTCCCAAATAATTGAATTGAGGATACAGCAGTAATAAGTATTAGGAATAAAAAGTTTTAAACTTGAGACCAAGTCGCGTAACGGATATAAGGGAATTAAAAAACGTTAGTTTTGTTGATTATTCTTTTGCTGATGAAACTGCGATTTCTTTGAAATGGCTTAGTATTAAAAAGGGAAAATAAGTTAATAAATTGAGAGGGGATTCAAATTTGTAATGGGTTGGGTTGTTTTACCTCTGAGCGGCACTTTTTTGCACACCACGTGCTAAATGGCCAGGTCACATGGACCCCGAAGGTTCAGAGAAGGTTGGGGGAGGGGACCCACTGGAACAGCTGTTGGGAGACAGATGGTAGCCTCCGGTCAAGGCCATCCAGCGTGTTCTTTAACGTGCACAGGGTATGGCTCTCCTGAACACGGGGCCACGGCTTAACTTCCCATCCGACGGACGGCGGCCTTTCCAAGCCCATCGGTGTCCCCTACTGACTGTGGGCAGGGCGGGGAATTTTGCGGAGATAAATCTCAACGCTGACCCAGCTGGGACTCGAACCTGGGAACTGCAGATTATGAGCCTGGTGCGCCCCCGCCCCATTGAGATTTGTAAGAAGGAATTTTTTTTTTACCTTTGATGCGTGTGGTGAGGTTTTTGTAATGATTTAGTATTAACATGAAAATACGGTGATTAATAAAGTGAGACGCGGCAGAAATAAGAATTTAACGTAGAAACCACTTCATCGTTCCAAAACAAGTCCTGACGCGGAAAGTGCAGAATATGTCACAACACAAATATCTGCCGGCATCATCCTTCAATTAGATGGACTCTAATTTTAATAAGAAAGGCACAACATTTGTAGGTATAGAAGTGCGCCAGGGGAAATTTCAAGATGGATTGTCTTCTTCCGATGGAGTCTTTGTTTATTTACAAAAAAATTGAACTATCATAAAGGGGGGATGGGTTAATAATTTTCGATATAAGGATGATTATTTCCAAAACATTGTTTCCATACCCTATCTGCTGTGATGCTCAGCTATTATAATTATAACAAAGGGGGTTGAAGTGGGGGTTGACAATGAGGGTTTGGTCAGAAGGGTCGTTTACTGCCAACGGGTGAAGTCATCCGACGTCCGAAAATGGCGATGTCATAATGTTTTTCACGGATCAAAACCCATACTTTTTAACAAATATATAGTTCGACCAAGAATCCCTCCCCACGTTTACTGATATTTTTTAAATCTTCCAGAGTATTGGAATAAATGATTCTATTAATCAGATGCCAGGATTTTCTGGTTCAGAGTATGGAAAAGTTTATTCCCAAGAAATAGTTTTTCCTAAATAAATTTAAAAGAATTAAAAATTAATTCCCAAGTTAAATGTGATTTACAAGAAATATAATTCATTCGTAAGTTAATTTATAAGAAATAAAAAATCATTTAAAAATAATTTATTCCCAAATGAAATGTGATTTAGAAAAAAATATAATTTATTTGTAAATTAATTTATAGGAAATAAAAAAAATTCGTTGATTAATTTATAATGATCGGTTATTCCTTCTTCACAGTGACTCAAAGCGCTGATTCTTTGGTTCTGTCTTCAACTGTCTGTTGCTGTTCAAGGGTTTCTTTGCTAGCTTTGGAGTTGCTTTTATTTGTGCACTTGCTTAGACTCTGGGAATGATTCGTTGACCCCTGGGAATTAAGCGGAAGAAAGCAGGGTCTATCAGCTCGCCTGAATCTCTGCCCTCACACTCTGGGGCGGGGGTGGCTCAGTTGGTAGCGCGCCAGGCTCGTAATCTGTAGTTCCAGGTTCGAGTCCCAGCTGGGTCAGCGTTGAGATTTATCTCCGCAAAATTCCCCGCCTTACCCACGGTCAGTAGGGTACACCGATGGGCTTGGAAAGGCCGCCATCCGTCGGATGGGACGTTAAGCCGTGGCCCCGTGTGCGGGAGAGCCATACCCTGTGCACGTTAAAGAACACGCTGGATGGCCTTGACGGGAGGCTACCATCTGTCTCCCAACAGCTGTTCCAGTGGGTCCCCTCCCCCAATCTTCTCTGAGCCTTCGAGGGTCCATGTGACTTGGCCATTTAGCCCATGGTGTGCAAAAAGTGCCGCTGAGGTAAAACAACCCAACCTCACACCCTACCGTCGTGTGTTTGGGAACAGAGCTCCGACAAATGATTTTCTGGCAACTCCGTCAGTGGCCGGAGGGTCTGGGTTCGAGTCACCGAGAGGAGCGATGGGGAAATACAGGAAGTAAACAAATTCCGAATAAGTGTTTCTAACGAGAACGGAGAAGTCACGTTTGCTTAATGCGAAGAAGTGGCGTTGCCTCTCTCTTGGAAACTACAAAGGAGCAGGATTCGGTTCTATGTGAACGAGGTTATGTAAACAACGATTAGGATATCTTCTCGCCGAGATTCCAGGTGTGTAGGGAAAATCCAGATTTCTACTTCATTAAATGAATGCCTGCAAAAGTAAAGCAGCATTCAGATTCAATTAAGCTGATTTGAGAAAAATCTCCAAAGAATATCAATAAAGTTATTTCATCCAGAGCGCAGCTAAAAATTGCAGATTTGAGCACATTCCCAAATGTATATACAAGAAAGAGCCAAAACATTATGACCACCTGCCTAATATGATGTTGGTCCTCCATGTGCCACCAAAATAGCTCTTACCCAGCGAGACATAGATGCTACAAGATTTCTCAAGTGTCTTGTGGTATTCGTACCACATGTTACCAGCAGATCCTTTAACTCTTGTAAATTACATGGTTGAGGTGCCGCAGATCGGATGTGCTGTTTCAACACAAACCACAGATGCTCGTTGGATATGCTGTTCCAACACAATCCACAGATGCTGGATTGATGTTTGGGGAATTTGGAGGCCAGGGCAATACCTGGAAATCTTCCTCATGTTCTGCGGACCTTTCTTGAGCAATCCAGGCAGTGCGACAGGGCACATTATTCTGTTGAAAGCAGGCACTACTAGAAGGTTTTACCGTTGACATGAAAGGATGTACCTGGGTCTGCAGGCAGGGGTGGCTCAGTCGGTTGCGCGCCAGGCTCGTAATCTGTAGTTCCCAGGTTCGAGTCCCAGCTGGGTCAGCGTTGAGATTTATGTCCGCAAAATTTCCCTGCCGTGCCTATGGTCAGTAGGGGACACCGATGGGCTTGAAAAGGCCGCCGTCCATCGGATGGGATGTTAAGCCGTGGCCCCGTGTGCGGGAGAACCCTGTGCACATTAAAGAACACGCTGGATGGCCTTGATGGGAGGCTACCATCTGTCTCCCAACAGCTGTTCCAGTGGGTCCCCTCCCCCAACCTTCTCTGAGCCTTCGGGGTCCATGTGACCTGGCCATTTAGCCCATGGTGTGCAAAAAAGTGCCGCTCAGAGGTAAAACAATCCAACCTGGGCCTGCAATGATGTTTAGGTAGGTGATAGACATCATAGTTTCCTGCACGTGAATGACTGGATCCAGGGTTTCTCAGCAGAATATTGTCCAAAGCATTACACTCCCTCCACCAGCTTGTTTTCGTCCCACAGTGCATTCTGGTGCCAACCTTCCCCTGGTAAACAATGCACACGTACCATGCCATCCACATGGTGCAACAGGAAACAAGATTCATCGAACTCTATCCATTCTAGGTGCTTTCGATGGTGACCCGAGGTTAACATAGGCACTAGGACAGGCATGGCCAACTGTTTTTGCCCCCGGGCCGGATTGGAAAAAAAATATTTTCACGGGCCGGACGAAATATTAAAATTGAAAAATGTTAAGCAAAACACTTATTTCTTTAAGTAAACAAAATTTTATTATGAAATTTGTTTATGAATAATTGTAAGTAAATCAATACAACAAATGAACATAATAACTAATGCGACGTGTTGAGGCGGTTTGCATCGCTTATTATTTTTTTAATATCTGGTTCTATACTTGTAGTAGCTATTCTTAACACAGCTTCCAAATGTAAATCATTCAATCATCAAACAGATTATATCGAGTACAGATGAGTATAAAAGTTTTAATTCTTTATAACGGAATCTTTTTTAAAAAATATAGAAGTATCGAGAATTCATTCGATTAATTACTAGAAGTTAAATGCTAATATTGAAAAATTGTTCGCGGGCCACATAAATTCATTACGCGGGCCGTATGTTGGCCATGCCTGTACTAGGAGCTTCCTGTGGCTACGCAGCCCCAATTTTCAGCAGGGTTCGATGTACTCTGTGTTGCAACATATTACTCCCATCACAAGCATTCAAATTACCGCCGAGTTGCGCCACAGTATCCCTTCTGTTGACTCGTTCCACACGGGATAACCTTTGCTCACCTCTAGTATCGATGAGCCCTGGTTTGCCCACACCTTGCCGGCGGTTCCTGGTTTTTCCTTCCTTGGACCACTTTTTGAAGTTGCTAACCATGGCTGACTGTGAACACTCCACAAGCCTTGCCGTTTCAAAAATGCTCTGACTCAGTCGTCTGGCCATTACAATTTGGCCTTTACGAAACTCACTTAAGTCCGTCTCCTTTCCTCCAGAATAACACTGATTAACAGAGCTCAGTGTCAGGTGTTATTTACATGTTTTGTGACTTTCACATGCGCTGTCATTTACCTGCAGTTGCTTCGATTTGCATAAAGACACGCTGGTCATAATGTTTTGGCTCTTTAGTGTATACGTGTGTGTGTGAATGTAAATAAACAATATGTCATCCTCTTCTTAGTACATTGACATTAGTTTATTTCTTCGAAGGCACAGCAAGTCTGAAGTACACCTAAGCACGGGTGTAAGTACCTGCAAATCTATGATTTCACCCTCAATCACGGGTGAAGATCAATTAACGGGTATAATTAATTAACAGAGGAGATAAAAGGAAGTTCGGGAGTGGGACATCACTCGTCTTCGGCATGACGAGCACTTATGTAATTTTAAATAACTTCTCTCGTCCTCGACACGACGAGCGCTTGTGTCGCTTTAAATAACTTCTACACCCAAATCTTTTGCTACAAACATCACATACAAAAAGTTTTTCTTTTGTATGTGTTGCCATATGCGTTTCTAAAGTTCCTTTAGCAGCAAAACTTCTGCTGCAGATATGACATATTTGAGGCTTTTCATTTGTGTGGGTCATCAAATGAACTTTTAAATTACTTTTACCTGAAAATCCTCTGTTACAAACATCACACACGAAAGGCTTTTCCTTTGTATGTGTGCGCAAATGTAGACGCAAATTTCTTTTTTCTAAAAATCCTTTATTACAAATCTCATATGTGAGGCCTCTCTGTTGCATGTCTGCGTGTGTGAGCAAATAAACCACACATGCGCGCAAATCTGTCGCCACAAAGAGCACACACGTGTTTCCGTTCGTTTGAATGGACGAGCATGTGTCGTACTAAAAGCGAGTTTTTTTTAAATTCTCTGTTGCAAATATCACATACAGTAGGCTTTTTCTTTGGAAATGTGGGAAGAAGTCTAAGCAAATCTTCGTCTATAAGATTTTCCTCAGCAGATGCCATCGTCATATTTTCATTTGTAAGTAAATCTTCGTCTATATCCCTCTTTATAGATGTCATGGTCACAGTTTCATTTCTAAGTAATTCTTTGTCTATATCCTTTTTTACAGATGTCATCGTCACGATTTCATTTGTAGGTAAAACCTCGTCTGTATCTTTTTCCCATAGATGTGATCGTCAGCACTTCATTTGTAAGAAAAGACGACTGAAGTAATGTTTCGTTTCAAAGGACACTGATGCGAATACATTTCCTGCACTCGGTATTTCACTTTCCTATTGGCCGAGTAGTTAGCGCGCTTGGCTACTGATCTAAGGGACCTGGGTTCGAGCCCCGGGTAAGGCATGGATGTAAGTGTCGTTTTTCTGCTGAGGTCCTGCCATCCTCTCAGACCTTCTACTGTGGCATATAAACTAACAGGTTCCTGTCAGACCTCTGTGGCAAGCAGCTGCTTGAGGGGGTATTTATTTTTTATATTTATTTTTAATTGTAAAGAAATATTCCTGTAAATAGCTCCTGGTAGACTTGTATTAATTGTTCTCATAATTCAGTTCCTTTGTGCTGTGAAGAAAAGTTTATAATTATAACGAACACAACTTTTATATGAGGAACACTACAGTGTAGAAAAATGAATTTAATATGTTAACCAGCTTCGTCTTTTCTTCTTACTGAATTTCAAATGTAGTTAAAATAATTCCTTTCCTTTTACGCCTTTTCCTCTTTCGAATATTGTTTTTCCCTCTCAACTGTTAGAAAATATATGTACCTTTTTTTTTTCTTATTTACAGGTAAACTCTTCAGACAAGATGAAAAGCTCTATATGAAAGAGGAATATTCCTTTGAGTGAGAAAGAATTTTCTTGGCTTTACAACAGATCCATTCTGATGTCCATTTCTTCACAGTCGGTGCTTGCTGGTGAAGGGATTCAGTTTTCATTAAGAGATGATTCTGAAACACCAAGAAAGAAAGATAATTAACATATTTTCAAACGTATATAGAGCAGAAAAAAATGATACTATAGAACTAATAATATTTGAAACCAAAAAAATGATTAAATGAATATTTAAAAATTTTATCATGCTGAAAAATAATGTTTAATTTTCAGTGTTATCATTAAATCTCTTTCGTGAAAAAATAATTTTTTATATTTTATTCTCTCAAATAAATACAAAATCATCATCATCGTCATCATCGTCATCATCGTCGTCGTCGTCGTCGTCGTCATCATCATCATCATCATCATCATCATCATCATCATCATCATCATCATCGTCGTCATCATCATCATCATCATCATCATCGTCGTCGTCGTCGTCGTCGTCGTCGTCGTCGTCGTCGTCGTCGTCATCAAGTAGCCATGGGCTAGGGAAATCCAAGTAGACCGTGCAGTTTAATTCTCCAAGCATATCTGTCATGAGCTACATCTACTGCATCTGGCCACTGCACACCAATTCTAATAAGGTCCTGTTTGACATTGTCTGCCCACCGCATCCTAGGTTTTCCCCTCTTTCTGGGGCCTTTAGGCACACTGTTCATAACCCTATTCGCCAATCTATAATTATCCATACGTGCAACATGGCCAAACCAAGGGAGTCTCTCTCTGCCCAATATGATGCTTAAAGGAGGTTGCCGACTCCTTTGACTAACCTCATCATTAGTTACAAAGTTGAACCACCTAATACCCAAGATACTGCGTAAGCATCTAGAATCAAAAGCATCTAGTTTCCTGTTATCTTGTTTACAAAGTGTCCAAGTTTCACTACCATAACTAACCCTAGAAAGAACCAAACTATTATACAGTCTAATTTTAGTCTTTAGGTGTATACGCCTATTTCCCCACACTCTCCATAGATTCTTAAAAGTCCCGGCAGCAATACCTATTCGTCTGTTAATCTCATGCCGCACATCACCAGTATCAGTTACGTAGCTCCCAAGGTAATTAAACTGTGACACCTGCTCAAGACTGCAACCATTCAGATAAACTGAATCACAACCTGCCTGATCAATTTTTATCACTTTAGTTTTCTCTCTGTTTATAACCAAACCTACTCTACTACCAGTCTCATCAACAGCACGAATGAAAGAGTTCATCTCATCAACATCATTTGCCAAAAGGGCTAAATCATCAGCATAATCTAAATCAGAAATTTTCGTATCTCCAGCCCATTTAAGGCCAAAAGCTTTCCCTTGAAGTGAATTTCGCATAACATAATCAACAACCAAACTAAAGAGAAAAGGAGACAAAATGCACCCTTGTCGAACACCAGAAGTAATGCTAAACCAATTGCTACAAGACTTACCAACTCTCACACATGAATCAGTGTTATTATAGAGAGCTTTCATTATGTTAACTAACTTGTCTGGTATACCATATGATCTCACAATCAACCACAAATTATGACGATCAACAGAGTCGAAAGCCTTTTTGAAATCAACAAAGCTAGCAAACAAAGGTTTCTGAAACTCTAAACATTTCTCAAGAATCTGCCTAAGTGAAAATATCTGATCTACACATCCCCTACCACTTCTGAATCCACATTGCTCATCACGCAATTGCCTGTCAACCAGATTCTTAATTCTATTAAGCACAATCATGGAAAGTACTTTACCTGGAACAGAGAGTCGGCTGATACCCCTATAGTTTTCACAAGAACTGCGATCACCTTTTTTGAAAATAGGGATAATAATAGCTCTGGTAAAATCTTCAGGAACCATGCCTTTATCATAAAATTTATTCAAAATTTCAGTCATCCAAATGGTAACTGAAACATTCCCAGCTCTGAGCATTTCCGTAGTAATTTCATCCACCCCTGGGGATTTATGAAGTTTTAGTTTAATAATAGCTAAACTAACTTCAGATTGTGTTATAGGGCCAACATTAAAGCCAACAATGCATCTATCATCATTGCAAACAATGGGAGTAGAACTAACTACATTGTTTAGAACATCACTGAAATGCTCAGCCCACCTAGCCATGACAGAATCCTCACCTTCTATAACCTTACCTTGTTTATCCTTCAATCCCTGTATACCTGTTCGTTTTCTACCACACAAAACATTAACTATCTGGTACAGCTCTCTGCTATTGTGCTGTCTAACTGCTTCCTCAGCTTTGTCAGCCAGGCTATCAAGCCAAAGATTCTTATCAGCAGCTAATTGATCCTTTACACGTTTATTAAGCTCTCTGTAATGCTTTCTATTAGGACTAGTAGGGTACTGATTAAGGACATTCCTGCAGTTCCTTCTTTCTGAAATAAGCTCAAGTGCGTTATCACTTAAATAATTCTGTCTCCGCTGCTCCTTTTTCCCTAAAAGAGTACTGTTAGTTTCCAAAAAAGCCTGTTTAAAACGGCCCCATTCTTCCTCATCTTCAGTATTAAGCAAACCATGACTGTCATAATGACTAAGTAACCTATCATGGTAAGCTTTAGCTATAACTGGGTCTTTCAGAGCTTCAGTATTAAAGGTAAATTTTTTAACCCTAGCACAACACTTTTTAAGTTTAAGTTGCAAGACACTTTTAACAAGGTAATGATCAGATCCAATTTCAGCTCCCCTATATGCCCTGGTATTTCTAACAGAACCAGCCCATTTGCTATTAATTAATATATAATCAATTTTACACGCTCCACTGTTCTTCTTCAAATTATCCCAAAGTTCTTATTCGTTGGCTGATACTTTTTGCTTTCAGATGCCAGATTCCTTCTGTCGTAACAATATAATCAATCACATTCCTATGCAGCCCATCAGGTGAAACCCACGTGTATTTATGTATGTCGCGGTGTTTGTAATATGTGTTAGTTATTCTGAAACCATTGAGTTTACTTACCTGTAGGAGACGTTGCCCATTGCCATTGCAGCTACCAATACCAAAAGGGCCTATTACCCCTCCCCAAAGGTCAAAGTCGGTACCAACTTTGGCATTGATGTCACCTAAAACAAGGGTAATATCTCCTTTCTTGACAGAATTAAAAATATCCTGAAGTTGTTCATAAAACCTCTCCTTCTCATCATCATCCTCAGTGGGGGCAAACAGCAGATAACATTCAAGTCTTTAATGCTTGTCTGAAATTTTGCTGTAAGAAACCTTTCATTAATGCACTCATATCCTAGAAGAGCATCACTAGCATGTGTGCTGAGCAGCAGACCCACGCTTTGGTGATGCTTTCCATCCTCCCTCCCTGTAAAGAGAAATTTAAAGTTATTTTTAAGTATCTCACCTTTACCTGTCCATCTGGTCTCTTGCAAGCGAAGAATATCTAAATTATAATGGTGGAATTCTTGTGTGAGGACATCAAGAGAATAATCTCTATGTAATGTCCTCACGTTCCACGTTCCTGCAGAGAGAAAATGATTAGTAGGATTTTTAAAGATACAGTGGACCTTCGTTATAGCGCTGCTCGCTATACCTCGCACTCGGTTATAGCGCGGGCGATGTTCGCGATAAGTTCAAACATGTTTATACAGGTCCGTGCGGCGTTAGTGAGTATCGCATTTTATTGTTACTGCGTATTGAGTAATTGTGTATGTATTGAGTTCCTGCATGTATTTTGAATAGTGTTTAATTATTGTATGCATGATGGGTAAACGAAAAGCTTACAGTGTGAAATTCAAACAGCCCCCTGATCGCAGGCATGGGGCAAAGACCTGTTCCTCCTCCGCTAAAGGCTGAAGTCACCGATGCTGGTAGGAACTTCAGGCACCACCTTTTCAAGAGCCATATGGCCTGCCTGAGACACATTACTCCAGTTTAGGCTTGACGATGCCCAACTAGCTAAGTAAGGTTCAGGTACCTGCGATGGCCTCTGATTAGGATTATCCACCAGCTGATATAAGGTATCCCATGCCTCTGTTCACTTAGAGCTGGCAACCCAGATGCAAACAGAAAACACAGCAGCAGACTCTCCCTCAACAGAGGCCCACCAGTGCAGCAAGTCCAGGATCCATAATCAAGCTCAAATGCATAAACAAGTCCAGTCTAGTAGGTATAAATGGTCAGCATCAGGACCCTGTGAAGTTGACCACTCCTCAGCAGGGTTGAAAAAAAGAAAAAAGTGGCCACAGATGACCAGATCAGTAGGCCATACTGAACTGGCAGCCCTCCAATTCCGTTCCCTTCCAAAAGAGAATATCTCTTTTGAAAGGTACTAATGGCCTGCACCACGAGAAGGCGGGGTCGGACATTAGGTGCTAGACCTGGCCGATTCTGTGCATCATCACTAGGGATTGGTACACAGCTCTCCTTCCAGTTTATACCATGGGCTAAATGGCCGGGTCACATGGACCCCAAAAGCTCAGAGAAGGTTGGGGGAGGGGACCCACTGGAACAGCTGTTGGGAGACAGATGGTAGCCTCCCGTCAAGGCCATCCAGCGTGTTCTTTAACGTGCACAGGGTATGGCTCTCCCGCACACGGGGCCACGGCTTATCGTCCCATCCGACGGACGACGGCCTTTCCAAGCCCATCGGTGTACCCTATTGATCGTGGGCAGGGCGGGGAATATTGCAGAGATAAATCTCAACGCTGACCCAGCTGTGACTCGAACCTGGGAACTACAGATTACGAGCCTGGCGCGCTACCGACTGAGGCACCCCCGCCCCCAGTAACACCGAACTCTGAATGCATAGTTTGCAGTGGATGCAAAGGTAAAAATAAATACCCCCTCAAGCAGCTGCTTGCCACAGAGGTCTGATAGGAGCCTATCAGTTCATATGCCATAGTAGAAGGTCTGTGGGGATGGCAGGACCTCAGCAGAAAGACAACAACGAACATCCATGCCTTATCTGGGGATCGAACCCACGTCCCTTAGATTAGTAGCAAAGCGCGCTAACCACTCGGCACTGCATTTTGTCTGTTAGGGCACAACAGAAAAAAATTGCAAAAAGCTGTCTCTAGAAAAGAAGAATGCGTGGTTCTGTTGCGAATGTAAATTAAACAAAACAAACCCGAAAGCGATCTTTGACACGGGAATCAGACACGATTCGCAACTTGAGAAAAACGAATTTGGGACTTAGCTGAATGAAATCCGAGAATTAAGAAAACGAAGTAACGGATTTAAGGAAATCTGTCGAATTTTTTTCGTAAAAATACGATTTAATTTTAAACAAACTGTAAGACCAGGAGAACAGACAAACAGAACTAACAAAAATGCTTACGGTTACTCAAAATTTGCACACAGAGAAGTAACGGAAGTGAAACAACATATAAACGATTTGGATCAGTAGGGAAGAAATCGAAACATCGAATTCCATGGCTTTCCTGTACAAAACCAAGAAGACGGAAACTCTCTAAAGGAATTAATGACAAAAATATCGCGACCTTGAAAATTGAACAGTTCAGTGAGGAAAGCATTGCCATCAAGAAATGAGACAAAAATATCGCGACCTTGAAAACTGAAATGAGAAAAATATCGCGACCTTGAAAATTGAACAGTTCAGTGAGCAAAGCATTGCCATCAAGAAATGAGACAAAAATATCGCGACCTTGAAAATTGAACAGTTCAGTGAGCAAAGCATTGCCGTCAAGAAATGAGACAAAAATATCGCGACCTTGAAAATTGAACAGTTCAGTGAGCAAAGCATTGCCATCAAGAAATGAGACAAATATATCGCGACCTTGAAAATTGAACAGTTCAGTGAGCAAAGCATTCATCATCATCCTCCTCAAGCAGCCATGGGCTACGGAGGCCAACCAGACCGTGCAATTTAGTTCTCAAAGCAAGTCTATCCTGAGCTACATCTACTGCATCTGGTCACTGCACACCAATTCTAACAAGGTCCTGTTTGACATTGTCTGCCCACCGCATCCTCGGTCTCCCCTTCTTTCTGAGGCCTTTAGGCACACTGTTCATAACCCTATTCGCCAATCTATAATTATTCATACGGGCAGCATGGCCAAACCAACGGAGTCTCTCTCTGCACAATATGCTGCTTAAAGGAGGTTGCAAACTCCTTTGCCTAACCTCATCATTAGTTACAAAGTTGAACCACCTAATGCCCAAGATACTGCGTAAGCATCTAGAATCAAAAGCATCTAGTCTTGCTTACAAAATGTCCAAGTTTCACTACCATAACTAACCCTAAAAAAAAACCAAACTATTATACAGTCTAATTTTAGTCTTTAGGTGTATACGCCTATTTCTCCACACTCTCCATAGATTCTTAAAAGTCCCAGCAGCAATCCCTATCCGTCTGTTAATCTCATGCCGCACATCACCAGTATCTGTTACATAGCTCCCAAGATAATTAAACTGTGACACCTGCTCAAGACTGCAACCATTAAGATTAACTGAATCACAGCCTGCCTGACTAATTTTCATCACTTTAGTTTTCTCTCTGTTTATAACCAAACCTACTCTACTACCAGTCTCATCAACGGCTCGAATGAAAGAGTTCATCTCATCAACATCATTTGCCAAAAGGGTTAAATCATCAGCATAATCTAAATCAGAAATTTTCGTATCTCCAGCCCATTTAAGGCCAAAATCTTTCCCTTGAAGTGAATTTCGCATAACATAATCAATAACCAAGCTAAAGAGAAAAGGAGACAAAATGCACCCTTGTCGAACACCAGAAGTAATGCTAAACCAATTGCTACAAGCCTTACCAACTCTCACACACGACTCAGTGTTATTATAGAGAGCTTTCATTATGTTAACTAACTTGTCTGGTATACCATATGATCTCACAATCAACCACAAATTATGACGATCAACAGAGTCGAAAGCCTTTTTGAAATCAACAAAGCTAGCAACCAAAGGTTTCTGAAACTCTAAACATTTCTCAAGGATCTGCCTAAGTGAAAATATCTGATCCACACATCCCGTACCACTTCTGAATCCACATTGCTCATCACGCAATTGACTGTCAACCAGATTCTTAATTATATTAAGCACAATCATGGAAAGAACTTTCCCTGGAACAGAGAGTAGGCTGATACCCCTATAGTTATCACAAGAACTGCGATCACCTTTTTTGAAAATAGGGATAATAATAGCTCTGGTAAAATCTTCAGGAACCATGCCTTTATCATAAAAGATATTCAGAATTTCAATCATCCAAGTGGTAACCGAAACATTCCCAGCTCTAAGCATTTCGGTAGTAATTTCATCTACCCCTGGGGATTTATGTAGTTTAAGTTTAGGAACAGCCAAAATAACTTCAGATTGTGTTATAGTGCCAACATTAAAGCCACCAATGCATCCATCATCACTGCAAACAATGGGAGCAGAACCAACTACATTGTTTAGAACATCACAGAAATGCTCAGCCCACCTAACCATGACAGATTCCCCTTTATAACCTTACCTTGTTTATCCTTCAATCCTTGTATGCCTGTCCGTTTTCTACCACATAAAACATTAATTATCTTGTACAGCTCTCTGCTGTTGTGCTGTCTAAGTGCTTCCTCGACTTCGTCGGCCAAACCATCAAGCCAACGATTCTTATCAGCAGCAAACTGATCTTTTACACGTTTATTAAGTTCTCTGTAATGCTTTCTATTAGGACTAGTAGGGTATTGATTAAAGACATTCCTGCAGTTCTTTCTTTCCGAAATAAGGTCAAGTGCCTTATCACTCAGATAATTCTGACTCTTCTGCTCCTTTTTTCCTAAAAGAGTACTGTTAGTGTCCAAAAAAGCCTGTTTAAAATGATCCCATTCCTCCTCAACTTCAGTAGTAATCAAACCATGACTGTCATAATCACTAAGTAACCTATCATGGTAAGCTTTGGCTATAACTGGATCTTTCAGAGCTTCAGTATTAAAAGTAAATTTTTTAACCCTAGCACAACACTTTTTAAGTTTAAGTTGCAACACACTTTTAACAAGGTAATGGTCAGATCCAATTTTAGCTCCCCTATATGCCATGGTATTCCTAACAGAACTAGCCCATTTGCTGTTAATTAATATGTAATCAATCATATTCTTATGCAGCCCATCAGGTGAAACCCATGTGTACTTATGTATGTCGCGGTGTTTGTAATATGTGTGTTAGTTATTCTGAATCCAATGAGTTTACTTACCTGTAGGAGACGTTGCCCATTGCCATTGCAGCTACCAATACCAAAAGGGCATATTACTCCTCCCCAAAGGTCAAAGTCGGTACCAACTTTGGCATTGATGTCACCTAAAACAAGGGTAATATCTCCTTTCTTGACAGAATTCAAAATATCCTGAAGTTGTTCATAAAACCTCTCCTTCTCATCATCATCCTCAGTGGGGGCAAACAGCAGATAACATTCAAGTCTTTAATGCTTGTCTGAAATTTTGCTGTAAGAAACCTTTCATTAATGCACTCATATCCTAGAAGAGCATCACTAGGATGTGTGCTAAGCAGCAGACCCACGCCTTGGTGATGCTTTCCATCCTCCCTCCCTGTAAAGAGAAATTTAAAGTTATTTTTAAGTATCTCACCTTTACCTGTCCATCTGGTCTCTTGCAAGCGAAGAATATCTAAATTATAATGGTGGAATTCTTGTGTGAGGACATCAAGAGAAAAAGATCTGTGCACAGTCCTCACATTCCAACTACCTATGGAGAGAAAATGGTTAGTGGGATGCTTAAAGAAACTATGTTTATTGAGAGAGGGAATGTCGACAATACCAAAACAGCCCCCTCGCGACCTTGAAAATTGAACAGTTCAGTGAGGAAAGCATTGCCATCAAGAAATGAGACAAAAATATGCGAACTTGAAAATTGAAAAGTTCAGTGAGCAAAGCATTGCCATAAGAAATGAGGCAAAAATATCGCGACCTTGAAAATTGAACAGTTCAGTGAGCAAAGCATTGCCATCAAGAAATGAGGCAAAAATATCGCGTCCTTGAAAATTGAACAGTTCAGTGAGGAAAGCATTGCCATCAAGAAATGAGGCAAAAATATCGCGACCTTTGAAATTGAACAGTTCAGTGAACAAAGTATTGCCATCAAGAAATGAGGCAAAAATATCGCGACCTTGAAAATTGAACAGTTCAGTGAGCAAAGCATTGCCATCAAGAAATGAGGCAAAAATATCGCGACCTTGAAAATTGAACAGTTCAGTGAACAAAGTATTGCCATCAAGAAATGAGGCAAAAATATCGCGACCTTGAAAATTGAAAAGTTCAGTGAGGAAAGCATTGCCATCAAGAAATGAGGCAAAAATATCGCGACCTTGAAAATTGAAAAGTTCAGTGAGCAAAGCATTGCCATCAAGAAATGAGGCAAAAATATCGCGACCTTGAAAATTGAACAGTTCAGTGAGCAAAGCATTGCCATCAAGAAATGAGGCAAAAATATCGCGACCTTGAAAATTGAACAGTTCAGTGAACAAAGTATTGCCATCAAGAAATGAGGCAAAAATATCGCGACCTTGAAAATTGAACAGTTCAGTGAACAAAGTATTGCCATCAAGAAATGAGGCAAAAATATCGCGACCTTGAAAATTGAAAAGTTCAGTGAGCAAAGCATTGCCATCAAGAAATGAGGCAAAAATATCGCGACCTTGAAAATTGAACAGTTCAGTGAACAAAGTATTGCCATCAAGAAATGAGGCAAAAATATCGCGACCTTGAAAATTGAAAAGTTCAGTGAGCAAAGCATTGCCATCAAGAAATGAGGCAAAAATATCGCGACCTTTAAAATTGAACAGTTCAGTGAGCAAAGCATTGCCATCAAGAAATGAGGCAAAAATATCGCGACCTTGAAAATTGAACAGTTCAGTGAACAAAGTATTGCCATCAAGAAATGAGGCAAAAATATCGCGACCTTGAAAATTGAACAGTTCAGTGAACAAAGCATTGCCATCAAGAAATCTACAGCTTTTAGAGCAAATTATTATTATAATACTATACCTTACATGATTCGAGGCTTGATTTTATCTCACAAAACAAATACAAAAAAGTTAAAGATTATAGAAGAAATTTCTTTTTTTCTTAAGAAGAATTGCTAACTTCTTTCAAGGTGGTTCCAAGTGTTTATGGTCACAGCTGGAAATTATTTGCAATTGTTTATATCTATGCTGCTCCTCATAATTAAAATATTGATCTGTAGATGGATCTATTGTTGTAACAACTATGAACTAGATCTATTGTTGAAACTGTATTTATCTTGTTGAAACTTTATGACTGTATTTATTTATCTTGTTGAAACTGTATGACTGTATTTATTTATCTTGTTGAAACTGTATGACTGTATTTACTGATCGTAGAATTTCTAGATTACAATGAATATAGAAGAAAAGATTTGAGACAATTTTATTAATATAGACAAATTGCAGCTAATGTTCAAACAAACCATGAAAAAAAGCGAAAAATTTATCATCTGATGTAAATAATATCATGTAACTATTGATGTAAATAATGTATAAAAATAAATAAAAAATGTAAAAATAAATAAAAATATAAATTTGAAAGATATTTAAATAGTAGAGAATTAAACTCTCAACATTATTAAACTCTCAACGTATTTCTCAACTTATCTTTTTATCAACAAGTGATCCTAACTGATTATGAATTATAAATTTGTATATACAAAGATGAAATTGGAAAATGTTTTGTTAATATTGGATCTTGATGGATTTGATTTAGATAAATTTTATACGAGAGAAATGGATATTATAAGATGCGACGATTGGAAAGCTGAACCAGAACGATGGGGTGTGAATCTCAGAAATTACCTCGATAGAGAAAATATTAGCGTTGACGACTGGAAGACTATAAATTACGTGAAATATAGAATCACTGGTTTAACTCTTTACCGTAGATATAGAGAAAACATCATTGATCACAATTCAGTGAAAAAAAAATCGTATCTTCAAAGTATAAAAAACATCATACCGAAAAACATTTTGTAGTGGCATATAAGGGTGGTAACTATGAAAAAGATTTACTCGACAATTTGGAAATTCCATGTTTAGACTTGCAAGAATATCATTGTCCTAGGTTTGAAACTTTAGAAAAATGCTACAATTGTGAAGAGAATAAATATAACTGTGGATTTCACATGAACCTATCGTCGAAGAAAGTTGCACATTGTACCAAATACGAGGTATACATTTTTAGGAAATGGTTGTATGATGCCCTATACAATAGGGAAAAATGTTTATTTTATTATTATACAAAATGTCAGCATAATTTTGCATCCATTCGTATAAAAATAACAAATTTTCCTTATCTATATTTTACTATGATAGCAAATTTTCCTTATCTATATTTTACTATGATAGAATAGATTGAATCATGAGAATTGAATCATGGGAATAGATAGATCATTTGGAGAAGTATATAAAAAGAAAAGCCACTTGATGAATCAGAGTGTCTGAAGCAGAAAGAATCGACGCTTCAACTGCTGGGACTATGAATCCGAAAAAGATAAAGTTAAAATTATTGAAAATATTCGATAATTGTAAATATTACGCATTAATTAAAGATTTAAAACAGAATTATTTTAATATGGTGGAAGAAAGTTGCAGTAATGTAGAAAAAAATAAGAAAAAGAAATATTTATTAAATCAAGTGATCAAGAAAACTACACTTCCAAGATATAGTTTGAAGTTATTCATAGAGAACATAAAAAAATGTAATAGAATATGTGCAATTCAGTCCGGGTGTGGAAAATGGTGGCTTGGAAATAAATATTTCACAACAGGAATTAGTATTATTCCTGAAGGTTTCACTATTACACTAAGTACTTATTTAGTTCCAGTTTATTTTTATTATTGCAGCACTGATCCGAATTATATTATAGAATGTGTAACAAATGAAATAGCGAACGAAAAAAAATACCTGTTAGATAATGAAGAGGTCATAACCAAATGCTTCTATGAACAATTAATTAATCCTAAAGAAAGAATTGAATTGAATGGTCCTCAAGTATGTTTCATTGTTGCATTAACTCACTGTGTATTTTACATTAAAGAAACAGGATCCAAAATTGCACCAGTCAACGACACTGAACTTTTAACTGCCTTGGACAGTATAACATCTCCTTCTTCTGTGCAACCTTCTTCGGTACCTTTGGTGGAACCACCATCAAATTTAATGAAGGATTCACTAGTAATTGACGAGAATAAAAATGTATCACAAGGAACTGATGATATATCGCCAGTGGTTCCAGAAGAAATGGGAGAATTAGAAGAAGCAATGAACTTATGTATAAAAAAAAATGTATCACAAGGAACTGATGATACATCGTCAGTGGCTCATCACACGAAACGTGGCAGGAAAAGTTATATTTCAAAAAAATGTTCACTAGAAATTCCAGAAGAAATAATGGAATCATCGGGAGAATCAGAAGCAATGAAGTTATGTATAAAAGATGGAAAAAGAATTGTTTTACAATAGTAAAAAAAAAGTTTTTAATTCTTCTCTCTCCCCTTCCTTCTTTTAATTCTTCCCTTCCCCCCCCCTCCTTCTCTTTCCCCTTCTTTTAACTCCTCTTTCTTTAAATTCTTAGAAAAATTAGTATTAATTTACGAGAATTTAGAAAAAATCGTACATCATTATCCATCAAATTTGAAAGATGAATTCAAATCGTTTGCATCTAGCAAGAATTTCAATTTAAGTTTCGTTTAAACGATATATAGACTGGTAAATTTTAAAAGACAGAGTGTTTAGAAGCGTACGTATTAAAATAAAAATGAATTTAGTCAACGAAGGAGGTAATGTTCCCATATATCGTGAATATTGTACATATTGGATAAAACAAAAAGAAGAAAAAGAAATATGTATTATTTGTAAAACTTGCGAGAGAGAAATTTTATTTTTTCTTCCATTACACATAATTGTTTGTTATAATGCATCATTAAAAATGGCCAAAGTGTGGTGAGCATATTGATAAGCATATTGATTAATTTTTATCTAAATGAAAAATTCTGAAAAAATGCTTTCTTAAATGTTCTTTCTTAAATGTATATTAGTTACAAAGTTGAACCACCTAATGTAATGCCCGATATACTGCGTAAGCATCTAGAATCAAAAGCATTTAGTTTCCTGTTATCTTGTTTACAAAGTGTCCAAGCTTCACTACCATACTAATGTTTCACTACCATAACTAACCCTAGAAAGAACCAAACTATTATACAGTCTAATTTTAGTCTTTAGGTGTATACGCCTATTTCTCCACAATCTCCATAGGTCTTAAAAGTCTCGGCAGCAATCCCTATTCGTCTGTTAATCTCATGCCGCACATCACCAGTATCTGTTACACAACTCCCATGATAATTGAACTGTGACACCTGCTCAAGACTGCAACCATTCAGATTAACTGAATCACAACTTGCCTGACCAATTTTCATCACTTTAGTTTTCTCTCTGTTTATAACCAAACCTACTCTACTACTAGTCTCATCAACAGCTCGAATGAAAGAGTTCATCTCATAAAACAAGTCGAATTTCATGAATAAACAAAAATATTAAGAGGTGAAAGACACATTAAAATATTGCTTCATGGATTAAAAAAATTGTTATAGTATGAATTATGATTTACAAATAAATTATGAAATTATCATTACCAGTACTGCTAACAAGCAATCATATATTATTTTTGAGATTGTGTAATTTTTGAGAGAGATCACATAATTCAATTTTTATTATATCTAACATTAATTTTAAACTCTCTAAAGAGGTGTTAACTTTTTTCACAATTTTAAAATTTTGAACATTTTTTTGAATGTTTATGTTATTTACAAGTTTAAAACAATCATTCGAATTTATAAAGATATATTTAAAATTTAATTGGTTAATTTTTTTACTATTTAACTTCAACTTTAATGTTTGTAAAATAAATTTAAACTTTCTAAAACAATTCTAATTTTTTTGGAATATTGTGTATCAACATATTTTATAAATCTATAACAATTTATCAAATCGATGAAACAATATTTCAATATATTTTTCACCTTATTAATTTTTTTTATCTACTATTTTCATTTTTAATATCTATATTTTAGTATCTCTATAATTAATATTAGTATCTATATAATTAATTTAAACTTCTAATATAGAACTTTTAATATTAAATGGATGGACTGACAGAGTCAGACAATAAACAGTAAACCATAAGTCCATGTAATGTGTGTAAAAAACAAGCTTATATATATATCAATGTTTCAAGATATATCAAGCTTAACAATTTTTAAACATGGTGAAAGAAACTGCATATTATGATATTCTTGAAATTGAACCAAATTGTAGTCAAGAAGAAATAAAAAAGGCTTATAGAAAACTTGCGCTAAAATATCATCCAGATAAAAATACTTCTGAAGAATCAGAAGAAATGTTTAAAAAATATATCTGAAGCTTATGAAACATTAAGTGATCCAAATAAAAGGGAAATATACGATATTCACGGGAACAAAAATGATGATAATAATGAATATTTTTTTTGGCCGTTTAAAGATATGTTTAAAGATCATTCCAATATATTTTTTAGTGGATATTTTTCAAGGTTTTTCTTTGAAAGAACCAAAAATACGATATTTCACCTCAACGTTTCCCTAAATGATCTGTACAATGGAACGACACGAAAAATAATGATTGGAAGGAATATTATTTGTGATGAATGTAAAGGTAAAGGGGGTACGGGTATTCAACACACTTGTCAGAATTGTGAATGTAATGGTTTTATTAGTGGCGCCATTGAATTATCTAAAGTTATATGTCATACATGCAATGGACAAGGTACGTACACCATTGATAATTTTATATTTATACTATTAACCTAAACTATAAAAACTTGGACAGGGAAGCAGGAATAGACTGGAGCAGACTTCTTGGCAGACTGGATAAATATGGTTACTTTTTAAAATATATCTTCGATCAATAGGTAGAGCAAATTCACCACGATCATTCAATACAAACGGATCTGCTCTACTAGTTAGTGATATAGAATAAAATTCGTCATCAACTGAAAAATTACAGTCACAACATTCGTTGTGTTTTAACAGATGCATAAGAGTATTTAATGCTTCATCTCTTGCATCGATTCGATTATTTGTAACAAAAGTATTTAACACCGACAGAGTCTGAAAAAAGGCTAGATAGCTTTATTATTGTAAAATATGTAGTACAGGGATCCCCCGTGTTGTAAATAGGGGAATCCCCGTCCCCGTTGTTGCCAGTGTTACCAAAGGAATGAGATTAAAAAATGATTTGAAATATATATGCAGCCGAATACCAAAGGAATGAGATTAAAAAATGACTTGAAATATATATGCAGCCGAATATACATTTTTACCAGTTTTTCGTAATCCGTTATTTTATCAACCGTGTAAAACCGAAATCATGTAAAAGAAGTACCGTGTAAATCGGGGTACACGCACATTTTTCGACATGTAACGAAATAATCAGTTTGCCTACTTATCTCAATGAATTACTAAAAAATACCTATGAGAAAAATTGATAACGACTTTGAAAATTTTATACAAAAGGGAAGTGGATGGGTGTTTAACAAAATAATTTCTATGCAAATTTAAATGTCTCAGTATAATGTAGTTGGAGCATCTGCTTTCGTATATTTACCAGAACACTTGAAATTTACAAAAGGAATAGTGAATGTTCAAAACTATGACAACAAATGTTTCTTTTGGTCAATATTATCAGCTCTATATCCGGCTAAAGACAATCCACAACGTGTGAGAAAATATAAAATATTTGAAAACATCTTAGACACATCTTCAATAACTTATCCAGTAACCTTCGATCAAATCCCGAAGTTCGAGGTTTTAAATAATCATTCCATAATTGTTTTAAATTATATAAAGAAAAGATGGTTTGCATACGTTAGATATTTCACAGAATCCTCTTAAAGAACCCATACAACTTTTACTTTTAAAAGACGGCAATAATTCTCAATATTGTTGGATAAAAAATATTACTAGGGTTACAGCATACCTTTCAAGATATAAATGATAAATTCCATCCCTGCTCATAGTTTTTCATAATTTCACTCGCGAGGATTTATTAAAGAATCACGTAGATAATTGCAAATCAAACACTTTACAAACTATCAAGTTTCCCGAAGCAAATAGTACGAAATTCCATGCAATTAAAAACTGTTTGAAACACCCATGTGAATTATGCAGACTTCGAATGCTATTCGAAATTTAGAAGTATTGAGATTAATCCATGTAGGGTGCGAACAAAGTATTTAGTACCTTCAGGATTTGGATATATTATAGTTGGACCAGAAGGTGAACTGATAAAAACCAGAATTTACAGACGGGAAAATGTAGGAGAACAATTTTTGAATGAAATCATCGATGCCGAAAATATGGTCAAAGATTTGAAGAAAAAAAATATTAAGATGACAAATGTTGATTGGCAAAATTTGACTTTTCTCGCAAATTAAGGGTCGCATCAACTTTCTCTCAGTGCGGTATTAGTGTGTACTTTGAGAGAGCTTTCGAATGAGACCAAGGACGATGGTCCAACACCAAAGATTCGAAATTGGACCTTTTGTGACCCTTTTTTTAATAGGGTCGCATGAACTTTCTCTCAGTGCGGTATTGGTGTGTACTTTGAGAGAGCTTTCGAATGAGACCAAGGACGATGGTCCAACACCAAAGATTCGAAATTGGACCTTTTGTGACCCTTTTTTTAATAGGGTCGCATGAACTTTCTCTCAGTGCGGTATTGGTGTGTACTTTGAGAGAGCTTTCGAATGAGACCAAGGACGATGGTCCAACACCAAAGATTCGAAATTGGACCTTTTGTGACCCTTTTTTTAATAGGGTCGCATGAACTTTCTCTCAGTGCGGTATTGGTGTGTACTTTGAGAGAGCTTTCGAATGAGACCAAGGACGATGGTCCAACACCAAAGATTCGAAATTGGACCTTTTGTGACCCTTTTTTTAATAGGGTCGCATGAACTTTCTCTCAGTGCGGTATTGGTGTGTACTTTGAGAGAGCTTTCGAATGAGACCAAGGACGATGGTCCAACACCAAAGATTCGAAATTGGACCTTTTGTGACCCTTTTTTTAATAGGGTCGCATGAACTTTCTCTCAGTGCGGTATTGGTGTGTACTTTGAGAGAGCTTTCGAATAAGACCAAGGACGATGGTCCAACACCAAAGATCCGAAATTGGACCTTTTGTGTACTTTCAGAGAGCTTTCGAATGAGACCAAGGACGATGTCCAAAACCAAAGATCCGAAATTTAACCTTCTGTGTACTTTAAGAGAGCTTTCGAATGAGACCAAGGACGATGGTCCAACACCAAAGATCCGAAATTTAACCTTCTGTGTACTTTAAGAGAGCTTTCGAATGAGACCAAGGACGATGGTCCAAAACCAAAGATCCGAAATTTAACCTTCTGTGTACTTTAAGAGAGCTTTCGAATGAGACCAAGGACGATGGTCCAACACCAAAGATTCGAAATTGGACCTTTTGTGACCCTTCTTTTAATAGGGTCGTATCAACTTTCTCTCAGTGCGGTATTAGTGTGTACTTTCAGAGAGCTTTCAAATGAGACCAAGGACGTTGGTCCAACACCAAAGATCTGAAATTGGACCTTTTGGACCCCTTTTTTTTTACTTTTCTAGCAAATTAAGGATCGCATCAACTTTCTGTCAGTACGGTATTGGTGTGTACTTTGAGAGAGCTTTCGAATGAGACCAAGGACAATGGTCCAACACCAAAGATTCGAAATTGGACCTTTTGTGACCCTTTTTTTAATAGGGTCGCATCAACTTTCTCTCAGTGCGGTATTAGTGTGTACTTTGAGAGAGCTTTCGAATGAGACCAAGGACGATGGTCCAACACCAAAGATCCGAAATTGGACCTTCTGTGTACTTTCAGAGAGCTTTCGAATGAGACCAAGGACGATGGTCCAACACCAAAGATCCGAAATTGGACCTTTTGTGTACTTTCAGAGAGCTTTCGAATGAGACCAAGGACGTTGGTCCAACACCAAAGATCCGAAATTGGACCTTTTGTGACCCCTTTTTTTGACTTTTCTCGCAAATTAAGGGTCGCATCAACTTTCTGTCAGTGCGGTATTAGTGTGTACTTTCAGAGAGCTTTCGAATGAGACCAAGGACGATGGTCCAACACCAAAGATCCGAAATTGGACCTTTCGTGACCCCTTTTTTTTTTACTTTTCTCGCAAATTAAGGATCGCATCAACTTTCTTTCAGTACGGTATTAGTGTGTACTTTGAGAGAGCTTTCGAATGAGACCAAGGACGATGGTCCAACACAAAGATTCGAAATTAGACCTTTTGTGACCTTTTTTTAATAGGTCGTATCAACTTTCTCTGAGTGCGGTATTAGTGTGTACTTTGAGAGAGCTTTCGAATGAGACCAAGGACGATGGTCCAACACCAAAGATCCGAAATTAGACTTTTTGTGACCCCTTTTTTTGACTTTTCTAGCAAATTAAGGGTCGCATCAACTTTCTTTCAGTACGGTATTAGTGTGTACTTTGAGAGAGCTTTCGAATGAGACCAAGGACGATGGTCCAACACAAAGATTCGAAATTAGACCTTTTGTGACCTTTTTTTAATAGGTCGTATCAACTTTCTCTGAGTGCGGTATTAGTGTGTACTTTGAGAGAGCTTTCGAATGAGACCAAGGACGTTGGTCCAACACCAAAGATCCGAAATTAGACTTTTTGTGACCCCTTTTTTTGGCTTTTCTCGCAAATTAAGGGTCGCATCAACTTTCTGTCAGTGCGGTATTAGTGTGTACTTTCAGAGAGCTTTCGAATGAGACCAAGGACGTTGGTCCAACACCAAAGATCCGAAATTGGACCTTTTGTGACCCCTTTTTTTGACTTTTCTCGCAAATTAAGGGTCGCATCAACTTTCTGTCAGTGCGGTATTAGTGTGTACTTTGAGAGAGCTTTCGAATGAGACCAAGGACGTTGGTCCAACACCAAAGATCCGAAATTGGACCTTTTGTGACCCCTTTTTTTGACTTTTCTCGCAAATTAAGGGTCGCATCAACTTTCTGTCAGTGCGGTATTAGTGTGTACTTTCAGAGAGCTTTCGAATGAGACCAAGGACGATGGTCCAACACCAAAGATCCGAAATTGGACCTTTCGTGACCCCTTTTTTTTTTACTTTTCTCGCAAATTAAGGATCGCATCAACTTTCTTTCAGTACGGTATTAGTGTGTACTTTGAGAGAGCTTTCGAATGAGACTAAGGACGATGGTCCAACACAAAGATTCGAAATTAGACCTTTTGTGACCTTTTTTTAATAGGTCGTATCAACTTTCTCTGAGTGCGGTATTAGTGTGTACTTTGAGAGAGCTTTCGAATGAGACCAAGGACGATGGTCCAACACCAAAGATCCGAAATTAGACTTTTTGTGACCCCTTTTTTTGACTTTTCTAGCAAATTAAGGGTCGCATCAACTTTCTTTCAGTACGGTATTAGTGTGTACTTTGAGAGAGCTTTCGAATGAGACCAAGGACGATGGTCCAACACAAAGATTCGAAATTAGACCTTTTGTGACCTTTTTTTAATAGGTCGTATCAACTTTCTCTGAGTGCGGTATTAGTGTGTACTTTGAGAGAGCTTTCGAATGAGACCAAGGACGTTGGTCCAACACCAAAGATCCGAAATTAGACTTTTTGTGACCCCTTTTTTTGACTTTTCTCGCAAATTAAGGGTCGCATCAACTTTCTGTCAGTGCGGTATTAGTGTGTACTTTCAGAGAGCTTTCGAATGAGACCAAGGACGTTGGTCCAACACCAAAGATCTGAAATTGGACCTTTTGTGACCCCTTTTTTTGACTTTTCTCGCAAATTAAGGGTCGCATCAACTTTCTGTCAGTGCGGTATTAGTGTGTACTTTCAGAGAGCTTTCGAATGAGACCAAGGACGTTGGTCCAACACCAAAGATCCGAAATTGGACCTTTTGTGACCCCTTTTTTTGACTTTTCTCGCAAATTAAGGGTCGCATCAACTTTCTGTCAGTGCGGTATTAGTGTGTACTTTCAGAGAGCTTTCGAATGAGACCAAGGACGATGGTCCAACACCAAAGATCCGAAATTGGACCTTTCGTGACCCCTTTTTTTTTACTTTTCTCGCAAATTAAGGATCGCATCAACTTTCTTTCAGTACGGTATTAGTGTGTACTTTGAGAGAGCTTTCGAATGAGACCAAGGACGATGGTCCAACACAAAGATTCGAAATTAGACCTTTTGTGACCTTTTTTTAATAGGTCGTATCAACTTTCTCTGAGTGCGGTATTAGTGTGTACTTTGAGAGAGCTTTCGAATGAGACCAAGGACGATGGTCCAACACCAAAGATCCGAAATTAGACTTTTTGTGACCCCTTTTTTTGACTTTTCTAGCAAATTAAGGGTCGCATCAACTTTCTTTCAGTACGGTATTAGTGTGTACTTTGAGAGAGCTTTCGAATGAGACCAAGGACGATGGTCCAACACAAAGATTCGAAATTAGACCTTTTGTGACCTTTTTTTAATAGGTCGTATCAACTTTCTCTGAGTGCGGTATTAGTGTGTACTTTGAGAGAGCTTTCGAATGAGACCAAGGACGATGGTCCAACACAAAGATTCGAAATTAGACCTTTTGTGACCTTTTTTTAATAGGTCGTATCAACTTTCTCTGAGTGCGGTATTAGTGTGTACTTTGAGAGAGCTTTCGAATGAGACCAAGGACGATGGTCCAACACCAAAGATCCGAAATTAGACTTTTTGTGACCCCTTTTTTTGACTTTTCTAGCAAATTAAGGGTCGCATCAACTTTCTTTCAGTACGGTATTAGTGTGTACTTTGAGAGAGCTTTCGAATGAGACCAAGGACGATGGTCCAACACAAAGATTCGAAATTAGACCTTTTGTGACCTTTTTTTAATAGGTCGTATCAACTTTCTCCGAGTGCGGTATTAGTGTGTACTTTGAGAGAGCTTTCGAATGAGACCAAGGACGATGGTCCAACACAAAGATTCGAAATTAGACCTTTTGTGACCTTTTTTTAATAGGTCGTATCAACTTTCTCTGAGTGCGGTATTAGTGTGTACTTTGAGAGAGCTTTCGAATGAGACCAAGGACGTTGGTCCAACACCAAAGATCCGAAATTAGACTTTTTGTGACCCCTTTTTTTGACTTTTCTCGCAAATTAAGGGTCGCATCAACTTTCTGTCAGTGCGGTATTAGTGTGTACTTTGAGAGAGCTTTCGAATGAGACCAAGGACGTTGGTCCAACACCAAAGATCCGAAATTGGACCTTTTGTGACCCCTTTTTTTGACTTTTCTCGCAAATTAAGGGTCGCATCAACTTTCTGTCAGTGCGGTATTAGTGTGTACTTTCAGAGAGCTTTCGAATGAGACCAAGGACGATGGTCCAACACCAAAGATCCGAAATTGGACCTTTCGTGACCCCTTTTTTTTTTACTTTTCTCGCAAATTAAGGATCGCATCAACTTTCTTTCAGTACGGTATTAGTGTGTACTTTGAGAGAGCTTTCGAATGAGACCAAGGACGATGGTCCAACACAAAGATTCGAAATTAGACCTTTTGTGACCTTTTTTTAATAGGTCGTATCAACTTTCTCTGAGTGCGGTATTAGTGTGTACTTTGAGAGAGCTTTCGAATGAGACCAAGGACGATGGTCCAACACCAAAGATCCGAAATTAGACTTTTTGTGACCCCTTTTTTTGACTTTTCTAGCAAATTAAGGGTCGCATCAACTTTCTGTCAGTGCGGTATTAGTGTGTACTTTCAGAGAGCTTTCGAATGAGACCAAGGACGATGGTCCAACACAAAGATTCGAAATTAGACCTTTTGTGACCTTTTTTTAATAGGTCGTATCAACTTTCTCTGAGTGCGGTATTAGTGTGTACTTTGAGAGAGCTTTCGAATGAGACCAAGGACGATGGTCCAACACCAAAGATCCGAAATTAGACTTTTTGTGACCCCTTTTTCTGACTTTTCTAGCAAATTAAGGGTCGCATCAACTTTCTTTCAGTACGGTATTAGTGTGTACTTTGAGAGAGCTTTCGAATGAGACCAAGGACGATGGTCCAACACAAAGATTCGAAATTAGACCTTTTGTGACCTTTTTTTAATAGGTCGTATCAACTTTCTCTGAGTGCGGTATTAGTGTGTACTTTGAGAGAGCTTTCGAATGAGACCAAGGACGTTGGTCCAACACCAAAGATCCGAAATTGGACCTTTTGTGACCCCTTTTTTTGACTTTTCTCGCAAATTAAGGGTCGCATCAACTTTCTGTCAGTGCGGTATTAGTGTGTACTTTGAGAGAGCTTTCGAATGAGACCAAGGACGTTGGTCCAACACCAAAGATCCGAAATTGGACCTTTTGTGACCCCTTTTTTTGACTTTTCTCTCAAATTAAGGGTCGCATCAACTTTCTGTCAGTGCGGTATTAGTGTGTACTTTGAGAGAGCTTTCGAATGAGACCAAGGACGTTGGTCCAACACCAAAGATCCGAAATTGGACCTTTTGTGACCCCTTTTTTTGACTTTTCTCGCAAATTAAGGGTCGCATCAACTTTCTGTCAGTGCGGTATTAGTGTGTACTTTCAGGGAGCTTTCGAATGAGACCAAGGACGATGGTCCAACACCAAAGATCCGAAATTGGACCTTTAGTGACCCCTTTTTTTTTTACTTTTCTCGCAAATTAAGGATCGCATCAACTTTCTTTCAGTACGGTATCAGTGTGTACTTTGAGAGAGCTTTCGAATGAGACCAAGGACGATGGTCCAACACAAAGATTCGAAATTAGACCTTTTGTGACCTTTTTTTAATAGGTCGTATCAACTTTCTCTGAGTGCGGTATTAGTGTGTACTTTGAGAGAGCTTTCGAATGAGACCAAGGACGTTGGTCCAACACCAAAGATCCGAAATTAGACTTTTTGTGACCCCTTTTTTTGACTTTTCTCGCAAATTAAGGGTCGCATCAACTTTCTGTCAGTGCGGTATTACTGTGTACTTTGAGAGAGCTTTCGAATGAGACCAAGGACGTTGGTCCAACACCAAAGATCCGAAATTGGACCTTTTGTGACCCCTTTTTTTTACTTTTCTCGCAAATTAAGGGTCGCATCAACTTTCTGTCAGTGCGGTATTAGTATACCTTCAGAGAGCTTTCGAATGAGACCAAGGATGTATTACTGCTAGGAGATATATTTGAAAACTACAGGAATTCGTGTATGAATAATTACCACTCGATCCTTGCCGTTATTTTAGCTCTCCTTGCTTATCCTATTCTGCATGTTTAAAAATGACAGAAATTGAACTGGAACTTATAAAAGGTGATATGTATTTTTTCATAGAAAGAGCTCTACGAGGAGGAATATCTTTAGTGTCTAAGAGATTTGCAGAGGCCAACAATCCTTTAGTAGATCCTATATGAGAGAAGTAAACCACAAAATTATATCATGTACTTTGATGCAAACAATTTATATGGCTGGGCAAGAGAAGACCTCTTCCAACTGGTAATTTCAAATGGGTAACTGATATTGACCTGTTTAATATTCCAGACGACAGCAAAAAGGGGTATTTCTTCGAAATTGATCTAGAATATCCCACACACCTACACGACTTACACAATGATTTCCCCTTGGCTCCTGAAAAATTGAAACTATCTGATAGTAATGTGTCATTCTTAATTTCAAATCTGTTCGACAAGCAAAATTATGTCGTTCACTATAGGTTACTTAAACTGTATGTGGAATTGGGACTGAGGGTGAAACAGATGCATAGAATCTTGGAATTTAGTAAAATATTTTGAAAACTATATCAGTTTGTAATTTTTTAGAAATGCTAATAATCAGTGTTTAAATCTAATATCTCTCTTAATTAGAAGAGGAACTATAGATATTTAAATTTATATGCAATACTTTTTTCGTCGATCACAAGGCAATGTCCAATTTTCAAAATTATATAAAACGAAAAATCGTAAATAACTTTCACAAAAATTTTGTATTCACTATTCAATACAGAAATATATCTCCAATCATTGACTGAAATATTACTATCATCGGATTTTGTTTTCCAGTAATGCTATCTTTGTACGTCGTATACCAGTTGTCATTTCACCAGATTCAATTAGTAGGTGAACAAAACCTTCCTAAAGAAAGAAATAATTAAAACACTTACCTTTAAGGTATAATATAATGATGAAGCCACCGTAAAAGATGACGTCAGGCCCCAGAGCCTATTCCCTCCCGCTTTACAGGCTAGCAATTAGTCAGCACTCCCTTGAAGCAGCGTCTTAAATACTACTTCGATCAAAAAGGTTTTCGGCAGAAGTTTCGACAATTGATATCAGCTGTGCAAAGTTTCAGTTCATTTTCGCAAAACCCGGTCAAAAGGATAAAAACACGAGGATGCACTACTGACAGGTTGAAGTGGCCTTCAAATGATAAGATGGTTTTGCGAAAGTGAACTGAACTTTGCACAACTGATATCAATTGTCGAAACTTCTGCCGACCGGAGTTGTATTTAAGAAGCTGCTTCAAGGATGAATAATTGCTCGCCTGTGAGGGAAAAGACTGCAGACAGAAATGGAGGAGGCTGGCGACGGAAGTTTGCGATAGCGGAATTTTTTTTTGTTGGTCAAGTGAAATGGTAAGTTGATCTATTGCTTTTATTTAATTTTAAAGTGGAAATGGAAAGATAAATATTCAGTCTTGGTTTCGGATAAACGTTTCGGTTTGAGTTTCCAACATTTATAGTTTTTCTGGCATTTTTATAAGCATCATACTTTATGTAAATTGGTTTGCTTTCTTTTAATAGGGTATGGGCTTGTAAATGGTAGCTAGGCGTAAACTGGAAGGAGAGCTGTGCACCAATCCCTAGTGATGATGCACAGAACCGGCCAGGTCTAGCACCTAATGTCCGACCCCGCCTTCTCGTGGAGCATGCCGTTAGTACCTTTCAAAAGAGATATTCTCTTTTGGAAGGGAACGGAAGGGGAGGGCTGCCAGTTCAGTATGGCCTACTGATCTGGTCATCTATGGCCACTTTTTTCGTTTTTTTCAACCCCTTTTTTTTCAACTAGTAACCATATTTATCCAGTCTGCCAAGAAGTCTGCTCCAGTCTATTCCTGCTTCCCTGTCCAATTTTTTATAGTTTAGGTTAATAGTATAAATATAAAATTATCAATGGTGTACGTACCTTGTCCATTGCATGTATGACATATAACTTTAGATAATTCAATGGCGCCACTAATAAAACCATTACATTCACAATTCTGACAAGTGTGTTGAATACCCGTACCCCCTTTACATTCATCACAAATAATATTCCTTCCAATCATTATTTTTCGTGTCGTTCCATTGTACAGATCATTTAGGGAAATGTTGAGGTGAAATATCGTATTTTTGGTTTTTTCAAAGAAAAACCGAAAAATTTCCACTAAAAAATATATTGGAATGATCTTTAAACATATCTTTAAACGGCCAAAAAAATATTCATTATTATCATCATTTTTGTTCCCGTGAATATCGTATATTTCTCTTTTATTTGGATCACTTAATGTTTCATAAGCTTCAGATATTTTTTTAAACATTTCTTCTGATTCTTCAGAAGTATTTTTATCTGGATGATATTTTAGCGCAAGTTTTCAATAAGCCTTTTTTATTTCTTCTTGACTACAATTTGGTTCAATTTCAAGAATATCATAATATGCAGTTTCTTTCACCATGTTTAAAAATTGTTAAGCTTGATATATCTTGAAACATTGATATATATATAAGCTTGTTTTTTACACACATTACATGGACTTATGGTTTACTGTTTATTGTCTGACTCTGTCAGTCCATCCATTTTTATAGCAAAAAAGTGACGTCTGCAGGATATATTGTTCACTGGTTTTTTAGTTGCTCAAGTGTTTCAAAGAGAATATTGATTGATTAGTTGCCCAATTTTTCAAAAAGAATAAAGTAATCGAAACATTATTGATTTTGGTTAAAAGTAAATTTTAGTAGTGTTATGGTTAGATTTTTGTAGATCTTTTCTGATTCTTTTTGTCAATGTGGGCTCTTCTTTGTGTACTGAAGGATTAAATAGGTCAAATTCAAAAGATAAACTCACTTTTATTCTTTAAATGTTACATTTTTAATTTTTTACACATCCATAAAGGATTCACAAAGATTTTGTAGAATTTCATAGTCTTTATACATGTTTGTTATACTTATGTCTAAATCATAAGCATAATCATTCTGAGATAAGAAATTGTTATAATAACAAATTCAACAAAACTCAAAGATCGATATTATTCTACACACTGAATTGTAAAATTCATGTGCTTCTTCCAAACGAGAGCTTTCGATCAGATATTTCAAATAATCACTGGGACGAAAAGTTTGATCTTTGCGATACAGGTCATTAACCCATTTACCTGTATATTTAATGAAGTATTTTGAAGGCACATCATCAAAAAATATATCAAATGCACCATAAGTGTTCTTCAGACGTCCTACGTTTTTCACGAACGTTATTGATCTTATCGTTTCTTTTTCGAACCTGTCTTTCCACGAACTCTGATCGAAGACGTGTTTGTCATCGCTGTGCAAGCACATGAAGTCGTCCATATCTATCGTACAGACTTTGACATCCGGAATTCCATTTTTTGTCACGTAAACTTGACCGACCTTTATTATTCTCCTCATCGTTTTCGAGCACTCCATCCGGAAATTCGAGGTCGTGGTCTTCGAGGATCACGGGAACGACCAATTGGTAGCAAAGGTCTCTTACTGGAGTTTTTTGTGGAGTGTAATCAATCCACTTTTTCAAATTTGTTTCCAACTTGATGTCAGATTCTGATTTTTCACTCTGCTGCAACATTAATAAATGATAAATTTGATAACGTTTTGGTCATGAGAGGTTTTATCACTTCTCTTGGAGTCACGGAACTCGGTGTCCAAACATTATCGATGAAATTATCCAGCAGCTAAAGAACCAACAAGCAAGAGTAAGAATGATTATTTCCAGTTAACCTGTAAGCTTTATACACGATTTTTAAAATCATGTGATCTCATATCTTTGAATTTTATTAGGTGTATTAAATGTTAAAAATAAAAGAATAAAAGATGTTCTCACAAAATTTTTGTGAATTTTTTCTTGTGAACTTTTAATTCTTTAAGGCTTTAAGGTTTGAATTATTTCTTGATCTTGAAAAATATTCTTTAGAAAATAATTTTTTACTTTTTGAGAATTTTACTCCAATTTCAAAGAATTATATTTTAAAAATATTTGAACTTTTTCCTTGAGAATTTTCGGAATGATTAAGAATTTTTTCAATAAAAAAACCTTAAGAATTTTTGAATAGTTTTTGAATATTTGCCCTTTAGTTTGATTTGATTAGCGTGATTTGATTTGTTTAGCCTGAGGTTGGTGTATAATGCATGAGGTTGGCGTATAATGCATGAGGTTGGCGTATAATGCATGAGGTTGGCGTATAATGCATGAGGTTGGTGTATAATGCATGAGGTTGGCGTATAATGCATGAGGTTGGTGTATAATGCATGAGGTTGGTGTATAATGCATGAGGTTGGTGTATAATGCATGAGGTTGGTGTATAATGCATGAGGTTGGTGTATAATGCATGAGGTTGGTGTATAATGCATGAGGTTGGTGTATAATGCATGAGGTTGGTGTATAATGCATGAGGTTGGCGTATAATGCATGAGGTTGGTGTATAATGCATGCGGTTGGTGTATAATGCATGAGGTTGGTGTATAATGCATGAGGTTGGTGTATAATGCATGAGGTTGGTGTATAATGCATGAGGTTGGTGTATAATGCATGAGGTTGGTGTATAATGCATGAGGTTGGTGTATAATGCATGAGGTTGGCGTATAATGCATGAGGTTGGCGTATAATGCATGAGGTTGGTGTATAATGCATGAGGTTGGCGTATAATGCATGAGGTTGGTGTATAATGCATGAGGTTGGCGTATAATGCATGAGGTTGGTGTATAATGCATGAGGTTGGTGTATAATGCATGAGGTTGGTGTATAATGCATGAGGTTGGTGTATAATGCATGAGGTTGGTGTATAATGCATGAGGTTGGTGTATAATGCATGAGGTTGGTGTATAATGCATGAGGTTGGTGTATAATGCATGAGGTTGGTGTATAATGCATGAGGTTGGCGTATAATGCATGAGGTTGGTGTATAATGCATGAGGTTGGTGTATAATGCATGAGGTTGGTGTATAATGCATGAGGTTGGTGTATAATGCATGAGGTTGGTGTATAATGCATGAGGTTGGCGTATAATGCATGAGGTTGGCGTATAATGCATGAGGTTGGTGTATAATGCATGAGGTTTGTGTATAATGCATGAGGTTAGTATAATAAAGTTTGAGATCTGAGACTTGAGTTCTGAGCTGAGGCTTGAGTTTTGAGTTGAGACTTGAAGTTCTGAACTTGAGTTTTGAGTTGAGACTTGAAGTTCTGAGCTGAGACTTGGAGTTCTTAGCTGAGACTTGGAGTTCTGAGCTTGAGTTCTGAGTTGAGACTTGGAGTTCTGAGTTGAGACTTGAAGTTCTGAGTTGAGACTTGAAGTTCTGAGCTGAGACTTGGAGTTCTTAGCTGAGACTTGGAGTTCTGAGCTGAGACTTGGAGTTCTGAGCTTGAGTTGTGAGTTGAGACTTTGAGTTCTGAGTTGAGACTTGGAGTTCTGAGCTGGAGTTCTGAGCTGAGACTTGGAGTTCTGAGCTGGAGTTCTGAGCTGAGACTTGGAGTTCTGAGCTGAGACTTGAGTTCTGAGCTTGAGTTTTGAGTTGAGACTTGAAGTTCTGAACTTGAGTTTTGAGTTGAGACTTGAAGTTCTGAGCTGAGACTTGGAGTTCTTAGCTGAGACTTGGAGTTCTGAGCTTGAGTTTTGAGTTGAGACTTTGAGTTCTGAGTTGAGACTTGAAGTTCTGAGCTGAGACTTGGAGTTCTTAGCTGAGACTTGGAGTTCTGAGCTTGAGTTTTGAGTTGAGACTTTGAGTTCTGAGTTGAGACTTGGAGTTCTGAGCTGGAGTTCTGAGCTGAGACTTGGAGTTCTGAGCTGAGACTTGAGTTCTGAGCTGAGACTTGAGTTCTGAGCTGAGACTTGAGTTCTGAGCTGAGACTTGAGTTCTGAGCTGAGACTTGAGTTATGAGCTGAGACTTGAGTTCTGAGCTGAGACTAGAGTTCTGAGCTTGAGTTTTGAGTTCAGACTTGGAGTTCTTAGCTGAGACTTGGAGTTCTGAGCTTGAGTTTTGAGTTGAGACTTGGTGTTCTTAGCTGAGACTTGGAGTTCTGAGTTGAGACTTGGAGTTCTGGTCCGAAACGAAACTTGTTAAACCAGATGCTCTGCTACCTGATAAGCATCATTGGCCGATTGTATATATGTAACGCTTCGCAGGCAAAACTAAACAAACGGTAGATAATAAATGAATTCCTGATATATGTATATAGTTACCTAATTAATTATTTTGCAGTTTTTCTGCCGTTAGATCTACCACTGAAAATTTAGATAAATATTAATATAATTTTACTATCCCTATCATTTATTATTTTCTTTCTGATTGCCATTGCCAAATGAATCAAAACAGAAAGTATGGAACGAATTTTGTAAAAATATCCTTAGTCGTTCTTTCACTTGTATAGTTTATAGTGATAAATAATGAACTTGTGAGAGAGATGATCAAGAGAATTCCATTATTCATGCCTTATACAAAATTTGATTCAGGTCATTTTTAAATGGAATATGTCTTCAACCATCACTTAGATTTAACGCGGGCATGTTTAGCTGTCTCCCGTAGTTAGCCACCCAAACAGCTCCTTGACAAAAACTTCTTTTAGAGTCAATAGTTCAACTGTATAATTTAAAATATGCTTGAACGTCTTTTTCAAAATGAATCTTAATCTTTTATTTCTAAAGTGATATACTGACGTACTGGAAGAACGATTCTCTATCAATAATTTTGTTATCACAAGCAACTAAATATATTTTTTATTCAGCTTCACTTAAAAGCATAAAAAAATTGAAAATTTTAGTTCAAATTATCATACCTATAGCCACATCATAGGAGAAAGAAAACGGCACTCATAGCATCTGATTTTGGCCATCATTTGACTACACTAAACCTGTTTAAACCCTCCACTCATTGATCTTATATTAGCAATGAGTGCATTATCCTATCTAAGCAATAGTTAATTGCAATAGCAGTTACTCATAGACCCTCGCTAATACAGCTGCGAAACGAAACTTGTTAAACCAGATGCTCTGCTTCCTGATAAGCATCATTGGCCGATTGTATATATTTATCGCTTAGCAGCTAAGGAAATCATTCTGACGAGATATGTACAGGTACTCTCCTGTCCAAACAGGCAGAGATGGAGCCTATCTACATTGGCGTCATCAGCGGGATCTGTATTGTGAGAGTTGGTTAGAGGTGGTGTTACATTAAGGGACAATTTTAGAAAATGTTGAGTGCTGGCAGTAAAGTAAATCATCGCTGCGAGAACTTCGCATCAGGTGCGGTAAGATCTGGTATGTAGAGGCAGTTTTTTGTCTTGTTGTTATTCTGTGCTATGCCATAAAATACGCGAGAGAACGCGAGAAACGGTTCTAAATCGCACTAAGTGGACACTACTCCACACAGATCAACGCAAAACATGGAGGTTATTGCGTCTGATTTGTCAGTAGATGCTGTCAGCGACTGACATATCCGACTCAAGAAATAGCAGAGCAATCCGATGATGCTAGAAAGCTCGAATTGGAATTGAGGAAACTCGAATTAACGCGACTCGAACTAGTTGATAGACAAGCGCAAAGCGAGGCCGAGGCCGAAGAATGACGCTTGCGAATGGAATCGAAGAAAGACAAGCGCTGCGCGAAGAAATGCAAGCACAACGCGAGCACGAACTGCAAATGACGCATCTTGAGCTTGAGACAGCATTGGCAAGTGGCGTCAGATCTCACGTTGCGTCGTGTGATGGTTATGATTCGCCTGGGTCCGATTCCCATAGCAGCGCGAAAAGGAAGGAGCATGAGGTACTGAAATATTGGATTTTGGTTCTGCACACTACGTTGGGATCGCCCCCAGAAACTCTCCTCTAAATTCCTTTGTATTTCAAGAGAATCAAGAGCGTTTTCGCTAATCAGGGCGTGCCTGAAAAGGTTAGGGGCCAGGTAGTCCTCTACATTTTTCGGGAGAAGCTGAACGATCTTTTGGCTTTATTGTCTGACGAGGATGCCTAGCGATTACAGTAGGCTCAAAGCTTACATTTTGGCGAGGTGTAAAGTCTCTCCAGTTTAATACAAGAGGCAGTTGGATGGGGCATAGAAGCTTGCATACGAAACGCGGAACACGTTTTCGGAAAAATTAGGGAAAGTGGAGAAGGTATATGGAAAGCAGAAAAGTGTCGACATTTGAGGAATTGGTCGACCTGCTGGTGGCCGATCGAATTTAATCAGAGGTACCGAACAGCACTGATGAATACATTGCATTGCAGGAGCGCTGGGACTGGTTTCATCCAAGAGACCTCATAGATTACATATTACATCATTTAACGAGCAGTCGAATTAATGCGCGTCCACGGGAATCTGATCGACAGGTGACCAGGTACATTCCTCCTCCTAGGCGAGAGCAATTAGAACAAAAAGCGCCCATGCAATTTGCGAAGCGATCGGTTGCCACCACTATCAGTGCGCATGGCTGTTTTGGGTGCGGCTCGAAGCAGCATCTTCGCAGAGCAGCACCTTCGCACCGATGGGCTTGGAAAGGCCGCCGTCCGTCGGATGGGACGTTAAGCCGTGGCCCCGTGTGCGGGAGAGCCATACCTTATGAACGTTAAAGAACACACTGAATGGCCTTGACAGGAAGCTATCATCTGTCTTCCAATAGCTGTTCCAGGGGTCCCCTCTCCCAACCTTCTCTGAGCCTTCAGGGTCCATGTGACCTGGCCATTTAGCCCATGGTGTGCAAAAAAGTGCCGCTCAGAGGAAAAACAACCCAACTCTATTTTTTACGTATTAAATAAAAAGTGGAAGGAATGAAATGACGGTAAAGCAAGGGTCAATGCTATGATCAACCCAACCAACATATCTTTTGTCCTGTTTCTAAGCATCATATGGAGAAATAATGCCGGCCCATTCCATGTGACTGTAGTTATTCTTAATAACTCTGATGGCGATGAGATCGGCCAAGAAATGGCCCAAACTCATTGTAACACCTAAAGTAGCATATCTAAATGAAGACACTTTACAGCCTTATTTTGCTAACAATTTAAATATTCGGTGCTTTTACATCACGATATGTTAGAAAACATTTTTTGTGAACGAAAATTAAGTGATTTCCCTCTCTTCCACTCGAACTTTAAACTTGAATTTACAAATATTTATAATGTTATGCACAATTAGGTAATGAGTTATCGGTTGCATTAAAGTCAGCACTTTTTATTTGGATCCTACTTGATAAATAAGACACGTTCAATACGCATGACAAAACTTCCGTTGTGCAAGTGTGGACAGCATTTATTCCTGTTTCTAGATTAAATGATCTATAGGTTACATTTGTGAAATCTACTCTATTCGTAAACCATTAAGACTCTTCATTTTTACAAGAAGAAAAACAACTAAAAACTAACTGGTACATGTAAGCTTAAAAACTAACATGTAAAAATTAAAGATTTTGATACTAACGATTTCTTTAATTTTAATTCCACAATTTATGTTTTTTAAGCTTAAAGCATTCAATCATAATGAAATCTATGCATCGCCTTGGGGAGAAAAAGAAGTGATTTTAAGATTAAAACATTTCTTCATTTTTATAACTCTAAAATCCGAATGTTGTCATTTTTACAAGTTTGAACGCAGCCCAAGTTGGCAAAGCGTTTCTGCTGCTTAGAAGTAAACTGCATGAGAGTTCAGTTTCTAATAATCATATTCTACTTACCTCATCATTTACCCTCTCACCTGCTTGATGTCGATCCCCGTTGGATGTCTCGAGGTTCTGGGATCACTTGCTTCTTCTTCCTGGAAGTGACGACTCCAATCAGAGCACAGAAAAAAACAAATATTTCAGTTCAAATTTGTATTCTGTTTCATCAAACGAATTTAATTGTTATTCATTGATGTGGCATCATCTATAGAGTAACAATTGCGATATGACGTCAATAGCAAATGCCCCGTAATAATTGTTTCAAGAAAATATTCTTTTGCTCTGTATCTGGCAACTTAAAAAGATACTAAAGCTTTGAATTAAACCATAAGAAAAATCATTAAAATAACTTATTGTTCATAATATAGAAAACAAATATATTTTTGATTGTTTTAAAACTAAGTATCTATCTATCGTGTATGTGGGAGAGATCGGGTTGCTAATATTTCTGATTAAGAATATATTCTGCACTTTTATTTCCACCTAATAGGCTAAATGTCCAGATGACAAAGGCCCCAAGGACTCACAGAAGGTTCCGAAGGGGAGCCACTGTACAGCTCTTAGGAGACATGGACACCTCCTTCCTGTCAAAGCCACACAGTCTCTTTTTTAAGGTACACAGCGTATGACTATTCTACATACGAGGCCACGGCTAATGTCCCATACAACGGACGGCAACCTTCTCAAGACCTCTGGTGTCCCCTTTCTCACCTAAGTAGTTTGGTATATTTGTTAGGAAAAAATGCTTATTTACTATGTTTACCCTTCAACTTACTACTTAGTTTATCCTTCTACATTTCATAGTAGCTACTAAGTTACTATGAAATATTTCAATAAAATGCAAAACACACTTATTAATATCTGTTATCTTGTAATCATCTATCTATAAGTCTCTTATATTTATTCAACATTTCTTCTCTCGTGGACACAGAAATTCCAAAGGTCATTAACTTGCCAGACTCTCTTTATGTCTTGTATTATACTTACTGTCAGATCTCTTTTCAAGGAATTGTTTAAAGGATAAAGTTGGATCGATAATTTGGGGGCCCTGGAGCCAAGTAGTAAATGAAGCCCTCTCTCTCATGATAAATTCAAGGATAATGAATTTCGCATTACTTTATGTAACGTTATCGATTAGATCATTGAAAAATAATATAATGAGTACCTTAAACAAGTAATTAAAAAATCAAGGCGTTACTCTAGAGTTGGGGTTCTTAACGTGGGATACGAGGTAAAATTTTTGTGGGTACGCCGTAAGAGCTCAAAAGTCGCTAGATCTAGTAATAAAGTCAGTGTTTTATTCCATTCCCATTGTTTACTATAACTATGGTTTCATCTATCTGTACAATGGGTACGCCAGTTACATACACATTTCCAGGGGGTACGTGAAACATAATAGGTTGAGATCCACTTCTCTAGAGCAATGTCTTCGTCTTTATGGGGCGGGGGTGGCTCAGTAGGTAGCGTGCCAGGCTCATAAGCTGTAGTTCCTTGGTTCGAGTCCCAGCTCGGTCAGTGTTGAGATTTATCTCCGCAAAATTCCCTGCCAACGGTCAGTATGGGACACCGATGGGCTTGGAAAGGCCGCTACCCGTCGGAGGGGACGTTAAGGCGTAGCCCCATGTGCGGGAGAGCCATACCCTGTGCACGTTAAAGAACACACTGGATGGCCTTGACGGGAGGCTACTATCTGTCTCCCAACAGCTGTTCCAGTGGGTCCCCTCCCCCAACCTTCTCTGGGCCTTCGGGGTCCATGTGACCTGGCCATTTAGCCCATGGTGTGCAAAAAAGTGCCGCTCAGAGGTAAAACAACCCAACGTTAAAGAACACACTGGATGGCCTTGACGGGAGGCTACCATCTGTCTCCAAACAGTTATTCCAGTGGGTACCCTCCCCCAACCTTAATTTCGGGTAATTTCTTTTAATGTCTCATAACTATTACTTCTAATAATTAAATTGCATTTATGTAGAAAAGCTTGCAAAAAGCGCGGATTCTTACACTGAACTCTTTAAAGTGCTAATATATAGTGTGGGATTTATAAATATTTCTTTAATGAGAACCCAAACGGTAATTCACTTGTCATTTTCTTTTTAAACTTCAAAGTTCAAAATTACAAATGCAAGAGGGTAATGGTTAATACATTTAATATATTGGGGGTAATAATTGTTAACTGATTGAAAGATGGATTTTTATTTCACCCTGAACCTGGGAAAAGAAGTCTCTAGAACGGAACTCTTGTTGCAGGCTGCAAGAAAATTATGTTTGATATGAATGAATTGCTAATAAGAATCTGCAGATTTCGTACAGCTATCGCTATGGAAATTATTGTTCGCAAAATCTTGAATTGAGTCACCAGAATGACTTCAGGGTGTTCTGAATTCAAATACTATTTGTCGTACTGTGATCAGAATTTGCAACTAGAAGAACAATATATCACCTCTCGTGAATATCAGATCTTCGTTTTAAAAGGAATGAAATTGATTCCCAATTTTAGCATCATCTGATATTGGAAATTCAAACTAACCGCTGATTACGTAAATGCAAATTGTAAGATTTTTTCTGTACCTATAAAACATAAAATAATTCCTCAATTATATATTTTCCTACTTTTTTCCTTCGTTGAAATTTTCATCGTTTTCCGCATTTATCGGTGTCAAACTGTGTAAATTGGAACTGATAGATTAGAGGTTCTCAACGTGGGGTACGAGGTAAAATATTTAGGGGTACGCCATGAGAGCTCAAAACTCGCTAGATCTAGTAACAAAGTAAAAATGACCATAACTATAGTTTTATCTATCTATACACGGGGTACGCTAAATTACATACACATTTCCATCCAGGAGGTATGTGAAACATAAAAGGTCGAGAACCACTATAGTAGATGATTGGGAAAATGCAAATAATAATAATAATAATTTTTTGTGTCTGTTTAGCGCAATTTTTTTTATTTATCTCTTAAAATAAAAGTGTTATTTTTCCACTACTCCCAGGAGGTAAGAGGAATGATTAGTGCCAATATAAAGCTCTTGATCATTATTCTCCAAAACCAAAGTTTAAAATCCCTATTACAAATATATTGTTCGTAAATTGCAATATTCGCTCAGCATGCAAATACTGCGCACGAAGATTCATCACCGAGATGAAGAGGGAGCAAAGTTTCAAAATGCTCCGCATAGAATAATATCTCAGGGGACAGGAACCCCTACTGGAAGTAAAAAATATTAAAACAACTGTACTCTGAGATTGTTGCATTTTGCGAGCTCTTTTGAATCTAATATTAAAGTAACAGATTATTTAGGTGGTATGAAGCACGATATTAGTTACTAAAATTTTAAATGAAATTAATGATACTTTATGTTACTTTGTGTGTTTTTGGTCAATTCCTATTTCAAAATTTAATTTTTATTAACTGTTATTTAATAGATGGTATATAATTATATGATTGTTTCACATTATGTTCTTCAATTTAGATTATTTTTAGTTACCCTCACACTCACCAGAGCATTACACAGCGCATTAATTCATTACACCAAGGGTGGTATATTCTTAGACTGTTGAAAGGTGGATGAAGTAGGAATAATCGATCATTATAATAAGGTATGTTATATTTCCGACATTTATTTTTTATTATAATTTAACGTGGAACTTTATATTTCCCCTACTTATTTTTTCTTGTAAATTAACCTACGCAATTTTTATTTCTTATAATTTGACGTGTGAATATTTATGAACGATTTTTTATTTCTTGTAAATTAACCTACGTATTTTTAGTCCTTTTGAATTAACCATGAATATTTTATCCCTGTAAATTAACATTTTTTATTTCTTATAATTTAATGTGCGAATTTTATATTTCCGGAATTTATTTTTATTATAATAACGTGGGTATTTTTTATTTCCTGCATTTATTTTTTAATAACTTACGACTTTTTAATTTTTTATAACTCGCGAATTTCTGCATTCCTTGTAAATCACCTACGATTTTTTATTCCTTATAAATTAACCTACGAATTTTTTATTTCTTTATAAGTAAACTTTCGAATATTTTATTTCTTATAATTTAACTTGCAAATATTTATAAATTAGATTTTTAATTCCTTATTAATTAAACACTTATCAAAAGTGACGGTCCCTTTATTAATATGCGCCCCTTAATTAAAACGCTTATCAAAATTTCGATCCCCTCATTAAAAAACCCTTATTAAAATGCATCCCACTTTATTAAACACCTATCGAAGGTTCTGCCCCCTGCTCTTTGGCGGGCAATTTATTTCTTGGAAATAATCTTCATCCTCTTATCGAAATTATTAACCCATCTCCCCTTTATGATAGATCAGCTATTTTGTAAAAAAACAAATTACCGCATCGTAAGAAGACAATCCATCGTGAAATCTTCCTTGGCCCGCCGAAAACTCCAAGTGTTGTGCTTCTCTTATTAAAATTAGTCTCCATCTAGTTGAAGGATGATGTCAGCAGATATTTGTATTCAGACATATTTCGCACCACACTTTCCGCGTTCCTTAGCACGTCAGGACTTGTTTTGAACGATGAAGTGATTTCATATTAAATTCTTATTTCTCCCATGTCTCAATTTATTGCTTTCCATATTTTCATATTAATACTAAAGCGTTTCAAAAACCTCACCACACCAATCAGAGGTAAAAAAATTCCTTCTTCCTTACAAATTTCAATCTTCTCCCAATCCATTAACTTATTTTCCCTTTTTAATACTAAGCCATTTCAAAGACATCGTGATCGCCACAATACAAAAAAGTCACAGATAAAAAAACAAAACTCACCATCTTGTTTTTTATTTTAATAGTTTATTACTAAACCGGCTCAAAGAAATCGCGATTGCATCAGCAAAAGAATACCAATAAAACTAACTTTTTTAATTCCCGTCTATCCGTGGTTACGCGACTTGGTCTTAAGTTTAAAACCGTTTATTCCTAATACTTATTTCCGCTGTATCCCCAATTCAGCACTTGATTCACTTATGCAAAATATTACTCTTTCCTAGGAGACTCTCTCTGCTCAGTAATAATCGATAATCAAATATTATTTCTTCTTCGGAAGAAAAATCTAATTAAAAATTATTTGGAAGTAAGATATGATTTAAAAAAATCTGCAATTATACACACTCTTACAGTTTAAAAATCGTATTATCCTCCATTAACTGGATAACGTCTGATCACAAGACCAACGTTTCCTCACGCTGATGAATTTTTATTTTGCGTTGCGACCCGTCGTTAGCACATGCGTGTTCGATACGCTTGTTTGCAAGGTCGGGTATTCAGTTGTCTTTCATCGGATAAAAAATAATTCTGTAAACAGGTTTGGTACACGATTGAGTTATATAGAAAGTAAGCAATGCTAAAAGTAGAAAACAATTAATACGTTGCAGGTACCTTTGTGTTTTCGCTTGCATTGTGAAAAATATCTATCTTTAATTCTACATCCAAACACAACATTAACTTAAGTGTATGTTAATGGAGATCTGATGATTTTTTTCCTGTTATCGCGAACGGTTGGATCAGCGATGGATTGCCACATCCACAAGCATGGACGTGCAGCGGGCCAACTACGTCACAGGCCGGCGAATTTTCTGCTTAATTATCATAGTCGCCCCAATAATGACTTTTCACAACCTCAGTGACATCTCGATGGCTCGCGCTGTGAGAGACGGAGTCGTTTGCTCTAATATATATGCTGTGATCGGACCTCAGTAAAGGAATTCTACACTTATAAATATGGCACAAAAATCGATGTTCTCATATAGAGCGTACATTGGATATAAGTGACAGAAAAAATAATGTCTTTACAAACTAAGAGTCACTCGGAGTGAAACATCCCAAGACCAGAATTTAATCCGTGAATTTTATCTTCTTCAAGGATCTTTTCAACCCTAATGGCGAAGTGAAATAATTATTCGCTTTCAATCATGGCGAAATGCAGCGCCCAATCACTTTGCTGAGCAGGTCGACGGAAGGTCCCGTATGCTGGCATCTTACCTTGGGGGAGATCTTTTCGGCTTAACGACGCATTTCAACAGTTTACTGTTTGCAAAAGCTCCAAGCGGAGAGTTAATTTTAAAATGCTTTCTTTACACTGTTCATCAAATTAAAAAGTATGTAACAGTTAAATGGGGGAATATGATTTTATCCCACCAGAAAGGGATATAAAGAACATTAAAAAGGGAAAATCACTGTTAGAAGGAGACCCGACGGAAAATTGTTAATATCATAAGAAATGTGTGAATGCTGCATGTTTTAGAAAACGGTGACGAGTAACAGAAAAATTCAGCGTAAAAATGGAAAATCAAGCAAAAAGAGTATCTTTTAATACGAGTTCCACAGAATAATAGAATGTGTGAAAGTTTCAATCCCGGTGTGATATGAAGCAGAAGTGATGCAAAAAGATATCTGCAGCTGCATCAATGTTAATCTCCGCGTCATTTCTTAGGTGGTGATAGCGTTAACATGCTCCAACATTCACGGATTTTCAAATGACATTCAACGTGTATCATTTCCATCACTTAAGTTTCATCTTCTTTTATTTTTTCCAACCAGTAACATTCCAACCCCCAAAAACATACAGTTTCTCTGGGACAGTCCCTTTCCGGGGGTGACTTCGATTTGTTTTAATCGAAAATCTAATCGATTTTAAACTTCGATTAGATTTTTTCCGGGGGTGACTTCGATGGGAAAATGCCGCAGGGGACGATCTTTTGCACAGTAGCGATATGACCATGCACTTTGCTAAAGAGCAAACCTGCTCAATGAACGATGCAGTTTTCATAGACAGGGGGCAATTAAGATTTGAACTAAAAAGTCATGACATGGATGAAATTGGGAGTGTGGAATATATTCATGCATGAACATGTAAAGTATAAACGTGTGTGGAAACGGTTGATTTGCTCTAAGGATGTCTCTATTTTCGGACCCATTCTCAAAATCTTTTCAGGGTTCCGTCTGCATTTCTACAGTTATTTTCTCTGCTATGTTTGAACAAAAGTATTAAATGGAAAAAAGTTAAAAAGTAGCTGTCTTTCTATATGCTTCCTAGAAAGTAGAAAATAAACTTAAAATATACCGATGACGAAATCCATCACCAAATTCATATTCACTTCGAGAGGAAGATAGGGCGCCGACATACCTACTCAACAAGATTGCCGGCGCTCTATCTTCCTTTGAAGGAAAATAGGAAATTTCTAATTTGCATTTTGAAACTACTGAGAAATATTAAGAATGCGAACTACTGCGAAATATTAATAACCATATGCTTGTTCCGCCGCATTTAAACCTAGAAAACGCATTCTTAATATTTCTCAGCAGTTTCAACTGCAATTGGAAATTCCCCATTAAAAATACTATTGACTCATAATTGGTTTTCATTACGACAACACCCACCTTGTACCAAATATTAATTCATGGAACAAAATTATTTCTAGCGCTAAACCATCACATTTGATTTGCACAATGTAAACTCATTCATAAACAGCAATTATGCTACAAGTTGAATTCCTAAAACACTAGATTTAAACTTGAGACATTTAATCAAATTCAAAAGTTGAATTCCTAAAACACTAGATTCACAAGTTGAATTCCTAAACACTAGATTTAAACTTAAGACATTTAATCAAATTCAAACTTAAATGATACTGTGCTTAACTAAAGCACCTCCTACTCCTCAATTTATGCATAGAACAAAGTTGTTTCTAATATTAAATTATCACATTACATTGGCATAATAACAGGAGCAGCGACTATGCATTTACCATAGTCGCTATTCCTGGAATTATGCTATCGTAATGTGATAACGCCCTTTGGCTAATCATGTAATGCTCAAGGGGGAACCTAAACTTAAGGCAATTAAATTCAAACATAGATGGGGTTGTACTTGAGGATGATCGAAATCAAATATCTTACCTATCTTTTGGTATGCAGCAGGCTCGACCAGGCAGCCCAAGGGATGAGGCCTCCATCTCGGGAAGGTTTCCTGGCGACTAAAGAATTTTGCGAATATTACGAAGGTTATACAGACGGGGGAGACATTGTGACGATTTCGTTCTTATTGTTACTAAGCGATGAGGTTTTCTTAGAGGAAAGAATGAACAAATCTCATTGTTCCATTTTCCGTTCTGACGTTCATTGTCTATTTCGGAAATATTTGGATTTAAAATGTATCGGATTAAAACAGATAGTTCTTTCGTAACTTAAACTGATGAAGCGAATTATATTATTCTAATATTAACATAGATTAAATTAAAGGTATTTTAAAGACATAAAAATATATTTGATATTAACGAAAAATTAATTTAACATCATCATGCAACAATTAAATAGTTAAACCCTAACCTGCATGTATGAAATTCGTTTTTCCTCGAGTTTCGAAAAAGCAGAAGCATTGTTTTATTCAAAAGGTGTTATTGCAAAATATTTCACCGCTGATTTGAACTTGAATATTAATATTTCGGTAAGTGAAAGTATTTTTCTTCAACGCGTTTGAATATTTTTGAGCACGACTGTCTTACGTTACGTTTTCTGTCAGATTTCTCGTAACGAACAAAACGTGTATGTTTTTGTTAATACAGCAAATTATGATCATAATTAAGCAAAGAAGAAATAATCTTATTAGGATTATTTTTAACAGACTCAAAAAACGTTTTTGAGATGCATTTAATATTAGTATATATGTGGTCTAGTTGAAATCTCACTGCATTGACTTTAGTGATAATATTGTGAATATGAGAGTCCCATTTGAGCTTTAGATGTAGGGTTATATCCAAATATTTGATGGTCTTTTGCCATTCAACTGGTTCATTTGAAAAGTTTAAACGTTTTGGGTTTTTAATAAGTTTTCAACTGAGGAAGATGGCAGTGCTCTTCTCAGTGTTTGTCTTGATCTTCAATGTATCGTACCACCCCTCCACTTCATCAAGGGATGTCCGCAGCCTGTCTATAGCAATAACTGGACCCAATGAGGGAGAGAGGAGGGCGATATCGTCAGCATATTCGGTTAACAGGATGCGAATTAAAAGATGCCATATCATAATAATAGAGTGAAATGAGAGAAGGGCATAGGAGAGAGCCTAAGGGTACCCCAGCGACCATTACTCTCATTGAAAATAGAAAAAATTTAACTTGCTCTTGAAAAGTTTTATTTGACAAATATGACTCTAAAATGTTGGTGAGATTCTAAGATACACCCATCTTAATTAACTTGTAAATCAAACCATCTGTCCAGACGCGGTCAAAAGCATTAGCCACGTCTAGAAAGACAGCAGCAACTGTTTTTTCTTATTGAAAGATTCGTTGATTTTCCCCACTACTCTGAGAATTTGATGCTCAGTTGATCTGTTTCGCCTGAAACCAAACTGGGTTGGTTTCAGGTAAGAGAGGATGCAGAGAGAGAAAATCGTGAAATCTGGTCAGAATGATTCGCTCAAACAGCTTGGCCAAACAAAAGAGCAAGCTGATTAGGCGATAACTCAGAGGAAATGTTGGTTCCTTTCCTGGCTTGCGGATAACTCGAACAAAGGTAGTTTTTCAAATATCAAGAAAAGTACGGTTTCTCAGTGGTATGTTAAAAATAGAACAAAGATGTGTCATGACTTTCTTGGAAAGATGCCTAAACATCCTCTCCAATATCTTGTCAGGACCACCAGTTTTATTTAATTTAAGCTTCTTGATAGCCTGAATCAATTCCTGAGGAGAGGTAAGTAAAAGTTTTGATATTTGTGTCTGATCAAAACATAAAAGTTCATCCTGTACCTCCTCGCAGGTTTCATGATCGAAAAGATCAAAATTCTCTTGAAATTTTAGCTCAAGAGAATCTGCAAATGCTTCAGATTTATCTTCTTGACTATAACATATTTTTGATTCTCCATGAATGGAAGGGTAATTCAAGTGAGGATTTTTCAATATCCTCACCATCTTCCAAATGGAGTTATCAAGCGTAGAAAGTGAAGAGACCTTTTTATTCCAGGAGTTACTTCTATCTTCCTGGAGTTTTTGTCTCACCTCTGTCTTGAGGGAGCAATAAATCTCTTTATCAGATTTATTCCGAGTTCTTTACCATGCATGTCGGGATCTGTTCTTGTTTTTGATGAGACAGGAGAGATGCGCTGGAAGAATTTAAAAATCATTCTTGGGTATTATTTCAGTACTGGCTTCTTGAGTCGTGCAACAAATTAATAAAGTCCCAAATGGAATCATTAATAGATCTTAATGTAAGAAGTGAGCAAGATCCAGAAATCTTATTATTGACAGTAACTTTGTAGAGTTCCCAATTTGTACGACTGTGTGATTCTGTGGTAAAAGTTGTAGGCAGAAATGAAGTCAAACAAATTGGCCAGTGATCAGAATTTAGCTGATTCAGAACACAAAGTTCATAGAATGGTAGAAAATTGCCAAAGACGACCATATACCAAACATCTGGTCTGTGCATGGTGTTAAAAGGGTAAAAAGTTAGCTTGCTTGGAGCATTAACAATAAGTATTTTCTTGGTAGCATAATGTAGTAGCAATCTGCCGTTCTTGTTGCAGTTTCTAGATTGCCAAACTGCGTTCTTGGCATTTAAATCGCTTACCAGCACAGTAGGAATTCTTATATCAAAAATGGAATTATATTCATCGCATGCAAAGTCAGAATTTGGTAGCTTGTATGCAGCCATAAAGTTAATATTTCCTGATTGGTACCAGTAACTGCTACTGCAGCAGTTTCTAAAATATTGAGATGTGTAATAGGAAGTAGATGACGTTTTATGGATTTCTTGACAACGACAGCAGTACACCCTCCATTGTTGTGTAGGTATCTGTCCTATGTACTTCGAAGTTAGGATATTTAGGTAAATCAGAAACACGGAGGTGCGTCTTGCCTAATAGGACTATGTCAACCTGAGAATCTGCTAAAAAGCAACAGAACTCAGGGCGATCGGTAAGAATACCGTCGCTATTCCATGCAAATATCTTAAGATATTTTTTTTTGAATAGCCTTATCCATCAAAGTTTAGAGTAGATATTAAATAGCCGAAAGCCTTTAAGCCAACTGTAAGCTTTCCCATTAAACAGTTAGCTTTTCCGCAATGAGAGTTTTAAAAGTGAGCAGAATTTTAGAAACATTCAAACTCTTAATAATCTGAAATATCTCCTTTAGATCATTAAGATATTAGCATCAAAATGATCACTAGTAGGAAGTGTTTGATAAGAAGGTTTTTGGGTTGGTAGTTTATTTATGGGTAAAGATTTCCCTTTATCATTTGTATTTGCTAAAGGTGCTTTATTTGCAACTGCATTAGCATAAGAAACCTGTGGAATAACAGGCTTACTATTTGTCTTCTTTAAAAGAATGGTCTTATCCTTTGAAGCATCACAACGTCCCGTTTGGGGAAGTGGGTATATCCTTTATAATTAGCTGTATGATAGGTCACAATTTTCACATTTAGGAGGAATATCGGATTTATGTCGAGCGCAATCTTTAGTAAGATGCTCACCCGCACATTTCACACATCTCGGGAGATTGTAACACCCACTTTGAGCATGTCCATACCTCTTGCATCTGTGGTACTGAGTTGGGCTCTTTTTGGCTCCGTAGCTCTCTACCTTAATCGCTAGGTGAAGGAAATCCAAGATTTCGTATATTTTCTTGTTAACTGCATTTTTTGCAGCTCCACAAGAAAAACTGTTATCTAGATTTTCTCTTTCCCACGCCTCAGCTGGGGCGGGGTGGCTCAGTCGGTAGCGTGCCAGACTCGTTATCTGTAGTTCCCAGGTTCGAGACCCAGCTAGGTCAGCGTTGAGATTTATCTCCGCAAAATTCCCCGCCCTGCCCTCGGTCAGTAGGGACAGCGATAGGCTTGGAAAGGTCGCCGTCCGTCAGATGGGACGTTAAGCCGTGGCCCTAGGTGTGGGAAAGCCATACCCTGTGCACGTTAAAGAACACGCTGGATGGCTTTGACGGGAGGCTACCATCTGTCTCCCAACAGCTCTTCAGGTGGGTCCCCTCTTCCAACCTTCTCTGAGCCTTCGGGGTCCATATGACCTGGTCATTTAGCCCATGGTGTGCAAAAAAAGTGCCGCTCAGAGGTAAAACACCCACCACCCATTCCACGCTTCAGCTGAGATATCTTTGTGACTGAGAATCCTAAGTCTACTAGTTCATGTTGTATTTCCTCAGAGTCAACATCAGTAGGTAGGTTTTTCAGCAGAAATTTCAAGTTTTTTTTTTTCAGCCTTTAATTTTTAAGTATGAAACTGTTGTTTGGTTGTTTCAGATTTTTTCACAAATGCACGATAGTCATCAATATATTTGGTTTAAATGCAGATCGAGTCTCCTGAATTTTTAGCAGTGAAACTTTCTACTGCTATCCTGGTTAATTCCCGATGAATAGTTGTTCAGTTTTTAGGAGATCGGAGTATAATGGGGGGAAGTTTTTCTCTCCTATTTCCCTTAGCTTTGGATTGAGCAAGATCTTCATTTTCGTCCATTCCAGACTCATTTAGATCCAGATTTTCTTCATCTCAGAAAGAAACTCTGGTTTTTGAGATATAATTAGTCTCAACAGAAGGCGAGAGGACTCTTTTATGCCCTTTCTTGACCTTCTTAAAATCATCAATGCCTGTAACAATTTCTTTCAAAGATTCAATGTGTATAACATTTGAGTGATCAACATTATTTGTAAAAGTATCCATATTATTCAATGGGATACTAGTGTTCAATTCGCGGATTGAAGTCAGAGACATGGGAGGAAGTTCGTGGATATCTTTCATATTCGGGATATTGTTTAAAATCTAATTAACATCATAGTATAATAGAATATTTTTCTCAGTTAAAGAAGCATAGTTTTGTGCCTCATAGTTAACATGGGAGCTTTCTCGGTGGTACGATATAGCTTTTATCATAGCCGAGGCATCCCGGTGGTCCGATTCAAGGGAATCATTGAGCTAGTCCTCTCGGTGGTCCGTGATAGAAGCAGTTCCTTCACTACCTAACATCATGTTAAAAAGAAATTTGCTTTTTTCTAATATCGGGATAAGAGTAAAAGGAAAACTTACACTTTGTTAATCGTTTGCAATACAGTTTAAATTTCACATTTAAAGATGTAAAATAATTTCGCAAGTCAAGCGAATAAAGTTATAAATAGCAAAAAGTTTGAAAAGTGACAGTTAAAGAATTGATCATTAGAATCGAACGCGTATTGCGCAATCCTAACGGTGACAATTTTATAAAGCAAAAACTTCAAAGGAAGTTTAATGGAAGTTGAGAATTGACAAATAAATATGTCAGTTAGAATGAGAATAATAATTCAGTCTCAAAGAGGGATTAAAAAATGATCTGATTTGCAATCAAAAGTGTGCAAATCAGATAATACGTAGAGATTTCAGCTTGAAATCTCTAAAATCCTAAAACGTATAAACTCAAGTTTAAATTAAAAATTAAGTTAAGTTAACCTATCCTACCGACCAAGAGCTCCACCGGAGTTGGATACCCGATCTCTCCCAAAGCTATTAGGCAATATAAGTAAAGGTTTAGCTAACTAAAGTTCACTTCTTGGAGCTAGGAAAAAACATATCCGCCTCCTTCCACGTCTGAGCTCCAAGTCCTCACGATTGAAAAACCATACTGACCCGATTTCCCTTAAAGCATCCTTTCAACCGATATCGACAAGATCATCATCATCCTCAAGCAGCCATGGGCTACGGAGGTCCAACCAGACCGTGCAATTTAGTTCTCCAAGTAAGTCTATCCTGAGCTACATCTACTGCATCTGGCCACTGCACACCAATTCTAACAAGGTCCTGTTTGACATTGTCTGCCCACCGCATCCTAGGTCTCCCCTTCTTTCTGAGGCCTTTAGGCACACTGTTCTATAATTATTCATTCACCAATCTATAATTATTCATACGGGCAATATGGCCAAACCAACGGAGTCTCTCTCTGCACAATATGCTGCTTAAAGGAGGTTGCAAACTCCTTTGCCTAACCTCATCATTAGTTACAAAGTTGAACCACCTAATGCCCAAGATACTGCGTAAGTATCTGGAATCAAAAGCATCTAGTTTCCTGTTACATTGTTTACAAATTGTCCAAGTTTCACTATTATAACTATCCCTAGAAAGAACCAAACTATTATACAGTCTAATTTTAGACTTTAGGTGTATACGCCTATTTCTCCACACTCTCCATAGATTCTTAAAAGTTCCGGTAGAAATCCCTATTCTTCTGTCAATCTCATGCCACACATCACCATTATCAGTTACATAGCTCCCAAGATAATTAAACTGTGACACCTGCTTAAGACTGCAACCATTCAGATTAACTGAATCACAGCCTGCCTGACCAATTTTCATCACTTTAGTTTTCTCTCTATTTATAACCATCCTACTCTACTACCAGTCTCATCAACAGCTCGAATGAACGAGTTCATCTCATCAACATCATTTGCCAAAAGGGCTAAATCATCAGCATAATCTAAATCAGAAATTTTCGTATCTCCAGTCCATTTAAGGCCAAAATCTTTCCCTTGAAGTGAATTTCGCATAACATAATCAATAACCAAGCTAAAGAGAAAAGGAGACAAAATGCACCCTTGTCGAACACCAGAAGTAATGCTAAACCAATTGCTACAAGCCTTACCAACTCTCACACACGACTCAGTATTATTATAGAGAGCTTTCATTATGTTAACTAACTTGTCTGGTATACCATATGATCTCACAATCAACCACAAATTATGACGATCAACAGAGTCGAAAGCCTTTTTGAAATGAACAAAGCTAGCAACCAAAGGTTTCTGAAACTCTAAACATTTCTCAAGAATCCGCCTAAGTGAAAATATCTGATCCACACATCCCCTACCACTTCTGAATCCACATTGCTCATCACGCAATTGCCTGTCAACCAGATTCTTAATTCTATTAAGCACAATCATGGAAAGAACTTTACCTGGAACAGAGAGTAGGCTGATACCCCTATAGTTATCACAAGAACTGCGATCACCTTTTTTGAAAATAGGGATAACAATAGCTCTGGTAAAATCCTTAGGAACCATGCCTTTATCATAAAAGATATTCAGAATTTCAGTCATCCAAGTGGTAACCGAAACATTTCCAGCTCTAAGCATTTCGGTAGTAATTTCATCTAACCCTGGGGATTTATGTACTTTAAGTTTAGTAACAGCCAAAATAACTTCAGATTGTGTTATAGGGCCAACATTAAAGCCACCAATGCATCTATCATCATTGCAAACAATGGGAGTAGAACTAACTACATTGTTTAGAACATCACTGAAATGCTCAGCTCACCTAGCTATGACAGAATCCTCCCCTTCTATAACCTTACCTTGTTTATCCTTCAATCCCTGTATACCTGTCCGTTTACTACCACACAAAACATTAAATATCTGGTACAGCTCTCTGCTGTTGTGCTGTCTAACTGCTTCCTCGGCTTTGTCAACCAAACCATCAAGCCAAAGATTCTTATCAGCAGCTAACTGATCTTTTACACGTTTATTAAGTTCTCTGTAATGCTTTCTATTAGGACTAGTAGGGTATTGATTAAGGACATTCCTGCAGTTTTTTCTTTCCGAAATAAGCTCAAGTGCCTTATCACTCAGATAATTCTGTCTCTTCTGCTCCTTTTTTCCTAAAAAGAGTACTGTTAGTGTCCAAAAAAGCCTGTTTAAAATGATCCCATTCTTCCTCAACTTCAGTAGTAAGCAAACCATGACTGTCATAATCACTAAGTAACCTATCATGGTAAGCTTTGGCTGTAACTGGATCTTTCAGAGCTTCAGTATTAAAAGTAAATTTTTTAACCCTAGCACAACACTTTTTAAGTTTAAGTTGCAAGACACTTTTAACAAGATAATGGTCAGATCCAATTTCAGCTCCCCTACATGCCCTGGTATTCCTAACAGAACTAGCCCATTTGCTATTAATTAATATGTAATCAATCATATTCTTATGCAGCCCATCAGGTGAAACCCATGTGTACTTATGTATGTCGCGGTGTTTGCAATAAGCGTTAGTTATTCTGAATCCATTGAGTTTACTTAGCTGTAGGAGACGTTGCCCATTGCCATTGCAAGCTACCAATACCAAAAGGGCCTATTACTCCTCCCCAAAGGTGAGAGTCAGTACCAACTTTGGCATTGAAGTCACCAAGAACAAGGGTAATATCTCCTTTCTTGACAGAATTCAAAATATCCTGAAGTTGTTCATAAAACCTATCCTTCTCATCCTCATCGGCATCCTCAGTGGGAGCATAACAGCAGATAACATTCAAGTCTTTAACGCTTGTCTGAAATTTTGCTGTCAGAAACCTTTCATTAATGCACTCATATCCTAGAAGAGCATCACTAGCGTGTCTGCTGAGAAGCAGACCCACGGCTTGGTGATGCTTATTGTCGTCCCTCCCTGAAAAGAGAAATTTAAGATTATTTTTAAGAATCTGACCTTTATCTGTCCATCTGGTCTCTTGCAAGCCGAGAATATCTAAATTATAATGGAGGAATTCTTGTGTGAGGACATCAAGAGAAAAAGCTTTGTGCAGAGTCCTCACATTCCAACTACCTATGGAGAGAAAATGGTTAGTGGGATGTTTAAAGAAACTATGTTTATTGAGAGAGGGAATGCCGACAATATCAAACTGCCCCCTAATCGCAGTCATGGGGCAAAGACCCGTTCCCCCACTACTAAAGGTTGAAGCCATCTACACTGGAAGACTTCCTCCAATGTAGAATTTGACGATGCCAATAGAAGCAAAGAGTTCAGGTGCCTGCGATGACTTCTGCTCAGGATTATCCACCAGCTGATAAACATATCCTGTGAATCTATTCACTTGGGGCTGTCAACCCACAAACAAACAGAAAACACAGCGGAAGATTTTCCCTCCACAGAAGCCCACCAGTGCAGCAAAATCAGGATCCATAATCTAGCTCAGAGCCATATATCTGTCCAGTCCAGTGGGTTTATATGGTCAGCACCAGGACCCTGTGTGGTTGACCACTCCTCAGCAGGGTAGAAAAAAAAAGAAAAGTAGCCATAGTTGTCCAGATCAGTAGGCCACACTAATCTGGCAGCCCTCCCCTTCCGTTCACTTCCACAAGAGAGTATCTCTTTTGAAAGGTACTAACGGTCCGCACCACGAGAAGGCGGGGTCGGACATTAGGTGCTAGGCCTGGCCGGTTTTATGCATCATCACAGGGGATTGGTGCATAACTCTCCTTCCAGTGACTACCTAGCTACCATTTACAGATAGGCAATTTTAATCTGGACTACTACTTTAGTCTATATACAATTGTCGTGCCGAATCGTGGAAGGAACATGACTGACAGTATTACTAAATTACGTGCAACGCTTCCTTTCTATGTAGCAAACATTTTAGAAGTGATTTGCACATTTTTGCATTTAAAAATCCTTGAAACGTCTTTGGAAATAAACTAATAATTTTATGAGCTAATTTTTCGTATTTATGTTTGTGTTGATAAATGCGATATTTCGAGATAAAAATGCTGAATAAATGCGAAATTTCAAAAATAAAATGCAAAAAACGTTACTTTTAATTCCGCAAAAATAGGAAATTTGAATAATATATGTCGAAAATATATATGTTCAAGTAAATGCTGGTTGATTACATTTCCTCTCGAACAAATTTCCATCGAAAAAGTGTTGTATAAATTACACTAAACCAGGCACGGTGTTCTAATTTATTCTGGCTCGATTCGATCACTTGACCCTGCCCTAAATAAGTATCCATATATATGTGTCTTGACCTCACTATTAGAAAAGACATATATAATTTTGAAAAATAATCCAGATTTAAATTCAAACATAAATCCTCTACTTCAAAGATCTGAGTATAAAAATAAGAAAAATAAATAAATATCTCCTACAGCAATTTATTCTATATATATTATTTTACATACCTATATGCTAGGCTGCCAGTACCATGCATGTAGCGCCCTTCGCGGATAGTAAAAGCTTTATCCTCATCCGCAAAATTTTATCAGCATACTCGTGTATTGGGTACTTAACACCCTCGAGGTTTTTGCAAATGTTTGAGGTCCTATTTACGTTTGCGAGAAAAATCATCATCATCATCATCATCATCATCCTCAAGCAGCCATGGGCTACGGAGGTCCAACCAGACCACGCAGTTTAATTCTCCAAGCATATCTGTCCTGAGCTACATCTGCTGCATCCGGCCACTGCACACCAATTCTAACAAGGTCCTGTTTGACATTGTCAGCCCACCGCATCCTAGGTCTCCCCCTCCTTCTGAGGCCTCTAGGCACACTGTTCATAACCCTATTCGCCAATCTATAATTATCCATACGGGCAACATGGCCAAACCAGCGGAGTCTCTCTCTGCACAATATGCTGCTTAAAGGAGGTTGCAGACTCCTTTGCCTAACCTCACCATTAGTTACAAAGTTAAACCACCTAATACCCAAGATACTGCGTAAGCATCTAGAATCAAAAGCATCTAGTTTCCTGTTATCTTGTTTACACAGCGTCCAAGTTTCACTACCATAACTAACCCTAGAAAGAACCAAACTATTATACAGTCTAATTTTAGTCTTTAGGTGTATACGCCTATTTCTCCACAATCTCCATAGATTCTTAAAAGTCCCGGCAGCAATACCTATTCGTCTGTTAATCTCATGCCGCACATCACCAGTATCAGTTACATAGCTCCCAAGATAATTAAACTGTGACACCTGCTCAAGACTGCAACCATTCAAATTAACTGAATCACAACCTGCCTGACCAATTTTCATCACTTTAGTTTTCTCTCTGTTTATAACCAAACCTACTCTACTACCAGTCTCATCAACAGCTCGAATGAAAGAGTTCATCTCATCAACATCATTTGCCAAAAGGGCTAAATCATCAGCATAATCTAAATCAGAAATTTTCGTATCTCCAGCCCATTTAAGGCCAAAATCTTTCCCTCGAAGTGAATTTCGCATAACATAATCAACAAACAAACTAAAGAGAAAAGGAGACAAAATGCACCCTTGTCGAACACCAGACGTAATGCTAAACCAATTGCTACAAGACTTACCAACTCTCACACATGACTCAGTGTTATTACAGAGAGCTTTCATTATGTTAACTAACTTGTCTGGTATACCATATGATTTCACAATCAACCACAAATTATGACGATCAACAGAGTCGAAAGCCTTTTTGAAATCAACAAAGCTAGCAACCAAAGATTTCTGAAACTCTAAACATTTCTCAAGAATCTGCCTAAGTGAAAATATCTGATCTACACATCCCCTACCACTTCTGAATCCACATTGCTCATCACGCAATTGACTGTCAACCAGATTCTTAATTCTATTAAGCACAATCATGGAAAGAACTTTACCTGGAACAGAGAGTAGGCTGATACCCCTATAGTTATCACAAGAACTGCGATCACCTTTTTTGAAAATAGGGATAATAATAGCTCTGGTAAAATCTTTAGGAACCATGCCTTTATCATAAAAGTTATTCAAAATCAAAATCATTTAGTTTTTAAAACTATGCCTTACTAAATATTAGATGAAAATTTGTTTAAATGTACTTTTGGATATTCTGAGTAAATTTTACCCTTTAAATGCTGCTTTCGGTGATTATGGGCAGAACCTCGTTTTTATTAATCAATAGATCCCCTCTACATATCATTATGTAAACTTCGATAAATCCACTACTGATGAAAGCTCTCTATAATAACACTGAGTCTTGTGTGAGAGTTGGTAAGGCTTGTAGCAATTGGTTTAGCATTGATTCTGGTGTTCGACAAGGGTGCATTTTGTCTCCTTTTCTCTTTGGGTATTGATTATGTTATGCCAAATTCACTGCAATGGAAATATATTGGCCTTAAATTGTCTGGAGATATGAAAATTTCTGATTTAGACTATGCAGGTGATATAGCCCTTCTGGCAAATGATGTTGATGAGATGAACTCTTTCATTCGAGCTGTTGATAAGACTGGTAGTAAAGTTTGGGTATAAACAGGGAGAAAACTAAAGTGATGAAAATTGGTCAGGGAGTCTGTGGTTCAGTTAATCTGAAAGGCTGCATTCTTGAGAAGATGTCTCATTTTAATTATCTTGGGAGCTATATAACTGATACTGATGATGTGTGGCATGAAATGAACAGACGAATAGGGATTGCTGCCGGGACTTTTAAGAATCTGTGAAGAGTGTGGAGAAATAGGCGTATACACCTATAGATTAAAATTAGACTGTATAATAGTTTGGTAGGGTTAGTTTTAGTAGTGAAATCCGGACGCTTTATAAACAAGATAAGAGGAAACTAGATGCTTTTGATTCTACATGCTTATGCAATATTTTGGGCATTAGGTGGTTCAACTTTGCAAGTAATGATGAGGTTAGGCAAAGAAGTTTGCAACCTGCTTTAAGCAGCATATTGTGCAGGGATAGACTCCGTTGGTTTGGCTATATTGCCCGAATTGATAATTATAGATTGGCGAATAGTATTATGAACAGTGTGTCTAATGGCCTCAGAAAGAGGGGGAAACCTAGGATACGGTGGACAGACTATGTCAAGCAGGATCTGTTAGATTTGGTGTGCAGTGGCCAGATGCAGCAGATTTAGCTGACGACAGAGAATTAAATTAATAATAGGCTTAGAGAACTAAATTGCACGGTCTGGTTGGACATTTGTAGCTCATGGCTGATTGAGGATGATGATGATGATGATGGAAGTCATTAATAATGATGTTATGTCTCTTTTCGTTCCTGCTTGTTAAAAGTGTCTTGCAACTTAAACTTAAAAAGTGTTGTGCTAGGGTTAAAAAATTTACCTTTAATACTGAAGCTCTGAAAGACCCAGTTATAGCTAAAGCTTACCATGATAGGTTACTTAGTCATTATGACAGTCATGGTTTGCTTAATACTGAAGTTGAGGAAGAATGGGACCATTTTAAACAGGCTTTTTTGGAAACTAACAGTACTCTGTTAGGGAAAAAGGAGCAGAAGAGGCAGAATTATTTAAGTGATAAGGCACTTGAGCTTATTTCAGAAAGAAGGAACTGCAGGAATGTCCTTAATCAGTACCCTACTAGTCCTAATAGAAAGCATTACAAAGAACTTAATAAACGTGTAAAGGATCAGTTAGCTACTGATAAGAATCTTTGGCTTGATAGCCTGGCTGACAAAGCTGAGGAAGCAGTTAGACAGCACAATAGCAGAGAGCTGTACCAGATAGTTAATGTTTTGTGTGGTAGAAAACGAACAGGTATACAGGGATTGAAGGATAAACAAGGTAAGGTTATAGAAGGTGAGGATTCTGTCATGGCTAGGTGGGCTGAGCATTTCAGTGATGTTCTAAACAATGTGGTTAGTTCTACTCCCATTGTTTGCAATGATGATAGATGCATTGTTGGCTTTAATGTTGGCCCTATAACACAATCTGAAGTTAGTTTGGCTATTTCTAAACTTAAACTTCATAAATCCCCAGGGGTTGATGAAATTACTACGGAAATGCTTAGAGCTGGGAATGTTTCAGTTACCATTTGGATGACTGAAATTTTGAATAACTTTTATGATAAAGGCATGGTTCCTAAAGATTTTACCAGAGCTATTATTATCCCTATTTTCAAAAAAGGTGATCGCAGTTCTTGTGATAACTATAGGGGTATCAGCCTACTCTCCGTTCCAGGTAAAGTTCTTTCCATGATTGTGCTTAATAGAATTAAGAATCTGGTTGACAGGCAATTGCGTGATGAGCAATGTGGATTCAGAAGTGGTAGGGGATGTGTAGATCAGATATTTTCACTTAGGCAGATTCTTGAGAAATGTTTAGAGTTTCAGAAACCTTTGGTTGCTAGCTTTGTTGATTTCAAAAAGGCTTTCGACTCTGTTGATCGTCATAATTTGTGGTTGATTGTGAGATCATATGGTATACCAGACAAGTTAGTTAACATAATGAAAGCTCTCTATAATAACACTGAGTCATGTGTGAGAGTTGGTAAGTCTTGTAGCAATTGGTTTAGCATTACTTCTGGTGTTCGACAAGGGTGCATTTTGTCTCCTTTTCTCTTTAGTTTGGTTGTTGATTATGTTATGCGAAATTCAGTTCAAGGGAAAGATTTTGGCCTTAAATGGGCTGGAAATGCGAAAATTTCTGATTTAGATTATGCTGATGATTTAGCCCTTTTGGCAAATGATGTTGATGAGATGAACTCTTTCATTCGAGCTGTTGATGAGACTGGTAGTAGAGTAGGTTTGGTTATAAACAGAGAGAAAACTAAAGTGATGAAAATTGGTCAGGCAGGTTGTGATTCAGTTAATCTGAATGGTTGCAGTCTTGAGCAGGTGTCACAGTTTAATTACCTTGGGAGCTGCGTAACTGATACTGGTGATGTGCGGCATGAGATTAACAGACGAATAGGGATTGCTGCCGGGACTTTTAAGAATCTATGGAGATTGTGGAGAAATAGGCGTATACACCTTAAGACTAAAATTAGACTGTATAATAGTTTGGTTCTTTCTAGGGTTAGTTATGGTAGTGAAACTTGGACGCTGTGTAAACAAGATAACAGGAAACTAGATGCTTTTGATTCTAGATGCTTACGCAGTATCTTGGGTATTAGGTGGTTTAACTTTGTAACTAATGGTGAGGTTAGGCAAAGGAGTCTGCAACCTCCTTTAAGCAGCATATTGTGCAGAGAGAGACTCCGCTGGTTTGGCCATGTTGCCCGTATGGATAGTTATAGATTGGCGAATAAGGTTATGAACAGTGTGCCTAGAGGCCTCAGAAGGAGGGGGAGACCTAGGATGCGGTGGGCAGACAATGTCAAACAGGACCTTGTTAGAATTGGTGTACAGTGGCCGGATGCAGCTGATGTAGCTCAGGACAGATATGTTTGGAGAATTAAACTGCGCGGTCTGGTTGGACCTCCGTAGCCCATGGCTGCTTGAGGATGATGATGATGATGAGCTAAAAATGTATAAGGGGAAAAATATCTCAAATGGGCATAAAAAATTGCATACAATCAATTTCGAGATAGATATGAATGACTGACAACGATAATTTATAAACCTTTGTATTTTAATAGGCTATATGCCCTGAAAATTACCTATAAATGCTTACATTATTTAGTTCATGGGTAATCAGGATTCAGCTACTTCAGTATAGCAAAGCTTCAAAACAATAATTATTTTCAGTTCTCAACAACAACCAAGTCCTCATTTGCAATCTGATTTGCTCTAGAATAATATATACCACTGGTTCCCGAAGCCACAGCTAAGACTTTTAGAAATTTTTGACTCTTTCGTTTGTCAAATCAATAAAAGGGGCGCACCACCATAGTTATATACAGATACAAACATTTTTTTTCCATGAAGCTAGGTTTTGTGGCGTCATACCAGGGTGAACTTGCGCGGGTCACAGAGCATCTTCAACACATTCGATACTGTTCCTCAATTTATCCACCCATTCGTGGACTTCTCATTGACTCATGCATTATCCATAATACTGAGCATATTTGTGCGATAAATTTTTTTCAATCTTATTTCTTCAAATTCAGAAATCCAATTACATGTTTCATCTATATCTTTGTGCATGATTGCAAGGCTATTTTTAAAATTAATTGTTTACTGATAACGCCAGCAGATAATATCACGTGGCGTTTCGATAGGCTAACACATATTGAATAGTAATGTGACGTAAGATTATCGTTACTTTCTGTATCTTATAATTTTATGATAATTTGGCAGTTTTCATGTGAATGACCTTTGCTCATTTATTAGTATATAGAAATATGAGGCCTGATAGTAAGTATAAAATGAGTTTCAATTTAAAGTTTTGTTATTTATGTAATTCGTAACAAAAAGTGTCGGCCATTAGCCCATAAGATTTTACAAATGAATAATATATCTCATTAAATCATTGGTATCGGATCCATTGATATACGTTTTTTATTGACGCATAACTTTAACTGCTAAATTTCTTGAAATTCACACTGTTACTTCCCTCTGACTTTAAGACTTCATTATTGCATTGTTCTCTGTGATCTGAAAGCAACGAGGCTGGTGTGTGAGGAATGTAGCTGTGATCATTTAGCAAGGAAAGGAAACTTTTTGACAATCGTAAATAAACTCGCCTCCCTGCCACATTATATTCGAGTTCATTTTCCATTCATCAATCGACATTTTCGGTCTGATGAAGTTTGTGAATAACAGAAAGATTGGAACAGCACTGTTCGTATCAGCTGGCATTTTCTTGCAAAAACGAAAATAGAAATAATCTCAAATTACTATTGGATTCAGCTGACACACATATGAACTATATCTTTATCTTTTCTCTGTTTCCTTGACAAAAAATGCTAAATAAAGGAGCCATTTTACCAAAGCATAATTCGAACCAAATAAGTTCTGTTATTTTAAGAGGGGAAAATATATTCGAGTGATGGTAATTTTCATGAAACATGACGAATATCCATATATTCAAAGAAAAAAATATATTATTTAACTTTCCCACATAATCCGTGTTTCTAATTTTAAATAATATGAAGTAAAAATTATAAAAATTACTTTGTCCAAAGCTCATATAAACAAAGTTTAATAAATTCCGATCAGTTTAATACGTCATTACGAAGTTCTGTGTAGAAGGCGAACACAAGAAAGAAATCTTCTATGACGTGTTGACCTTTGATCAGTAGCCAAGTACCATTACCATTCAACCATTCAGAACTCATATTCCCCATAAAAGTTTTAAATTCTGTCTTCAAATAAGGTAAAATAAACTCATTTCTACTCATGTTCAACATTCAAATTTACTGAATTCAATAATATAAAATTAGTTTAATCATTCTTTTTAAATATCAGATATATCAGAAAATCTAATACTTTGGTAGTTTTCGTAAACTCTGAGATTGATGACAGAAAATGAACAAAATATTACGTGTGTTTTAATACCTACCTACCAAAATATATATCTGAGGTCTACGCTGATTGAACCACAGTGTGCAGATTTTAGTTATCCATACACATCCATCCTACTGTATCTACTTAGGTTTATATTTGGACACTGCAGGACAGGTTTAAAAATATCCTCTTTTGACATATGCCATTCACGCTTCTAGATTTACTCTTTTCTGATGCCTTTAACGTGCATTATTCAGAATTCTATTTGCTATACCCTACAGTTCTCCATGTGGGCAATATGGAGAGATTTTCTTTCACTAAAATCAATATTCATGAAATGTTCCATCACATTCAAATATTAGGAAATATGCTGAATATCGGGAGTGAGGTATCTTATTATTGTAATTGCATCAAAAATTGCTAATATCAATTTCTGTGCTGAACAGAAATCGTAAGATGATTGTCCTCTTGACACAAGTTATGTTCTGAATTAAAGCGAACGTTATATATTTCTAAAAAGCTGTAATCATTCGGCCTGCAGTTATTGATTATTACAGAAATAACACATAACCCGAAAACAGAATTTTTGTATATGTTATAATAGAAGTATACAAATTATTAAACTTAATGTTATAGTTACTATTTGTCTGTAAATGTTTTGAAAATGTATATTCGAAATTAATATAGAGTATTCTCTCCCTTTTTTTGGAAAAGAATCAAAATTGAAATTTTCAACGCCAAATTATTAATGTGATTGGATACGTAATTGATCTAATTTAAAATCCCCAATGGAGTGCAGTTTTTTGTCTTTAAAGAAACCACGTTTTACAAATCAAAATCGTGATACAAATTTCTTAATCTTACATTAATCGTTAATTTTTCTCAAGGAATACTGAGCTATTTATCATAGCTTTTCATTTTTGATGCAACATCTTCCATACTGATTCTCTTGTTTGTAGATTTCTCTATAACTGTAAACTTCACTTTCAATTTTATTAATGACGTCTATGATACTTCCACCTGAAATCAGTTACCATACTTCAACAAATTCTACCTCTGAAGCACACGAGACACAACAGACTTCTCTTCGTTCCCACTTTTAGCGTGAACTCATTGTTTCCGTGTGATCGATGATTAGCACTCAATTTTACTACCACAATAAGAGGTAAAATAGTTTAAAAAATAATATATATATACATGTATTTAATTTCGATTTAATTCTTTCGTTTAAATGTTTTTTCTGAGCATTGGAGTCTAGTGACCTGGATATTTATACCATCGGCAACAATAAAGCTAGAAAATAAAGGGAAAGAATTCTTTTCTTCACTTTTGAAGAGATACTTTCGTGTCCTAAGGCTAAACAGAATTCTACATTTCTGGATGCAACTCTTAACTCTACGTACAGTTGCTTCCACGCTCAACTTCATGTGAATCTCCTGTATTTTCCACATCTGAAGCAAACGAAAACCTCTTGAAGCAACATCGAGAGCTCATTACGTGTAACAATGCTGTATAATATGATATTTGGAAATAAATGTGTTTCATGCATTGTAATGCAGCCTGTTCACTTCATCGTTGTATCTCAGCATTACTTGCTTACTAGGAGCTTTGTCGTTGAAATTACACCTAACCTTGAATTGCAAATGTAATAGCTGTCTTAAAATCTGATACGTGTAATCTGTTTCGTGTTTCACCTAAGCAACAAAATTATATTACAATATCTGGTAATTCATCTGAAGAAAATTCTAGTTACAAAAATATAACAAATACTGACTACATCTATACCGAAGAGCAAAAACATTATGACCACCTGCTCCATGTGCCGCCAAAGCAGCTCTTACCTGGCAAGTCATGGACTAAGATTTCTAAAGTTGTCTTGTGGTATATGGTACCAAAACATTACCAGCAGATGCTTTTAATATTGATAATTACGTGGTTGAGTCAACGCAGATCGGATTTGCTGTTCCAACACAAACCACAGATGCTCGATTGGATTGATGTCTGTGGAATTTGGAGGCCAGGGCAATATCTGGAAGTCTTTCTCATGTTCCGCAACCCATTTCTCGAACAATCCGGGTAGTTTGGCATGTATCCTGCTGAAAGTGTGGCATGTATCCTGCTGTAGTAATACTAGAGGGGAATACTATTGCCATGAAAATGTACCTGGTCTGCAATGATGTTTAGGTAGGTGGTAGACGTGATAGTTTCCTGCACATGAATGACTGGACCCAGGGTTTCGCAGACCCAGGGTAGGGCAGGCACATCACGGACCCAGGGTAGGGCATCACACCACGGGATGGCGATTGGAACATGCAAAAGAACCTATTCATAAAGGGGTTTAAACAGAAAGTACATTCCTGTTACAGGGCAGATAAAAGTTTTATTTTTCTGAAAATTGCATATCTTTTTCTGAGTAAAATTCAAACAGGAGTCTTAGTCATATCTTTGATATCGTAATATTATACAATAGCCGTAAGTCCTGGGCTGACATGTGACGTCATCGGTAGCAGAAAATTTTCTGTTTCCCTGTGGTTCCACGGCTACTTGAGCGATCGGTCTGAACCATTGGTCTCAATGTTTGGTGGGATTGTCCATGGATGGTCCACTAAGTTATCGAAAATTGTGCGAAATTTATGGGGGCGCTGCCATCGCCAACCTTATGATTGGAGTAGTGTTTATTAATGGCAGTTTTGACTTGAGTAGTATGTTAATGGACGAAATGGAAAGTTGTGAATGCAATATATCGATGCGAATCAATTGACATACGTTTCGCTCCAACTTTTGACTTGGATTTAACTAGTAAAAAATAATTATCTATTTGAAATATCGCTTCACTTTTAGATTATTTTGAAAATTTTTTTGTTCATCCTGACATTTAAAGAAAATAAAAGCTGTTTTTTTAATTAAGGCATGTAAACACAGTGGTAAGAAATAGATCCTTGCTGAATTATTTATTGTCCATGTTTTATATGCTTGCGGACACTTATAGTGTGAGCGTTTGTTTCGCTTTTGAAATATGGCGATTGTTGGAAGTTGTATTTTATCTCGTTTATTGTCTATGCTGTGGTTTGAACAATTCACGTTAAATTTCCAAAAATTAAGTTTTAATGTGTTGAAATAAAATTTGATAAAATCTTTAAAATACGCTTCTTATAAAATATAGTTTTTGAGCTTCATGAAGTAGGTGTCCCTTCGGTTCCCTCTTACTCACTAACCTGATGCCGCTCCTTCCAATCTCATTTACACCTGTGCTCTCTTGCTCTCTTGCTCCTGGTGGGATAAGGCGACTTTTTTAGTCTTAAGAGCTAAAATTTCCTTTAGGATTAAATTGTATGCGTTATATATTAATAAATTATTATCTTTCACACTTCGGGAATCTTTCACTAATATAAATTTTCACCAGTAAATGTTACCAAAGGTGAGACTTCGATCTTTTGTTGTCTTAGAAGTCACAACTCCCATGGGGAATGATATTTTTATTTAGTATTCCGAAAATTTCGCTTTATCCCCACTTGAGACACTTCTACTGACTTTTCTTACAATATTTATGTACATAAAATTTTTATATCAGTTTAATGAATAATAATCTATAATATACTTGTAGTCCGCGATTTTCTTACTGCAGTGCTGCGGAAAATTGAGAAGAAATTCGTTGCAGACTTTTCAAGTATCTGGCAACATAATAGCACAAGCGCCGTTTTAACGTTAACACTGAAATTTGAGGTGGATATGAATGAGTCATCTTTTATTTCGTTTGCGTTTTTAACAGTTCTAAGTTTTAAAAATTACAATTATGTAAAAGACGATAATGTTAATTGCTATGTAAGCTAAAAGTGTTGCCCCAAAATCTTCCAAAAAAAAAAAGGGAAAGAAAGTGAAAAATTGCGTAAGTTACCTTTCTCATCTTAGTCGTTTAGCTACCTGTAAACGCTTTTAAAGTGTTGGCTGGAATTTGCCATATATATAAACCAGAAATATATAATAAACCCATGAAAGGTATTGATAAATATTGTGTTAGATGTATTACATCAGTAGTATAGTAGACATTTATAATGTAGTATATTATGTTTTCCAGTTTTAAAATTATGTACTTTAATATCGTGAAGGACATGAGTTGCTGAGCAAATTTGTTTTCTGTAGAGTGAGACTTGAACATTAATGAAATTCAAATATGTTTTAATAAATATTTAATCAGCTGAATTTTAAGTCAAGTTTTTTAGCTGGTGAGATTTGTTTTTGCATTTGCTAGCTTTTATCCAGTGGAGAGTTTAGTAACTAATATTTCTGAATTGTCAATGAATTTTTCACTTCTGTCATTATTCACCAGTTATTAAATTTTGACATCATTAAGTAGAATCACTATTTGGAGCTGCAAAAATTGCCACAAATGTTAATCCGTACTAATGGCCATTCCTTGTCTGATAGGTTTGTTTCTTTATAGATGAATTTCAGTGATGTGAGAACATTTAAAAAAATCCTAAGAATGTCAGAAAAAATAAACAGAATGGAACTTTCTGGAAAACCTAATTGTCGTAAACTAATATTTATAATTTAAAGATTTATTTGTATATTAAACTTTTTTATTATTATTGCCGTCCCGTGGCCTAGTGGTTAGCACGCTTGGCTACTGATCTAAGGGACCTGGGTTCGAGCCCCGGAATTAGGCATGGATGTGTGTGTCGTTTTTCTGCTGAGGTCCTGCCATCCTCTCAGATCTCCTACTGTGGCATATAAACTGACAGGCTCCTGTCAGACCTCTGTGGCAAGCAGCTGCTTGAGGGGGTATTTATTTTATTTTATTTTATTAGATAAATACTTTTAACTTAAAGCACCTCTGATAGTAATGCATGTCAACAATAGGTTTTTTTTCGCTTTTTTTATTATTTTAATCCTCTAAACATATTTTAAAAGTTTGTAGATTGCTAAATTTTTTAGCTGCTAGAGCAAAAAGATCTGTAATTTAAATCTGTTTTTAGATCTGTTTTATAGAATATCCGAGTCAAAGGGAGTCCTCACCTGGGAAATTGTTGAAAATTGTGATGCCACATTACAAGTTGCTAAATTCATAGTGAAATGTAAAACTGTACATTGAAATGTTATTTTACTCACTTTTCTTTCTATAAGGCACAGGTTCTCAAACCTTTTTCACACTGCAACCACCTAGAATTGTAATAAATTTATGCCACCCCCTTTTCTCTTCACTATAGTGTAGAACATTTGTATTTGCAAAGGAAATTTTCACTAAAAATACCAGCAAACATAAATAAAACTATCAGAATTCTACCCCCCCCCCCCTAAGGGTCATGGCACACAGTTTGAGAACCCCTATTGTAAGGTATTTGTAAGTTTTAATATTTGAACATTTGACTTTGAATTTATAGTTCAAACCAGATTTTAGTCATCCATTGGATGGGATGTTAGGCCATGGCCCCATGTACAGGAGAGCCATACCGTGAGCACATTAATGAACTTGCTGATGACCTGTCTCCTAACAGCTGTCCAGTCAGTTCCCTTTCCCCTGAGCTTCTCTGAGTACTTGGGATTCTTGTGACTTGGCCATTTAGCCCACTGTTTTCAAAAAAGTGCCTCCCAGAGGTAAAACAACCTATAATAGTATTGTTAGCAACATTGTCTGACAGAATAGATATTAGGTAGGCACATCAACAGAATCCATTTTCAGATAAACGCACTCGTAGATGAAGATATTCCAATTTTTCCAACCTGGGCTTGTCATAGAGACCATACAAATGCTGTGAGTATGTAAGTATATAGAGGCACTAACAGTTGTAATTTAAAATTATGTACTTTTAACCCTTTGCACTCCAGATGTTTTTTCAGTATGAGTTGTTAAATGGTATTAGTATATCACCGTAGCGGTGCCTATGGAGTGCAAAGGGTTAATATCGTGAAGGACATGAGTTGGTGAGAAAAATTAAAGTTCTCTTTAGAATGAGACTTAACATTAATGAAATTCAAATATGTTTTAATAAATATTAATTTACTCAGCTGAATTTTAAGGCAAGTTTATTGGCCTTTAGTTTACATTTAATTTTTTGTTATCAGATGTACATAGGCATTAATTCTCTATAGAATTATTTTAACAGTTATTGGGAGCAATTTAGTTTAACAGTTATTGGGAGCTTGTTTTGAGGGGCATGGGTGATTCAGTCGATGGTGCGCCAGGCTTGTAATCTGTAGTTCCCAGGTTTAAATCCCAGCTGGGTCAGCATTGAGGATTTATCTCTGCAAAATTCCCCGCCCTACCAACAGTCAGTAGGGGACACCAATGGGCTTGGAAAGGCAGCCGTCTGTCGGATGGGACATTAAGCTGTGGCCCCTTGTGCAGGAGAGCCATACCCTGTGCACATTAAAGAACACGCTGGATGGCCTCGACAGGAGACTACCATCTGTCTCCCAACAGCTGTTCTAGTGGGTCCCCTCCCTCAAACTTCTCTGAGCCTTCAGGGTTCTTGTGACCTGGCCATTTAGCCCATGGTGTGCAAAAAAGTGCTGCTCAGAGGTAAAACAACCCATAGCTCATTTTGAGCAGTATTGCCAAGTGAGCAGTGGAAATTACATTTCTTTGTGACAAGTATTACAAATCAGAAGTTAATGGTTCTTGGTCTTCTTAATCTTCAAAAAAAAAAAAAACGGATTACACCTGTACCAATGTATGCCTCAGACTTGCTGTGCCAAGTGATGCATAAAAATATGTCCAACAATTCACGCATGAGAGTTGTATAGGGATGACACAGCTTATTCACACTTATATACAATCACGTGCTGGGGATGCTCTCGACTCCGTAGGCCTTCGCTGCTGCAAACAATTGTGCAATGAGGTGGAGAACCGTACTTTGCAGATTCTCACTTTTATCGACCTCAAACTCCACAAAAGAATATTTAACCTTTGCCAACACTGTGGTTCACTAAGAACGCACTTCAGTTCCAAATTTTTTAATGATGTTGACATTTTTTTAATAGAAATTATCCACTGGTCAAATAATTCAAGTTGTCATTGGTGACCAAATGATTGTATTTTTGAAACACGATGGTAAAGTCTGTGAAAAGTTTATCTGAAACCTATTAGCTCAGTAGTAAAGTATCACAGGAGATGCTCTATCAACATGGGACTCCTGAAATTGCTGGGGGGGGGGGGAGTTTTGGCATAAGTGGTATCCCATTCATGGCAAAATTAATTTTTTTAGCTACTCATTTCATGAGTACTATTAGTTCAAGTTTTTCAAACTATGTTCCACGGAAATGTGAGAAAAGAAATTTGGTGACAAGCATAACTTTACTACAGTTAGAGTATATTTTCCATCTTCAACAAAAACATTACAGTGGCTTCAAAATCATTTTGTTGCATTTGGAAAGACGTCTCAGTTGCATTAAAAAGAGTAACTATATGATAAGGATTCACAAGTTGCTAGGGTTGTATATATCAGATTTTTTTTCTCTTAGGCAGAGTCTTTAGAAATGTTTAGAGTTTCAGAAACCTGTGGTTACTTGCTTTGTAGATGAAAAAAAGGCTTTTGGCTGTCATAATGTGTGGGTCATCAGAAGAACTGATCAGAGAAAGACTGATCCTCATAATTTGTGGATGATCATTAATTGTATGGCATATTAGACAAGTTATTACAATGAAAGCTTTTTATAATGACACTGAATTGTGTGAGAGTTAGTAAGGCTTCAACAATTGGTTTAGCATTGCTTCTGATTTTCAACAAGGGTCTCTTTAGTTTGGTTATCGATTATATTATGCAGATTGCAAGGGGAATATTTTGGGATTAAATGGTCTAGAGATATCAAAATTTCTGATTTGGATTATGCTGATGATTTGCCCCTTTTGGCAAATGATGTTCATGAGATAATCTCTTTCATTAGAGCTGTTGATGAGATAGTAGTAGATAGTACATTGAGTTTTATGATAAACAGAAAAAAAACTAAAGTGATTGAAATTAGGAGGGTTGTGGTTCAGTTATTTTAAATTGTACCCTTGAGCAAGTGCTCAGTTTAATTATCTTGGGAGCTATGTAATAGCTACTGGTGATTTGCAGCACGAAATAAACAGAATAGCTTTTGCTACTTGGAGTTTAAGAATTTATGGAGAATGTGGAAAAAGTTGTTTACACATACATACTAATATTAGACTGTACAATAGTTTGGTCCTTTCTAAATTATTTATGGTAGTGAAATGTACAGCCTATGTAAGCAAAATAACAGGAAACATGATACCTATGATTCTATATGTTTACACAATATCTTGGGCATTAGGTGGTTTGGCCTTGTAAGGAATGAGGTTGTGCAAAAGGAGTTGGCATTCTCCTTTGAGCAGCAATATTGTATAGAGAAAGACTGTATTCGCTTGGCCATGCTGCCAATATGCATAGCTGCAGATTAACAAATAGAGTTATGAACAGTGTGGCTAAAGACCCCATCCCAATTCCACCTCCCGCAGAAAATGGGGGGCAGACAATATCAAACATGATCTCATTAGAATTTGCCTACAGTAGCACTAATTGAACAGTATGGTAGGACTCGTATGAATGACTCGGTTGGACCACCTGCTTCTCTATCGTCACCGACTAAGTACATCTCTTCACAATTACAGTATATCCAAAGAACTTTGTGTCTATCAACAAGATGATGTGCCATGTCACGTAGCCTAGCAGGTTGCAACCCACTTTCAGGAACACGACAATGATTTTTTTCTCCCTTTCATGGCTACCCAACTCATTGGATCTCAATCCAGTTGAGCATGTTTGGAATCTATTGGAAAAAGCAATTTGATGCTCCAACCCTCCATCTGGTAATGTGCACCCATGCATTGTTGATTTTTTTATGGAATATTTTTTTCATAAATTTCCATTTTTAGGGATGAATGGAATATCTTAAAATTTTCCTTTTCAATTTAAATAGTATTCCACAATATTAAGTTCCTTCATATTGCTCAAAAATTCTCCCTCACGAATGGTGAATTTTCCTGTTTTAATTGCACAATTTTGTTAAAAATTAAGCAAACAATGATATGAAATATTTGTTTCATTGTAATGTGTATCCTACATATATTTTTGTGAGGTGTAAAGATGTGGACTCAGATTGTAAATAAAAGTATTTTTTTAATGTGGAATTTGTTGGTTGTTTTTCTCAACATATGCAATATTGAAACATACTGCTTTCATTAAATAATGTTTTAGACCTCTTATATATACATACATATTTGTGAAAAAGAAATGATATCTGTGGTGTTTTGTAACAAGTAGTTTTTCTAAATATATTTCGCACCTCTAGATTCCTTTACGAGTGAAAATTTAGTAGCTTTCAATACATTAATCGATCGTTTGCAAAATTAGTTAAAAGTTTTGGAATTTCCGAACGTTTAAAGAGTGTTATTATCTAAATAATAATTTAAAGCTATCTGTATAATCGGAAACGGTAATTAATGGTTTACCAATACTAATCAAAGCAAAAACAAACGTTATCTCTAAAATTAGAAAAAAATGTGGAAAGGAATTTTTTTTTTAATTATATGAAAACAAATTATTTTAATGATGACGATTTAATAGCGAATATTCAAAATCTAAATGGGAAGTTCTATTAACAAGGATAAGCTATCTCTCAATCTATTCTGCCGGCAGTCCGGTCCAGTAATGCTGACGTCACAAATGACTGCTACGGCCTTCTCCTCTAGGTGGTGTTGCCCATTCCATTTGTCAGTACGTAAGTTGCCCGTGACCTTTGAGTCGTGCTTTCGTCCCTCGATGGCGTTTCCTGTTCTCGCGTGCGTCTCCCTGCCATTTCTTTGGATTAAGTAAAAAGAAGAGTAGGAGTTTTCAGTACTTTTAATAGAGGGAGTGTTAAATTTTAAGAAGTGGGAGAGTATATGGAGGGAATTTTTTAAGGACATTTCTTGACTTGGGATGTTTCACTCCGTGTAACTCTCAGTATAGTTCGTAAAGACATTATTTTTTCTCTGTCACTTATAAACCAATGTACGTTCTATGTGAGAACATCGATTTTTTGTGACATATCTATAAGTGTAGAATTCTTTTACTGAGATCCGAGGGGCGGGGGTGGCTCAGTCGCTAGCGCGCCAGGCTCGTAATCTGTAGTTCCCAGGTTCGAGCCCCAGCTGAGTCAGCGTTGAGATTTATCTCCGCAAAATTCCCCGCCCCGCCCACGGTCAGTAGGGGACACCGATGGGCTTGGAAAGGACGCCGTCCGTCGGATGGGACGTTAAGCCGTGGCTCCGTGTGCGGGAGAGCCATACCCTGTGCACGTTAAAGAACATGCTAGATGGCCTTGACGGGAGTCTACCATCTGTCTCCCAACAGCTGTTCCAGTGGGTCCCCTCCCCCAACCTTCTCTGAGCCTTCGGGGTCCTTGTGACCTGGCCATTTAGCCCATGGTGTGCAAAAAAGTGCCGCTGAGAGGTAAAACAACCCAACCTGAGATCCGATTCACAACAGACTCCGTCCCTCATCAGTGCGAGCCATCGAGATGCCACTGATGTTGTGAAAAGGCATTATTGGGGCGACTATGAAAATTAAGAGCAAAATTAGCCGGCCTGTGACATAGTTGGCTCGCTGTACATCCATGCGTGTGGATGCGGCAATCTTTCGCTGATCATTCATCACAATTCATCAGTCCACGATAGGTTAATCAAGTATATGTGTTGTGCGTGAAAGGCATATCAGTGTCACTTTTATCCACAAGGACGAAATTCGTTTTCACCGGTGTGACAACAGTAATCCAAAGCTTTTTGCCCAGGTTTATAGTTTTAAATTATTCCTGAAACGTTTTTAGTAAAGCGGATTTTTCTGTTACCGATATCGCATCGAAGAAGCTTTCTCATGTAGCTTGTTCCATAGATATTTTACCGCTAAAGTGCAGAAATCAGTTATTCTACAGATTATCTAGGTATTGTGCAGATTAACTAAGGTGATCCGTTAAGGTGCGGAAAATTGTTTCATTTCTCAAATTACCTAGGTAATCTGCAAATTACCTGGATAATCTGCACATTACATACTAGGCACTCGTTAAAGTGAAAATAAGATCTTTGCTGGAACAACAGGAACGTTTCTGTACGCTTAAATTAACATAATGTTATTTATCTAGTGTCCGAGAGTAGAGTTGAAACCAGGGTCATCCCTCTGTCAACATGAATCAGTCGTCCGAATTATAAAAAAACTCCCCCAAAATGAGCAGGCCAAGTGAGAACGAATCATTTTAGTGATTCGTTATCAAGAATGAATCACTTTACCGATTCGTTCTCACTTGGCCTCCGCTCATCCGGGGCGTTTTTTATAATGCGGACGAGTGAATCACGTGACACGAAGATTCATATTCAAGAGATTCACCACTATGAGAGAAACAAACTTTTGAACGATACGGAAGCCGTTAATGTGCACATTACCTAGGTAAAATGCAGAAAACTCTTGATTCCGCACGTTAACGGAGCAAATCAGTTAATCTGCAGATTAGCTAGGTAATGTGCACATTAACGGCTTTCGAGCTTTAGCGGTAACATATATACTGATATAATCGCTGAAGTATTTGCTAAATTTTGACTATCATTCCAGTTTCATATAAAATTTTGAGGATTAGTTCAGATAAGTTGAGAGGGTTATCAGTATATCAATCTAATGAGGCTTATTAAGTGTATTATTTTTTATAGATGAATACTAGTTGCTTAATCTATCAGTGTATTTTATAGTATTAGTTAAAACTAATGTCCCCTCCTCCGTTAACATTCATTTAGGTTCATGTTGTGCTTGAATGTAGAATTAAAGATAGATGTTTTACGCAACGCAAGCGAAGACGCAAGGGTACCCGTAACGTTTGAATTGTTTTTTACTTTTAGCATTGGTTACTTTCTATAAAACTCAACCGTGTACAAAAATTCTTTACAGAATTATTTTTTATCCGATAAAAGACAACTAAGTACCTGACCTTGCAAATAAGCGTAACGAACACGCATGTACGCGCACTTACGACGGGTTCGCAACGCGAAATAAAATTACATGGGCGTGATGAGACATTGGTCTTGTGATCACACGTTCGCTAGGTAACGGTGGAAAAGACGATTTTTAAATCGGTAGAAGCGTTTACAATTGCAGATTTTTCTAAAAATGATATCTTACTCCCAAATAATTGAATTAAGGATACAGCAGTAATAAGTATTAGGAATAAAAAGTTTTAAACTTGAGACCAAGTCGCGTAACGGATATAAGGGAATTAAAAAACGTTAGTTTTGTTAATTATTCTTTTGCTGATGAAACTGCGATTTCTTTGAAATGGCTTAGTATTAAAAAGGGAAAATAAGTTAATAAATTGAGAGGGGATTGAAATTTGTAATGGGTTGGGTTGTTTTACCTCTGAGCGGCACTTTTTTGCACACCACGTGCTAAATGGCCAGGTCACATGGACCCCGAAGGTTCAGAGAAGGTTGGGGGAGGGGACCCACTGGAACAGCTGTTGGGAGACAGATGGTAGCCTCCGGTCAAGGCCATCCAGCGTGTTCTTTAACGTGCACAGGGTATGGCTCTCCTGCACACGGGGCCACGGCTTAACTTCCCATCCGACGGACGGTGGCCTTTCCAAGCCCATCGGTGTCCCCTACTGACTGTGGGCAGGGCGGGGAATTTTGCGGAGATAAATCTCAACGCTGACCCAGCTGGGACTCGAACCTGGGAACTACAGATTATGAGCCTGGTGCGCCCCCGCCCCATTGAAATTTGTAAGAAGGAATTTTTTTTTACCTTTGATGCGTGTGGTGAGGTTTTTGAAATGATTTAGTATTAACATGAAAATACGGTGATTAATAAAGTGAGACGCGGCAGAAATAAGAATTTAACGTAGAAACCACTTCATCGTTCCAAAACAAGTCCTGACGCGGAAAGTGCAGAATATGTCACAACACAAATATCTGCCGCATCATCCTTCAATTAGATGGAGACTAATTTTAATAAGAAAGGCACAACACTTGTAGGTATAGAAGTGCGCCAGGGGAAATTTCAAGATGGATTGTCTTCTTCCGATGGAGTCTTTGTTTATTTACAAAAAAATTGAACTATCATATAGAAGGGATGGGTTAATAATTTTCGATATAAGGATGATTATTTCCAAAACATTGTTTCCATACCCTATCTGCTGTGATGGCCTGAAACAAAGGGGGTTGAAGTGGGGGTTGACAATGAGGGTTTGGTCAGAAGGGTCGTTTACTGCCAACGGGTGAAGTCATCCGACGTCCGAAAATGGCGATGTCATAATGTTTTTCACGGATCAAAACCCATAGTTTTTAACAAATATATAGTTCGACCACGATTCTTCCACTCGTTTACTGATATTTTTTAAATCTTCCAGAGTATTGGAATAAATGATTCTATTAATCAGATGCCAGGATTTTCTGGTTCAGAGTATGGAAAAGTTTATTCCCAAGAATAGTTTTTCCTAAATAAATTTAAAAGAATTAAAAATTAATTCCCAAGTTAAATGTGATTTACAAGAAATATAATTCATTCGTAAGTTAATTTATAAGAAATAAAAAATCATTTAAAAATAATTTATTCCCAAATGAAATGTGATTTAGAAAAAAATATAATTTATTTGTAAATTAATTTATAGGAAATAAAAAAAATTCGTTGATTAATTTATAATGATCGGTTATTCCTTCTTCACAGTGACTCAAAGCGCTGATTCTTTGGTTCTGTCTTCAACTGTCTGTTGCTGTTCAAGGGTTTCTTTGCTAGCTTTGGAGTTGCTTTTATTTGTGCCCTTGCTTAGACTCTGGGAATGATTCGTTGACCCCTGGGAATTAAGCGGAAGAAAGCAGGGTCTATCAGCTCGCCTGAATCTCAGCCCTCACACTCTGGGGCGGGGGTGGCTCAGTTGGTAGCGCGCCAGGCTCGTAATCTGTAGTTCCAGGTTCGAGTCCCAGCTGGGTCAGCGTTGAGATTTATCTCCGCAAAATTCCCCGCCTTACCCACGGTCAGTAGGGTACACCGATGGGCTTGGAAAGGCCGCCATCCGTCGGATGGGACGTTAAGCCGTGGCCCCGTGTGCGGGAGAGCCATACCCTGTGCACGTTAAAGAACACGCTGGATGGCCTTGACGGGAGGCTACCATCTGTCTCCCAACAGCTGTTCCAGTGGGTCCCCTCCCCCAATCTTCTCTGAGCCTTCGAGGGTCCATGTGACTTGGCCATTTAGCCCATGGTGTGCAAAAAGTGCCGCTGAGGTAAAACAACCCAACCTCACACCCTACCGTCGTGTGTTTGGGAACAGAGCTCCGACAAATGATTTTCTGGCAACTCCGTCAGTGGCCGGAGGGTCTGGGTTCGAGTCACCGAGAGGAGCGATGGGGAAATACAGGAAGTAAACAAATTCCGAATAAGTGTTTCTAACGAGAACGGAGAAGTCACGTTTGCTTAATGCGAAGAAGTGGCGTTGCCTCTCTCTTGGAAACTATAAAGGAGCAGGATTCGGTTCTATGTGAACGAGGTTATGTAAACAACGATTAGGATATCCTCTCGCCGAGATTCCAGGTGTGTAGGGAAAATCCAGATTTCTACTTCATTAAATGAATGCCTGCAAAAGTAAAGCAGCATTCAGGTTCAATTAAGCTGATTTGAGAAAAATCTCCAAAGAATATCAATAAAGTTATTTCATCCTGAGCGCAGCTAAGAATTGCAGATTTGAGCACATTCCCAAATGTATATACAAGAAAGAGCCAAAACATTATGACCACCTGCCTAATATGATGTTGGTCCTCCATGTGCCACCAAAACAGCTCTTACCCAGCGAGATATAGATGCTACAAGATTTCTCAAGTGTCTTGTGGTATTCGTACCACATGTTACCAGCAGATCCTTTAACTCTTGTAAATTACATGGTTGAGGTGCCGCAGATCGGATGTGCTGTTCCAACACAAACCACAGATGCTCGTTGGATATGCTGTTCCAACACAATCCACAGATGCTGGATTGATGTTTGGGGAATTTGGAGGCCAGGGCAATACCTGGAAATCTTCCTCATGTTCTGCGGACCTTTCTTGAGCAATCCAGGCAGTGCGACAGGGCACATTATTCTGTTGAAAGCAGGCACTACTAGAAGGTTTTACCGTTGACATGAAAGGATGTACCTGGGTCTGCAGGCAGGGGTGGCTCAGTCGGTTGCGCGCCAGGCTCGTAATCTGTAGTTCCCAGGTTCGAGTCCCAGCTGGGTCAGCGTTGAGATTTATGTCCGCAAAATTTCCCTGCCCTGCCTATGGTCAGTAGGGGACACCGATGGGCTTGAAAAGGCCGCCGTCCATCGGATGGGATGTTAAGCCGTGGCCCCGTGTGCGGGAGAACCCTGTGCACGTTAAAGAACACGCTGGATGGCCTTGATGGGAGGCTACCATCTGTCTCCCAACAGCTGTTCCAGTGGGTCCCCTCCCCCAACCTTCTCTGAGCCTTCGGGGTCCATGTGACCTGGCCATTTAGCCCATGGTGTGCAAAAAAAATGCCGCTCAGAGGTAAAACAATCCAACCTGGGCCTGCAATGATGTTTAGGTAGGTGATAGACATCATAGTTTCCTGCACGTGAATGACTGGATCCAGGGTTTCTCAGCAGAATATTGTCCAAAGCATTACACTCCCTCCACCAGCTTGTTTTCGTCCCACAGTGCATTCTGGTGCCAACCTTCCCCTGGTAAACAATGCACACGTACCATGCCATCCACATGGTGCAACAGGAAACAAGATTCATCGAACTCTATCCATTCTAGGTGCTTTCGATGGTGACCCGAGGTTAACATAGGCACTAGGACAGGCATGGCCAACTGTTTTTGCCCCCGGGCCGGATTGGAAAAAAAAATATTTTCACGGGCCGGACGAAATATTAAAATTGAAAAATGTTAAGCAAAACACTTATTTCTTTAAGTAAACAAAATTTTATTATGAAATTTGTTTATGAATAATTGTAAGTAAATCAATACAACAAATGAAAATAATAACTAATGCGACGTGTTGAGGCGGTTTGCATCGCTTATTATTTTTTTAATATCTGGTTCTATACTTGTAGTAGCTATTCTTAACACAGCTTCCAAATGTAAATCATTCAATCATCAAACAGATTATATCGAGTACAGATGAGTATAAAAGTTTTAATTCTTTATAACGGAATCTTTTTTAAAAAATATAGAAGTATCGAGAATTCATTCGATTAATTACTAGAAGTTAAATGCTAATATTGAAAAATTGTTCGCGGGCCACATAAATTCATTACGCGGGCCGGATTCGGCCCGCGGGCCGTATGTTGGCCATGCCTGTACTAGGAGCTTCCTGTGGCTACGCAGCCCCAATTTTCAGCAGGGTTCGATGTACTCTGTGTTGCAACATATTACTCCCATCACAAGCATTCAAATTACCGCCGAGTTGCGCCACAGTATCCCTTCTGTTGACTCGTTCCACACGGGATAACCTTTGCTCACCTCTAGTATCGATGAGCCCTGGTTTGCCCACACCTTGCCGGCGGTTCCTGGTTTTTCCTTCCTTGGACCACTTTTTGAAGTTGCTAACCATGGCTGACTGTGAACACTCCACAAGCCTTGCCGTTTCAAAAATGCTCTGACTCAGTCGTCTGGCCATTACAATTTGGCCTTTATGAAACTCACTTAAGTCCGTCTCCTTTCCTCCAGAATAACACTGATTAACAGAGCTCAGTGTCAGGTGTTATTTACATGTTTTGTGACTTTCACATGCGCTGTCATTTACCTGCAGTTGCTTCGATTTGCATAAAGACACGCTGGTCATAATGTTTTGGCTCTTTAGTGTATACGTGTGTGTGTGAATGTAAATAAACACTATGTCATCCTCTTCTTAGTACATTGACATTAGTTTATTTCTTCGAAGGCACAGCAAGTCTGAAGTACACCTAAGCACATGCGTAAGTACCTGCAAATCTATGATTTCACCCTCAATCACGGGTGAAGATTAATTAATGGGTAAAATTAAGAGAGGAGTTAAAAGGAAGTTCGGGAGTGGGACATCACTCGTCTTCGGCATGACGAGCACTTATGTAATTTTAAATAACTTCTCTTGTCCTCGACACGACGAGCGCTTGTGTCGCTTTAAATAACTTCTACACCCAAATCTTTTGCTACAAACATCACATACAAAAAGTTTTTCTTTTGTATGTGTTGCCATATGCGTTTCTAAAGTTCCTTTAGCAGCAAAACTTCTGCTGCAGATATGACATATTTGAGGCTTTTCATTTGTGTGGGTCATCAAATGAACTTTTAAATTACTTTTACCTGAAAATCCTCTGTTACAAACATCACACACGAAAGGCTTTTCCTTTGTATGTGTGCGCAAATGTAGACGCAAATTTCTTTTTTCTAAAAATCCTTTATTACAAATCTCATATGTGAGGCCTCTCTGTTGCATGTCTGCGTGTGTGAGCAAATAAACCACACATGCGCGCAAATCTGTCGCCACAAAGAGCACACACGTGTTTCCGTTCGTTTGAATGGACGAGCATGTGTCGTACTAAAAGCGAGTTTTTTTTAAATTCTCTGTTGCAAATATCACATACAGTAGGCTTTTTCTTTGGAAATGTGCGAAGAAGTCTAAGCAAATCTTCGTCTATAAGATTTTCCTCAGCAGATGCCATCGTCATATTTTCATTTGTAAGTAAATCTTCGTCTATATCCCTCTTTATAGATGTCATGGTCACCGTTTCATTTCTAAGTAATTCTTTGTCTATATCCTTTTTTACAGATGTCATCGTCACGATTTCATTTGTAGGTAAAACCTCGTCTTTATCTTTTTCCCACAGATGTGATCGTCAGCACTTCATTTGTAAGAAAAGACGACTGAAGTAATGTTTCGTTTCAAAGGACACTGATGCGAATACATTTCCTGCACTCGGTATTTCACTTTCCTATTGGCCGAGTAGTTAGCGCGCTTGGCTACTGATCTAAGGGACCTGGGTTCGAGCCCCGAGTAAGGCATGGATGTAAGTGTCGTTTTTCTGCTGAGGTCCTGCCATCCTCTCAGACCTTCTACTGTGGCATATAAACTAACAGGTTCCTGTCAGACCTCTGTGGCAAGCAGCTGCTTGAGGGGGTATTTATTTTTTACATTTATTTTTAATTGTAAAGAAATATTCCTGTAAATAGCTCCTGGTAGACTTGTATTAATTGTTCTCATAATTCAGTTCCTTTGTGCTGTGAAGAAAAGTTTATAATTATAACGAACACAACTTTTATATGAGGAACACTACAGTGTAGAAAAATGAATTTAATATGTAAACCAGCTTCGTCTTTTCTTCTTACTGAATTTCAAATGTAGTTAAAATAATTCCTTTCCTTTTACGCCTTTTCCTCTTTCGAATATTGTTTTTCCTTCTCAACTGTTAGAAAATATATGTACCTTTTTTTTTCTTATTTACAGGTAAACTCTTCAGACAAGATGAAAAGCTCTATATGAAAGAGGAATATTCCTTTGAGTGAGAAAGAATTTTCTTGGCTTTACAACAGATCCATTCTGATGTCCATTTCTTCACAGTCGGTGCTTGCTGGTGAAGGGATTCAGTTTTCATTAAGAGATGATTCTGAAACACCAAGAAAGAAAGATAATTAACATATTTTCAAACGTATATAGAGCAGAAAAAAATGATACTATAGAACTAATAATATTTGAAACCAAAAAAATGATTAAATGAATATTTAAAAATTTTATCATGCTGAAAAATAATGTTTAATTTTCAGTGTTATCATTAAATCTCTTTCGTGAAAAAATAATTTTTTATATTTTATTCTCTCAAATAAATACAAAATCATCATCATCGTCATCATCGTCGTCGTCATCATCATCATCATCATCATTGTCGTCGTCGTCGTCGTCATCATCAAGTAGCCATGGGCTAGGGAAATCCAAGTAGACCGTGCAGTTTAATTCTCCAAGCATATCTGTCATGAGCTACATCTACTGCATCTGGTCACTGCACACCAATTCTAATAAGGTCCTGTTTGACATTGTCTGCCCACCGCATCCTAGGTTTTCCCCTCTTTCTGGGGCATTTAGGCACACTGTTCATAACCCTATTCGCCAATCTATAATTATCCATACGTGCAACATGGCCAAACCAAGGGAGTCTCTCTCTGCCCAATATGATGCTTAAAGGAGGTTGCAAACTCCTTTGCCTAACCTCATCATTAGTTACAAAGTTGAACCACCTAATACCCAAGATACTGCGTAAGCATCTAGAATCAAAAGCATCTAGTTTCCTGTTATCTTGTTTACAAAGTGTCCAAGTTTCACTACCATAACTAACCCTAGAAAGAACCAAACTATTATACAGTCTAATTTTAGTCTTTAGGTGTATACGCCTATTTCTCCACAATCTCCATAGATTCTTAAAAGTCCCGGCAGCAATACCTATTCGTCTGTTAATCTCATGCCGCACATCACCAGTATCAGTTACATAGCTCCCAAGGTAATTAAACTGTGACACCTGCTCAAGACTGCAACCATTCAGATAAACTGAATCACAACCTGCCTGATCAATTTTTATCACTTTAGTTTTCTCTCTGTTTATAACCAAACCTACTCTACTACCAGTCTCATCAACAGCACGAATGAAAGAGTTCATCTCATCAACATCATTTGCCAAAAGGGCTAAATCATCTGCATAATCTAAATCAGAAATTTTCGTATCTCCAGCCCATTTAAGGCCAAAAGCTTTCCCTTGAAGTGAATTTCGCATAACATAATCAACAACCAAACTAAAGAGAAAAGGAGACAAAATGCACCCTTGTCGAACACCAGAAGTAATGCTAAACCAATTGCTACAAGACTTACCAACTCTCACACATGAATCAGTGTTATTATAGAGAGCTTTCATTATGTTAACTAACTTGTCTGGTATACCATATGATCTCACAATCAACCACAAATTATGACGATCAACAGAGTCGAAAGCCTTTTTGAAATCAATAAAGCTAGCAAACAAAGGTTTCTGAAACTCTAAACATTTCTCAAGAATCTGCCTAAGTGAAAATATCTGATCTACACATCCCCTACCACTTCTGAATCCACATTGCTCATCACGCAATTGCCTGTCAACCAGATTCTTAATTCTATTAAGCACAATCATGGAAAGTACTTTACCTGGAACAGAGAGTCGGCTGATACCCCTATAGTTTTCACAAGAACTGCGATCACCTTTTTTGAAAATAGGGATAATAATAGCTCTGGTAAAATCTTCAGGAACCATGCCTTTATCATAAAATTTATTCAAAATTTCAGTCATCCAAATGGTAACTGAAACATTCCCAGCTCTGAGCATTTCCGTAGTAATTTCATCCACCCCTGGGGATTTATGAAGTTTAAGTTTAATAATAGCTAAACTAACTTCAGATTGTGTTATAGGGCCAACATTAAAGCCAACAATGCATCTATCATCATTGCAAACAATGGGAGTAGAACTAACTACATTGTTTAGAACATCACTGAAATGCTCAGCCCACCTAGCCATGACAGAATCCTCACCTTCTATAACCTTACCTTGTTTATCCTTCAATCCCTGTATACCTGTTCGTTTTCTACCACACAAAACATTAACTATCTGGTACAGCTCTCTGCTATTGTGCTGTCTAACTGCTTCCTCAGCTTTGTCAGCCAGGCTATCAAGCCAAAGATTCTTATCAGTAGCTAACTGATCCTTTACACGTTTATTAAGTTCTCTGTAATGCTTTCTATTAGGACTAGTAGGGTACTGATTAAGGACATTCCTGCAGTTCCTTCTTTCTGAAATAAGCTCAAGTGCGTTATCACTTAAATAATTCTGTCTCCGCTGCTCCTTTTTCCCTAAAAGAGTACTGTTAGTTTCCAAAAAAGCCTGTTTAAAACGGCCCCATTCTTCCTCATCTTCAGTATTAAGCAAACCATGACTGTCATAATGACTAAGTAACCTATCATGGTAAGCTTTAGCTATAACTGGGTCTTTCAGAGCTTCAGTATTAAAGGTAAATTTTTTAACCCTAGCACAACACTTTTTAAGTTTAAGTTGCAAGACACTTTTAACAAGGTAATGATCAGATCCAATTTCAGCTCCCCTATATGCCCTGGTATTTCTAACAGAACCAGCCCATTTGCTATTAATTAATATATAATCAATTTTACACGCTCCACTGTTCTTCTTCAAATTATCCCAAAGTTCTTATTCGTTGGCTGATACTTTTTGCTTTCAGATGCCAGATTCCTTCTGTCGTAACAATATAATCAATCACATTCCTATGCAGCCCATCAGGTGAAACCCACGTGTATTTATGTATGTCGCGGTGTTTGTAATATGTGTTAGTTATTCTGAAACCATTGAGTTTACTTACCTGTAGGAAACGTTGCCCATTGCCATTGCAGCTACCAATACCAAAAGGGCCTATTACCCCTCCCCAAAGGTCAAAGTCGGTACCAACTTTGGCATTGATGTCACCTAAAACAAGGGTAATATCTCCTTTCTTGACAGAATTCAAAATATCCTGAAGTTGTTCATAAAACCTCTCCTTCTCATCATCATCCTCAGTGGGGGCAAACAGCAGATAACATTCAAGTCTTTAATGCTTGTCTGAAATTTTGCTGTAAGAAACCTTTCATTAATGCACTCATATCCTAGAAGAGCATCACTAGCATGTGTGCTGAGCAGCAGACCCACGCCTTGGTGATGCTTTCCATCCTCCCTCCCTGTAAAGAGAAATTTAAAGTTATTTTTAAGTATCTCACCTTTACCTGTCCATCTGGTCTCTTGCAAGCGAAGAATATCTAAATTATAATGGTGGAATTCTTGTGTGAGGACATCAAGAGAATAATCTCTATGTAATGTCCTCACGTTCCACGTTCCTGCAGAGAGAAAATGATTAGTAGGATTTTTAAAGATACAGTGGACCTTCGTTATAGCGCTGCTCGCTATACCTCGCACTCGGTTATAGCGCGGGCGATGTTCGCGATAAGTTCAAACATGTTTATACAGGTCCGTGCGGCGTTAGTGAGTATCGCATTTTATTGTTACTGCGTATTGAGTAATTGTGTATGTATTGAGTTCCTGCATGTATTTTGAATAGTGTTTAATTATTGTATGCATGATGGGTAAACGAAAAGCTTACAGTGTGAAATTCAAACAGCCCCCTGATCGCAGGCATGGGGCAAAGACCTGTTCCTCCTCCGCTAAAGGCTGAAGTCACCGATGCTGGTAGGAACTTCAGGCACCACCTTTTCAAGAGCCATATGGCCTGCCTGAGACACATTACTCCAGTTTAGGCTTGACGATGCCCAACTAGCTAAGTAAGGTTCAGGTACCTGCGATGGCCTCTGATTAGGATTATCCACCAGCTGATATAAGGTATCCCATGCCTCTGTTCACTTAGAGCTGGCAACCCAGATGCAAACAGAAAACACAGCAGCAGACTCTCCCTCAACAGAGGCCCACCAGTGCAGCAAGTCCAGGATCCATAATCAAGCTCAAATGCATAAACAAGTCCAGTCTAGTAGGTATAAATGGTCAGCATCAGGACCCTGTGAAGTTGACCACTCCTCAGCAGGGTTGAAAAAAAGAAAAAAGTGGCCACAGATGACCAGATCAGTAGGCCATACTGAACTGGCAGCCCTACCCTTCCGTTCCCTTCCAAAAGAGAATATCTCTTTTGAAAGGTACTAACGGCCTGCACCACGAGAAGGCGGGGTCGGACATTAGGTGCTAGACCTGGCCGATTCTGTGCATCATCACTAGGGATTGGTACACAGCTCTCCTTCCAGTTTATACCATGGGCTAAATGGCCGGGTCACATGGACCCCAAAAGCTCAGAGAAGGTTGGGGGAGGGGACCCACTGGAACAGCTGTTGGGAGACAGATGGTAGCCTCCCGTCAAGGCCATCCAGCGTGTTCTTTAACGTGCACAGGGTATGGCTCTCCCGCACACGGGGCCACGGCTTATCGTCCCATCCGACGGACGACGGCCTTTCCAAGCCCATCGGTGTACCCTACTGACCGTGGGCAGGGCGGGGAATATTGCAGAGATAAATCTCAACGCTGACCCAGCTGTGACTCGAACCTGGGAACTACAGATTACGAGCCTGGCGCGCTACCGACTGAGGCACCCCCGCCCCCAGTAACACCGAACTCTGAATGCATAGTTTGCAGTGGATGCAAAGGTAAAAATAAATACCCCCTCAAGCAGCTGCTTGCCACAGAGGTCTGATAGGAGCCTATCAGTTCATATGCCATAGTAGAAGGTCTGTGGGGATGGCAGGACCTCAGCAGAAAGACAACAACGAACATCCATGCCTTATCTGGGGATCGAACCCACGTCCCTTAGATTAGTAGCAAAGCGCGCTAACCACTCGGCACTGCATTTTGTCTGTTAGGGCACAACAGAAAAAAATTGCAAAAAGCTGTCTCTAGAAAAGAAGAATGCGTGGTTCTGTTGCGAATGTAAATTAAACAAAACAAACCCGAAAGCGATCTTTGACACGGGAATCAGACACGATTCGCAACTTGAGAAAAACGAATTTGGGACTTAGCTGAATGAAATCCGAGAATTAAGAAAACGAAGTAACGGATTTAAGGAAATCTGTCGAATTTTTTTCGTAAAAATACGATTTAATTTTAAACAAACTGTAAGACCAGGAGAACAGACAAACAGAACTAACAAAAATGCTTACGGTTACTCAAAATTTGCACACAGAGAAGTAACGGAAGTGAAACAACATATAAACGATTTGGATCAGTAGGGAAGAAATCGAAACATCGAATTCCATGGCTTTCCTGTACAAAACCAAGAAGACGGAAACTCTCTAAAGGAATTAATGACAAAAATATCGCGACCTTGAAAATTGAACAGTTCAGTGAGGAAAGCATTGCCATCAAGAAATGAGACAAAAATATCGCGACCTTGAAAATTGAAATGAGAAAAATATCGCGACCTTGAAAATTGACCAGTTCAGTGAGCAAAGCATTGCCATCAAGAAATGAGACAAAAATATCGCGACCTTGAAAATTGAACAGTTCAGTGAGCAAAGCATTGCCGTCAAGAAATGAGACAAAAATATCGCGACCTTGAAAATTGAACAGTTCAGTGAGCAAAGCATTGCCATCAAGAAATGAGACAAATATATCGCGACCTTGAAAATTGAACAGTTCAGTGAGCAAAGCATTCATCATCATCCTCCTCAAGCAGCCATGGGCTACGGAGGCCAACCAGACCGTGCAATTTAGTTCTCAAAGCAAGTCTATCCTGAGCTACATCTACTGCATCTGGTCACTGCACACCAATTCTAACAAGGTCCTGTTTGACATTGTCTGCCCACCGCATCCTCGGTCTCCCCTTCTTTCTGAGGCCTTTAGGCACACTGTTCATAACCCTATTCGCCAATCTATAATTATTCATACGGGCAGCATGGCCAAACCAACGGAGTCTCTCTCTGCACAATATGCTGCTTAAAGGAGGTTGCAAACTCCTTTGCCTAACCTCATCATTAGTTACAAAGTTGAACCACCGAATGCCCAAGATACTGCGTAAGCATCTAGAATCAAAAGCATCTAGCCTTGCTTACAAAATGTCCAAGTTTCACTACCATAACTAACCCTAAAAAAAAACCAAACTATTATACAGTCTAATTTTAGTCTTTAGGTGTATACGCCTATTTCTCCACACTCTCCATAGATTCTTAAAAGTCCCAGCAGCAATCCCTATCCGTCTGTTAATCTCATGCCGCACATCACCAGTATCTGTTACATAGCTCCCAAGATAATTAAACTGTGACACCTGCTCAAGACTGCAACCATTAAGATTAACTGAATCACAGCCTGCCTGACTAATTTTCATCACTTTAGTTTTCTCTCTGTTTATAACCAAACCTACTCTACTACCAGTCTCATCAACGGCTCGAATGAAAGAGTTCATCTCATCAACATCATTTGCCAAAAGGGTTAAATCATCAGCATAATCTAAATCAGAAATTTTCGTATCTCCAGCCCATTTAAGGCCAAAATCTTTCCCTTGAAGTGAATTTCGCATAACATAATCAATAACCAAGCTAAAGAGAAAAGGAGACAAAATGCACCCTTGTCGAACACCAGAAGTAATGCTAAACCAATTGCTACAAGCCTTACCAACTCTCACACACGACTCAGTGTTATTATAGAGAGCTTTCATTATGTTAACTAACTTGTCTGGTATACCATATGATCTCACAATCAACCACAAATTATGACGATCAACAGAGTCGAAAGCCTTTTTGAAATCAACAAAGCTAGCAACCAAAGGTTTCTGAAACTCTAAACATTTCTCAAGGATCTGCCTAAGTGAAAATATCTGATCCACACATCCCGTACCACTTCTGAATCCACATTGCTCATCACGCAATTGACTGTCAACCAGATTCTTAATTATATTAAGCACAATCATGGAAAGAACTTTCCCTGGAACAGAGAGTAGGCTGATACCCCTATAGTTATCACAAGAACTGCGATCACCTTTTTTGAAAATAGGGATAATAATAGCTCTGGTAAAATCTTCAGGAACCATGCCTTTATCATAAAAGATATTCAGAATTTCAATCATCCAAGTGGTAACCGAAACATTCCCAGCTCTAAGCATTTCGGTAGTAATTTCATCTACCCCTGGGGATTTATGCAGTTTAAGTTTAGGAACAGCCAAAATAACTTCAGATTGTGTTATAGTGCCAACATTAAAGCCACCAATGCATCCATCATCACTGCAAACAATGGGAGCAGAACCAACTACATTGTTTAGAACATCACAGAAATGCTCAGCCCACCTAGCCATGACAGATTCCCTTCTATAACCTTACCTTGTTTATCCTTCAATCCTTGTATGCCTGTCCGTTTTCTACCACATAAAACATTAATTATCTTGTACAGCTCTCTGCTGTTGTGCTGTCTAAGTGCTTCCTCGACTTCGTCGGCCAAACCATCAAGCCAACGATTCTTATCAGCAGCAAACTGATCTTTTACACGTTTATTAAGTTCTCTGTAATGCTTTCTATTAGGATTAGTAGGGTATTGATTAAAGACATTCCTGCAGTTCTTTCTTTCCGAAATAAGGTCAAGTGCCTTATCACTCAGATAATTCTGACTCTTCTGCTCCTTTTTTCCTAAAAGAGTACTGTTAGTGTCCAAAAAAGCCTGTTTAAAATGATCCCATTCCTCCTCAACTTCAGTAGTAATCAAACCATGACTGTCATAATCACTAAGTAACCTATCATGGTAAGCTTTGGCTATAACTGGATCTTTCAGAGCTTCAGTATTAAAAGTAAATTTTTTAACCCTAGCACAACACTTTTTAAGTTTAAGTTGTAACACACTTTTAACAAGGTAATGGTCAGATCCAATTTTAGCTCCCCTATATGCCATGGTATTCCTAACAGAACTAGCCCATTTGCTGTTAATTAATATGTAATCAATCATATTCTTATGCAGCCCATCAGGTGAAACCCATGTGTACTTATGTATGTCGCGGTGTTTGTAATATGTGTGTTAGTTATTCTGAATCCAATGAGTTTACTTACCTGTAGGAGACGTTGCCCATTGCCATTGCAGCTACCAATACCAAAAGGGCATATTACTCCTCCCCAAAAGTCAAAGTCGGTACCAACTTTGGCATTGATGTCACCTAAAACAAGGGTAATATCTCCTTTCTTGACAGAATTCAAAATATCCTGAAGTTGTTCATAAAACCTCTCCTTCTCATCATCATCCTCAGTGGGGGCAAACAGCAGATAACATTCAAGTCTTTAATGCTTGTCTGAAATTTTGCTGTAAGAAACCTTTCATTAATGCACTCATATCCTAGAAGAGCATCACTAGGATGTGTGCTGAGCAGCAGACCCACGCCTTGGGGATGCTTTCCATCCTCCCTCCCTGTAAAGAGAAATTTAAAGTTATTTTTAAGTATCTCACCTTTACCTGTCCATCTGGTCTCTTGCAAGCGAAGAATATCTAAATTATAATGGTGGAATTCTTGTGTGAGGACATCAAGAGAAAAAGATCTGTGCACAGTCCTCACATTCCAACTACCTATGGAGAGAAAATGGTTAGTGGGATGCTTAAAGAAACTATGTTTATTGAGAGAGGGAATGTCGACAATACCAAAACAGCCCCCTCGCGACCTTGAAAATTGAACAGTTCAGTGAGGAAAGCATTGCCATCAAGAAATGAGACAAAAATATGCGAACTTGAAAATTGAAAAGTTCAGTGAGCAAAGCATTGCCATAAGAAATGAGGCAAAAATATCGCGACCTTGAAAATTGAACAGTTCAGTGAGCAAAGCATTGCCATCAAGAAATGAGGCAAAAATATCGCGTCCTTGAAAATTGAACAGTTCAGTGAGGAAAGCATTGCCATCAAGAAATGAGGCAAAAATATCGCGACCTTTGAAATTGAACAGTTCAGTGAACAAAGTATTGCCATCAAGAAATGAGGCAAAAATATCGCGACCTTGAAAATTGAACAGTTCAGTGAGCAAAGCATTGCCATCAAGAAATGAGGCAAAAATATCGCGACCTTGAAAATTGAACAGTTCAGTGAACAAAGTATTGCCATCAAGAAATGAGGCAAAAATATCGCGACCTTGAAAATTGAAAAGTTCAGTGAGCAAAGCATTGCCATCAAGAAATGAGGCAAAAATATCGCGACCTTGAAAATTGAACAGTTCAGTGAGGAAAGCATTGCCATCAAGAAATGAGGCAAAAATATCGCGACCTTGAAAATTGAAAAGTTCAGTGAGCAAAGCATTGCCATCAAGAAATGAGGCAAAAATATCGCGACCTTGAAAATTGAACAGTTCAGTGAGCAAAGCATTGCCATCAAGAAATGAGGCAAAAATATCGCGACCTTGAAAATTGAACAGTTCAGTGAACAAAGTATTGCCATCAAGAAATGAGGCAAAAATATCGCGACCTTGAAAATTGAACAGTTCAGTGAACAAAGTATTGCCATCAAGAAATGAGGCAAAAATATCGCGACCTTGAAAATTGAAAAGTTCAGTGAGCAAAGCATTGCCATCAAGAAATGAGGCAAAAATATCGCGACCTTGAAAATTGAACAGTTCAGTGAACAAAGTATTGCCATCAAGAAATGAGGCAAAAATATCGCGACCTTGAAAATTGAAAGTTCAGTGAGCAAAGCATTGCCATCAAGAAATGAGGCAAAAATATCGCGACCTTTAAAATTGAACAGTTCAGTGAGCAAAGCATTGCCATCAAGAAATGAGGCAAAAATATCGCGACCTTGAAAATTGAACAGTTCAGTGAACAAAGTATTGCCATCAAGAAATGAGGCAAAAATATCGCGACCTTGAAAATTGAACAGTTCAGTGAACAAAGCATTGCCATCAAGAAATCTACAGCTTTTAGAGCAAATTATTATTATAATACTATACCTTACATGATTCGAGGCTTGATTTTATCTCACAAAACAAATACAAAAAAGTTAAAGATTATAGAAGAAATTTCTTTTTTTCTTAAGAAGAATTGCTAACTTCTTTCAAGGTGGTTCCAAGTGTTTATGGTCACAGCTGGAAATTATTTGCAATTGTTTATATCTATGCTGCTCCTCATAATTAAAATATTGATCTGTAGATGGATCTATTGTTGTAACAACTATGAACTAGATCTATTGTTGAAACTGTATTTATCTTGTTGAAACTTTATGACTGTATTTATTTATCTTGTTGAAACTGTATGACTGTATTTATTTATCTTGTTGAAACTGTATGACTGTATTTACTGATCGTAGAATTTCTAGATTACAATGAATATAGAAGAAAAGATTTGAGACAATTTTATTAATATAGACAAATTGCAGCTAATGTTCAAACAAACCATGAAAAAAAGCGAAAAATTTATCATCTGATGTAAATAATATCATGTAACTATTGATGTAAATAATGTATAAAAATAAATAAAAAATGTAAAAATAAATAAAAATATAAATTTGAAAGATATTTAAATAGTAGAGAATTAAACTCTCAACATTATTAAACTCTCAACGTATTTCTCAACTTATCTTTTTATCAACAAGTGATCCTAACTGATTATGAATTATAAATTTGTATATACAAAGATGAAATTGGAAAATGTTTTGTTAATATTGGATCTTGATGGATTTGATTTAGATAAATTTTATACGAGAGAAATGGATATTATAAGATGCGACGATTGGAAAGCTGAACCAGAACGATGGGGTGTGAATCTCAGAAATTACCTCGATAGAGAAAATATTAGCGTTGACGACTGGAAGACTATAAATTACGTGAAATATAGAATCACTGGTTTAACTCTTTACCGTAGATATAGAGAAAACATCATTGATCACAATTCAGTGAAAAAAAAATCGTATCTTCAAAGTATAAAAAACATCATACCGAAAAACATTTTGTAGTGGCATATAAGGGTGGTAACTATGAAAAAGATTTACTCGACAATTTGGAAATTCCATGTTTAGACTTGCAAGAATATCATTGTCCTAGGTTTGAAACTTTAGAAAAATGCTACAATTGTGAAGAGAATAAATATAACTGTGGATTTCACATGAACCTATCGTCGAAGAAAGTTGCACATTGTACCAAATACGAGGTATACATTTTTAGGAAATGGTTGTATGATGCCCTATACAATAGGGAAAAATGTTTATTTTATTATTATACAAAATGTCAGCATAATTTTGCATCCATTCGTATAAAAATAACAAATTTTCCTTATCTATATTTTACTATGATAGCAAATTTTCCTTATCTATATTTTACTATGATAGAATAGATTGAATCATGAGAATTGAATCATGGGAATAGATAGATCATTTGGAGAAGTATATAAAAAGAAAAGCCACTTGATGAATCAGAGTGTCTGAAGCAGAAAGAATCGACGCTTCAACTGCTGGGACTATGAATCCGAAAAAGATAAAGTTAAAATTATTGAAAATATTCGATAATTGTAAATATTACGCATTAATTAAAGATTTAAAACAGAATTATTTTAATATGGTGGAAGAAAGTTGCAGTAATGTAGAAAAAAATAAGAAAAAGAAATATTTATTAAATCAAGTGATCAAGAAAACTACACTTCCAAGATATAGTTTGAAGTTATTCATAGAGAACATAAAAAAATGTAATAGAATATGTGCAATTCAGTCCGGGTGTGGAAAATGGTGGCTTGGAAATAAATATTTCACAACAGGAATTAGTATTATTCCTGAAGGTTTCACTATTACACTAAGTACTTATTTAGTTCCAGTTTATTTTTATTATTGCAGCACTGATCCGAATTATATTATAGAATGTGTAACAAATGAAATAGCGAACGAAAAAAAATACCTGTTAGATAATGAAGAGGTCATAACCAAATGCTTCTATGAACAATTAATTAATCCTAAAGAAAGAATTGAATTGAATGGTCCTCAAGTATGTTTCATTGTTGCATTAACTCACTGTGTATTTTACATTAAAGAAACAGGATCCAAAATTGCACCAGTCAACGACACTGAACTTTTAACTGCCTTGGACAGTATAACATCTCCTTCTTCTGTGCAACCTTCTTCGGTACCTTTGGTGGAACCACCATCAAATTTAATGAAGGATTCACTAGTAATTGACGAGAATAAAAATGTATCACAAGGAACTGATGATACATCGTCAGTGGCTCATCACACGAAACGTGGCAGGAAAAGTTATATTTCAAAAAAATGTTCACTAGAAATTCCAGAAGAAATAATGGAATCATCGGGAGAATCAGAAGCAATGAAGTTATGTATAAAAGATGGAAAAAGAATTGTTTTACAATAGTAAAAAAAAAGTTTTTAATTCTTCTCTCTCCCCTTCCTTCTTTTAATTCTTCCCTCCCCCCCCCCCTCCTTCTCTTTCCCCTTCTTTTAACTCCTCTTTCTTTAAATTCTTAGAAAAATTAGTATTAATTTACGAGAATTTAGAAAAAATCGTACATCATTATCCATCAAATTTGAAAGATGAATTCAAATCGTTTGCATCTAGCAAGAATTTCAATTTAAGTTTCGTTTAAACGATATATAGACTGGTAGATTTTAAAAGACAGAGTGTTTAGAAGCGTACGTATTAAAATAAAAATGAATTTAGTCAACGAAGGAGGTAAAGTTCCCATATATCGTGAATATTGTACATATTGGATAAAACAAAAAGAAGAAAAAGAAATATGTATTATTTGTAAAACTTGCGAGAGAGAAATTTTATTTTTTCTTCCATTATACATAATTGTTTGTTATAATGCATCATTAAAAATGGCCAAAGTGTGGTGAGCATATTGATAAGCATATTGATTAATTTTTATCTAAATGAAAAATTCTGAAAAAATGCTTTCTTAAATGTTCTTTCTTAAATGTATATTAGTTACAAAGTTGAACCACCTAATGTAATGCCCGATATACTGCGTAAGCATCTAGAATCAAAAGCATTTAGTTTCCTGTTATCTTGTTTACAAAGTGTCCAAGCTTCACTACCATACTAATGTTTCACTACCATAACTAACCCTAGAAAGAACCAAACTATTATACAGTCTAATTTTAGTCTTTAGGTGTATACGCCTATTTCTCCACAATCTCCATAGGTCTTAAAAGTCTCGGCAGCAATCCCTATTCGTCTGTTAATCTCATGCCGCACATCACCAGTATCTGTTACACAACTCCCATGATAATTGAACTGTGACACCTGCTCAAGACTGCAACCATTCAGATTAACTGAATCACAACTTGCCTGACCAATTTTCATCACTTTAGTTTTCTCTCTGTTTATAACCAAACCTACTCTACTACTAGTCTCATCAACAGCTCGAATGAAAGAGTTCATCTCATAAAACAAGTCGAATTTCATGAATAAACAAAAATATTAAGAGGTGAAAGACACATTAAAATATTGCTTCATGGATTAAAAAAATTGTTATAGTATGAATTATGATTTACAAATAAATTATGAAATTATCATTACCAGTACTGCTAACAAGCAATCATATATTATTTTTGAGATTGTGTAATTTTTGAGAGAGATCACATAATTCAATTTTTATTATATCTAACATTAATTTTAAACTCTCTAAAGAGGTGTTAACTTTTTTCACAATTTTAAAATTTTGAACATTTTTTTGAATGTTTATGTTATTTACAAGTTTAAAACAATCATTCGAATTTATAAAGATATATTTAAAATTTAATTGGTTAATTTTTTTACTGTTTAACTTCAACTTTAATGTTTGTAAAATAAATTTAAACTTTCTAAAACAATTCTAATTTTTTTGGAATATTGTGTATCAACATATTTTATAAATCTATAACAATTTATCAAATCGATGAAACAATATTTCAATATATTTTTCACCTTATTAATTTTTTTTATCTACTATTTTCATTTTTAATATCTATATTTTAGTATCTCTATAATTAATATTAGTATCTATATAATTAATTTAAACTTCTAATATAGAACTTTTAATATTAAATGGATGGACTGACAGAGTCAGACAATAAACAGTAAACCATAAGTCCATGTAATGTGTGTAAAAAACAAGCTTATATATATATCAATGTTTCAAGATATATCAAGCTTAACAATTTTTAAACATGGTGAAAGAAACTGCATATTATGATATTCTTGAAATTGAACCAAATTGTAGTCAAGAAGAAATAAAAAAGGCTTATAGAAAACTTGCGCTAAAATATCATCCAGATAAAAATACTTCTGAAGAATCAGAAGAAATGTTTAAAAAATATATCTGAAGCTTATGAAACATTAAGTGATCCAAATAAAAGGGAAATATACGATATTCACGGGAACAAAAATGATGATAATAATGAATATTTTTTTTGGCCGTTTAAAGATATGTTTAAAGATCATTCCAATATATTTTTTAGTGGATATTTTTCAAGGTTTTTCTTTGAAAGAACCAAAAATACGATATTTCACCTCAACGTTTCCCTAAATGATCTGTACAATGGAACGACACGAAAAATAATGATTGGAAGGAATATTATTTGTGATGAATGTAAAGGTAAAGGGGGTACGGGTATTCAACACACTTGTCAGAATTGTGAATGTAATGGTTTTATTAGTGGCGCCATTGAATTATCTAAAGTTATATGTCATACATGCAATGGACAAGGTACGTACACCATTGATAATTTTATATTTATACTATTAACCTAAACTATAAAAAGTTGGACAGGGAAGCAGGAATAGACTGGAGCAGACTTCTTGGCAGACTGGATAAATATGGTTACTTTTTAAAATATATCTTCGATCAATAGGTAGAGCAAATTCACCACGATCATTCAATACAAACGGATCTGCTCTACTAGTTAGTGATGTAGAATAAAATTCGTCATCAACTGAAAAATTACAGTCACAACATTCGTTGTGTTTTAACAGATGCATAAGAGTATTTAATGCTTCATCTCTTGCATCGATTCGATTATTTGTAACAAAAGTATTTAACACCGACAGAGTCTGAAAAAAGGCTAGATAGCTTTATTATTGTAAAATATGTAGTACAGGGATCCCCCGTGTTGTAAATAGGGGAATCCCCGTCCCCGTTGTTGCCAGTGTTACCAAAGGAATGAGATTAAAAAATGATTTGAAATATATATGCAGCCGAATACCAAAGGAATGAGATTAAAAAATGACTTGAAATATATATGCAGCCGAATATACATTTTTACCAGTTTTTCGTAATCCGTTATTTTATCAACCGTGTAAAACCGAAATCATGTAAAAGAAGTACCGTGTAAATCGGGGTACACGCACATTTTTCGACATGTAACGAAATAATCAGTTTGCCTACTTATCTCAATGAATTACTAAAAAATACCTATGAGAAAAATTGATAACGACTTTGAAAATTTTATACAAAAGGGAAGTGGATGGGTGTTTAACAAAATAATTTCTATGCAAATTTAAATGTCTCAGTATAATGTAGTTGGAGCATCTGCTTTCGTATATTTACCAGAACACTTGAAATTTACAAAAGGAATAGTGAATGTTCAAAACTATGACAACAAATGTTTCTTTTGGTCAATATTATCAGCTCTATATCCGGCTAAAGACAATCCACAACGTGTGAGAAAATATAAAATATTTGAAAACATCTTAGACACATCTTCAATAACTTATCCAGTAACTTTCGATCAAATCCCGAAGTTCGAGGTTTTAAATAATCATTCCATAATTGTTTTAAATTATATAAAGAAAAGATGGTTTGCATACGTTAGATATTTCACAGAATCCTCTTAAAGAACCCATACAACTTTTACTTTTAAAAGACGGCAATAATTCTCAATATTGTTCGATAAAAAATATTACTAGGGTTACAGCATACCTTTCAAGATATAAATGATAAATTCCATCCCTGCTCATAGTTTTTCATAATTTCACTCGCGAGGATTTATTAAAGAATCACGTAGATAATTGCAAATCAAACACTTTACAAACTATCAAGTTTCCCGAAGCAAATAGTACGAAATTCCATGCAATTAAAAACTGTTTGAAACACCCATGTGAATTATGCAGACTTCGAATGCTATTCGAAATTTAGAAGTATTGAGATAAATCCATGTAGGGTGCGAACAAAGTATTTAGTACCTTCAGGATTTGGATATATTATAGTTGGACCAGAAGGTGAACTGATAAAAACCAGAATTTACAGACGGGAAAATGTAGGAGAACAATTTTTGAATGAAATCATCGATGCCGAAAATATGGTCAAAGATTTGAAGAAAAAAAATATTAAGATGACAAATGTTGATTGGCAAAATTTGACTTTTCTCGCAAATTAAGGGTCGCATCAACTTTCTCTCAGTGCGGTATTAGTGTGTACTTTGAGAGAGCTTTCGAATGAGACCAAGGACGATGGTCCAACACCAAAGATTCGAAATTGGACCTTTTGTGACCCTTTTTTTAATAGGGTCGCATGAACTTTCTCTCAGTGCGGTATTGGTGTGTACTTTGAGAGAGCTTTCGAATGAGACCAAGGACGATGGTCCAACACCAAAGATTCGAAATTGGACCTTTTGTGACCCTTTTTTTAATAGGGTCGCATGAACTTTCTCTCAGTGCGGTATTGGTGTGTACTTTGAGAGAGCTTTCGAATGAGACCAAGGACGATGGTCCAACACCAAAGATTCGAAATTGGACCTTTTGTGACCCTTTTTTTAATAGGGTCGCATGAACTTTCTCTCAGTGCGGTATTGGTGTGTACTTTGAGAGAGCTTTCGAATGAGACCAAGGACGATGGTCCAACACCAAAGATTCGAAATTGGACCTTTTGTGACCCTTTTTTTAATAGGGTCGCATGAACTTTCTCTCAGTGCGGTATTGGTGTGTACTTTGAGAGAGCTTTCGAATGAGACCAAGGACGATGGTCCAACACCAAAGATTCGAAATTGGACCTTTTGTGACCCTTTTTTTAATAGGGTCGCATGAACTTTCTCTCAGTGCGGTATTGGTGTGTACTTTGAGAGAGCTTTCGAATAAGACCAAGGACGATGGTCCAACACCAAAGATCCGAAATTGGACCTTTTGTGTACTTTCAGAGAGCTTTCGAATGAGACCAAGGACGATGTCCAAAACCAAAGATCCGAAATTTAACCTTCTGTGTACTTTAAGAGAGCTTTCGAATGAGACCAAGGACGATGGTCCAACACCAAAGATCCGAAATTTAACCTTCTGTGTACTTTAAGAGAGCTTTCGAATGAGACCAAGGACGATGGTCCAAAACCAAAGATCCGAAATTTAACCTTCTGTGTACTTTAAGAGAGCTTTCGAATGAGACCAAGGACGATGGTCCAACACCAAAGATTCGAAATTGGACCTTTTGTGACCCTTCTTTTAATAGGGTCGTATCAACTTTCTCTCAGTGCGGTATTAGTGTGTACTTTCAGAGAGCTTTCAAATGAGACCAAGGACGTTGGTCCAACACCAAAGATCTGAAATTGGACCATTTGGACCCCTTTTTTTTTACTTTTCTAGCAAATTAAGGATCGCATCAACTTTCTGTCAGTACGGTATTGGTGTGTACTTTGAGAGAGCTTTCGAATGAGACCAAGGACGATGGTCCAACACCAAAGATTCGAAATTGGACCTTTTGTGACCCTTTTTTTAATAGGGTCGCATCAACTTTCTCTCAGTGCGGTATTAGTGTGTACTTTGAGAGAGCTTTCGAATGAGACCAAGGACGATGGTCCAACACCAAAGATTCGAAATTGGACCTTTTGTGACCCTTCTTTTAATAGGGTCGTATCAACTTTCTCTCAGTGCGGTATTAGTGTGTACTTTCAGAGAGCTTTCAAATGAGACCAAGGACGTTGGTCCAACACCAAAGATCTGAAATTGGACCTTTTGGACCCCTTTTTTTTACTTTTCTAGCAAATTAAGGATCGCATCAACTTTCTGTCAGTACGGTATTGGTGTGTACTTTGAGAGAGCTTTCGAATGAGACCAAGGACGATGGTCCAACACCAAAGATTCGAAATTGGACCTTTTGTGACCCTTTTTTTAATAGGGTCGCATCAACTTTCTCTCAGTGCGGTATTAGTGTGTACTTTAAGAGAGCTTTCGAATGAGACCAAGGACGATGGTCCAACACCAAAGATTCGAAATTGGACCTTTTGTGACCCTTCTTTTAATAGGGTCGTATCAACTTTCTCTCAGTGCGGTATTAGTGTGTACTTTCAGAGAGCTTTCAAATGAGACCAAGGACGTTGGTCCAACACCAAAGATCTGAAATTGGACCTTTTGGACCCCTTTTTTTTTACTTTTCTAGCAAATTAAGGATCGCATCAACTTTCTGTCAGTACGGTATTGGTGTGTACTTTGAGAGAGCTTTCGAATGAGACCAAGGACAATGGTCCAACACCAAAGATTCGAAATTGGACCTTTTGTGACCCTTTTTTTAATAGGGTCGCATCAACTTTCTCTCAGTGCGGTATTAGTGTGTACTTTGAGAGAGCTTTCGAATGAGACCAAGGACGATGGTCCAACACCAAAGATCCGAAATTGGACCTTCTGTGTACTTTCAGAGAGCTTTCGAATGAGACCAAGGACGATGGTCCAACACCAAAGATCCGAAATTGGACCTTTTGTGTACTTTGAGAGAGCTTTCGAATGAGACCAAGGACGTTGGTCCAACACCAAAGATCCGAAATTGGACCTTTTGTGACCCCTTTTTTTGACTTTTCTCGCAAATTAAGGGTCGCATCAACTTTCTGTCAGTGCGGTATTAGTGTGTACTTTCAGAGAGCTTTCGAATGAGACCAAGGACCATGGTCCAACACCAAAGATCCGAAATTGGACCTTTCGTGACCCCTTTTTTTTTTACTTTTCTCGCAAATTAAGGATCGCATCAACTTTCTTTCAGTACGGTATTAGTGTGTACTTTGAGAGAGCTTTCGAATGAGACCAAGGACGATGGTCCAACACAAAGATTCCAAATTAGACCTTTTGTGACCTTTTTTTAATAGGTCGTATCAACTTTCTCTGAGTGCGGTATTAGTGTGTACTTTGAGAGAGCTTTCGAATGAGACCAAGGACGATGGTCCAACACCAAAGATCCGAAATTAGACTTTTTGTGACCCCTTTTTTTGACTTTTCTAGCAAATTAAGGGTCGCATCAACTTTCTTTCAGTACGGTATTAGTGTGTACTTTGAGAGAGCTTTAGAATGAGACCAAGGACGATGGTCCAACACAAAGATTCGAAATTAGACCTTTTGTGACCTTTTTTTAATAGGTCGTATCAACTTTCTCTGAGTGCGGTATTAGTGTGTACTTTGAGAGAGCTTTCGAATGAGACCAAGGACGTTGGTCCAACACCAAAGATCCGAAATTGGACCTTTTGTGACCCCTTTTTTTGACTTTTCTCGCAAATTAAGGGTCGCATCAACTTTCTGTCAGTGCGGTATTAGTGTGTACTTTCAGAGAGCTTTCGAATGAGACCAAGGACCATGGTCCAACACCAAAGATCCGAAATTGGACCTTTCGTGACCCCTTTTTTTTTTACTTTTCTCGCAAATTAAGGATCGCATCAACTTTCTTTCAGTACGGTATTAGTGTGTACTTTGAGAGAGCTTTCGAATGAGACCAAGGACGATGGTCCAACACAAAGATTCCAAATTAGACCTTTTGTGACCTTTTTTTAATAGGTCGTATCAACTTTCTCTGAGTGCGGTATTAGTGTGTACTTTGAGAGAGCTTTCGAATGAGACCAAGGACGATGGTCCAACACCAAAGATCCGAAATTAGACTTTTTGTGACCCCTTTTTTTGACTTTTCTAGCAAATTAAGGGTCGCATCAACTTTCTTTCAGTACGGTATTAGTGTGTACTTTGAGAGAGCTTTAGAATGAGACCAAGGACGATGGTCCAACACAAAGATTCGAAATTAGACCTTTTGTGACCTTTTTTTAATAGGTCGTATCAACTTTCTCTGAGTGCGGTATTAGTGTGTACTTTGAGAGAGCTTTCGAATGAGACCAAGGACGTTGGTCCAACACCAAAGATCCGAAATTAGACTTTTTGTGACCCCTTTTTTTGACTTTTCTCGCAAATTAAGGGTCGCATCAACTTTCTGTCAGTGCGGTATTAGTGTGTACTTTCAGAGAGCTTTCGAATGAGACCAAGGACGTTGGTCCAACACCAAAGATCCGAAATTGGACCTTTTGTGACCCTTTTTTTTGACTTTTCTCGCAAATTAAGGGTCGCATCAACTTTCTGTCAGTGCGGTATTAGTGTGTACTTTCAGAGAGCTTTCGAATGAGACCAAGGACGTTGGTCCAACACCAAAGATCCGAAATTGGACCTTTTGTGACCCCTTTTTTTGACTTTTCTCGCAAATTAAGGGTCGCATCAACTTTCTGTCAGTGCGGTATTAGTGTGTACTTTCAGAGAGCTTTCGAATGAGACCAAGGACGATGGTCCAACACCAAAGATCCGAAATTGGACCTTTCGTGACCCCTTTTTTTTTTACTTTTCTCGCAAATTAAGGATCGCATCAACTTTCTTTCAGTACGGTATTAGTGTGTACTTTGAGAGAGCTTTCGAATGAGACCAAGGACGATGGTCCAACACAAAGATTCGAAATTAGACCTTTTGTGACCTTTTTTTAATAGGTCGTATCAACTTTCTCTGAGTGCGGTATTAGTGTGTACTTTGAGAGAGCTTTCGAATGAGACCAAGGACGATGGTCCAACACCAAAGATCCGAAATTAGACTTTTTGTGACCCCTTTTTTTGACTTTTCTAGCAAATTAAGGGTCGCATCAACTTTCTTTCAGTACGGTATTAGTGTGTACTTTGAGAGAGCTTTCGAATGAGACCAAGGACGATGGTCCAACACAAAGATTCGAAATTAGACCTTTTGTGACCTTTTTTTAATAGGTCGTATCAACTTTCTCTGAGTGCGGTATTAGTGTGTACTTTGAGAGAGCTTTCGAATGAGACCAAGGACGATGGTCCAACACAAAGATTCGAAATTAGACCTTTTGTGACCTTTTTTTAATAGGTCGTATCAACTTTCTCTGAGTGCGGTATTAGTGTGTACTTTGAGAGAGCTTTCGAATGAGACCAAGGACGATGGTCCAACACCAAAGATCCGAAATTAGACTTTTTGTTACCCCTTTTTTTGACTTTTCTAGCAAATTAAGGGTCGCATCAACTTTCTTTCAGTACGGTATTAGTGTGTACTTTGAGAGAGCTTTCGAATGAGACCAAGGACGATGGTCCAACACAAAGATTCGAAATTAGACCTTTTGTGACCTTTTTTTAATAGGTCGTATCAACTTTCTCTGAGTGCGGTATTAGTGTGTACTTTGAGAGAGCTTTCGAATGAGACCAAGGACGATGGTCCAACACCAAAGATCCGAAATTAGACTTTTTGTGACCCCTTTTTCTGACTTTTCTAGCAAATTAAGGATCGCATCAACTTTCTTTCAGTACGGTATTAGTGTGTACTTTGAGAGAGCTTTCGAATGAGACCAAGGACGATGGTCCAACACAAAGATTCGAAATTAGACCTTTTGTGACCTTTTTTTAATAGGTCGTATCAACTTTCTCTGAGTGCGGTATTAGTGTGTACTTTGAGAGAGCTTTCGAATGAGACCAAGGACGATGGTCCAACACAAAGATTCGAAATTAGACCTTTTGTGACCTTTTTTTAATAGGTCGTATCAACTTTCTCTGAGTGCGGTATTAGTGTGTACTTTGAGAGAGCTTTCGAATGAGACCAAGGACGATGGTCCAACACAAAGATTCGAAATTAGACCTTTTGTGACCTTTTTTTAATAGGTCGTATCAACTTTCTCTGAGTGCGGTATTAGTGTGTACTTTGAGAGAGCTTTCGAATGAGACCAAGGACGATGGTCCAACACCAAAGATCCGAAATTAGACTTTTTGTGACCCCTTTTTTTGACTTTTCTAGCAAATTAAGGGTCGCATCAAGTTTCTTTCAGTACGGTATTAGTGTGTACTTTGAGAGAGCTTTCGAATGAGACCAAGGACGATGGTCCAACACAAAGATTCGAAATTAGACCTTTTGTGACCTTTTTTTAATAGGTCGTATCAACTTTCTCTGAGTGCGGTATTAGTGTGTACTTTGAGAGAGCTTTCGAATGAGACCAAGGACGATGGTCCAACAAAAAGATTCGAAATTAGACCTTTTGTGACCTTTTTTTAATAGGTCGTATCAACTTTCTCTGAGTGCGGTATTAGTGTGTACTTTGAGAGAGCTTTCGAATGAGACCAAGGACGTTGGTCCAACACCAAAGATCCGAAATTAGACTTTTTGTGACCCCTTTTTTTTACTTTTCTCGCAAATTAAGGGTCGCATCAACTTTCTGTCAGTGCGGTATTAGTGTGTACTTTCAGAGAGCTTTCGAATGAGACCAAGGACGTTGGTCCAACACCAAAGATCCGAAATTGGACCTTTTGTGATCCCTTTTTTTGACTTTTCTCGCAAATTAAGGGTCGCATCAACTTTCTGTCAGTGCGGTATTAGTGTGTACTTTGAGAGAGCTTTCGAATGAGACCAAGGACGTTGGTCCAACACCAAAGATCCGAAATTGGACCTTTTGTGACCCCTTTTTTTGACTTTTCTCGCAAATTAAGGGTCGCATCAACTTTCTGTCAGTGCGGTATTATTGTGTACTTTCAGAGAGCTTTCGAATGAGACCAAGGACGATGGTCCAACACCAAAGATCCGAAATTGGACCTTTCGTGACCCCTTTTTTTTTACTTTTCTCGCAAATTAAGGATCGCATCAACTTTCTTTCAGTACGGTATTAGTGTGTACTTTGAGAGAGCTTTCGAATGAGACCAAGGACGATGGTCCAACACAAAGATTCGAAATTAGACCTTTTGTGACCTTTTTTTAATAGGTCGTATCAACTTTCTCTGAGTGCGGTATTAGTGTGTACTTTGAGAGAGCTTTCGAATGAGACCAAGGACGATGGTCCAACACCAAAGATCCGAAATTAGACTTTTTGTGACCCCTTTTTTTGACTTTTCTAGCAAATTAAGGGTCGCATCAACTTTCTGTCAGTGCGGTATTAGTGTGTACTTTCAGAGAGCTTTCGAATGAGACCAAGGACGATGGTCCAACACAAAGATTCGAAATTAGACCTTTTGTGACCTTTTTTTAATAGGTCGTATCAACTTTCTCTGAGTGCGGTATTAGTGTGTACTTTGAGAGAGCTTTCGAATGAGACCAAGGACGATGGTCCAACACCAAAGATCCGAAATTAGACTTTTTGTGACCCCTTTTTCTGACTTTTCTAGCAAATTAAGGGTCGCATCAACTTTCTTTCAGTACGGTATTAGTGTGTACTTTGAGAGAGCTTTCGAATGAGACCAAGGACGATGGTCCAACACAAAGATTCGAAATTAGACCTTTTGTGACCTTTTTTTAATAGGTCGTATCAACTTTCTCTGAGTGCGGTATTAGTGTGTACTTTGAGAGAGCTTTCGAATGAGACCAAGGACGTTGGTTCAACACCAAAGATCCGAAATTAGACTTTTTGTGACCCCTTTTTTTGACTTTTCTCGCAAATTAAGGGTCGCATCAACTTTCTGTCAGTGCGGTATTAGTGTGTACTTTCAGAGAGCTTTCGAATGAGACCAAGGACGTTGGTCCAACACCAAAGATCCGAAATTGGACCTTTTGTGACCCCTTTTTTTGACTTTTCTCGCAAATTAAGGGTCGCATCAACTTTCTGTCAGTGCGGTATTAGTGTGTACTTTGAGAGAGCTTTCGAATGAGACCAAGGACGTTGGTCCAACACCAAAGATCCGAAATTGGACCTTTTGTGACCACTTTTTTTGACTTTTCTCGCAAATTAAATGTCGCATCAACTTTCTGTCAGTGCGGTATTAGTGTGTACTTTCAGAGAGCTTTCGAATGAGACCAAGGACGATGGTCCAACACCAAAGATCCGAAATTGGACCTTTAGTGACCCCTTTTTTTTTTACTTTTCTCGCAAATTAAGGATCGCATCAACTTTCTTTCAGTACGGTATCAGTGTGTACTTTGAGAGAGCTTTCGAATGAGACCAAGGACGATGGTCCAACACAAAGATTCGAAATTAGACCTTTTGTGACCTTTTTTTAATAGGTCGTATCAACTTTCTCTGAGTGCGGTATTAGTGTGTACTTTGAGAGAGCTTTCGAATGAGACCAAGGACGTTGGTCCAACACCAAAGATCCGAAATTAGACTTTTTGTGACCCCTTTTTTTGACTTTTTTCGCAAATTAAGGGTCGCATCAACTTTCTGTCAGTGCGGTATTAGTGTGTACTTTGAGAGAGCTTTCGAATGAGACCAAGGACGTTGGTCCAACACCAAAGATCCGAAATTGGACCTTTTGTGACCCCTTTTTTTGACTTTTCTCGCAAATTAAGGGTCGCATCAACTTTCTGTCAGTGCGGTATTAGTGTGTACTTTGAGAGAGCTTTCGAATGAGACCAAGGACGTTGGTCCAACACCAAAGATCCGAAATTGGACCTTTTGTGACCACTTTTTTTGACTTTTCTCGCAAATTAAGGGTCGCATCAACTTTCTGTCAGTGCGGTATTAGTGTGTACTTTCAGAGAGCTTTCGAATGAGACCAAGGACGATGGTCCAACACCAAAGATCCGAAATTGGACCTTTAGTGACCCCTTTTTTTTTTACTTTTCTCGCAAATTAAGGATCGCATCAACTTTCTTTCAGTACGGTATCAGTGTGTACTTTGAGAGAGCTTTCGAATGAGACCAAGGACGATGGTCCAACACAAAGATTCGAAATTAGACCTTTTGTGACCTTTTTTTAATAGGTCGTATCAACTTTCTCTGAGTGCGGTATTAGTGTGTACTTTGAGAGAGCTTTCGAATGAGACCATGGACGTTGGTCCAACACCAAAGATCCGAAATTAGACTTTTTGTGACCCCTTTTTTTGACTTTTTTCGCAAATTAAGGGTCGCATCAACTTTCTGTCAGTGCGGTATTAGTGTGTACTTTGAGAGAGCTTTCGAATGAGACCAAGGACGTTGGTCCAACACCAAAGATCCGAAATTGGACCTTTTGTGACCCCTTTTTTTGACTTTTCTCGCAAATTAAGGGTCGCATCAACTTTCTGTCAGTGCGGTATTAGTATACCTTCAGAGAGCTTTCGAATGAGACCAAGGATGTATTACTGCTAGGAGATATATTTGAAAACTACAGGAATTCGTGTATGAATAATTACCACTCGATCCTTGCCGTTATTTTAGCTCTCCTTGCTTATCCTATTCTGCATGTTTAAAAATGACAGAAATTGAACTGGAACTTATAAAAGGTGATATGTATTTTTTCATAGAAAGAGCTCTACGAGGAGGAATATCTTTAGTGTCTAAGAGATTTGCAGAGGCCAACAATCCTTTAGTAGATCCTATATGAGAGAAGTAAACCACAAAATTATATCATGTACTTTGATGCAAACAATTTATATGGCTGGGCAAGAGAAGACCTCTTCCAACTGGTAATTTCAAATGGGTAACTGATATTGACCTGTTTAATATTCCAGACGACAGCAAAAAGGGGTATTTCTTCGAAATTGATCTAGAATATCCCACACACCTACACGACTTACACAATGATTTCCCCTTGGCTCCTGAAAAATTGAAACTATCTGATAGTAATGTGTCATTCTTAATTTCAAATCTGTTCGACAAGCAAAATTATGTCGTTCACTATAGGTTACTTAAACTGTATGTGGAATTGGGACTGAGGGTGAAACAGATGCATAGAATCTTGGAATTTAGTAAAATATTTTGAAAACTATATCAGTTTGTAATTTTTTAGAAATGCTAATAATCAGTGTTTAAATCTAATATCTCTCTTAATTAGAAGAGGAACTATAGATATTTAAATTTATATGCAATACTTTTTTCGTCGATCACAAGGCAATGTCCAATTTTCAAAATTATATAAAACGAAAAATCGTAAATAACTTTCACAAAAATTTTGTATTCACTATTCAATACAGAAATATATCTCCAATCATTGACTGAAATATTACTATCATCGGATTTTGTTTTCCAGTAATGCTATCTTTGTACGTCGTATACCAGTTGTCATTTCACCAGATTCAATTAGTAGGTGAACAAAACCTTCCTAAAGAAAGAAATAATTAAAACACTTACCTTTAAGGTATAATATAATGATGAAGCCACCGTAAAAGATGACGTCAGGCCCCAGAGCCTATTCCCTCCCGCTTTACAGGCTAGCAATTAGTCAGCACTCCCTTGAAGCAGCGTCTTAAATACTACTTCGATCAAAAAGGTTTTCGGCAGAAGTTTCGAGAATTGTTATCAGCTGTGCAAAGTTTCAGTTCATTTTCGCAAAACCCGGTCAAAACTTTAAAAACACGAGGATGCACTACTGATAGGTTGAAGTGGCCTTCAAATGATAAGATGGTTTTGCGAAAGTGAACTGAACTTTGCACAACTGATATCAATTGTCGAAACTTCTGCCGACCGGAGTTGTATTTAAGAAGCTGCTTCAAGGATGAATAATTGCTCGCCTGTGAGGGAAAAGACTGCAGACAGAAATGGAGGAGGCTGGCGACGGAAGTTTGCGATAGCGGAATTTTTTTTTGTTGGTCAAGTGAAATGGTAAGTTGATCTATTGCTTTTATTTAATTTTAAAGTGGAAATGGAAAGATAAATATTCAGTCTTGGTTTCGGATAAACGTTTCGGTTTGAGTTTCCAACATTTATAGTTTTTCTGGCATTTTTATAAGCATCATACTTTATGTAAATTGGTTTGCTTTCTTTTAATAGGGTATGGGCTTGTAAATGGTAGCTAGGCGTAAACTGGAAGGAGAGCTGTGCACCAATCCCTAGTGATGATGCACAGAACCGGCCAGGTCTAGCACCTAATGTCCGACCCCGCCTTCTCGTGGAGCATGCCGTTAGTACCTTTCAAAAGAGATATTCTCTTTTGGAAGGGAACGGAAGGGGAGGGCTGCCAGTTCAGTATGGCCTACTGATCTGGTCATCTATGGCCACTTTTTTCGTTTTTTTCAACCCCTTTTTTTTCAACTAGTAACCATATTTATCCAGTCTGCCAAGAAGTCTGCTCCAGTCTATTCCTGCTTCCCTGTCCAATTTTTTATAGTTTAGGTTAATAGTATAAATATAAAATTATCAATGGTGTACGTACCTTGTCCATTGCATGTATGACATATAACTTTAGATAATTCAATGGCGCCACTAATAAAACCATTACATTCACAATTCTGACAAGTGTGTTGAATACCCGTACCCCCTTTACATTCATCACAAATAATATTCCTTCCAATCATTATTTTTCGTGTCGTTCCATTGTACAGATCATTTAGGGAAATGTTGAGGTGAAATATCGTATTTTTGGTTTTTTCAAAGAAAAACCGAAAAATTTCCACTAAAAAATATATTGGAATGATCTTTAAACATATCTTTAAACGGCCAAAAAAATATTCATTATTATCATCATTTTTGTTCCCGTGAATATCGTATATTTCTCTTTTATTTGGATCACTTAATGTTTCATAAGCTTCAGATATTTTTTTAAACATTTCTTCTGATTCTTCAGAAGTATTTTTATCTGGATGATATTTTAGCGCAAGTTTTCAATAAGCCTTTTTTATTTCTTCTTGACTACAATTTGGTTCAATTTCAAGAATATCATAATATGCAGTTTCTTTCACCATGTTTAAAAATTGTTAAGCTTGATATATCTTGAAACATTGATATATATATAAGCTTGTTTTGTATATATAAGCACATTACATGGACTTATGGTTTACTGTTTATTGTCTGACTCTGTCAGTCCATCCATTTTTATAGCAAAAAAGTGACGTCTGCAGGATATATTGTTCACTGGTTTTTTAGTTGCTCAAGTGTTTCAAAGAGAATATTGATTGATTAGTTGCCCAATTTTTCAAAAAGAATAAAGTAATCGAAACATTATTGATTTTGGTTAAAAGTAAATTTTAGTAGTGTTATGGTTAGATTTTTGTAGATCTTTTCTGATTCTTTTTGTCAATGTGGGCTCTTCTTTGTGTACTGAAGGATTAAATAGGTCAAATTCAAAAGATAAACTCACTTTTATTCTTTAAATGTTACATTTTTAATTTTTTACACATCCATAAAGGATTCACAAAGATTTTGTAGAATTTCATAGTCTTTATACATGTTTGTTATACTTATGTCTAAATCATAAGCATAATCATTCTGAGATAAGAAATTGTTATAATAACAAATTCAACAAAACTCAAAGATCGATATTATTCTACACACTGAATTGTAAAATTCATGTGCTTCTTCCAAACGAGAGCTTTCGATCAGATATTTCAAATAATCACTGGGACGAAAAGTTTGATCTTTGCGATACAGGTCATTAACCCATTTACCTGTATATTTAATGAAGTATTTTGAAGGCACATCATCAAAAAATATATCAAATGCACCATAAGTGTTCTTCAGACGTCCTACGTTTTTCACGAACGTTATTGATCTTATCGTTTCTTTTTCGAACCTGTCTTTCCACGAACTCTGATCGAAGACGTGTTTGTCATCGCTGTGCAAGCACATGAAGTCGTCCATATCTATCGTACACACTTTGACATCCGGAATTCCATTTTTTGTCACGTAAACTTGACCGACCTTTATTATTCTCCTCATCGTTTTCGAGCACTCCATCCGGAAATTCGAGGTCGTGGTCTTCGAGGATCACGGGAACGACCAATTGGTAGCAAAGGTCTCTTACTGGAGTTTTTTGTGGAGTGTAATCAATCCACTTTTTCAAATTTGTTTCCAACTTGATGTCAGATTCTGATTTTTCACTCTGCTGCAACATTAATAAATGATAAATTTGATAACGTTTTGGTCATGAGAGGTTTTATCACTTCTCTTGGAGTCACGGAACTCGGTGTCCAAACATTATCGATGAAATTATCCAGCAGCTAAAGAACCAACAAGCAAGAGTAAGAATGATTATTTCCAGTTAACCTGTAAGCTTTATACACGATTTTTAAAATCATGTGATCTCATATCTTTGAATTTTATTAGGTGTATTAAATGTTAAAAATAAAAGAATAAAAGATGTTCTCACAAAATTTTTGTGAATTTTTTCTTGTGAACTTTTAATTCTTTAAGGCTTTAAGGTTTGAATTATTTCTTGATCTTGAAAAATATTCTTAAGAAAATAATTTTTTACTTTTTGAGAATTTTACTCCAATTTCAAAGAATTATATTTTAAAAATATTTGAACTTTTTCCTTGAGAATTTTCGGAATGATTAAGAATTTTTTCAATAAAAAAACCTTAAGAATTTTTGAATAGTTTTTGAATATTTGCCCTTTAGTTTGATTTGATTAGCGTGATTTGATTTGTTTAGCCTGAGGTTGGTGTATAATGCATGAGGTTGGTGTATAATGCATGAGGTTGGTGTATAATGCATGAGGTTGGTGTATAATGCATGAGGTTGGCGTATAATGCATGAGGTTGGTGTATAATGCATGAGGTTGGCGTATAATGCATGAGGTTGGCGTATAATGCATGAGGTTGGCGTATAATGCATGAGGTTGGCGTATAATGCATGAGGTTGGCGTATAATGCATGAGGTTGGTGTATAATGCATGAGGTTGGTGTATAATGCATGAGGTTGGCGTATAATGCATGAGGTTGGCGTATAATGCATGAGGTTGGCGTATAATGCATGAGGTTGGCGTATAATGCATGAGGTTGGTGTATAATGCATGAGGTTGGTGTATAATGCATGAGGTTGGTGTATAATGCATGAGGTTGGCGTATAATGCATGAGGTTGGTGTATAATGCATGAGGTTGGTGTATAATGCATGAGGTTGGCGTATAATGCATGAGGTTGGCGTATAATGCATGAGATTGGCGTATAATGCATGAGGTTGGCGTATAATGCATGAGGTTGGCGTATAATGCATGAGGTTGGCGTATAATGCATGAGGTTGGCGTATAATGCATGAGGTTGGCGTATAATGCATGAGGTTGGCGTATAATGCATGAGGTTGGCGTATAATGCATGAGGTTGGCGTATAATGCATGAGGTTGGTGTATAATGCATGAGGTTGGTGTATAATGCATGAGGTTGGTGTATAATGCATGAGGTTGGCGTATAATGCATGAGGTTGGCGTATAATGCATGAGGTTGGCGTATAATGCATGAGGTTGGCGTATAATGCATGAGGTTGGCGTATAATGCATGAGGTTGGTGTATAATGCATGAGGTTGGCGTATAATGCATGAGGTTGGTGTATAATGCATGAGGTTGGTGTATAATGCATGAGGTTGGTGTATAATGCATGAGGTTGGCGTATAATGCATGAGGTTGGTGTATAATGCATGAGGTTGGTGTATAATGCATGAGGTTGGTGTATAATGCATGAGGTTGGCGTATAATGCATGAGGTTGGCGTATAATGCATGAGGTTGGTGTATAATGCATGAGGTTGGTGTATAATGCATGAGGTTGGCGTATAATGCATGAGGTTGGTGTATAATGCATGAGGTTGGTGTATAATGCATGAGGTTGGTGTATAATGCATGAGGTTGGCGTATAATGCATGAGGTTGGCGTATAATGCATGAGGTTGGCGTATAATGCATGAGGTTGGTGTATAATGCATGAGGTTGGCGTATAATGCATGAGGTTGGCGTATAATGCATGAGGTTGGTGTATAATGCATGAGGTTTGTGTATAATGCATGAGGTTTGTGTATAATGCATGAGGTTGGGGTATAATGCATGAGGTTGGCGTATAATGCATGAGGTTGGCGTATAATGCATGAGGTTGGTGTATAATGCATGAGGTTGGTGTATAATGCATGAGGTTGGCGTATAATGCATGAGGTTGGCGTATAATGCATGAGGTTGGCGTATAATGCATGAGGTTGGTGTATAATGCATGAGGTTGGTGTATAATGCATGAGGTTGGTGTATAATGCATGAGGTTGGCGTATAATGCATGAGGTTGGTGTATAATGCATGAGGTTGGTGTATAATGCATGAGGTTGGCGTATAATGCATGAGGTTGGTGTATAATGCATGAGGTTGGTGTCTAATGCATGAGGTTGGCGTATAATGCATGAGGTTGGTGTCTAATGCATGAGGTTGGTGTATAATGCATGAGGTTGGCGTATAATGCATGAGGTTGGTGTATAATGCATGAGGTTGGCGTATAATGCATGAGGTTGGCGTATAATGCATGAGGTTGGTGTATAATGCATGAGGTTTGTGTATAATGCATGAGGTTGGTATAATAAAGTTTGAGATCTGAGACTTGAGTTCTGAGATGAGGCTTGAGTTTTGAGTTGAGACTTGAAGTTCTGAACTTGAGTTTTGAGTTGAGACTTGAAGTTCTGAGCTGAGACTTGGAGTTCTGAGCTTGAGTTCTGAGTTGAGACTTTGAGTTCTGAGTTGAGACTTGAAGTTCTGAGCTGAGACTTGGAGTTCTGAGTTGAGACTTGAAGTTCTGAGCTGAGACTTGGAGTTCTTAGCTGAGACTTGGAGTTCTGAGCTGAGACTTGGAGTTCTGAGCTTGAGTTGTGAGTTGAGACTTTGAGTTCTGAGTTGAGACTTGGAGTTCTGAGCTGGAGTTCTGAGCTGAGACTTGGAGTTCTGAGCTGGAGTTCTGAGCTGAGACTTGGAGTTCTGAGCTGAGACTTGAGTTCTGAGCTTGAGTTTTGAGTTGAGACTTGAAGTTCTGAACTTGAGTTTTGAGTTGAGACTTGAAGTTCTGAGCTGAGACTTGGAGTTCTTAGCTGAGACTTGGAGTTCTGAGCTGAGACTTGGAGTTCTGAGCTTGAGTTTTGAGTTGAGACTTTGAGTTCTGAGTTGAGACTTGAAGTTCTGAGCTGAGACTTGGAGTTCTTAGCTGAGACTTGGAGTTCTGAGCTGAGACTTGGAGTTCTGAGCTTGAGTTTTGAGTTGAGACTTTGAGTTCTGAGTTGAGACTTGAAGTTCTGAGCTGAGACTTGGAGTTCTTAGCTGAGACTTGGAGTTCTGAGCTTGAGTTTTGAGTTGAGACTTTGAGTTCTGAGTTGAGACTTGGAGTTCTGAGCTGGAGTTCTGAGCTGGAGTTCTGAGCTGAGACTTGGAGTTCTGAGCTGAGACTTGAGTTCTGAGCTGAGACTTGAGTTCTGAGCTGAGACTTGAGTTCTGAGCTGAGACTTGAGTTATGAGCTGAGACTTGAGTTCTGAGCTGAGACTAGAGTTCTGAGCTTGAGTTTTGAGTTCAGACTTGGAGTTCTTAGCTGAGACTTGGAGTTCTGAGCTTGAGTTTTGAGTTGAGACTTGGTGTTCTTAGCTGAGACTTGGAGTTCTGAGTTGAGACTTGGAGTTCTGGTCCGAAACGAAACTTGTTAAACCAGATGCTCTGCTACCTGATAAGCATCATTGGCCGATTGTATATATGTAACGCTTCGCAGGCAAAACTAAACAAACGGTAGATAATAAATGAATTCCTGATATATGTGTATAGTTACCTAATTAATTATTTTGCAGTTTTTCTGCCGTTAGATCTACCACTGAAAATTTAGATAAATATTAATATAATTTTACTATCCCTATCATTTATTATTTTCTTTCTGATTGCCATTGCCAAATGAATCAAAACAGAAAGTATGGAACGAATTTTGAAAAAATATCCTTAGTCGTTCTTTCACTTGTATAGTTTATAGTGATAAATAATGAACTTGTGAGAGAGATGATCAAGAGAATTCCATTATTCATGCCTTATACAAAATTTGATTCAGGTCATTTTTAAATGGAATATGTCTTCAACCATCACTTAGATTTAACGCGGGCATGTTTAGCTGTCTCCCGTAGTTAGCCACCCAAACAGCTCCTTGACAAAAACTTCTTTTAGAGTCAATAGTTCAACTGTATAATTTAAAATATGCTTGAACGTCTTTTTCAAAATGAATCTTAATCTTTTATTTCTAAAGTGATATACTGACGTACTGGAAGAACGATTCTCTATCAATTATTTTGTTATCACAAGCAACTAAATATATTTTTTATTCAACTTCACTTAAAAGCATAAAAAAATTGAAAATTTTAGTTCAAATTATCATACCTATAGCCACATCATAGGAGAAAGAAAACGGTACTCATAGCATCTGATTTTGGCCATCATTTGACTACACTAAACCTGTTTAAACCCTCCACTCATTGATCTTATATTAGCAATGAGTGCATTATCCTATCTAAGCAATAGTTAATTGCAATAGCAGTTACTCATAGACCCTCGCTAATACAGCTGCGAAACGAAACTTGTTAAACCAGATGCTCTGCTTCCTGATAAGCATCATTGGCCGATTGTATATATTTATCGCTTAGCAGCTAAGGAAATCATTCTGACGAGATATGTACAGGTACTCTCCTGTCCAAACAAGCAGAGATGGAGCCTATCTACATTGGCGTCATCAGCGGGATCTGTATTGTGAGAGTTGGTTCGAGGTGGCGTTACATTAAGGGACAATTTTAGAAAATGTTTAGTGCTGGCAGTAAAGTAAATCATCGCTGCGAGAACTTCGCATCAGGTGCGGTAAGATCTGGTATGTAGAGCCAGTTTTTTGTCTTGTTGTTATTCTGTGCTATGCCATAAAATACGCGAGAGAAGGCGAGAAACGGTTCTAAATCGCACTACGTGGACACTACTTCACACAGATCAACGCAAAACATGGAGGTTATTGCGTCTGATTTGTCAGTAGATGCTGTCAGCGACTGACATATCCGACTCAAGAAATAGCAGAGCAATCCGATGATGCTAGAAAGCTCGAATTGGAATTGAGGAAACTCGAATTAACGCGACTCGAACTAGTTGATAGACAAGCGCAAAGCGAGGCCGAGGCCGAAGAATGACGCTTGCGAATGGAATCGAAGAAAGACAAGCGCTGCGCGAAGAAATGCAAGCACAACGCGAGCACGAACTGCAAATGACGCATCTTGAGCTTGAGACAGCATTGGCAAGTGGCGTCAGATCTCACGTTGCGTCGTGTGATGGTTATGATTCGCCTGGGTCCGATTCCCATAGCAGCGCGAAAAGGAAGGAGCATGAGGTACTGAAATATTCGATTTTGGTTCTGCACACTACGTTGGGATCGCCCCCAGAAACTCTCCTCTACATTCCTTTGTATTTCAAGAGGATCAAGAGCGTTTTCGCTAATCAGGGCATGCCTGAAAAGGTTAGGGGCCAGGTAGTCCTCTCCATTTTTCGGGAGAAGCTGAACGATCTTTTGGCTTTATTGTCTGACGAGGATGCTTGGCGATTACAGTAAGCTCAAAGCTTACATTTTGGCGAGGTGTAAAGTCTCTCCAGTTTAATACAAGAGGCAGTTGGATGGGGCATAGAAGCTTGCATACGAAACGCGGAACACGTTTTCGGAAAAATTAGGGAAATGTGGAGAAGGTATATTGAAAGCAGAAAAGTGTCGACATTTGAGGAATTGGTCGACCTGCTGGTGGCCGATCGAATTAAATCAGAGGTACCGAGTAGCACTGATGAATACATTGCATTGCAGGAGTACTGGGACTGGTTTCATCCAAGAGACCTCATAGATTACATTTAACGAGCAGTCGAATTAATGCGCGTCCACGGGAATCGGATCGACAGATGACCAGGTACATTCCTCCTCCTAGGCGAGAGCAATTAGAACAAAAAGCGCCCATGCAATTTGCGAAGCGATCGGTTGCTACCACTATCAGTGCGCATGGCTGTTTTGGGTGCGGCTCGAAGCAGCATCTTCGCAGAGCAGCACCTTCGCACCGATGGGCTTGGAAAGGCCGCCGTCCGTCTGATGGGACGTTAAGCCGTGGCCCCGTGTGCGGGAGAGCCATACCTTATGAACGTTAAAGAACACACTGAATGGCCTTGATAGGAAGCTATCATCTGTCTTCCAATAGCTGTTCCAGGGGTCCCCTCTCCCAACCTTCTCTGAGCCTTCAGGGTCCATGTGACCTGGCCATTTAGCCCATGGTGTGCAAAAAAGTGCCGCTCAGAGGTAAAATAACCCAACACTATTTTTCACGTATTAAATAAAAAGTGGAAGGAATGAAACGACGGTAAAGCAAGGGTCAATGCTATGATCAACCCAACCAACATATCTTTTGTCCTGTTTCTAAGCATCATATGGAGAAATAATGCCGGCCCATTCCATGTGACTGTAGTTATTCTTACTAACTCTGATGGCGATGAGATCGGCCAAGAAATGGTCCAAACTCATTGTAACACCTAAAGTAGCATATCTAAATGAAGACACTTTACAGCCTTATTTTGCTAACAATTTAAATATTCGGTGCTTTTACACCACGATATGTTAGAAAACATTTTTTGTGAACGAAAATTAAGTGATTTCCCTCCCTTCCACTCGAACTTTAAACTTGAATTTACAAATATTTATAATGTTATGCACAATTAGGTAATGAGTTATCGGTTGCATTAAAGTCAGCACTTTTTATTTGGATCCTAGTTGATAAATAAGACACGTTCAATACGCATGACAAAACTTCCGTTGTGCAAGTGTGGACAGCATTTATTCCTGTTTCTAGACTAAATGATCTATAGGTTACATTTGTGAAATCTACTCTATTCGTAAACCATTAAGATTCTTCATTTTTACAAGAAGAAAAACAACTAAAAACTAACTGGTACATGTAAGCTTAAAAACTAACATGTAAAAATGAAAGATTTTGATACTAACGATTTCTTTAATTTTAATTCCACAATTTATGTTTTTTAAGCTTAAAGCATTCAATCATAATGAAATCTATGCATCGCCTTGGGGAGAAAAAGAAGTGATTTTAAGATTAAAACATTTCTTCATTTTTATAACTCTAAAATCCGAATGTTGTCATTTTTACAAGTTTGAACGCAGCCCAAGTTGGCAAAGCGTTTCTGCTGCTTAGAAGTAAACTGCATGAGAGTTCAGTTTCTAATAATCATATTCTACTTACCTCATCATTTACCCTCTCACCTGCTTGATGTCGATCCCCGTTGGATGTCTCGAGGTTCTGGGATGACTTGCTTCCTCTTCCTGGAAGTGACGACTCCAATCAGAGCACAGAGAAAAAACAAATATTTCAGTTCAAATTTGTATTCTGTTTCATCAAACGAATTTAATTGTTATTCATTGATGTGGCATCATCTATAGAGTAACAATTGCGATATGACGTCAATAGCAAATGCCCCGTAATAATTGTTTCAAGAAAATATTCTTTTGCTCTGTATCTGGCAACTTAAAAAAATACTAAAGCTTTGAATTAAACCATAAGAAAAATCATTAAAATAACTTATTATTCATAATATAGAAAACAAATATATTTTTGATTGTTTTAAAACTAAGTATCTATCTATCGTGTATGTGGGAGAGATCGGGTTGCTAATATTTCTGATTAAGAATATATTCTGCACTTTTATTTCCACCTAATAGGCTAAATGTCCAGATGACAAAGGCCCCAAGGACTCACAGAAGGTTCCGAAGGGGAGCCACTGTACAGCTCTTAGGAGACATGGACACCTCCTGTCAAAGCCACACAGTCTGTTTTTTAAGGTACACAGGGTAGGACTATTCTACATACGAGGCCACGGTTAATGTCCCATACAACGGACGGCAACCTTCTCAAGACCTCTGGTGTCCCCTTTCTCACCTAAGTAGTTTGGTACATTTGTTAGGAAAAAAATGCATATTTACTATGTTTACCCTTCAACTTACTACTTAGTTTATCCTTCTACATTTCATAGTAGCTACTAAGTTACTATGAAATATTTCAATAAAATGCAAAACACACTTATTAATATCTGTTATCTTTTAATCATCTATCTATAAGTCTCTTATATTTATTCAACATTTCTTCTCTCGTGGACACAGAAATTCCAAAGGTCATTAACTTGCCAGACTCTCTTTATGTCTTGTATTATACTTACTGTCAGATCTCTTTTCAAGGAATTGTTTAAAGGATAAAGTTGGATCGATAGTTTGGGGGCCCTGGAGCCAAGTAGTAAATGAAGCCCTCTCTCTCATGATAAATTCAAGGATAATGAATTTCGCATTACTTTATGTAACGTTATCGATTAGATCATTGAAAAATAATATAATGAGTACCTTAAACAAGTAATTAAAAAATCAAGGCGTTACTCTAGAGTTGGGGTTCTTAACGTGGGATACGAGGTAAAATTTTTGTGGGTACGCCGTAAGAGCTCAAAAGTCGCTAGATCTAGTAATAAAGTCAGTGTTTTATTCCATTCCCATTGTTTACTATAACTATGGTTTCATCTATCTGTACAATGAGTACGCCAGTTACATACACATTTCCAGGGGGTACGTGAAACATAATAGGTTGAGATCCACTTCTCTAGAGCAATGTCTTCGTCTTTATGGGGCGGGGGTGGCTCAGTAGGTAGCGTGCCAGGCTCATAAGCTGTAGTTCCTTGGTTCGAGTCCCAGCTGGGTCAGTGTTGAGATTTATCTCCGCAAAATTCCCTGCCAACGGTCAGTATGGGACACCGATGGGCTTGGAAAGGCCGCTACCCGTCGGAGGGGACGTTAAGGCGTAGCCCCATGTGCGGGAGAGCCATACCCTGTGCACGTTAAAGAACACACTGGATGGCCTTGACGGGAGGCTACTATCTGTCTCCCAACAGCTGTTCCAGTGGGTCCCCTCCCCCAACCTTCTCTGGGCCTTCGGGGTCCATGTGACCTGGCCATTTAGCCCATGGTGTGCAAAAAAGTGCCGCTCAGAGGTAAAACAACCCAACGTTAAAGAACACACTGGATGACCTTGACGGGAGGCTACCATCTGTCTCCAAACAGCTATTCCAGTGGGTACCCTCCCCCAACCTTAATTTCGGGTAATTTCTTTTAATGTCTCATAACTATTACTTCTAATAATTAAATTGCATTTATGTAGAAAGGCTTGCAAAAAGCGCGGATTCTTACACTGAACTCTTTAAAGTACTAATATATAGTGTGGGATTTATAAATATTTCTTTAATGAGAACCCAAACGGTAATTCACTTGTCATTTTCTTTTTAAACTTCAAAGTTCAAAATTACAAATGCAAGAGGGTAATGGTTAATACATTTAATATATTGGGGGTAATAATTGTTAACTGATTGAAAGATGGGTTTTTATTTCACCCTGAACCTGGGAAAAGAAGTCTCTAGAACGGAACTCTTGTTGCAGGCTGCAAGAAAATTATGTTTCATATGAATGAATTGCTAATAAGAATCTGCAGATTTCGTACAGCTATCGCTATGGAAATTATTGTTCGCAAAATCTTGAATTGAGTCACCAGAATGATTTCAGGGTGTTCTGAATTCAAATACCATTTGTCGTACTGTGATCAGAATTTGCAACTAGAAGAACAATATATCACCTCTCGTGAATATCAGATCTTCGTTTTAAAAGGAATGAAATTGATTCCCAATTTTAGCATCATCTGATATTGGAAATTCAAACTAACCGCTGATTACGTAAATGCAAATTGTAAGATTTTTTCTGTACCTATAAAACATAAAATAATTCCTCAATTATATATTTTCCTACTTTTTTCCTTCGTTGAAATTTTCATCGTTTTCCGCATTTATCGGTGTCAAACTGTGTAAATTGGAACTGATAGATTAGAGGTTCTCAACGTGGGGTACAGTCGCTCAAAAAATATCCGAACACTATGGTTGATTACAGAATTCAGAAAAAATATTTGGCAACGATTTTTTTAGAAATTAGTGATCTGGCAACCTTCGTGTCACGTAATTGCAGAATTCAGGAAAAATATCTGGAGCGTGTACAGCAACTGTACACGCTCCAGTTACCGTTCACAGCAAACTGGAGCGTGTGCAGTTACTGCACACGCTCCAGTTTGCTGTGAGCGGTAACTGCACACGCTCTATATTTCCGTGAGTGAGCCCACACGATCTAGTATCAAAATAATATGACCACCTACTGTACGAGGTAAAATATTTGGGGGTACGCCATGAGAGCTCAAAACTCGCTAGATCTAGTAACAAAGTAAAAATACCCATAACTATAGTTTTATCTATCTATACACGGGGTACGCTAAATTACATACACATTTCCATCCAGGAGGTATGTGAAACATAAAAGGTCGAGAACCACTGTAGTAGATGATTGGGAAAATGCAAATAATAATAATAATTTATTGTGTCTGTTTAGCACAATTTTTTTTATTTATCTCTTAAAATGAAAGTGTTATTTTTCCACTACTCTCAGGAGGTAAGAGGAACGATTAGTGCCAATATAAAGCTCTTGATCATTATTCTCCAAAACCAAAGTTTAAAATCCCTATTACAAATATATTGTTCGTAAATTGCAATATTCGCTCAGCATGAAAATACTGTGCACGAAGGTTCATCACCGAGATGAAAAGGGAGCAAAGTTTCAAAAAGCTTCGCATAGAATAATATCTCAGGGGAGAGGAACCTCCTACTGGAAGTAAAAAATATTAAAACAACTGTACTCTGAGATTGTTGCATTTTGCGAGCTCTTTTGAATCTAATATTAAAGTAACAGATTATTTAGGTGGTATGAAGCACGATATTAGTTACTAAAATTTTAAATGAAATTAATAATACTTTATGTTACTTTGTGTGTTTTTGGTCAATTCCTATTTCAAAATTTAATTTTTATTAACTGTTATTTAATAGATGGTACATAATTATATGATTGTTTCACATTATGCTCTTCAACTTAGATTATTTTTAGTTACCCTCACACTCACCAGAGCATTACACAGCGCATTAATCCATTACACCAAGGGTTCTATATTCTTAGACTGTTGAAATGTGGATGAAGTAGAAATAATCGATCATTATAAAACAACCTAGGTATGTTATATTTCCGATATTTATTTTTTATTATAATTTAACGTGGAACTTTATATTTCCCCTACTTATTTTTTCTTGTAAATTAACCTACGCAATTTTTATTTCTTATAATTTAACGTGTGAATATTTATGAACGATTTTTTATTTCTTGTAAATTAACCTACGTATTTTTAGTCCTTTTGAATTAACCATGAATATTTTATCCCTGTAAATTAACATTTTTTATTTCTTATAATTTAATGTGCGAATTTTATATTTTCGGAATTTATTTTTATTATAATAACGTGGGTTTTTTTTATTTCCTGCATTTATTTTTTAATAACTTACGACTTTTTAATTTTTTATAACTCGCGAATTTCTGTATTCCTTGTAAATCACCTACGAATTTTTTATTCCTTATAAATTAAACTACGAATTTTTTATTTCTTTATAAGTAAACTTTCGAATATTTTATTTCTTATAATTTAACTTGCAAATATTTATAAATTAGATTTTTAATTCCTTATTAATTAAACACTTATCAAAAGTGACGGTCCCTTTATTAATATGCGCCCCTTAATTAAAACGCTTATCAAAATTTCGATCCCCTCATTAAAAAACCCTTATTAAAATGCATCCCACTTTATTAAACACCTATCGAAGGTTCTGCCCCCTGCTCTTTGGCGGGCAATTTATTTCTTGGAAATAATCTTCATCCTCTTATCGAAATTATTAACCCATCTCCCCTTTATGATAGATCAGCTATTTTGTAAAAAAACAAATTACCGCATCGTAAGAAGACAATCCATCGTGAAATCTTCCTTGGCCCGTCGAAAACTCCAAGTGTTGTGCTTCTCTTATTAAAATTAAAAAAGCTTATTATTATTAAAATTAGTTTCCATCTAGTTGAAGGATGATGTCATCAGATATTTGTATTCAGACATATTTTGCACCACACTTTCCGCGTTCCTTAGCACGTCAGGACCTGTTTTGAACGATGAAGTGATTTCATGTTAAATTCTTATTTCTCCCATGTCTCAATTTATTGCTTTCCGTATTTTCATATTAATACTAAAGCGTTTCAAAAACCTCACCACACCAATCAGAGGTAAAAAAAATTCCTTCTTCCTTACAAATTTCAATCTTCTCCCAATCCATTAACTTATTTTCCCTTTTTAATACTAAGCCATTTCAAAGACATCGTGATCGCCACAATAAAAAAAAGTCACAGATAAAAAAATAAAACTCACCTTCTTGTTTTTTATTTTAATAGTTTATTACTAAACCGGCTCAAAGAAATCGCGATGGCATCAGCAAAAGAATATCAATAAAACTAACTTTTTTAATTCCCGTATATCCGTTACGCGACTTGGTCTTAAGTTTAAAACCGTTTATTCCTAATGCTTATTTTCGCTCTATCCCCAATTCAGCACTTGATTCACTTATGCAAAATATTACTCTTTCCTTGGAGACTCTCTCTGCTCAGTAACAATCGATAATCAAATATTATTTCTTCTTCGGAAGAAAAATCTAATAAAAAATTATTTGGAAGTAAGATATTATTTAAAAAATCTGCAATTATACACACTCTTACAGTTTAAAAATCGTATCTTCCTCCATTTACTGGATAACGTGTGATCACAAGACCAACGTTTCCTCACGCTGATGAATTTTGATTTTGCGTTGCGACCCGTCGTTAGCACATGCGTGTTCGATACGCTTGTTTGCAAGGTCGGGTATTCAGTTGTCTTTCATCGGATAAAAAATAATTCTGTAAATAGGTTTGGTACACGATTGAGTTATATAGAAAGTAAGCAATGCTAAAAGTAGAAAACAATTAATACGTTGCAGGTACCTTTGTGTTTTCGCTTGCATTGTGAAAAATATCTATCTTTCTACATCCAAACACAACATTAACTTAAGTGTATGTTAATGGAGATCTGATGATTTTTTTCCTATTATCGCGAACGGTTGGATCAGCGATGGATTGCCACATCCACAAGCATGGACGTGCAGCGGGCCAACTACGTCACAGGCCGGCGAATTTTCTGCTTAATTATCATAGTCGCCCCAATAATGACTTTTCACAACCTCAGTCACATCTCGATGGCTCGCGCTGTGAGAGACGGAGTCGTTTGCTCTAATATATATGCTGTGATCGGACCTCAGTAAAGGAATTCTACACTTATAAATATGCCACAAAAAATCGATGTTCTCATATAGAGCGTACATTGGATATGTGACAGAAAAATTAATGTCTTTTCAAACTAAGAGTCACTCGGAGTGAAACATCCCAAGACCAGAATTTAATCCGTGAATTTTATCTTCCTCAAGGATCTTTTCAACTCTAATGGCGAAGTGAAATAATTATTCGCTTTCAATCATGGCGAAATGCAGCGCCCAATCACTTTGCTGAGCAGGTCGACGGAAGGTCCCGTATGCTGGCATCTTACCTTGGGGGAGATCTTTTCGGCTTAACGACGCATCTCAACAGTTTATAAATAAATAAAAAAAACCTCAAGCAGCTGCTTGCCACAGAGGTCTGACAGAAGCCTGTCAGTTTATATGCCACAGTAGAAGATCTGAGAGGATGGCAGGACCTCAGCAGAAAAACGACACATAATCCATGCCTTACCCGGGACTCGAACCCAGGTCCCTTAGGTCAGTAGCCAAGCGCTCTAACCACTCGGCCATGGGACGGCTTCAACAGTTTACTGTTTGCAAAAGCTCCAAGCGGAGAGTTAATTTTAAAATGCTTTCTTTACACTGTTCATCAAATTGAAAAGTATGTAGCAGTTAAATGGGGGAATATGATTTTATCCCACCAGAAAGGGAAATAAAGAACATTAGAAAGGGAAAATCACTGTTAGAAGGAGACCCGACGGAAAATTGTTAATATCATAAGAAATGTGTGAATGCTGCATGTTTTAGAAAACGGTGACGAGTAACAGAAAAATTCAGTGTAAAAATGGAAAATCAAGCAAAAAGAGTATCTTTTAATACGAGTTCCACAGAATAATAGAATGTGTGAAAGTTTCAATCCCGGTGTGATATGAAGCAGAAGTGATGCAAAAAGATATCTGCAGCTGCATCAACGTTAATCCCCGCGTCATTTCTTAGGTGGTGATAGCGTTAACATGCTCCAACATTCACGGATTTTCAAATGACATTCAACGTGTATCATTTCCATCACTTAAGTTTCATCTTCTTTTATTTTTTCCAACCAGTAACATTCCAACCCCCAAAAACATACAGTTTCTCTGGGACAGTCCCTTTCCGGGCGTGACTTCGATTAGTTTTAATCGAAAATCTAATCGATTTTAAACTTCGATTAGATTTTTTCCGGGGGTGACTTCGATGGGAAAATGCCGCAGGGGACGATCTTTTGCACAGTAGCGATATGACCATGCACTTTGCTAAAGAGCAAACCTGCTCAATGAACGATGCAGTTTTCATAGACAGGGGGCAATTAAGATTTGAACTAAAAAGTCATGACATGGATGAAATTTGGAGTGTCTGGAATATATTCATGCATGAACATGTAAAGTATAAAAGTGTGTGGAAACGGTTGATTTGCTCTAAGGATGTCTCTATTTTCGGACCCATTCTCAAAATCTTTTCAGGGTTCCGTCTGCATTTCTACAGTTATTTTCTCTGCTATGTTTGAACAAAAGTATTAAATGGAAAAAAGTTAAAAAGTAGCTGTCTTTCTATATGCTTCCTAGAAAGTAGAAAATAAACTTAAAATATACCGATGACGAAATCCATCACCAAATTCATATTCACTTCGAGAGGAAGGTAGGGCGCCGATATACCTACTCAACAAGATTGTCGGCGCTCTATCTTCCTTTGAAGGAAAATAGGAAATTTCTAATTTGCATTTTGAAACTACTGAGAAATATTAAGAATGCGAACTACTGCGAAATATTAATAACCATATGCTTGTGCCGCCGCATTTAAACCTAGCAAACGCATTCTTAATATTTCTCAGCAGTTTCAACTGCAATTGGAAATTCCCCATTAAAAATACTATTGACTCATAATTGGTTTTCATTACGACAACACCCACCTTGTACCAAATATTTTGGATTATTTATTATTATTTATTATTATTTATTATTATTTTTTATTATTTATTCATGGAACAAAATTATTTCTAGCGCTAAACCATCACATTTGATTTGCACAATGTAAACTCATTCATAAACAGCAATTATGCTACAAGTTGAATTCCTAAAACACTAGATTTAAACTTGAGACATTTAATCAAATTCAAAAGTTGAATTCCTAAAACACTAGATTCACAAGTTGAATTCTTAAAACACTAGATTTAAACTTAAGACATTTAATCAAATTCAAAAGTTGAATTCCTAAAACACTAGATTCACAAGTTGAATTCCTAAAACACTAGATTTAAACTTGAGACATTTAATCAAATTCAAAAGTTGAATTCCTAAAACACTAGATTCACAAGTTGAATTCCTAAAACACTAGATTTAAACTTGAGACATTTAATCAAATTCAAAAGTTGAATTCCTAAAACACTAGATTCACAAGTTGAATTCCTAAACACTAGATTTAAACTTAAGACATTTAATCAAATTCAAACTTAATGAGACTGTGCTTAACTAAAGCACCTCCTACTCCTCAATTTATGCATAGAACAAAGTTGTTTCTAATATTAAATTATCACATTACATTGGCATAATAACAGGAGCAGCGACTATGCATTTACCATAGTCGCTATTCCTGGAATTATGCTATCGTAATGTGATAACGCCCTTTGGCTAATCATGTAATGTTCAAGGGGGAACCTAAACTTAAGGCAATTAAATTCAAACATAGATGGGGTTGTACTTGAGGATGATCGAAATCAAATATCGTACCTATCTTTTGGTATGCAGCAGTCTCGACCCGGCAGCCCAAGGGATGAGGCCTCCATCTCGGGAAGGTTTCCTGGCGACTAAAGAATTTTGGGAATATTATAGACGGGGAAGACATTGTGACGATTTCGTTCTTATTGTTACTAAGCGATGAGGTTTTCTTAGAGGAAAGAATGAACAAATCTCATTGTTCCATTTTCCGTTCTGACGTTCATTGTCTATTTCGGAAATATTTGGATTTAAAATGTATCGGATTAAAACAGATAATTCTTTCGTAACTTAAACTGATGAAGCGAATTATATTATTCTAATATTAACATAGATGAAATTAAAGGTATTTTAAAGACATAAAAATATATTAGATATTAACGAAAAATTAATTTAACATCATCATGCAACAATTAAATAGTTAAACCCTAACCTGCATGTATGAAATTCGTTTTTCCTCGAGTTTCGAAAAAGCAGAAGCATTGTTTTATTCAAAAGGTGTTATTGCAAAATATTTCACCGCTGATTTGAACTTGAATATTAATATTTCGTTAAGTGAAAGTATTTTTCTTCAACGCGTTTGAATATTTTTGAGCACGACTGTCTTACGTTACATCTTACGTTAAGTTTTCTGTCAGATTTCTCGTAACGAACAAAACGTGTATGTTTTTGTTAATACAGCAAATTATGATCATAATTAAGTAAAGAAGAAACAATCTTATTAGGATTATTTTTAACAGACTCAAAAAACGTTTTTGAGATGCATTTAATATTAGTATATATGTGGTCTAGTTGAAATCTCACTGCATTGACTTTAGTGATAATATTGTATATATGAGAGTCCCATTTGAGCGTTAGATGTAGGGTTATATCCAAATATTTGATGGTCTTTTGCCATTCAACTGGTTCATTTGAAAAGTTTAAACGTTTTGGGTTTTTAATAAGTTTTCAACTGAGGAAGATGGCAGTGCTCTTCTCAGTGTTTGTCTTGATCTTCAATGTATCGTACCATCCCTCCACTTCATCAAGGGATGTCCGCAGCCTGTCTATAACAATAACTGGACCCAATGAGGGGGAGAGGAGGGCGATATCGTCAGCATATTGGGTTAACAGGATGCGAATAAAAAGATGTCATATCATAATAATAGAGTGAAATGAGAGAAGGGCATAGGAGAGAGCCTAAGGGTACCCCAGCGACCATTACTCTCTTTGAAAATAGAAAGATTTTAACTTGCACTTGAAAGTTTTATTTGACAAATATGACTCTAAAATGCTGGTGAGATTCTAAGATACACCCATCTTAATTAACTTGTAAATCAAACCATCTGTCCAGACGCGGTCAAAAGCATTAGCCACGTCTAGAAAGACAGCAGCAACTGTTTTTTCTTATTGAAAGATTCTTTGATTTTCCCCACTACTCTGAGAATTTGATGCTCAGTTGATCTGTTTCGCCTGAAACCAAACTGGGTTTCAGGTAAGAGAGGATGCAGAGAGAGAAAATCGTGAAATCTGGTCAGAATGATTCGCTCAAACAGCTTGGCCAAACAAGAGAGCAAGCTGATTAGGCGATAACTCAGAGGAAATGTTGGTTCCTTTCCTGGCTTGCGGATAACTCGAACAAAGGTAGTTTTTCAAATATCAAGAAAAGTACGGTTTCTCAGTAGTATGTTAAAAATAGAACAAAGATGTGTCATGACTTTCTTGGAAAGATGCCTAAACATCCTCTCCGATATCTTGTCAGGACCACCAGCTTTATTTAATTTAAGCTTCTTGATAGCCTGAATCAATTCCTGAGGAGAGGTAAGTAAAAGTTTTGATATTTGTGTCTGATCAAAACATAAAAATTCATCCTGTACCTCCTCGCAGGTTTCATGGTCGAAAAGATCAAAATTCTCTTGAAATTTTAGCTCAAGAGCATCTGCAAATGCTTCAGATTTATCTTCTTGACTATAACATATTTTTGATTCTCCATGAATGGAAGGGTATTCAAGTGAGGATTTTTCAATATCCTCACCATCTTCCAAATGGAGTTATCAAGCGTAAAAAGTGAAGAGACCTTTTTATTCCAGGAGTTACTTCTATCTTCCTGGAGTTTTTGTCTCACCTCTGTCTTGAGGGAGTAATAAATCTCTTTATCAGATTTATTCCGAGTTCTTTACCATGCATGTCGGGATCTGTTCTTGTTTTTGATGAGACAGGAAGAATTTTTCGCTGGAAGAATTTAAAAATCATTCTTGGGTATTATTTCAGTACTGGCTTCACTTCTTGAGTCGTGCAACAAATTAATAAAGTCCCAAATGGAATCATTAATAGATCTTAATGTAAGAAGTGAGCAAGATCCAGAAATCTTATTATTGACAGTAACTTTGTAGAGTTCCCAATTTGTAAGACTGTGTGATTCTGTGGTAAAAGTTGTAGGCAGAAATGAAGTCAAACAAATTGGCCAGTGATCAGAATTTAGCTGATTCAGAACACAAAGTTCATAGAATGGTAGAAAATTGCCAAAGACGACCATATCCAAAACATCTGGTCTGTGCATGGTGTTAAAAGGGTAAAAGGTTAGCTTGCTTGGAGCATTAACAATAAGTCTTTTCTTGGTAGCATAATTTAGTAGCAATCTGCCGTTCTTGTTGCTGTTTCTAGATTGCCAAACTGCGTTCTTGGCATTTAAATCGCTTACCAGCACAGTAGGAATTCTTATATCAAAAATGGAATTAAATTCATCGCATACAAAGTCAGAATTTGGTAGCTTGTATGCAGCCATAAAGTTAATATTTCCTGATTGGTACCAGTAACTGCTACTGCAGCAGTTTCTAAAATATTGAGATGTGTAATAGGAAGTAGATGACGTTTTATGGATTTCTTGACAACGACAGCAGTACACCCTCCATTGTTGTGTAAGTATCTGTCCTATGTACTTCGAAGTTAGGATATTTAGGTAAATCAGAAACACGGAGGTGCGTCTTGCCTAATAGGACTATGTCAACCTGAGAATCTGCTAAAAAGCAACAGAACTCAGGGCGATCTGTAAGAATACCGTCGCTGTTCCATGCAAATATCTTAAGATATTTTTTTTTGAATAGCCTTATCCATCAAAGTTTAGAGTAGATATTAAATAGCCGAAAGCCTTTAAGCCAACTGTAAGCTTTCCCATTAAACAGTTAGCTTTTCCGCAATGAGAGTTTTAAAAGTGAGCAGAATTTTAGAAACATTCAAACTCTTAATAATCTGAAATATCTCCTTTAGATCATTAAGATATTAGCATCAAAATGATCACTAGTAGGAAGTGTTTGATAAGAAGGTTTTTGGGTTGGTAGTTTATTTATGGGTAAAGATTTCCCTTTATCATTTGTATTTGCTAAAGGTGCTTTATTTGCAACTGCATTAGCATAAGAAACCTGTGGAATAACAGGCTTACTATTTGTCTTCTTTAAAAGAATGGTCTTATCCTTTGAAGCATCACAACGTCCCGTTTGGGGAAGTGGGTATATCCTTTATAATTAGCTGTATGATAGGTCACAATTTTCACATTTAGGAGGAATATCGGATTTATGTCGAGCGCAATCTTTAGTAAGATGCTCACCCGCACATTTCACACATCTCGGGAGATTGTAACACCCACTTTGAGCATGTCCATACCTCTTGCATCTGTGGTACTGAGTTGGGCTCTTTTTGGCTCCGTAGCTCTCTACCTTAATCGTTAGGTGAAGGAAATCCAAGATTTCGTATATTTTCTTGTTAACTGCATTTTTGGGCAGCTCCACAAGAAAAACTGTTATCTAGATTTTCTCTTTCCCACGCCTCAGCTGGGGCGGGGTGGCTCAGTCGGTAGCGTGCCAGACTCGTTATCTGTAGTTCCCAGGTTCGAGACCCAGCTAGGTCAGCGTTGAGATTTATCTCCGCAAAATTCCCCGCCCTGCCCTCGGTCAGTAGGGACAGCGATAGGCTTGGAAAGGTCGCCGTCCGTCAGATGGGACGTTAAGCCGTGGCCCTAGGTGTGGGAAAGCCATACCCTGTGCACATTAAAGAACACGCTGGATGGCTTTGACGGGAGGCTACCATCTGTCTCCCAACAGCTCTTCAGGTGGGTCCCCTCTTCCAACCTTCTCTAAGCCTTCGGGGTCCATATGACCTGGTCATTTAGCCCATGGTGTGCAAAAAAAGTGCCGCTCAGAGGTAAAACACCCACCACCCATTCCACGCTTCAGCTGAGATATCTTTGTGACTGAGAATCCTAAGTCTACTAGTTCATGTTGTATTTCCTCAGAGTCAATATCAGTAGGTAGGTTTTTCAGCAGAAATTTCAAGTTTTTTTTTTTCAGCCTTTAATTTTTAAGTATGAAACTGTTGTTTGGTTGTTTCAGATTTTTTCACAAATGCACGATAGTCATCAATATATTTGGTTTAAATGCAGATCGAGTCTCCTGAATTTTTAGCAGTGAAACTTTCTACTGCTATCCTGGTTAATTCCCGATGAATAGTTGTTCAGTTTTTAGGAGATCGGAGTATAATGGGGGGAAGTTTTTCTCTCCTATTTCCCTTAGCTTTGGATTGAGCAAGATCTTCATTTTCGTCCATTCCAGACTCATTTAGATCCAGATTTTCTTCATCTCAGAAAGAAACTCTGGTTTTTGAGATATAATTAGTCTCAACAGAAGGCGAGAGGACTCTTTTATGCCCTTTCTTGACCTTCTTAAAATCATCAATGCCTGTAACAATTCCTTTCAAAGATTCAATGTGTATAACATTTGAGTGATCAACATTATTTGTAAAAGTATCCATATTATTCAATGGGATACTAGTGTTCAATTCGCGGATTGAAGTATTTGCCAATTTAGCAACGTCAGAGACATGGGAGGAAGGTCGTGGATATCTTTCATATTCGGGATATTGTTTAAAATCTAATTAACATCATAGTATAATAGAATATTTTTCTCAGTTAAAGAAGCATAGTTTTGTGCCTCATAGTTAACATGGGAGCTTTCTCGGTGGTACGATATAGCTTTTATCATAGCCGAGGCATCCCGGTGGTCCGATTCAAGGGAATCATTGAGCTAGTCCTCTCGGTGGTCCGTGATAGAAGCAGTTCCTTCACTTCCTAACATCATGTTAAAAAGAAATTTGCTTTTTTCTAATATCGGGATAAGAGTAAAAGGAAAACTTACACTTTGTTAATCGTTTGCAATACAGTTTAAATTTCACATTTAAACATGTAAAATAATTTCGCAAGTCAAGCGAATAAAGTTATAAATGGCAAAAAGTTTGAAAAGTGACACTTAAAGAATTGATCATTAGAATCGAACGCGTATTGCGCAATCCTAACGGTGACAATTTTATAAAGCAAAAACTTCAAAGGAAGTTTAATGGAAGTTGAAAATTGACAATTAAATATGTCAGTTAGAATGAGAATAATAATTCAGTCTCAAAGAGGGATTAAAAATGATCTGATTTGCAATCAAAAGTGTGCAAATCAGATAATACCTAGAGATTTCAGCTTGAAATCTCTAAAATCCTAAAACGTATAAACTCAAGTTTAAATTAAAAATTAGGTTAAGTTAACCTATCCTACCGACCAAGAGCTCCACCGGAGTTGGATACCCGATCTCTCCCAAAGCTATTAGGCAATATAAGTAAAGGTTTAGCTAACTAAAGTTCACTTCTTGGAGCTAGGAAAAAACATATCCGCCTCCTTCCACGTCTGAGCTCCAAGTCCTCACGATTGAAAAACCATACTGACCCGATTTCCCTTAAAGCATCTTTTCAACCGATATCGACAAGATCATCATCATCCTCAAGCAGCCATGGGCTACGGAGGTCCAACCAGACCATGCAATTTAGTTCTCCAAGTAAGTCTATCCTGAGCTACATCTACTGCATCTGGCCACTGCACACCAATTCTAACAAGGTCCTGTTTGACATTGTCTGCCCACCGCATCCTAGGTCTCCCCTTCTTTCTGAGGTCTTTAGGCACACTGTTCTATAATTATTCATTCACCAATCTATAATTATTCATACGGGCAATATGGCCAAACCAACGGAGTCTCTCTCTGCACAATATGCTGCTTAAAGGAGGTTGCAAACTCCTTTGCCTAACCTCATCATTAGTTACAAAGTTGAACCACCTAATGCCCAAGATACTGCGTAAGTATCTGGAATCAAAAGCATCAAATTTCCTGTTACATTGTTTAAAAAGTGTCCAAGTTTCACTACCATAACTATCCCTAGAAAGAACCAAATTATTATACAGTCTAATTTTAGACTTTAGGTGTATACGCCTATTTCTCCACACTCTCCATAGATTATTAAAAGTTCCGGTAGAAATCCCTATTCTTCTGTTAATCTCATGCCACACATCACCATTATCAGTTACATAGCTCCCAAGATAATTAAACTGTGACACCTGCTTAAGACTGCAACCATTCAGATTAACTGAATCACAGCCTGCCTGACCAATTTTCATCACTTTAGTTTTCTCTCTGTTTATAACCATCCTACTCTACTACCAGTCTCATCAACAGCTCGATTGAACGAGTTCATCTCATCAACATCATTTGCCAAAAGGGCTAAATCATCAGCATAATCTAAATCAGAAATTTTCGTATCTCCAGTCCATTTAAGGCCAAAATCTTTCCCTTGAAGTGAATTTCGCATAACATAATCAATAACCAAGCTAAAGAGAAAAGGAGACAAAATGCACCCTTGTCGAACACCAGAAGTAATGCTAAACCAATTGCTACAAGCCTTACCAACTCTCACACACGACTCAGTGTTATTATAGAGAGCTTTCATTATGTTAACTAACTTGTCAGGTATACCATATGATCTCACAATCAACCACAAATTATGATGATCAACAGAGTCGAAAGCCTTTTTGAAATGAACAAAGCTAGCAACCAAAGGTTTCTGAAACTCTAAACATTTCTCAAGAATCCGCCTAAGTGAAAATATCTGATCCACACATCCCCTACCACTTCTGAATCCACATTGTTCATCACGCAATTGACTGTCGACCAGATTCTTAATTCTATTAATCACAATCATGGAAAGAACTTTCCCTGGAACAGAGAGTAGGCTGATACCCCTATAGTTATCACAAGAACTGCGATCACTTTTTTGAAAATAGGGATAACAATAGCTCTGGTAAAATCCTTAGGAACCATGCCTTTATCATAAAAGATATTCAGAATTTCAGTCATCCAAGTAGTAACCGAAACATTTCCAGCTCTAAGCATTTCGGTAGTAATTTCATCTAACCCTGGGGATTTATGTACTTTAAGTTTAGAAACAGCCAAAATAACTTCAGATTGTGTTATAGGGCCAACATTAAAGCCACCAATGCATCTATCATCATTGCAAACAATGGGAGTAGAACTAACTACATTGTTTAGAACATCACTGAAATGCTCAGCTCACCTAGCTATGACAGAATCCTCCCCTTCTATAACCTTACCTTGTTTATCCTTCAATCCCTGTATACCTGTCCGTTTACTACCACACAAAACATTAAATATCTGGTACAGCTCTCTGCTGTTGTGCTGTCTAACTGCTTCCTCGGCTTTGTCAACCAAACCATCAAGCCAAAGATTCTTATCAGCAGCTAACTGATCTTTTACACGTTTATTAAGTTCTCTGTAATGCTTTCTATTAGGACTAGTAGGGTATTGATTAAGGACATTCCTGCAGTTTTTTCTTTCCGAAATAAGCTCAAGTGCCTTATCACTCAGATAATTCTGTCTCTTCTGCTCCTTTTTTCCTAAAAAGAGTACTGTTAGTGTCCAAAAAAGCCTGTTTAAAATGATCCCATTCTTCCTCAACTTCAGTAGTAAGCAAACCATGACTGTCATAATGACTAAGTAACCTATCATGGTAAGCTTTGGCTGTAACTGGATCTTTCAGAGCTTCAGTATTAAAAGTAAATTTTTTAACCCTAGCACAACACTTTTTAAGTTTAAGTTGCAACACACTTTAAACAAGATAATGGTCAGATCGAATTTCAGCTCCCCTATATGCCCTGGTATTCCTAACAGAACTAGCCCATTTGCTATTAATTAATATGTAATCAATCATATTCTTATGCAGCCCATCAGGTGAAACCCATGTGTACTTATGTATGTCGCGGTGTTTGTAATAAGCGTTAGTTATTCTGAATCCATTGAGTTTACTTACCTGTACGAGACGTTGCCCATTGCCATTGCAAGCTACCAATACCAAAAGGGCCTATTACTCCTCCCCAAAGGTCAGAGTCAGTACCAACTTTGGCATTGAAGTCACCAAGAACAAGGGTAATATCTCCTTTCTTGACAGAATTCAAAATATCCTGAAGTTGTTCATAAAACCTATCCTTCTCATCCTCATCGGCATCCTCAGTGGGAGCATAACAGCAGATAACATTCAAGTCTTTAACGCTTGTCTGAAATTTTGCTGTCAGAAACCTTTCATTAATGCACTCATATCCTAGAAGAGCATCACTAGCGTGTCTGCTGAGAAGCAGACCCACGGCTTGGTGATGCTTATTGTCGTCCCTCCCTGAAAAGAGAAATTTAAGATTATTTTTAAGAATCTGACCTTTATCGGTCCATCTGGTCTCTTGCAAGCCGAGAATATCTAAATTATAATGGAGGAATTCTTGTGTGAGGACATCAAGAGAAAAAGCTCTGTGCAGAGTCCTCACATTCCAACTACCTATGGAGAGAAAATGGTTAGTGGGATGTTTAAAGAAACTATGTTTATTGAGAGAGGGAATGCCGACAATATCAAACTGCCCCCTAATCGCAGTCATGGGGCAAAGACCCGTTCCCCCACTACTAAAGGCTGAAGCCATCTACACTGGAAGACTTCCTCCAATGTAGAATTTGACGATGCCAATAGAAGCAAAGAGTTCAGGTGCCTGCGATGACTTCTGCTCAGGATTATCCACCAGCTGATAAATATATCCTGTGAATCTATTCACTTGGGGCTGTCAACCCACAAACAAACAGAAAACACAGCGGAAGATTTTCCCTCCACAGAAGCCCACCAGTGCAGCAAAATCAGGATCCATAATCTAGCTCAGAGCCATATATCTGTCCAGTCCAGTAGGTTTATATGGTCAGCACCAGGACCCTGTGTGGTTGACCACTCCTCAGCAGGGTAGAAAAAAAAGAAAAGTAGCCATAGTTGTCCAGATCCGTAGGCCACACTAATCTGGCAGCCCTCCCCTTCCGTTCACTTCCACAAGAGAGTATCTCTTTTGAAAGGTACTAACGGTCTGCACCACCAGAAGGCGGGGTCGGACATTAGGTGCTAGGCATGGCCGGTTCTATGCATCATCACAGGGGATTGGTGCATAGTTCTCCTTCCAGTGACTACCTAGCTACCATTTACAGATAGGCAATTTTAATCTGGACTACTACTTTAGTCTATATACAATTGTCGTGCCGAATCGTGGAAGGAACATGACTGACAGTATTATTAAATTACGTGCAACGCTTCCTTTCTATTAGTAGCAAACATTTTAGAAGTGATTTGCACATTTTTGTATTTAAAAATCCTTGAAACGTCTTTGGAAATAAACTAATAATTTTATGAGCTAATTTTTCGTATTTATGTTTGTGTTGATAAATGCGATATTTCGAGATAAAAATGCTGAATAAATGCGAAATTTCAAAAATAAAATGCAAAAAACGTTACTTTTATTTCCGAAAAAATAGGAAATTTGAATAATATATGTCGAAAATATATATGTTCAAATAAATGCTGGTTGATTACATTTCTTCTCGAACAAATTTCCATCGAAAAAGTGTTGTATAAATTACACTAAACCAGGCACGGTGTTCTAGTTTATTCTGGCTCGATTCGATCACTTGACCCTGCCCTAAATAATTATCCATATATATGTGTCTTGACCTCACTATTAGAAAAGACATATATAATTTTGAAAAATAATCCAGATTTAAATTCAAACATAATTCCTCTACTTCAAAGATCTGAGTATAAAAATAAGAAAAATAAATAAATATCTCCTACAGCAATTTATTCTATATATATTATTTTACATACCTATATGCTAGGCTGCCAGTACCATGCATGTAGCGCCCTTCGCGGATAGTAAAAGCTTTATCCTCATCCGCAAAACTTTATCAGCATCCTCGTGTATTGGGTTTACTTACCTGTAGGAGACGTTGCCCATTGCCATTGCAGCTACCAATACCAAAAGGGCCTATTACTCCTCCCCAAAGGTCAGAGTCAGTACCAACTTTGGCATTGAAGTCACCAAGAACAAGATTAATATCTCCATCGGCATCCTCAGTGGGGGCATAACAGCAGATAACATTCGTCTTTAACGCTTGTCTGAAATTTTGCTGTAAGAAGCCTTTCATTAATACACTCATATCCTAGAAGAGCATCACTAGCGTGTCTGCTGAGAAGCAGACCCACGCCTTGGTGATGCTTATTGTCGTCCCTCCCTGAAAAGAGAAATTTAAGATTATTTTTAAGAATCTGACCTTTATCTGCCCATCTGGTCTCTTGCAAGCCGAGAATATCTAAATTATAATGGAGGAATTCTTGTGTGAGGACATCAAGAGAAAAAGCTCTGTGCAGAGTCCTCACATTCCAATACCTATGGATAGAAAATGGTGAGTAGGATGTTTAAAGAAACTATATTTATTGAGAGAGGGAATGCCGACAATATCAAATAGCCCCCTAATCGCAGTCATGGGGCAAAGACCCGTTTCCCCACCACTAAACTGCTGCTTTCGGTGATTATGGGCAGAAACTCGTTTTTATTAATCAATAGATCCCCTCTACATATCATTATGCAAACTTCGATAAATCCACTACTGATGAAAGCTCTCTAGAATAACACTGAGTCTTGTGTGAGAGTTGGTAAGGCTTTTAGCAATTGGTTTAGCATTGATTCTGGTATTCGATAAGGGTTCATTTTGTCTCCTTTTCTCTTTGGGTATTGATTATGTTATGCCAAATTCACTGCAATGGAAATATATTGGCCTTAAATTGTCTGGAGATATGAAAATTTCTGATTTAGACTATGCAGGTGATATAGCCCTTCTGGCAAATGATGATGTTGATGAGATGAACTCTTTCATTCGAGCTGTTGATAAGACTGGTAGTAAAGTTTGGGTATAAACAGGGAAAAAACTTAAGTGATGAAAATTGGTCAGGGAGTCTGTGGTTCAGTTAATCTGAAAGGCTGCATTCTTGAGAAGATGTCTCATTTTAATTATCTTGGGAGCTATATAACTGATACTGATGATGTGTGGCATGAAATGAACAGACGAATAGGGATTGCTGCCGGGACTTTTAAGAATCTGTGAAGAGTGTGGAGAAATAGGCGTATACACCTATAGATTAAAATTAGACTGTATAATAGTTTGGTAGGGTTAGTTTTAGTAGTGAAATCCGGACGCTTTATAAACAAGATAAGAGGAAACTAGATGCTTTTGATTCTACATGCTTATGCAATATTTTGGGCATTAGGTGGTTCAACTTTGCAAGTAATGATGAGGTTAGGCAAAGGAGTTTTCAACCTCCTTTAAGCAGCATATTGTGCAGGGATAGACTCCGTTGGTTTGGCTATATTGCCCGAATTGATAATTATAGATTGGCGAATAGTATTATGAACAGTGTGTCTAATGTCCTCAGAAAGAGGGGGAAACCTAGGATACGGTGGACAGACTATGTCAAGCAGGATCTGTTAGATTTGGTGTGCAGTGGCCAGATGCAGCAGATGTAGCTGACGACAGAGAATTAAATTAATAATAGGCTTAGAGAACTAAATTGCACGGTCTGGTTGGACATTTGTAGCTCATGGCTGATTGATGATGATGATGATGATGATGATGATGATGATGATGATGATGATGATGATGATGATGATGATGATGATGATGATGATGATGATGATGATGATGATGATGATGATGATGATGGAAGTCATTAATAATGATCTTATGTCTCTTCTCGTCCCTGCAGATCGTATCTGCGTTAACATCAATTTCTTACACGAGGTATTATGAGTTTTACACGTATTTTTCTTACACGAGGTATTATCCGTATCAACAGTAATCGCTTATGTACCAAATACTTTTGAATGCGGATATCGGATGCTAAATTCACGAACATCAGCATCAGTTCATGGATTTAGTAATCTACTAAAGTTAGAAACGACTGAAGTTTGATATTACTGGTTGTTCTTTGAATATCGAATATTTGATGTTCTGCACAACACAGAAACATAAACTGGAGATTATTAAAAAATGCAAATGAACTCTTAGAATTAAAGCAGTTCTCAAATTCTTTAGGAATTACTTCTAATTATTTAACTGGTAGCTAAAATTGTATAAGGGGAAAAATATCTCAAATGGACATAAAAAATTGCATACAATCAATTTCGAGATAGATATGAATGACTGACAACGATAATTTATAAACCTTTGTATTTTAATAGGCTATATGCCCTGAAAATTACCTACAAATGCTTACATTATTTAGTTCATGGGTAATCAGGATTCAGCTACTTCAGTATAGCAAAGCTTCAAAACAATAATTATTTTCAGTTCTCAACAACAACAACCAAGTCCTCATTTGCAATCTGAATAACACCCGAAGCCACAGCTAAGACTTTTAGAAATTTTTGACTCTTTCGTTTGTCAAATCAACAAAAGGGGCGCACCACCATAGTTATATACAGATACAAACATTTTTTTTCCATGAAGCTAGGTTTTGTGGCGTCATACCAGGGTGAACTTGCGCGGGTCACAGAGCATCTTCAACACATTCGATACTGTTCCTCAATTTATCCACCCATTCGTGAACTTCTCATTGACTCATGCATTATCCATAATACTGAGCATATTTGTGCGATAAATTTTTTTCAATCTTATTTCTTCAAATTCAGAAATCCAATTACATGTTTCATCTATATCTTTGTGCATGATTGCAAGGCTATTTTTAAAATTAATTGTTTACTGATAACGCCAGCAGATAATATCACGTGGCGTTTCGATAGGCTAACACATATTGAATAGTAATGTGACGTAAGATTATCGTTACTTTCTGTATCTTATTATTTTATGATAATTTGGCAGTTTTCATGTGAATGACCTTTGCTCATTTATTAGTATATAGAAATATGAGGCCTGATAGTAAGTATAAAATGAGTTTCGATTTAAAGTTTTGTTATTTATGTAATTCGTAACAAAAAGTGTCGGCCATTAGCCCATAAGATTTTACAAATGAATAATATATCTCATTAAATCATTGGTATCGGATCCATTGATATACGTTTTTTATTGACGCATAACTTTAACTGCTAAATTTCTTGAAATTCACACTGTTACTTCCCTCTGACTTTAAGACTTCATTATTGCATTGTTCTCTGTGATCTGAAAGCAACGAGGCTGGTGTGTGAGGAATGTAGCTGTGATCATTTAGCAAGGAAAGGAAACATTTTGACAATCGTAAATAAACTCGCCTCCCTGCCACATTATATTCGAGTTCATTTTCCATTCATCAATCGACATTTTCGGTCTGATGAAGTTTGTGAATAACAGAAAGATTGGAACAGCACTGTTCGTATCAGCTGGCATTTTCTTGCAAAAACGAAAATAGAAATAATCTCAAATTACTATTGGATTCAGCTGACACACATATGAACTATATCTTTATCCTTTCTCTGTTTCCTTGACAAAAAATGCTAAATAAAGGAGCCATTTTACCAAAGCGTAATTCGAACCAAATAAGTTCTGTTATTTTAAGAGGGGAAAATATATTCGAGTGATGGTAATTTTCATGAAACATGACGAATATCCATATATTCAAAGAAAAAAATATATTATTTAACTTTCCCACATAATCCGTGTTTCTAATTTTAAATAATATGAAGTAAAAATTATAAAAATTACTTTGTCCAAAGCTCATATAAACAAAGTTTAATAAATTCCGATCAGTTTAATACGTCATTACGAAGTTCTGTGAAGAAGGCGAACACAAGAAAGAAATCTTCTATGACGTGTTGACCTTTGATCAGTAGCCAAGCACCATTACCATTCAACCATTCAGAACTCATATTCCCCATAAAAGTTTTAAATTCTGTCTTCAAATAAGGTAATATAAACTCATTTCTACTCATGTTCAACATTCAAATTTACTGAATTCAATAATATAAAATTAGTTTAATCATTCTTTTCAAATATCAGATATATCAGAAAATCTAATACTTTGGTAGTTTTCGCAACCTCTGAGATTGATGACAGAAAATGAACAAAATATTACGCGTGTTTTAATACCTACCTACCGAAATATATATCTGAGGTCTACGCTGATTGAACCATAGTGTGCAGATTTTAGTTATCCATACACATCCATCCTACTGTATCTACTTAGGTTTATATTTGGACACTGCAGGACAGGTTTAAAAATATCCTCTTTTGACATATGCCATTCACGCTTCTAGATTTACTCTTTTCTGATGCCTTTAACGTGCATTATTCAGAATTCTATTTGCTATACCCTGCAGTTCTCCATGTGGGCAATATGGAGAGATTTTCTTTCACTAAAATCAATATTCATGAAATGTTCCATCACATTCAAATATTAGGAAATATGCTGAATATCGGGAGTGAGGTATCTTATTATTGTAATTGCATCAAAAATTGCTAATATCAATTTCTGTGCTGAACAGAAATCGTAAGATGATTGTCCTCTTGACACAAGTTATGTTCTGAATTAAAGCGAACGTTATATATTTCTAAAAAGCTGTAATCATTCGGCCTGCAGTTATTGATTATTACAGAAATAACACATAACCCGAAAACAGAATTTTTGTATATGTTATAATAGAAGTATACAAATTATTAAACTTAATGTTATAGTTACTATTTGCCTGTAAATTTTTGAAAATGTATATTCGAAATTAATATAGAGTATTCTTTCCATTTTTTTAAAAAAAAATCAAAATTGAAATTTTTAACGCCAAATTATTGATGTGATTGGATACGTAATTGATCTAATTTAAAATCCCCAATGGAGTGCAGTTTTTTGTCTTTAAAGAAACCACGTTTTACAAATCAAAATCGTGATACAAATTTCTTAATCTTACATTAATCGTTAATTTTTCTCAAGGAATACTGAGCTATTTATCATAGCTTTTCATTTTTGATGCAACATCTTCCATACTGATTCTCTTGTTTGTAGATTTCTCTATAACTGTAAACTTCACTTTCAATTTTATTACTGACGTCTATGATACTTCCACCTGAGATCAGTTACCATACTTCAACAAATTCTACCTCTGAAGCACGTGAGACACAACAGACTTCTCTTCGTTCCCACATTTAGCGTGAACTCATTGTTTCCGTGTGATCGATGATTAGCACTCAATTTTACTATCACAATAAGAGGTAAAATAGTTTAAAAAATATATATATACATGTATTTAATTTCAATTTAATTCTTTCGTTTAAATGTTTTTTTCTGAGCATTGGAGTCTAGTGACCTGGATATTTATACCATCGGCAACAATAAAGCTAGAAAATAAAGGGAAAGAATTCTTTTCTTCACTTTTGAAGAGATTCTTTCGTGTCCTAAGGCTAAACAGAATTCTACATTTCTGGATGCAACTCTTAACTCTACGTACAGTTGCTTCCACGCTCAACTTCATGTGAATCTCCTGTGTTTTCCACATCTGAAGCAAACGAAAACCTCTTGAAGCAACATCGAGAGCTCATTACGTGTAACAATGTTGTATAATATGATATTTGGAAATAAATGTATGTTTCATTCATTGCAATGCAGCCTGTTCACTTCATCGTTGTATCTCAGCATTACTTACTTACTAGGAGCTTTGTCGTTGAAATTACACCTAACCTTGAATTGCAAATGTAATAGCTGTCTTAAAATCTGATACTTGTAATCTGTTTCGTGTTTCACCTAAGCAACAAAATTATATTACAATATCTGGTAATTCATCTGAAGAAAACTCTAGTTACAAAAATATAACAAATACTGACTACATCTATACCGAAGAGCAAAAACATTATGACCACCTGCTCCATGTGCCGCCAAAGCAGCTCTTACCTGGCAAGTCATGGACTCTACAAGATTTCTAAAGTTGTCTTGTGGTATATGGTACCAAAGCATTACCAGCAGATGCTTTTAATATTGAAAATTACGTGGTTGAGTCAACGCAGATCGGATTTGCTGTTCCAACACAAACCACAGATGCTCGATTGGATTGATGTCTGTGGAATTTGGAGGCCAGGGCAATATCTGGAAGTCTTTCTCATGTTCCGCAACCCATTTCTCGAACAATCCGGGTAGTTTGGCATGTATCCTGCTGAAAGTGTGGCATGTATCCTGCTGTAGTAATACTAGAGGGGAATACTGTTGCCATGAAAATGTACCTGGTCTGCAATGATGTTTAGGTACATAGTTTCCTGCACATGATTCCATGATGTGCATTTCCTGCACATGAATGACTGGACCCAGGGTTTCGCAACAGAACATTGTGCAAAGCATTACACTTCCTCCATCGCCTGGTTTTCGTCTCACAGTGCAACCTGGTGCCAACATTTCCCCAGGTAAACGCGCACACGTACCCGGAAGTCGACATGGTGAAACAGGAAACAAGATTCATTGGACCAGACGACCTTCTTCCAATAAATCAAAGTCCAGTTTTGATGCTTGCATGCCCATTCTTCTTGGTTCATCGAAAGCGATGAACCAAGATGCTCGCTTGGTTAATTGCTTTGACAGTGAACCAAGGTTAGCATGGGCAAACACCGATTAACAGAGCTCAGTATCAGGTGTTATTTATACCGTTTCATGACCTTCACACGCGCCGTCGCTTACCTGCAGTTGCTTCGATTTGCATAAAGAAGCGCTGGTCGTAATGTTTTAGCTCTTCGGTGTATATCTGGGGTGTCAAACTTTCAGATATGTCAGAAAAAATTATCGAGACCATTGGGATTTATTGTCAAGTTGTTCCTTATATTAATAGAATACACTTGGTCGTCGACTTACGACCGTCCGCATTTACGACCACAAAAAATAAATAAATAATAAATTAATAATATCCTGGAACCAAGGTGCACAGGACACGGTCGCTCTAGGTGAGCAGTAGCCATAAAGGGAGAGGTTTTACACGGGGAAGGACCGTGACTGCCCGACGAGGATTGAATGGACCAACCTCGGGGTGTCGTAGTACCGGAGAGACACCCAATCTCCGTCTGCAAGGTGGGTGACGAGCCTGTACGAACGATTTCCTCTTCCTAGGTGGAAACAAAAAAAAAAATAATTAATAATAAATCAGGCAGCTGCGCGTACGATAATTATGTAAGAATCTGGCAACACAGGTCCCCACACACGCGGGCATCTACTATATCTCACTTACGCTCAGTCGCTTTCAAGTATACGTTGCGTGTAGTGTATTAATTAAAATTCTACTGAAAAACTACCCATAAAATATTTAGTAAAAGGAAAATGCCTTCTTCTACAGTTGTTGGGTTGTTTTACCTCTGAGCGGCACTTTTTTGCACACAATGGGCTAAATGGCCAGGTCACATGGACCCCGAAGGCTCAGAGAAGGTTGGGGGAGGGGACCCACTGGAACAGCTGTTGGGAGACAGATGGTAGCCTCCCGTCAAGACCATCCAGCGTGTTCTTTAACGTGCACAGGGTATGGCTCTCCCGCACACGGGGCCACGGCTTAACGTCCCATCCGACGGACGGCTGCCTTTCCAATCCCATCGGTGTCCCTTACTGACCGTGGGCAGGGCGGGGAATTTTGCGGAGATAAATCTCAACGCTGACCCAGCTGGGACTCGAACCTGGGAACTACAGATTACGAGCCTGGCGCGCTACCGACTGAGCCACCCCGCCCCCCTTCTTTTACAGATATGCCAGCTAAGAAGTCAAGGAAAATTATTGATTTAGAGTGTAAAATGAAAGTTATCCAGAAGTATGAAAGTGGAAAGAAAGTGAATACGATATCACGTGACTTGAAGCTATCACATTCCACGATATCGACGATGCTATGGTGAGAATTCGAGAAGGTATGAAAGGTTCTGTATCTATGAAACAATCAATTTTAACCAAACAACGACAGGGACCCATACATGAAATGGAGAAATTGTTGTTTATGTGGATGGAAGATTTAATACAAAAAAATACACCCATGAGCCTTCACATAGTGCAAGCAAAGGCTAGAAGTCTGTTTCAAAGTTTAAAATCACGCGCCGGAGACGATTACGAAGAAAATTTTCAGGCTAGTACTGGGTGGTTTAAACGTTTTAAAAAAGATTTGTTTTGCATAATGTATATGTCACAGGAGAAACAGGAAGTGCAGATGAAGATGGAGCCCAAAATTCGTTGATAGTTTCGACTCTTTAATCAAAGAAGAAGGTTATCTACCGGAACAAATATTCAACGTAATGAAACCGGCTTGCAATGGAAACGCATGCCTAATCGTACGTACATACACCAAGAAGCAAAAAGGATGCCAGGATTCAAAGCTTTTAAGGATCGGTTGACTTTGTTGCTTGGTGGGAATGCCGCCGGTTTTAAGCTGAAACCTTTTCTCATTAATCGTTCAGAAAACCCTCGTGCATTTAAGCACATCAACAAACACACACTGCCCGTTTACTACCGTTCGAACCCTAAAGTTTGGATGACTCAAGCACTATTCGAAGACTGGTTAATGAACTGCTTCATTCCCCAGGCTCGTGAATATTGTGATGAGAGAGGTATCCCTTTCAAGATTTTATTGATTATGGACAATGCCCCTGGCCACTCCCCTCATTTGGATGATCTTCAACATGATGCTAGAGTGGTTTTTATGCCACCTAACACAAACGCTCTCATTCAACCCATGGATCAGGGTGCTATTTCAACATTCAAGGCTCACTACCTCAGAACGACATTCGCGCAAGATATCGAAGCGATAGATTCTGATGCTGATATATCTTTGCGAGACTTTTGGAAGCAATACAACATTCTTCAGTGTATCAAGAATATTTCGACCGCATGGGAATGTGTAACAAAGAACTGTATGTCGGGGATTTGGAAAAAGTGTCTAAAATGTTATACGAATACATTTGAAGGATTTGAAAAAGGAGAGGAACTGGAAGGATTATAGAAAAAAATTGTTAAACTTGCAAAAAATCTTAAATCAGAATATGAAATACAAGACATAGAGGAGTTGCTAGATTGTGACACAAAAGAACTTTCAGATGAAGAGTTGATTGAATTGGAAGCACAGAGAGTGGCAGAAGAAAAAGCGAGAGAGAAAGAAGAGAAAGAAGAAGGGGAGCCAGAAAAGAAATTCACTGCCAAGGGTTTATCAGATTCTTTTTCGCAATTGAATAAAACTTTCGCCAGTTTCGAAGCAATGGACCCTAATGTCGAACGATTCACAAAGGTTGAACGAATCATTCAAGATGCTATGTCTTGTTATCGTGAGATATATGAAGAAAAAAGAAACAAACTGTTCAAACAAAGCTCATCATGTTCGTCATCAAGAAAACATCTCGTAACTCAATCCAAGAACATGACCCTGATGATCCACAACCCAGCACAAGCAAAGATTAAAAATTAATTTTGTAAACTTCATTTGTGTTAATTTTTACATTAATTTTGGATTGTATTTTTGTGTTTACAGTACAGTATGTACAGTATTATTTTTCACATTATGTAGAATATACATAATTATAAATACAGAAGATTATAAAAATAAATTATAAATATGATAAAAAGATTAGAAAGGTTAAAATACTGTTGATAAATATATGACCGACTTACGACCAGTTAGTGAGAACGGAAGTCGGTCGTAAGTCGACGATCAAGTGTATTTTAATTTTTAGCTGCTTTAATAAAATGAAAATTTCATCCGCTTGTGAAAATTCGATGTGAAAATGGAACTGTGTTCATATTATTTTTAGACCCTTATTGAATGACAATTATAATTTTATAAAGGGAAAAAATGGCAAGCATTTTTTTGGAAAGGAGTACAATAAAACCAATGGAACAAAATATTTGATACATTATTGCAAATTATTTTATGCAATGCTTTAATTTTCCTTATTGAACCTCCAGTTTTGCTTGAACAACCAGTTTTTAAACCACCAGCATAATTAATACTTGAAAAATTGCTAAACCTCTTTTTACCCGGAATTTAAAATTCTATTCTAATTTTTAAGGTTATCTGGCAACCGTTTCGTTTGGCGGCTAGCTTAATAATTTGCTTTGTCATGGAAGAAGCAAAATTGGAACGAATTGCTGCAATAGCAATTTTCTTCAAGTCTTGTCAGGTAAATTTGCCACTTATGTTAATGTTTTTTTATTGTTTACAAATTTCATATTAAAAAAAGACATTTGTCCAAAGTGCTATAAATGCTCAAAGAAAATCTAAATTATAAAGATATGAATCATTTCTGGTGAAATTTCCCTCGGATCGAATTTAGATATTTAAGTTGATATTTCTTTTAACTAATTATCGAATTTGTGCACAATAATTTCTGTCGATTGTAGCTGATAAATGTTCGCGTATTGATAAATCATTGTATATATATGTATAATGAGCTATTTTAACAGTTTCCTGTATTAAATAATAAAAGTATAGTACCACCTATTGAAAATAAAATAGCTCCTAAAGTTCGCCATTTTCATGACACTATCTGTTGGTATTACAAAGAATTGTTGGCTAGTTGTTAATTTGTCGCGCGTGTAGCTGACGAACTAAAAGGCTTGAAGCAACGTTTGCAATAAGTAAATGTATAAATTAATTCTAAAATTAATCTTATTTTTAAATACATTTTTATTGTGGAATGCTAAGTCTATAGCGTTTTGAGTCAGTAGAAAACGCATGGATATGATGAAAACGGCCTACGTGTGAATAAAATTAGGTGTAGCTAAAATGAGTTTATATGATTTTATTAATATTTTTCTGCTATGGTATATTTTTATCTTCGTTTACCGGTTTTATAGAGTGAAAATGATTGTAGGAAAGAAATAGTGCTGCAGAATGCGAAACGTAAATTATTAAATTAATTTAGTATAAATGAAAATAGCTATGACGAATGTAAATTCGTGATAGCATTGTGACGAATGTTTCATGCCAATATGGGTTTCAGTATGGCGCCAAAATTATAAAATAATTGCAAATTTAACACTTTATTGAGTGATTAGCACGCTTGGCTACTGATCTATGGGACCTGGGTTCGAGCCCCACATAAGGCATAGATGTATATGTAGTTTTTTCTGCTGAGGTCCTGCCATCCTCTCGGACCTTCTACTATGGCATATAAACTGACAGGCTTCTGTCAGACCTCTGGCAAGCAACTGCTTGAGGGGATATTTATTATTTTTTTTTTTTTTATATTTTCTCAGCAGAATAGCCCGGAAAGTCAGGCTTGGATCTAGAAAGAAATCGTTACGAACAAAATCGAGCCAAGAAAATGTAAACAGGAGGGGGGAAAGAATGAGACAAATGACTGGATTTCAAATGCAGTATAGCATTTTCCCCTACGTTTTACAGGTCTTGAAAAAAAATTCTTGAAAAATGCGTGAAATATAAATAAATTTAATAAATTTTGCTTCTATACCCTTGTTAGTATTCTAGGGGAGCAATCCACCCTAGATCCGTCTGGGACCAAGTGCACGTGGGTTTGAACATACTCAAATTCCTTTTCTCTTTTTTCTGGGGAGCAGACTAATTATTTTCTCTGCCTGTACCATGCATTTGCCCAATCGAAACTGGACTACAAATCTCAGGTGTACGACTAGTGTCCATGATTCAGTGTCGAAGGTCCCACCATGTTTACAAAGGGGCCTTCCATATTTCACCATCATCCATTGTCCTAGTCTTTATGTTGAGACATGAACCATCATTATCTATTTACTCTCAGTAGTTGTCTGTACAGTATGCTTCTAAATTGTGATCCCCGCCGGGCTATATCATTTGAGACTTCATTTTTAGTCTGCAATGGGAGTTGCTTTACACAAATTGCCCAACTGTCATACGTTCTTTTGGTTTACATGTTAGAGGCTACCTCAGAGACCTTAACATCTGTCTCAGTAGCATTGCTAGTCAGTCAACAGCTGAGCCATGCGCACTGTGGCACGCTTTTTCCTCTTCGCAGGACGCAGGCCTTTTCATCCAACTATGTGTACCAGCAGCTCTTTGCTAGCCCACAATGCTGAGCAAATGGACTTCTTTCCCGTCTTTACGGATAGCTTGACGTTGGTCACATCAGCAATAGTCTGATCTGACACTATCATTGCAGACCAGATCCCATAGTAGTGTTTCGTCTTCAATGCAGAGTTGCATGCTATCAGCCTTGCCTTGGACCATATAATTGCTAAACGGCATCGTTAGTATGTGCTTTACACCGACTACAGGCTTTGATCTCGGTGAGGGTTTGACTTCACCCTGTTCTTTCCAAGATCAGGCAGCAGCTCCCTCGTCTGGCAACCACAACCACCATTCTCTTGGCATCAAGGCATTGACTAGTGCAAAGTCGGCCACGCCCCTATCAGACTCCCCATTGCTGGTTCGATATTTGGATTTCTGGCAGTGTTTTTCCACTGAGCTCCGGGGAAGGTTGCAAAGTTTTTGGTCAGAACAGATTGCAAACGAATTTTTGGAGATTAAGCCTATTGTCAAACCGTGATAGGCATGTTTCCATAGGAATCACAAGGAGGAAGTTGTACTTGCTGAGGTCATTCGTTTTTTACATATTCATTTCTTCTACTGACGGACAACGAACCTAAGTGCAAGTTTTATGGCACCATTTTAACTATTAAACCCATTTTAATCAAATGTTTAGCTTTTAACTATGATTGTCGTATTTATTTTAATTCTTATCAATTAGCATTTGAGCCCCTTACGCTCGGACACCTTCTATCCATTGTCTCTTTTTTTATACCCTGTTTTTGTTTTTTGTATTTTATTGGATATTTTAATCGTATTTAATAGTTTTACCTTTTTGATATTTAGATTTGTTGCTTTTTATTATATGCACCCGTTGTTGTTTTTGTATTTTACCTTTGTTGTAATATTGTTTACACCTTTTGTTTTTTATTATTTTGTCTTCGTATTTTAACTTTGGTTGTGGTTTGCATGGCTTTCATGTTTTTAACTATTGTTCTTTGCACTTTATTTGGCTCATTATGACCTAAGATTCCGATGCCCCATCTAACCCAAACAACACTCATTGTGGCATATCACAGGTAACAATTTCGGTGAATCGCATTCATGTTCGTAGGCAACGGGGATTTTCAGAGCCCCCATACATGGAGATTGTGGCAGTTGACTTTTACACTTATGTGAAAAGTGTTGGTCGATGAAAATTAACTTTTCTGCAAACCAATCTAACTTCCAGTTTCTCCTAAATTTCATGGCAGAAATCGTAACGAATGACTTTGTTATTGGCCTTCAGGGACATGCAGTAACTGCAACTTGTAAGGTTTCATGAATAAGTCCTACCGCAGTACATACAAACTATCATCTGCGGAATCTGTAGCTCACTACTTGCTCTGTTGATTGCCTTTCCTGGACTGCATTGGAACGTTTCCGGAATTCGCTGCGCAGCTCCCTCTGAAACCTAAGGATGCCCGGTGCTTTTTCTCTTGTAGAGACAACCATTTCTTGGAATTGTTTGTACTAGTCGTAAATAAACTTCCTGGTTGGGGATTCTTTCCATAACGTGTCCAAATATGTCGTTGCTAATTTCACAATGACATTGTCTTGGCGAATTTCAGCATACAGGATGCTTTTTCCTTTGCACGTCCCACCGTTTTGGACAGTTCTCCTTCTCAGACATTTTTATTTCAGAATTATTGCGCGCCACCTTGCAGAGAAGAGTAAAATCTAAACTTTGAAAGTTTATCATTCTTTTTGAATAAACCTGTATAATTTTCTCTCTGTTTGTTTTCCTGTGTTGTTTCATATTTGAAATATTTCTTACGAAATAACATATTTGTGTAATGTTTAATAATATATACTTGTGTAATGAGATGTAAAAAAAAATAATGTAAATAATATATACTTATGTAATGTTTAATTTGTTTTGCCTCCGTTTCGGTAATTAAGATTCTTAACTGCGAGGGGAGACATGTAACCATTCGCCGTAGATCCCACTTTATTATATATTAATTTTAGCAAGCTTTTGCATGTTCACTATGCAAAGGATCAAGCCCTTATATAGAAAAAAATTAGCGGATAAGAGCAATGTTTTGCAGTCTCTTCCCCCTCCCTGTGAAACAATCCTTGGTACTTGCCTTTCACAACGCTGCTGGCATGGTTGGTACTCGAAACTATGAACTGCAGAATATGAGGCAAGCGCGCTACCGATTAACCCACTCCTCTGTGTAGCGACTTTTGAAGCATAAGATTTGTGTACTTTCAGATGTCCAATTAGCATGTAATGGGAAAAAATTTCGGATCTATTCAATAAGCAAACATTCGCGGACCTCAGTGGCCGTTGACAACTCTGTTATAAAGAAAAAGTTCAACGTTTTCAGCCGGGCATATTGTAAAAGAAAGCAACATATCGCTTTTTGAAAAGGAAGTAAAATGAAATTTGTCGTTTAAGTGAAAAATTTCTTTCAGATTAATGTCCTCAGTCGTTAGCATTTTGGCATCGTCCTGTTGGTCACCATGAAGTAGACCTTTCATTCTGGAGTAATCTCGAGATGGAGCCTATGATTCTACTTCACTCTCTCTTCTAGAAATTTTAAGACGGTTAAAGAAATTTGGAAGATTCAGATTTAATGAAAGATTTTGCATGCATTAATTTGTTTTTAACCCATCTTTATTTATTTTATTTTTTTTATTAATGAAATGTAATTCGCATTTTCAAAAGTAATTTTCATTTATGTTATTAGAGATCACTAAATATCTGAACTGCAAAACTTTTAACGAATGTTTCAAATGATCTCTTTATGGTTGAAATTTCGGCAAAATAAACAATTAATATTTTATTAGTACCTGTAATGTGCCAAAAAATTTTCATTTATCTCTTAAAGCAGAAAAGTTGCATTTAACCAATGGGATAAATCATTACTATTAGGGTAAACCACTTGATCAATACACTCTATGATCAAAAACTTAAGTTTCTGGCAAAAATAGATCGTTTGCAATATTTATTTAAAGATTTCGTATTTTCCAGCTTCTTCCGCCGCTAGAGGTCGCCTTTCAAGTTTTTATTTACCCTCTTTAGCACTCTCTAACACTGGAAATTGCAGCTGATGGGGATTCCAAAAACGTAAATATTAATATTTTTTTGCAAAAAAAATTCGCCAACATACGAGATTCGAACCCGCAACTCTCCAGAAATATGCCAGAACATTTAACCTGTTGAACTAAAGCCGGCGTTTTTCACAAAAAACATTTATTGATGTATAGACGTTTAAACGTCTACAGGTAATGCTGAAATTATCAAATATTGTTTAAATCATTAATATTTTGTTAGTGTCTGTAAAACAAAAACATTGTTTCGTTTATCTCTTAAAAATGTTTCATTTTCGCACCTCCCTTTTGGCTAGGATGGCAAAACCTTGTTGCCTTTGTAAACCTGACCACATAGCACTCTAACAAAATTTCAGATTTCCAGTGTAAATAGTTTGCTTGTAATATTCGTTTGAAATTTTAACATTTTCCATGTTTTCCCACCGCTAGAGGGCGTTATTAAAGCTATTGAAAATTTTCTAAATTACTAATCACAATATTTGTTCGACATCTATCCAACCTAAAAAGTTTTCACTTAGCTCTAAAAGTAAAAAAATTGATTGTCTATAGATGGACAGACAGGTGGAAACAACAGATGGACAGACAACAGTTAAGAGAGAGACGGACAGACAGACGAACAAATACTGGCATATGCAGACGACAAAGTGAAAACATTTGCTCGTTTCTTAAACGAACCTGAAAAGAAATTATTTGTTGGTTTTCGGTTGGCTCATTTAACTTTTGCAGCCGATTGCCGTCTTCTGATGGAGTTTCTCGGGAAGAAATATTCATTAATTTATTTCTTTGAGTGAAAATTTTACACCCAAATGCAGCGCAGTGAGGCATTCATAAAATATAACAGCTTTTATAGACAAAAAAAAGTGGTAGAAATATATAAAACTAACAACTGAGAAGTTTTAACTTGGTACATACACTCACTCATAGGCTTTCGTCTCACCTTACGACAAAACATGGCGTCCATAAACCACGTGACTCAATCAACCAATGGCAGCGAATCACCGAGATGCCAGCCTCTAACGCACTCTTCATTCACCTTTCTGGGAGGTTTTACTAGTCCCCTCTCACTCCTCGCCTTAACTCACTCCCTTTTGCTTGGTTTTCCCCTTACTTTTTCTTTATAAAAGATCCTAAGGGACAACAAAAGATCCAGATGCCACCAAAAGATCCATATGGGACAAATAAAAGATGCATTTTGGACAAACAATTATATTATTACTATTAATATAATTTACTTTTTAAATTAAGGTCTTAACATGCACCTTCCTTTTGAAAAAAAAAAAATGTATAAAATAATATTCCTTATTAATATTTCTTTATATGACTATAGATGTTATCAACAAAATAAAAAATCTTATATTATGATATACTTTCTTTATATCTCCCTCACCCCAATTCCCATTCTCTATTTGTTTTGAACTGCAACTTACCTTGATAACTAGGCAACTATATAACTTTTGCTTGTTCTCCTCCCTCCCTCTCCAAACACATTCCTCCCTCTCATCAGAGGGGGGGGGGGGGTCCTATAATAAAAAATAATAAAATTCAAAATAAAAAGCTATTTCTTGCTATGAATTTTCTCAAAAAAAAAAATTTTCCCTTTTAATCACTTTTAACTTAAAAATTTAACAGACTTTCTCCTGTTTAATTTTCAATCATGGAACTAGAGATTACTCTTCTTTAATGTCTTAACTTCATCAACAAATACACTTATCACCCACCATCAGCTCTCATCATCACATGTAACTCCTCTCCCCCCGACATGAAACTGGATTCCCCCCTTACTTTTGCATCCCAGTCAATGGGTGGCCTGCGGCCAAATGCCCATTAGCCAATATGTAAGATTGCTGGCCTTTCACTGTGCCAGTCCTTTCATTGTTGTCCATACTCACCCACTGCTCACTTTGCCCGTGGACCTGATGATAAGAGGGCCGAGGCTCTCTTATCATCCGGAATCTAGATGGATGTGAAAGAAGAAGCCAGCCTCTAACTATACAGGACTTCTATGACAGCCTTACCAGTGTTGCCATCTATCCTCTTAAGGTCTGAATGACCTCCAACAAAAAAAATACTTCGATGTCACTCTCGCCTTCTATTAATAGTTTGCTCGGAAGCCGATAGTCGTAGGTCTTTACATATTCATTTTGCCTCGGATTCTTTGCCATATTGAAATCAAACTGATGAAAAAAATTTGGCTTACTACAATCAGGATCAAGCCAAGAGTAAGCTTACCTTATACGTCCAAGAAATTTCTACTCGAGGCGAAACTTTATCCCCCCACCAAGGACGTACCTTGGGGGAGGTATATTAGGGGAAGCCGACCCCCCTCCGAAAAGTGGTCTTTTCACACTAGATCTCAAACTTATCTACCTGCTTTAAATCCAAAACAGGTACCTTTGTATAATTTTATTTTAGTCCCATAGTATATGTCTGACACTAAAAATAGATTTAGAAAAAAAAAAGTAAAATTTTATTTTATATAGACTCGATTGGTTAGCACTCTTGGCTATTGATCTAAGGGACCGGGTTCGAGCCCCGGGTTAAGGCATGGATGTGTGTGTCGTTTTTCTGCTGAGGTCCTGCCATCCTCAGATCTACTATAGCATATAAACTGACTGGCTTCTGTCAGACCTCTGGCAAGCAGCTGCTTGAGAGTTTTTTTATTTTTATTTATCATTTGAACATTTTCTTCCAGCGGAATATTTTATTAATTGGGAAACCCTATACAAGTGTTATTATGAGTCCCCCCCCCCTCCCGAAACTAAATCATGGATGCGTGCCTTCTCGTCACCTAGGTAAAATTTCGTTTTGTCCTCTAAGAAAGTCGGGGGGGGGGGGGGGGGTTGGCTACGTTCATGTCCTGTTGTCAGGTTCGACCCAAAACTCTACGTTGTGATTTTCTCCGCTAACAATCCCTCACAGTGGTCTTGGAAAGCTATTGGAAGGGAAGGTTGGGGGAAGGGGACCCAATGGGCAGCTTTTGGAAGACAGACGGTCGCCTCCCATCAAAAGGTCATCCAGCGTGTTCTTTAACATGCACAGGTACTCTAATGCACACTTTTTAACGGCTTAACGTCTCCTCCGACGGACGGCGTCCTTTTCAAACTCGTGGGTGTCCCCTACTCGCCGAGGACGGCAGAGTTTTGCGGAGATAAATCTCAACACTGACCACTAGAGGGAACGCAATTTTTTTGTTTTTGCGAGAAAATTATTTGTTCATAGAGATAAAGTAAAATTCTTTTTGTTGAATAATTATTGATGAAATATTGCGAATTGCACTTTATGATTCTCAAAAGCTACAATTTGCACTCTGTAACTTTGGAAGAAAAATAAAAAAATTCCAAAATTTAAAAATATATATATTGCAAGTGATATATTTATACCAGAAATTTGGGATTTTGGTTGCATAAGAGGTTGATTGTCTAAGAGGTCAATCCATTGACAGCAATGGATTGACCTCTTAGACCGGGAGGGGATGCATTCTTTTTTGTTTTAAAAGAAATTTATTTATTGAGATGAATTAAAAAACTTTTTGTGGTGGATGGGATTGATCAAATATTACGATTTGCACTTTCCGAATTTCCAAAAACTATAAAACGCGTCGTCTAACGGTGGAAAAATGTGTAATTATTAATAAAGTGCTACTGTTTGCATTTCCCCCATCATCCCTTAGCTCAAGTTATAATTTTTAAGGAATGCAAATCTAGGTAAACGAAAAACTTCATTCTCTTCAAAATCGTTTTGAAAACGAGATAGAGCTAAAAAAAAAGTGATTAATTTGATCTTTTTTAACCGTTAAAAATATCGAAGTAACATGTTAATTCGTTTTTTTTAACTGTTAAAAAATTATTCCTTAAGTATTACTCCGTCTCCCCCCTCTTCTAGTTAAGTTATTGCCTTTGCTAATTGGATTTCAGAAGCGGAATGGAGAGTGACAGAACAGATAAAAATCTGTTAACCGAGTGTTAGAATATATCAAAACTGACTTTCGAACTTATTTTGTTTGATTTAAACTTTCTAATCCAAGGCAAAGTTCCAGCCCATCCCACCTCATGCTGTCGGTATGTGAAGAAACAGTTGATTGAATTTCTCTGGTGGGCTGATATATGTCTTCGCCTGTTCTACGGACACTTTGTAATATTTTTTGTCAAGAAGTGTAGTTCATTATTTGGAAATATGAAGACCTTCATTAGAACAAAAAGATTCAATGGTGAAGGTGCTGTGAAATTCTTGAAAACTTCCGAAGCAAGATCTGACGAAACTAACCGATGTGGTCGGAATGAAAGCGATCCAGGGGCACAATTCAAAACTCCTGGATGGGTGAGTCCATAAAACTAGATATTTCATACTCAAGTAGGAAAAACAAATACAACAAAACTCAGGTCTTTTTTAAAAAAACTGGGTCGGTCAAGTTTTACGATTGGCACAGTGTGAAAAAAATATAGACGTGCTCTGTTTCTTCACATTCTCTTGTTATGAAACGCGTGCAGAATTTGTATAAACTGACTTTAAAATGTTATCCAGATAATTTCTTCACGTTGTTATAAAGATAGCTGTTATAAAATAATTGTAGACACAAGGGATAACAGGTTAAAAGTTTGAAAACTATTAATTCTCCCTGTATTTGCTTTTATACTTTTACTTACTAATTTACGGACATCAATTAATTTGAAATATCAGTTTCTTTCGTGGTAGACTTATGCTGCTGCAGAATCAAGGCAAGATCGTAGGTAACATTGAAGAAAGAAGTGTTGAGGGAAACATGCAGTTATTAATAGTGAATGCATAGTATCAGTCCACTAGGTTACAAGAAAGTTATTCATTAAAATTTCACCAGATTTGGTTATGGTACCATTTTGTATATTTTTTCTTGGTAATTATATAAATGAATGATTTTTTTTTCTTAGCTAGCCGTTATGAGTCCTAAAAGTAGTTCGCGGTGATCAAAAGAATGAACTTGTTAGGAGTTGCGAAATTGACCACGACATTTTTACCTCTGACAGATAGAGTGAGCATTTTAAAATGCTGTAAATAATTTGAAATATTCTCTATCAATTGAGAGAGTCTACATTACTCTCAGAAAACAATTATTAGAGATATTAAGGTTCAAAGTTAATTTTCGCTAACTTTTTTTTCATATGTAACTCTTAATATCTCAGAAATGAGGTGGACCCGAAGTAATTTTTTTTAATAGTCCTATAACGTATGCTTCTGCCTGAAGATGACACTCCTCACATGATTTTGAATAACTGCTAATACTAGGTCTGCAATAAACATGCTTTTAACCGCTAATGTTAAGTCTGAAGGATTTCGAAAAATTTAAAACCCCATCGGGTTCGCACATACGTTTCCCCTGGGTGATGGGAAAGTTCATGCAAAGTTTGGTGCCTGCTAGCATCTCTAAGAGCCAAGTGCCTGAGCTGACAGACGCATAAACAAACACTCAAGTAAAATTTCTTATTAGATAAATGCATTAAGTGTTTTAGTTGCTTAAACACCAATTTCTCTAGGGAATATGAAAAACATTTTTTTTTCTTCGAGTTGCTGAACAAGGATATGTCATATAGGTGAGACAAGGGAAGCATTCCTTTTTACAGCGGGGTGCGGGGGGGGGGGGGGGGGGCTCAGTCGGTAGCGCGCCATGCTCGTAATCTGTAGTTCCCAGGTTCGAGTCCCAGCTGGGTCAGCGTTGAGATTTATCTCCGCAAAATTCCCCGCCCTGCCCACGGTCAGTAGGGGATACCGATGGGCTTGGAAAGGCCGCCGTCCGTCGGATGGGACGTTAAGTCGTGGCGCCGTGTGCGGGAGAGCCATACCCTGCGCACGTTAAAGAACACGCTGGGTGGCCTTGACGGGAGGCCTACCATCTGTCTCCCAACAGCTGTTCCAGTGGGTCCCCTCCCCCAACCTTCTCTGAGCCTTCGGGGTCCATGTGACCTGGCCATTTAGCCCATGGTGTGCAAAAAAAGTGCCGCTCAGAGGTAAAACAACCCACCTTCTTATAGGGTAAACACAGTGACATAAACGATCGTCGAGAAAGAGTGAGAAATCAATTTAAATCGAACGAGCAATCGTGTTAGTCGAAAACCATTATTTAAATCATTCATTAAAAGGGCCATTCGTACTTTAAGAATCGTATTAGTAGAATTCATGTTAGTCGGTGATTGGCGCGGATGCCATTTGATTAGCTATAAATACGTTAAAGAACTTGCTGAATAGTCTTAACGTGGAGACCTGGTACCCCACAAATTTGCACTATATGGTGGTAATGTGTGTGTTAGGGGGACTGGAGTTTCTAAAATGGTTCAGTCAAATGGGTGATGGACAGGTATAAGTCTAATGAGGGTTTGAGGTGTTTGGGACTTCGATTTTCGTGGGCTTCCTTAGAAAATATATGTTATTCCAGTCAAGTGGCTACCCACTCCTTTAGGTAGGCCACTGTGGTGGAGGTTTTGTCACTTAACAGGTATCCAGTGGACCCCTTTCTCTACAGGACTCTGACCTTTGGAGCCTTTGTAACTTTACCATTTTGTCTGTTTTGTGCATAAAAGTGCCGTTGAGAAGTTAAACAATTCAATCTTATCTGTAAAATCTGAACTAAATTTTCGTAAGGATTGCACAGAAATGACTTCCTGTGAATAATACTCTATGCAACTGTGGCATTGCAAGTTTTGCTGTTGGGATCACAAAACGTTTCTGTCCATCGTCACTTAAAATATAACGTCAAATCTAATTTTGATAATTCAGTATATCTCGAAATATAATATAGTGGCACAAGTATTCAATCAGTTGTCTGTTATCGTAATTTTGATTCGAACACAAGACCTCCTACAACTTATTACTTTATCACCATATATTAAAAGATGATCCATCATCAAAACAGTAATTACCAGAGCCTCATATTAGTCATTCATTATCTGCCTTTTTCTCTTTGAATTCTTGTAAATAGATTTCTCCAAAGGAATGCAAGGTGTCCCGCGGCCGAGTGGTTAGCGCTATTGATCACTTCCACAAGAATAACTATGACTCGCATGTGGTATTATTTAACATAACTAAATTCATGTATACACAAACATTCTAGATATGTAAACAACCGTAAATTTCAGCTCACTAAAACAGTTTGGAGATCTAAATCAATTCAATCACATGGTTTCAATTAACTCACGGTTTGCTTGATTAGAACAATACATTAATATTTTCAGTATTTAATATCCAATTTTTCATTTCCTTAATATGTGTTTTAATATTAATTATTTCCTTAATTTCATTGGTAAAGCATTAAAATTTTTAGGAGCCAAAAAAAACATAGTGTTTTGCTAATTAGGTTTTTATTCACAGTAATGCAGTTTACGCAGACTTTTTTGAAAACTTCAGGAACTTAACATTTCAAATCAATTGACATTCTATCATCAGAATTTCAAATTTCAAGCATAAATACATCGTTTGCAATATTCGTTTACAACTTTGTAATTTTCAACTTTTTTCCATTGTTAGAGGGCGCATTTATAGCTTTCGGGAGATTCGGAAAATGCGAACCTCAATATTTCATCAATACTTATCCCACACAAAAAACATATCTCTAAAAACAAAAAAGCTCGATACCTACTGTCGGACAGACAGACCACAAAGTGAAAACATTCTCTCTTTTTTTTGAAAACAAGATAAAAAGATCCATTTTTCATCGCACGTAAAACAGTTCGATTGTTTAAACGGTAGTGGAGGGAATTAGCGAAGAGTTTCGTGCAGATTTCGATACGATGGTTTGATTGTTTAGTAGTCAGTTCTTGTGGAACACTTCGTAACTCCTCGCTACCTCACCGATGCATTGGCCATGACGCATTATTGTTGCGTGTGAGCAACCAAGTTCGGACGAGAGCCTGTGAGGACTTGTCGATGGATCAGCCTTAACAACGTGGCACAGAATGTTACGATCTACCAATATTGGTCCGTCGGATGGGACGTTAATCCGTGGCTCCGTGTGCGGGAGAGTCATATCCTGTGCACGTTAAAGAACACGCTGGATGGCCTTGACGGGAGGCTACTATCTGTCTCCCAACAACTGTTCCAGTGGGTCCCCTTCCCCAATCTTCTCTGAGCCTTTGGGATCCTTGTGACCTGGACATTTTAGCCCATGGTATGCAAAAAAGTGCCGCTCAGAGATAAAACAACCCAATCCAACCAATATTGGCGGATTACTTTCGAAACCGTGTCATCACCTTTCAATTTCTTGAACTTAATTTGAGCAGCATGAATAGAGACTGCCACCTCATTTCTCGCGCTGCTTCGGTGATTTTTAATCCTTTTTTCCACAAAGGACGTAAAATTGCACGAATTTCAATGCTTAACTGAATCATTCTATAACATTTCTAATGATGGAAACTGAAACTCAGATACTACTAATAGTTACGGACTGACGCAGTGGACTTTATACTTTCACTTAGTGCTATGCTCAGAGGTATGCAAGTGCAACACGGTGATGTCACCGTATATATTTTGAATGGCGAAAAACGCACAATAGGAATAATCCTAGTATTACCCTCGTTCTAAGAGATTTGGGTGCTAAAGTTGGTTTCTCTGAAAAAGGGAAAGGGGGCCGGGCCCACATGGCCGGCTTACTTTCCCACCTAAGAATCTGTTAGTGCAAATACATATAACTTTTTAAAGTAGATAAATAGAAATGTTTAAAAGTAATCTTAAATATCAGAGAAGAGTAACAGGACAGTGTTACAAAGTTGTTGCCAGATTAGGAATTTTAGATAAAAACCGAATTTTTTCATTTCTTTTTTTTGTCCCTATAGGAATCTAATGGACTTAAGGTCATACCTGGTCTAGTAATCGGACTACTAAACTAGCGGGCATGTCCTTGTGTAAGTTTATATGAGAAACCAGGATAATACCCTTAGAGTTGGGTTATCTGCTTCCTTTGTGTAGGTTTTTAAATATTTAAAAAAAACTGGAGTGTTTTGTATAGTTCTTGCAGCAAAGTAAAATAAAACTAACTGGCGAACAATTGGACTAAAGACCAATTGTGATTTTAAAAGAGTAATTTCAACTGCCTTTCTCTTAGATCAGATCTGAACTGAAACAAAATAAAATAATTGTAAATTGTTTCTTGTCGTTGGTATTTAGGAATCGGACGTACGGCAGAAATTGCTTGAGATTAAGGTTCCCTCAGATATACATTATATTTTCCAGGTTCGAATTCCACCTGAGCCAGCGTTGAGATTTATCTTATCTCTGCTAAATCTCCACCCTGCCTTTGGTGAGAGAGGAGATACCGATGGATTTCAAAAGGCCGCTGTCCGTCTGATGTCACCTTTAGCCGTGATCCTGTGTGCAGGATAGCTATACCCTGTTCACGCTAAAGAACATGCTGGATGGCCTTGAGGAGAGGCTGTCATATGTCTCCTAACAGCTGTCCAGTGGATCCCCTCCAACCTCCAAGAACATTTTTTTCTCTCTTACACTCGTTCCGGGTTCATTTGATAGTTATCGATTCTGCTAACAAAGCCAGTGAAACAGTTTTAGGGTACCACGAAGTGAATTTGCAAGGATTTGGGGAAAAGATTAATATGAAGGTGAAGGAAGTGACCAGCTGGCTTCTTATCTTCATCATCTTGAAATTAGCAAGGTTGTCTTGCGGTGGCATCTGCCTAAGAATAAATGTATCGAGCTGAACATATTATTTTCTTCCCAATTGGTGCGAATGTTTTTGTCAGTTAATTTGTCAAAGCATAGAGTCTACGAAGAAGCAATGCTGGAAATTTGAAGTTAGGATTCCTGTCCTCTTGAAATTTTTTTTGTGTGTCCGATGCATCGCAGACAGCAGGCTGAAGCCGCCAAGTTTAAGTAGTTTCGAAGTAGAGACCCAAAGCAGAGAATAGTGACAGGAAAAAGAGTGCAAAGAGTTTTGCACTCTTTTTTCAGTGTTTTGTGATGGTATTTGTGTATATTTAGTCTTTAAAAGGACTTTTCGTGTGGTATTGAAGAATTGTTGGCTTGTAGTTTAGGGCATCGCGTTTATGACTAGTTCTTACAATCCTTAGAAAAATAATAAAAATACCCCTTCAAGCAGCTGCTTGCCACAAAGGTCTGACAGGAGCCTGTCAGTTTACATGTCAGAGTAAAAGGTCTGAGAGGATGGTAGGACCTCATCAGAAAAATAACACATACACCCATGCCTTACCCGGTGCTCGAACCCAGGTCCCTTAGATCAGTAGCCAAGCATGCTAACCATTCGGACACGGGACGGCCTAGGGAGGATAAATAGGAATCGGATGTTGTGGGAGTTGTCACGAAAACTGTAAGCTTCCATTTAGTAGTTCGCGCTAAAAATTAATGACGCCTTAAGTAGTAAAGAATTGTCCAGTAATGTTACAAATATATTTTCCCTCTCACTGAAAATTTTAGAGGTTTCGTAGTAAAATATTGTATTTTATAATTATATAATGGAAATTTTAATTTGGAGCTTTTTTTCAGTCATTATTACCCTCTGAATTCGCAACAATTTTTTTTTTTGGTTGAAAGTGAGGGGTTCGCGGAACAAAAACGTTGCGAAATACTAGTCTAGAAGTTATGTTAGAAGGAGAAAGTCTAGTAGAGATGTATAGTTGAGGTTTCAAATCTTTTTTTTAAGTGCAAGTATGTAAAATTAGAGCCAACGGCAGTGCCAAGCTGAAAACATCGGTTCTCATCCGATCACCAAAGTTAAGTAGCTTTGAGCGCGGTTAGTAATTGGGAGGGTGACCACCTTAGAAGTTAGTAATTGAGAGGGTGAACACCGCGTGCAGTTGGCTAAAAAATATGCTGAGGACTCGTCATCCTCACAGATCTTTTTACTATGGCGTATTAAACTGACTAACTCCGCCTATTAGTGTATTTTTATCTCTGTCTGATTTAACGAGTTTTAGATTAGTTTTACTGGCCGCGGCCGGTACTATAAGTTGTATGGTTTTACTATTTCGTTTATAGTTTTAATGAGCCAATGTATCTGTGGTAATGTTGTTGTATATCTTGTTTTTTTTTTTTACTGATGTTAGTGGTTTGTGCTGCAGGGGGTTGAAAATTTCGGCTATTCGTCTTAGCTGATATTTTTATTCTACTTATGGATAAAATTCTCCTGGATATCCAGCTTGCCGTGCTATTTGCTGTAGATGTGTATTCTCCCGTCTTTTGCAATTTTTGTGGATGAGTATTGTAGATTTCTTATGAAGGCTGTTTTTATTGCGGCTATTTTTTGTTTCTTGGGTTGATTCGATTCATATGGTATGAAGGTTTCCTGTATACTTCGGTATGGCCTAATGCTTTATCCCTCTTGATCATTATGTAATATCTTGATCATAATTCCAAGCCCATTGGTGTCTCCTTTCTGACCGAAGTTAGTTTATCAATATCTATACAACCGAAACAAAATTTTTAATTTATCTATTAAAACATATAAATTGCATCCCTCCCTAGGCTAAGGGTTAAAAATCATCAATTCAATTTCGAACAATTTACTTAAATAGCCCTGGGCAAATTACGGAAGCCATTTCTTTTTGTCCGGCTCCAGAGCTACTGATGACAAATTAATTAATTTTGCAAAAGGAAAAGAATGTACATAAGACAAGAAATCCAAATTCGATTAAGCAAATTCTCATTAAAATAATTAATTTCAATAATATTAAATGGTTTGAAAACATTCGTTATATCTGCTTTAATTAATTTCTGAGGTAAATTCTTCTGACGCATGTTTAAACTTTTAAAGTCTAAATTATTGTCTCTAGAGTTCATTTGAACAATCTTCAGATGCAGAAAAGTGAATAAAATCACATGTCTAAAACTGCGATGAATTGACGCTGTGACGAACTGACGTGGCGATGAATTGACGGGATACCAATAAAATCACTGCGAAGCTTGATATAGCCTATCCGCAGGATAACATGGATATCCTAGTACAGTAAAACTTGATTAATCGGCTTCTATATGGTTAGTTTATTTGGAAATATCGGGTATTTGAGAGAAAATGTGAATAATTAAGAAGGGGTAAAAATTAAAATAAAGCTTAATTATGAACAATGACAAAATGGAAACAAAAATTAACAATGTTCATAAGGCATATGGTATATATAAAGTTATATCAAGAGCATTATTCCACAGAGTGAATAATGTCAAAGGATTTAACATAACACTGCAAAGAAGTTGTTGCAAAGAAGCGTAATTACAATACTTATTTTAATCAAATGTACTCCATTTATAAAACAGTGATTTTAGCTGTAAATATTCTGAATAATTTTTCTGCCCATGATTAAAGATTTTAAAAAATGTTTTTGTGTGCTTTAGTCAGGGAAAAAGGCGGAGGAGACCATTGCGCAATTAAATACCCTATTTTAAATTTTACTCAGTGAAATTAATTTTAAAATTGGAATATTTAGTAATTATAATCTAATAATTTTACTCTAACAAGTTTTTAATGCTATGTTGAAGGAGTTGGCGGGGGAGGTGGAGGGGGGGGTCTAAGAAGCTTAACTCTATCACTGTGTATTATACCTGTTCAAAATTCAACTCAACAGATTGACCAGTTGAAACAATAATCAGATACTCGAAGGTTGGTTAATCGAGGTCGTACTGTTTGTCAACAACCTGTGCCCTCCATAAGAAGCTTTTCTGGCTACTCCCCTGATAGGTATAATGGGAAATTGACACACACATACACTATATGATCAAAAGCATTCGCTCATCCACAATCTCCTGGTAATAGGAAAGGAATTAATATCGTGTTGGTCCAACCTTTGTTACTATCACATTCTCCACTCTGCAGGGAAGGCTTTCCACTAGATTTTGGTACGTTGCTGCGGGAATTGCCTGGCATTCTTGCCACAATAACATTAGTGAGGCCGATCACTGTGTTCGGACGGTTCTGCCTGACTCCCAGTCGATGTTCTAGTTCATCCCAGAGTTGCATGGGGTTGAGATCAGGACTCTGTGCAGGCTAATCAAGTTCTTTCCCATCCATCTCATCAAACCAATCCTGCACTGTCCTCGCTTTGTGGACTGGGGGGGGGGGGGCATTGTCATGTTGGAATATAAAAGGATCTTCACCGAACTGTTGCCATAAAGTTGGATCACAGAATTGTTGGGTATGTCATTATAGGTTGCACCGTTGAGTCCTGTTCACTGGAACTAGAAGGCCCAGCCCGAACCTTAAAAAACAGACCCAAAGCATGATGCCTCTTCCACCAAACTTCACAGTTGGCACAACAGTCAGGCAGGTAGCGTTCACCTGGCATCCTCCACACAAAGACTCGTCCGTTAGACTCAGATGGAGAAGCGTGATTCATCACTCCAGATAACGATGTTCCACTGTTCAAGAGTCCACTGTTACACCATTTAAACCGACGCTTGGCGTTGATCTTGTTGATGTTAGGCTTGTGTGCTGCTGCTCGGCCATAGAACCCATTTACTGGAGCTCGTGAGTGACTGTTATGGTGCTGGCGTTGCTTCCAGAGACATTTTAGAACTCGGAGGTGAGTGTTGCAACCGATGACAGGCGATTTTTTCGCATTACCCACTTCTGACACTTGGTGGTCCCACTCTGACATTTTACGTGGCCTACTGGGTAGCGATTGCGCTGTTGTTACTCCTAGGCGTTTCCACTTCACAGTAACATCACTTACAGTTGATTGGGGCAGCTATATCAGGACCGAAATATCCCGAACTGACTTGTTGCTAAGGTGGCATCATATAACCATGCCACACTGAAAGTCACTGAACCCTGCCGTATGGCCCATTCTCCTGTTCTTGCGTGTCTATGAGGTTTGCCAGACACGTGCATCCTTTTATATCTGTTTGGGCCATTGTTGGGGCATATATAGCTAATCCACCACTCAGAAGGGGTTTCAGATACTTTTTATTAGATAGTGTATGAGTGTAATGGAAGATCGACATGTAATAATTTAATGAGAGATTGATATGTATGAGTGTAATGGGAGATTGACATCTATGAATGTAATGAGGGGTTGACACATGAGTGTAATGGGCGATTAATATGTATGAGTCTAATTGAGGTGTTTACGTCTTTGATTTTCAGGGGGCTTCCTTAGAAAATTTACATTATTAAGACCTCAAGAGACGGGAGGATTATAATAAGCTCCTCCTTTAGGAAGCTCAATGACATGGAGCCTTAACACCTCTCCAGTGGATCCTTTCCTCTTCCCATCTCTGACTTTTCTAGTCTTAGTGACCTGGTCATTTAGTCTATTTTGCACAAAAGTGCCGCTGAGAAGTGAAACAAATCAATTCAATCCGATATGTAAAAGATGAACTAAATCGTTGTGAAGATTTCACAGAAGTGACTTCCTACAAATAATATGTAACTGCCGCATTACAAGTTTTACTATTCGTACCATAAAAAGTTTCTGTCTAGCGCCGCTTAAAATTTAACTTCAAAACGAATTAAGAATAAATGATGTTAATGCTTGATAATTCAGTATACTTGGAACTTAATGTCAAGTGGCAAAAGTAATGAATCAATTGAACTAGACAAGTGTGACAAATTGGATCGTGGAACACAAGATATCCTGCGTCCTAATTCTTTGTCAATTGCTTTACAAATTGAGCATTATATCTAAGGCTCTGTCATTTTGAACAGCGATCTGTCACAGAACCTAAAGCATTATACGCTTACCTAGTAATTGTGAATTTTTCGCTTTCGTATTTGAATTGGGAGGTTAGCTCATAAACAGGAAATAACGTGTTCGAATTCAGGAAATGAATGTTCGATTTTTCTCACTCCTAATAGTTACTTTTAACACTATTTATTAAAATAACTACAGGGTGATTCAAAACTCTTGGGCCAAACTTTAAGGGGTGATAGAACACACTTAAACAAGCACTTTCCGCCATACAATGCATGGTTGGAACTAAAGGGGTGAAGCGCTAGAGGGCGCTTTCCAGCGCTGTTTTTCGCACTCGTCGTCATTTCTACCGTGAATTGCAGAACGGATGGATTGTTTCACGAATCAGGAGAACGCGGACATGCATTTCACGTACGGAGCTGCAGACGGGAATGCGAGGGAAGCCCAAAGACTACCGGGAGCGCTCAGTGACCAGTCTTTGGGCTTCTCTCGCATTTCTGTCCACAGCTCCGTACGTGAAATGCATGTCCACATTCTCTTGATTCATGAAACAATCCATCCATTCTGCAATCCACGGTAGAAATGACGCCGAGTGCGAAAACCAGCGCTTATAAGTGTTCACTGGAAAGCGCCCTCTGGTGCTTCATCGCTTGAGTTCCGACCATGCATTGTATGATGAAAAGTGCTTGTTTAGGTGTGTTCTATCACCCCTTAAAGTTTCGCGCAACAGTTTTGAGTCACCCTGTATTGATCATCAACCTAATATTAATCACCAGAGCCTCATATTAGCCATTCATTACCTGCCTTTTTTTCTTAGAATTCTGGTAAATAGACTTATCTAAAGAGAGAGCTAACACAGAGAAATCGACAGATAATGAATGTTGTCCGCCTCTCACGACGAGGACGTTTGAGGGTGGATTTTCGAGAGGCTCCCCCCACCCCACAGGCACCCCCTATCCCACTAATTCTAATACAGTAGACTCTCTCTTATTTGGCCCTTACGGGACCGGACCCATGGCCGGATGAACGAAAGGCTGGTTAATCCGAAAATTGTGTCAGAAAATAATAAAAACGCAAATGACAAAAATACTAACTCTACTGTATTTTTTTATTCAATAATTTGTTGTACAATATTAACAATTTACTCACACTCACTTGAAAAAGTACGTGATTTTCTTATGTTTCTTTGAAATTAACACTATTTATCTGCAAAGTCTTGCCATTTTTTAATAAACATCCCATCAATCGCAGATGAGGCCTGTTGTTGTTCAATGTATCTTACTGCAACATCAAAAGCTTCTTTTCTTTCAATATGCTAACTTCCTCATCTTCATTCTCCGCTTCTCCGTTCCCTTCTTAGCAGGCTGTATTGATAATTTCGTCATCATTCAGTGTTTCATTTTCCAACTATTCATTAACAATTTTTCAATGTCATTTTCTTCAAGTGTGTCACATTCAGGCAACACTTTAAAGTCATTAAAAAAATACCCCCTCAAGCAGCTGCTTGCCACAGAGGTCTGAAGCAGCGAAATATTGTCATTATCCGTCATATCTTCGGCAGGCGCAGGCTCATTCGATACTTTCGTGTTGTCGTCTTTGGTACTTTCTACATAGTTTTCAACTTCGGGCCAAAGTTTTCTCCATGAGTTCACAAACGTTGTACAAGGCATTTCTTCAAAAGCTGTTGTCAACATGTAGATCACATCCTTGATATTTATTGTTTTCAAATCATTTAAAAGTCCTATTCTGTCATTTTCGTTTCGCTGTAGAATTTCTGAAAGAAGCTTTCTCCTGTATCGCCTTTTTAAACTGAAAAGCACGCCTTGATCCATTGGTTTCACTAAAGATGTTACATTAGGTGGCAAAAACATGGCTTTTATGTTGTCAGAAATAAGTTCGCTTCGGTGTGTTGGGGCATTGTCGAGAATGAGTAGGGCCTTTACAGGCATTTCAAGACTTGTCAAGTGGTTTTTTTTTTACTTTTGGAACAAATTCTGTAAAGAACCACTCTTTAAACAAATACGAATCTATCTAAGCAGACTTTTGAGCTTTGCAATAACCTGGCAGAGCAGCTAAATTTAAATGCTTGAATGCTCGGAGTTTTGCTGATTTCCTAATTACAAAAAGAGGAAGTTTGTGCGATCCTGCAACATTTGTACACACAGCTACAGTGATTCTTTCTATGTTTGTTTTAAATTCTGATGCTGAGGTTTCTTGCGCTGTCACAAACGTTTTCGTTGGAAGAAGGTTAAAATTTAAGCCAGTCTCATTTAAATTGTAGATTTGTTTTGTGCATAGGCCTTCTTCAATAAGCACCAAAAGTTTTTCTGAAAATTTCTTTGCTGCTAAAGGATTAGCTGACAATTTCTCACCACAAACACCAAGGTAATGAACATTATGCCAAAATGGCATAATCCCAGCGAGAAAGCCATCCCTCACTTGCTGAAAATTCTTCCCCAATATCGGTTTTAGGATGAAAGATTAATGCTTTTGCTTTTAAGATTGGCTTTCCTTTTCGACGCTCTTGCATGAACCATAATCAAAGTGCATCATTGACAATTTCATTTTTCAGCTTTTAAAGAGTGCACCGAGAAGAAATAGTTTTTTCAGATTCGACTTGAGTGCAAAAATCTTGTAAAAATTTTCTATTCCTTCTCAAGTCATTTACCGTGCTTTTACCAACAACTAGTTATCACAAATATTTTTTTACTGGATCACCTTTGTCAATACGTTCTAACGCTTTTAATTTCATCTCCATCGTAATGACATTACAGTTACGTTTGCACCCACTCATTTTGTACCAACAATAATTAATAGATCACAACACACACTCCTGTATACGCACAGTACATTGTAGTAATCACAAAGAGGAACCGAAGCAAATATGTACTGTACTCTAAATAAAACACGCAGCGACTTGCTTCGCTTCTTGGAACTGAAGCAAATAAACAAAACAAGTTGCAACTAGCTTCCGCTTCTTGAAACAACTGGTTAAAACGGAGGACGGTTGAGCCGAGACCGGATAAGAGAGAATCTACTGTACCCGTCTTTTATTCGCGTTTTATAGAATCTAATGACTTCCTTGGTGTTACCTGCATAAAAAATTCAAAGCTTTATTGCATTAATCCCCTGCTAGGAGACTGAGTTTCGTCCTGATCTATGTGAAGTGAGGAATTCTGAAAGGATCATTCAGAATAAATGAGGGACGTTCCAAAAATAATTTGTAAGGCACGTAATGTTTTACAACTGGTCCTAGCCTGATCGGAAATGTTGCAAGATGAGTGGTTATTCTCAGTTGGCAACACTGTTTGAAAGTCATCACTTTGCACCACACGCGTGGTGACAGCCGTCAATTAAACGTAGCGACTCGACTGGAACAGTAGTCCAAGTACGAGGTCAGGATAGTAATTCTGTTTTCGAACGCAAGGAATGTGTCTGCAGCAGAAATCGTCAGCTGGTCATAGTTTACGGGAATTATGTCATGGAACTGTAAAGTGTGGCAAAGTTGGGTGCACACTTTAGGACATGAGGGTCAGCACGGACGATTGTGAGAGAAGCGGCAGACCCACAACAGCAAACACAGCAGACAAGACACTTGTGGAAAAGGCAATTCTCGAAAACAAAAAATTAGGCTGAGTGAACTGCAGCAAGACTTGAGTCTGTCACATGGAAGGATTGTCAGGATCATTCAGGGGTTTGGATCACACAAGGTGTGTGAGCGATGGTAGCCAGAGCACTATTGGAAGGCCACAAGGTGCATAGGATGGCTTGAGCCCTGTCATTCCTGCACCAGTAAGCTGTTAGTGGCCAGGAATTTCTCGAATCCATTGTCACTGGACACAAGACATGAGTTCACCACCATATCCCGGAGACAAACCGTGCCAATATGGAGTGGAAACATGCTGGGTGTCTACGATCGATGAAGTTCAAGGTTGAGAAGTCTGCTGACATGGCTACCTTGTTTTGGGGTAATAAATATGTGTTGTTGGTATACTTCATGCAGCGGGGAACAACAATCAATGCAGATGCATAGTATACAACAATAGAACGGTTAAGAGGCGCTATTAAACGAAAATGTCCTTGGCTACTTATGAAAGGTCGTTTTGCTTGTGCACGAACGAGACTCGACAACTCCTGCAGAGCTTACAGTGGGAAATCTTGGAACATCCGGCGTACAGCCCTGATCTGGCACCTAGCGACTGCCGTCTTTTTCCTGCTCTAAAAGGTGGTCTTGGCGGCCACATATTTCAAAGTGTTGATGACGTGAAGACTGCTGTGATACGGAGGTTGAAATTGCAGGACACAAACTTCTTTCAACACGGATTTAAAATGTTAGTCCGCGATGTGATAAATGTTTGAATCGTGAGCGGACTACAATGAAACTTAAAATCATCGTCATCCTCATCATCCTCATCCTCAAGCAGCCATGGCTACGGAGGTCCAACCAGACGGTGCAGTTTAATTCTCCAAGCATATCTGTCCTGAGCTACATCAGCTGCATCCGGCCATTGCACACCAATTCTAACAAGGTCCTGTTTGACATTGTCTGCCCACCGCATTCTAGGTCTCCTCTTTCTCAGGCCTTTAGGTACACTGTTCATAACCCTATTCGCCAATCTATAATTATCCATACGGGCAACATGGTCAAACCAACGGAGTCTCTCTCTTCACAATATGTTGCTTAAAGGAGGTTGTAGACTCCTTTGCCTAAACTCTCCATTACAACTCCTTTGCCTAACCTCATCATTGGTTACAAAGTTGAACCACCTAATGCCCAAGATACTGCGTAAGCATCTAGAATCAAAAGTATCTAGTTTCCTGTTATCTTGTTTACACAGCGTCCACGTTTCACTACCATAACTAACTCTAGAAAGAACCAAACTATTATACAGTCTGATTTTAGTCTTTACGTGTATACGCATATTTCTCCACACTCTTCATAGATTCTTAAAAGTCTCGGCAGCAATCCCTATCCATCTGTTAGTCTCATGCCACACATCACCAGTATCTGTTACATAGCTCCAAAGATAATTAAACTGAGACATCTGTTATAAGATTGCAACCATTCAGATTAACTGAATTACAGCCTGCCTGACCAATTTTCATCACTTTAGTTTTCTCCCTGTTAATAACCAAACCTACTCTAGTACCAGTTTCATCAACAGCTCGAATGAAAGAGTTCATCTCATCAACATCATTTGCGAAAAGGGCTAAATCATCAGCATAATCTAAATTGGAAATTTTCATATTTCCAGCCCATTCAAGGCCAAAATCTTTCCCTTGAAGTGAATTTTGCATAACATAATCAATAACCAAACTAAAGAGAAAAGGAGACAAAATGCACCCTTGTCAAACACCAGAAGTAATGCTAAACCAATTGATACAAGCCTTACCAACTCTCACACACAACTCAGTGCTGTTATAAAGAGCATTCATTACATTAACTTGTCTGGTATGCCATACGATCTCATAATCAACCACAAATTATGACGATCAACAGAGTCGAAAACCTTTTTGAAATCAACAAAGATAGCAACCAAAGCTTTCTGAAACTCTAAAAATTTCTCAAGAATCTGCCTAAGTGAAGATATCTGATCCACACATCCCCTACCACTTCTGAATCCACATTGCTCATCACGCAATTGACTGTCAACCAGATTCTTAATTCTATTAAGCACAGTCATGGAAAGAACTTTACCTGGAACAGAGAGTAGGCTGATACCCCTATAGTTATCTCAAGAACTGCGATCACCTTTTGGAAGTCATTAAATTGCATGTGTATTGTTTTTGTTAGACCTAGACATAAATAGTCCAGAATATTTTATTTGTAAATTTGTTTTTGGATCGCCCCTCGTACATAATGCCAAATAATCCGGATGTTACACAAAAAAACAAAAGTAACACAAAAAATAAATAACAATAAAAAGTTTTGGACAATTTGTTTTATTAAGAATAAATTTTTTCACCGACAAATTAAAATAGTGAAATCGTCACTTTCTGTATGGACACAGCATCAGGAATCGTGTGGTGCATTAGGCATTCTTTGGTTGGTCGTCGATCACGCGCATAAGATGGACAGACCGCTAGCTGTAAAGCAGCAACAGAATTCGAGGTAAAGCTGTTTAGTTGCACGGATATGTACTAGATTAACTGCAAAGGTCTAAATAGGCCTTTCCAACGCAAAAAGTAGCGAAGAGCCACTAGGGAAAAACTATACTGTATTCCTAAACAGCTGAGGAAAAAGTCTTTACTTAAAAACAGAAACTAACATTTCTAATGAGTAATCATTTGAAGAAAAAAAAAACTATATTGTTAAGAATCAAGAGATGCCCTAATAAAAAACAAATATATATAATATTTAATTAGTATTGTGAAATAGCAAAAATCATTTATAATATGAGCAAAAAATATTTGGCTAAAAAATTGGAAGAAATGAACCACATTCAGGAGATTGATTATTTGTTTTATGAGCCGCAAATTCTTTTCCAATGAGCAGCGGGTTGGACGGGCCTGCTCTAAAGATGTTTTCGAAGCGAAAACTTCAATCTTGGATCAAAGTTAGTCAGTTCGCACGGAATCGGAAAGTAAAAGAATATATAGTGGTGTGTAGAAAACACGCGTACACGATGCATTTCCATTAGTACTGTTGCTAGGCGGATAAGTTCTTCCCACTTTGAATAAATATGTTCAGAATGACCCGCGTAGTGCTCTTCCATATCTACTTAGCGACAGATGCACGCACATGATCATCAGTTGAAAACTTCATGCTTAGAAGCAAAGGATTACAAGTCACTGATGTGTTAAAAGGCCAACTACAAATGCAACACTCCAATGCGCTGATCCTATTGGTTTATTGTCACACTTTTCTGTTTGCAGATTTTCTCAAAATGCGGTCATATAAATGAAGCATCCAACATATGTATATCTGTGTGTATGTAGCTAGGTGAGTGAGCATGTAAAGTAGGTCGTATGTGTCGATAGATGGATAAGTAAGTATGTGTGTCATAGCTAAAAATTATTCCAGATTTCTTTCTGTCTGATGGTAGGTTGGTATGTACGTCTCTGTAGATTGATTTCTGTGTATGTATATAGATAGATATATATATATTGGTAGTTGGGTAGGTTTGTTTGCATATGTATGTAATTTGGTAGGTATCTGTGCATGCATGTATTTAAGTACAGTCAAGTAACAAAAATGGATAAGGCAAATTATCGGTTAACGCGAAACTAAAGTTTGGTCCGTATCAGCGACAAAATATTCTTTTAATGCGAAACAGACAACACAAAAAAACCGCTTGACGCGAAAACTTTCAATTGTCCAACGAATAAAAAATCCCAGGAAATATTTTCGGATAACACGAAATTTATAGAAGACTGACAGATGTAATCTTAACCACTGTTTGAGAAATTTAGGACAGCTTCAAATTTCTTGTAAATAGCTAACTTCTTGCTTATTGCTAATGCATGCCAATTATTTAGCAACTGCTGCAATGACTAGTGCGTTTTGGACTCAGCACTTGAGACGCAGGTTAATAAATTTGTCTGCCGATTATGAAGATGGTTTTCTATTCTCCATTTAGATAGTTGACCTTGTTAACCCTTGATCGGGAATAGCAGTCCTAATGAAGGTTAAATGAATTCAGACCTCAGATCTTTTGTCGATAAATGTCTCATCCAATCTTTATTTTCATCATAACTCTAAAAATACGGCTTAGGTTATGAATAGCGTTAGGAGTCAATAACGCAATGTATAATCGATATACTGTTGACGCCAAATATATACACGGGTCCCCTGACTTTCGTGTTAATCATTTTTAACCGCAGTATTGTAGGGATCAGGGCGATTCGTCATTAGGGACTTCTATCAGATATATATTTTCCATTAAATTGATAGGCTCTGTGAGACCTCTGTGACAAGCAGCTGTTTGAGAGGATATTTATTTTTTTTTTATTAATTTAAAATTTAATTTTGTGTTAATTTAAATTTAAATATTATCTTAACTTACTTTAAATACTAAATTAAAAAAATAATAAAAATCATAATTCGTTTTTTTAAAGCATTTTGCCCGTTTTCCATTTAGTACCTATTTAGTGAAGCGTTACGTTCAAAACTGCAAATGTGTTGCCTTCGTGGATTTCAATGGGGCGGTTGAAAGTAAGAGTCTAGATTAGGGGTTCTCAACGTGGGGTACGCGGTTAAAATTTTTTGGGATACGTCGTGAGAGCTCAAAATTCGCTTGATTTAGTAACAAAGTAAAAATAACCATTGTTATACTATAACTATAGTTTTATCTATCTACACAAGGGGTACGCCAGTTACATACACATTTCCAGGGGATACGTGAAGCAAAAAAAGTTGAGAACCACTGGTCTAGGTTATTCGCTTATTAACGCTTTTCTTCTATTTCAATAGTTTGCTGGTTGGGGTGTGATTTGGGCCTAGTCCGAGGTTGCCCTGTGTTGTCAATCAATGAACTATTCTTATTCTATTTATGAAACCTGGTCCTCATTTACTGGCTGAAAGCCTAATCACTACTTTCTCTGTGTACTTAATACGTGAACGATAAGGTCCAGTTTTCTTCTTTAATGTAAATATTAATAAAACAATATTTTGAAACTATTAAATCATCTTTACTATGTAGGATTTAATTTATTTCAGAATTATTATTTGATTTCAGAAACTGTAAAACATCTTGGCGATATTAGAACTCACGAGACTTGTAAATTTCAACATCGAATACGAAACTACGGCAGCTTCATGTCAAAAATATTTCTCTTCTGTCCAGCGACTTTGTTACAGCTCATACGGAACTACTGAAAGCACCAAAGTACGTTGTATGCAATATAAGCTCACCGGACAAAAAGTTTGTCACCCCTGGCTGTAATGCCTAATGACCCTGCTTCGGTCGCACGGAGAGCGTAACCTCTCCGTGCGACCGAAGAACAGCCGAAATCCTGTCTGGCATGGATGCCACCAGTGTGCGGATATAGTGCACATCAAAGTTCATTATTCTTCCAGCCGCAAATGCCGCATTTCGGCCAGATTGGCCGGATGGCTGGGACGGCGCTTTACTCGTTGCCCCAAATAGTCCCACAAGTTTTCTATGGGTATTCAAATCCGGAGATTTGGCGGGCCAGTCGAGATGTTCGAAGGCTTCAGAATGCTCGTCATGCCAATCCGACACACTTCGAGCCCTGTGCACGCGACAAATGTCGTCTTGGAAGACTGTAATATCTTTCTAGTGTTCACTGTGGAAATGCTGCACAAAAGGCAACTTTTGGTTCAAGAGTGACATCACCGCAACCAAAGGACCCATTTCCTTGTACGTGAAACACCAAAGAACATCACAGAGCCTCCTCCAGCTTTAACAGAAACTTGCACAAGTCCGCATGGAAGGTTTCATGCGGCTTATGATGCACCCGTCCCCTCGCATCATTCGAGTACAAGCAAAAACGTGACTCATCCGACCAGATCACACACTTCCAAGAGTCAACAGTCCAATCTTTGTGGCGCTGCGCCCACTGTAGCCATGCAGCCTTGTGCATAGCTGTTAACATGGGTCTCTCCCGAGGTACTCTGCTCCAGATATCCATGGCATGCAGTTCCCTTTGGAGTGTTCGTTCGGAATCAGCTTGTTGTAGTCCTGCATTAACCGACTGGAGCAATTCCTGCCTCGTTTGCAAAACAGTTTGCCGTAATAGTGCGTGAGACACTGTGGCAGTCCCTATTGGTGAGCACAGTCTTTCTGCCGCAGTTCTGGCGACGAATAGCGGTGGACTGCGATATACGTCACTGCTGAAAGACCCTGTGGACAAGTACATTTCGACCCACCTGCAAAGGCAGCAACTTCTTGTACAATGCCCTTTGGCTCAGCCAAACGCAATAACACCTTTTTGCCACTCATTCACATCTTTGGCGCGACCAATGTTTCACGGAAAGACTAACACACATGTGGCACACAACCATTTCTTGTCACTGTATGAACCCTGTAGCGCACGGCACAGCTATTTGTAGGATGCGTTTATTACTGGTGCGCCCTTTGTTGCTGTCGAACGGATGTAACTCTGTTACGGCGGGAGATGACTAATTTTTTGTCGGGTGAGCTTATTTTAGCATTATAAAATGTAGATAATTATTAATTACCCAATATTCAGATGCGTATTTTACTACATAATTTGTCGCTTATAAATACTATTTTACTGATAATTTTTTCAGATAACATTAACCTAGCTTAAGGTAATATTTTGTAATCTTACCTGAATCATGATTTCGATTCAGTATGACTTAGGGCGACTGCATTTCTGAATATGAAATGCGAATTAGAATATCACTATATGCAAATTATATATCAACTTATTCCAGTTAATGTATTTATATATTAATTGTATCGATACTTTAACGATATTGTTTGAATTACATTTTTTTCCAATGAACACTGCATGTCCACTGTATACTCTCATGTTCCTGTCAGATCTCTGTAGCAAACAGTTACTAAAGTTACCTGTCCATCTATATACTTTAGTAATCATGTAATGCATTAAATGCTAATATGGCCGTTTTCTGAACAACGGTTAAGAACATATGGAATTGAATTACAGCAGAAACTTTCAAATGTGATTAAAATTCTCTCATTGCAATGGAAGTTTGCGTGAAAATCTTCCTCTTAAAAGAATTCAAGCAATTGTTAAGTTCTAATGTAAACACTAACGTAAAACAGCTCAAATAGAATGTTATTTCGATTTTACACCGTTTATTGGTTGATCCTGCATATAATTTCTTTTTTTGGAATTCTTTAGATTAGTTTACTTGTAGTTTCAGGGGTTTTTGGTAAAAATTGTAATAAATAGTTTTATTTCAAAGTGGTAAGCGTGGATGAAGTACTTGTAGAGAATTAATATAATTTTTGTAACGGACTTTGTTGCGATAGATACCGTTAATGTAATGCGAAACCTGTTGGTGTGTGTGTGTTGCTGGGAAGTGAGTTGGTATAGGCGCAGGGATACGATTCCTACACATTGCGTCATGATACTGGTAGGCATTGATAACTGTAGCCGCTGTATTCTTTTTCATGAAAAATTTAGTTGCTTAAAAACAGTCTTTTAAACTTTTCAAGGTATCTCTCATATGTTAGAAGTCTTGTAAATGCATTTTTAATTAAATACATACAAAATCTATATAAAAATCGTATAGTTAAAAATTATTATTTGTGATTTTACTTGCGCGATTTCTGTTTCAATAATTTTTTTATGTGTAGATCCGTGGTCGAGTGGTTAGCGCGCACCACTCGAGCACAGGGTAAAGCGTGGATGTTTACGTTGTTTTTCTGCTGAGGTTCGGTCATCCTCACAGACCTGCTATGGTTTCCTCAAGCAGCTGCTTGTCGGATGTTTTTTTAAATTATATGCTTCGGGATTTCGCTTTTTTGTGGTAAATATTATAAGTACAACTTTATTAGGTCATAAATCCATAGTCAATGCAAGTAGGGGGGGATATTCAGAATTTCCGCCTCGGGAAAGAGATAAGTATTTCCGACACTGATTCTGTGAATTTACGTTGGATAAGCAGTATATTGTGCAGAGAGAGACTCCGTTGGTTTGGCCATGTTGCCCGTATGAATAATTATAGATTGGCGAATAGGGTTAATGAACAGTGTGCCTAAAGGCCTCTGAAAGAGGTGGAGACCTAGGATGCGGTGGGCAGACAATGTCAAACAGGACCTAGTTAGAATTGTTGTGGAGTGGCCGGATACAGCAGATGTAGCTCAGGACAGATAGGCTTGGAGAATTAAACTGCACGTCCTGGTTGGACCTCCGTAGCCCACGGCTGTTTGAGGATGATGATGATAATCTGTATTGACTTTAAGAGCATTTAATCCTTGCAGCAGTTTATTTCTCAAAATTTAAGAGGCTTGTTGATTGGATAATCCAGTCTTTGTGTTTTTTTAAGTGTGGAATGAAAATGCTTTGTTCAAATATTTGCATTGTTTGGATCTGGCCCGGATCTAAAAAAATTTCAAGTGGGGGTGGGGGCAAGAAACACAATCGAGCTGAAAAAAGGGCAAAAGGGGAAGGGCAGGATATACCGGAGTTCCAATGCAGTAACATTTCCCCTCTGTTTTACAGGTCTTGAAAAAAATTCTTGAAAAATGCATGAAATATCAATAAGTTTCATCTTTTTTTGCCTTTTTGGCCATGTTGCCCGTATGAATAATTAGCATTCTGAAAGAGGAGCCATTGCTAACTTGTCCTCCCCTCCTAGATACGGCCCTGGTTTGGACCAGTTGTCTCTGATTAGATTTTTAGTTGCTGTGTTTTTTTAAGTATGAAAGAGAATTGCGTTTCGATATCAGAATAATCCGATCTCCGCGCTCTGGAATGGTGTTCCCGGGGCTACCCCCCTCCTAGTTACTCCACTGCAAATTATGAGTCTGGAGCATTACCAAACAACTATATTTTCCTCCGTCCCTGTGAGTTAGTTTCCTGTATGATATAGTGGCCCCACCAGTTTAGAGGTCACGAGCCGCCAATGATATGTATGTACGAGGGGCATTCAAAACGTTCTTGGCATGCATTAACAAAACAAAAAGCATTGCACTTACTACAACAAAACTTTTACTCTCATTCAAAGTACTCCTCTCCAGCATCTATGAAAGTTCCAGTTCTCTACGCCAATTCTGGAACGTTTGGTGGTACTGCTGTTAGGGAATATTCCGCAACTCTTAATGAATGCATTTTTCAAGGTCTTGCACCCTTAAAAAAGGCTTCCAAGCAAGTTTTTTTTTAATTTCTGAAAACAACCAAAAATGGCTTCGTGCAGGATCGGGGAATATGCAGGATGGAGATTTTTTCCTGCACTATATAGGTCGTAACTTGCCGGGTTTTGTGAGCACTGGGATTGTCATGAAGAAGGAGAACCCTTGACACACCTGTTGTTGGATGCTGCTACTTTATCTCCTTAGCCATTTTGGACAAAACAATGTTGGTATAGTTTTTTTTTTTTAATTTGCGACATATAGGACAGAGAAGAATCCTAGAAGCTACTTCTAGCTTTTACAGGCCTTTTCATACAAGGACATGCCCTACTAAGATCGAAGTCACTTCTGACCACTGCCTCAGTTACATACAGCTAATACAGCACGCAAAGTGTGCCTTGCAGGAACAGTCGCTAGCTTCCTAATCACTATGCCATTAAAGCTTATGATTAATTGCCATTTATAGTCATATTTTCAGGTAAGGTGTCCACGTCTACTTCTCCTTGGGAAACGAAAAAAAATTATGAACACCCTTTTCCTAGAGCGAAATTCTTGTTGGAGGATTTGGAAAGGCGGTTCATCTTCCACAACCCAAACATAATTCTCGATCTTTCTGGAAGTTGTATAATAATAAAACCACGTCTTATTACCTATTACAATGTCTATTAACCGTTTGTGGCCAGTAGGTTCCAACATTGCCAGCATATCCTTGCACGAGTCGACTCTAGCCATTTTTTTGCTGCTTTGTCAGTTTGTGGGGTACCCATTTGGCACAGATCTTTCAGAACTTTAAATACTCATGAGTAATTGTTTCCACACTGCCAATCGATACACTGGCATCTAAACGTATTTCTCGAACGGTGATGTATGGGTTTTCCTTAATGAGTTCATGAAGAGCAGCGATGCTTCTCTCGTTCACGGCCTCCTTCGGTCTTCCTGCGCGAGGGAGGTTTTCGAAGCTTTGTCGTCTTGTATGTAATTGAGAATCGATCCCATAACAGTGCATATGAACAAGCATAATCCCTATATACTTTTGATAAATCGGCATGAATTTTTTTCGCGTCTTCCTCAAGTTGCATCCGTATGAAAATGTAAAATCTCTCCCCCGTGTCTTGTAGGCTCCTCAGCAAGAAAGCACAGATTTCGCAGACCAAAATTTAGCCACCGCTAGCGAAGAGATAAATGAAGATATGACCTTTGTTTTTCACACGTAATTACCAGTTTAGACAAGCTTCCAAACAAGTCGTAGCTCTTTAACATTGGAGGTTACTGACACGTGTCAAGAAGGTTTTGAACGCCCTCTGCAGTTAACTGGGTTTGTTTGTATGTATAGATATACGGCGTTTTGTTTGTATATATAGGTAGCGAAAGTCGTATCAGCATCCGCAAAACTTTATCAGCATCCGTGTATATTACCTACATAGAAACTGTCGCGATTTTGCAAATGCTTGAAGTCCGATGTATGTTTGAGAGTAAAAGGAATCAGTCAAATGGTTTATTAATGACTAATTAATAACGGAAAAATATATTATGAAAAATAAAAAGCCTTTTGTTCCTGAAAACATACTGTACTAAATTTAGACACTGTATTTAGGTATGTGTACGTGTGTAATTCGATATGTATGTTATGTAGGTCTCTAGGTAGATATGAATATATGCAATTCGGTATTTGTGTATGCAATTAAGTAGGTAAGTGTATGTATATATGTACTTAGGTACGTAGGTATGTTGGCTTTGTGAAAATAAGTTGAACTTTTTTTTGATATTTCATGTAATGCTAACTATAACAAACTAGATAAGTAGATGCTTTTGGGTTGTTTATATTGTACTAAATGTACACCAAAGTGCCAAAACATTATGACCAGCACGTCTTTATGCAAATCGAAGCAACTGCAGGTAAACAACGGCCCGTGTGAAGGTCATGAAACGGTACAAATAACACCTGATACTGAGCTTTATTAATCAGTGTTATTCTGTTCTTCAGCTGGGAAAGGCAGCGGACTTAAGTGAGTTTGAGAAAGCCCAAATTGTAGTGGCCAGACGACTGCGTCAGAGCATTTCCGAGAAGACAAGGCTTTTGGGGTGCTCACGGTCAGCTGTGGTTGGTACCTTCAAAAAGTGGTCCGAGGAGGGAAACACCACGAACCACCAGCAAAGTGTGGGCCGACATGGTTCAACAATGCTACAGGTGAGTGAAAGCTATCCCGTATGATACGAGCCAACAGAAGGAATACTGTGGCGCAACTCGCCCGTAATTCGAATGCTGGTGACGTGAGTAATGTGTCACAATAGACAGTACATTGAACCCTGCTGAAAAGCGGACTGCGTAGCCGCAGGCCTCTCTGAGCGCCCATGCTAACCTCGGTTCACCGTCGAAAGCGCCTACATTGGGCACATGAGCATCAAAACTGAACCTTCACTGATTGGAAGAAGGGTCATCTGGTCCGATGAATCTCGTTTCATGTTGCACCATGTGGACGGCCGGGTACGTGTGCGTCGTTTACCTGGGGAAGTGTTAGCACCAGGATGCACTGTGGGACGAAAACAAGCTGGTGGAGGAAGTGTAATGCTTTGGGCAATGTTCTGCTGGGAAAACCTGGGTCCAGTCATTCATGTGCAGGAAACTATGACGTCTACCGCCTACCTAAACATCATTACAGACCAGGTACATTCTTTCAAGGCAACCGTATTCCCCTCTAGTAGTGCCTTCTTTCAGCAGGATAATGCGCCACGCTACACTGCCTGGATTATTCGAGAATGGTTCGCAGAACATGAGGAAGACTTCCAGGTATTGCCCTGGCCTCCAAATTCCCCAGACACCAATCCAATCGAGCATCTGTGGTTTGTGTTGGAACAGCATATCGGATCTGCCGCGGCTCAACCATGTAACGTACAAGAGATGAAAGATCTGCTGGTAACGTGTTGGTACCAGATACCGCAAGATACGTTTAGAAATCTTGTAGTGTCCACGCCTCGCTGGCTAAGAGCTGTTTTGGCGCACGAGGAGGACCAATATCATATTAGACAAGTAGTAATAATGTTTTAGCTCTTTGGTGTGTAGTCTGGTGTGTTGAAAATAAAGTATATTGATTGATTGCTTGAAGATGAATTCGGGCTCACTTTTTCGAGCCCACTCCCGCCCGATCCCAAAGAATTTCGATAATTGTTCAGGCAGATTTCAGGAAAATATTTCTCTAACGTATCATAAGATATATATATATACAGAAATGAGTGTTCTAATTATTTATTTTAGGATATTAATTATAATCATTTTATGATGTAAGTAATTTTTTAATGCTCTTTCAAACGAAAAATATTAAATTCTAGTAGAAAAAAGAAAACCAAAGCCACGTGGCGCTTATTTTTAATTGCCTGATTAAAAGGTTGAAATTATAATCAAAATGTATTTTATATTTTCATTTTTTTATTACAATTACAAGAAATATTTGAAATTTCTAGTATTCTGAGCTCGATGAAGCCCGTACCCGAACTAATATCTAGTGTATATGTACTAATTAGATGACTTAGGATATACGTACTTAGGTATGTATGTGGGTGTATTTAGATAGGTAGGTATTTATGTATGTAAATATGTATAGATTTGTTATGTACGTACATACATACCTATGAATGTATGTACCTACTTATATTTATATGTATGTATGCATTCGTTTAGAACCGGTACAAAGGGAATGCCTCCTTCCTAGCAATGCCAGCAATCAGAACGAAGATGAAAAAAAAATTAAATATAAATATATATTACTTGTACGTTTTAATAAATTTGTTTAAAAAAAAACACTAAAACAGGAAGAAAACATTTATATCAGAGAGTCATTCGGGTCTATTTGCCCCCCCCCCCCTCCCCTTTTTTTTCATAGATCTGAATCTATATGGATGAATCTATCCATCCATTGAACGTATAGCTCATCCTGTGATCACTTCACAGCAGCAATCATTTGTGAATTCCGACCTTTCCAACCCCAGCATTCAAATGGCATGGAATTCGATTCTGACTCAAAGAACATTCTCTCGTACTACTAACTGAAAGCATCTCCATCATCAACACTTTAATTTCAGTCATCATCACGACATCATTAATTTCTACAAGCAACCTGTAAACAAAACTAATCCGAACGAAATACCTGAAGACTAAACTGCACTGCCACCAACTGTAATACTAATCCAAAACCCACGCCAATGAGTTAAAAATTATATATGCATTTAACCTTCATCAGTAAAATTGTCACAACATACCAAACGTTTATTCTACCAATAGCTCCACGGAATCATCAATAACGAGGATATTCTTTCCTCCGTTAAAACTCCAGAAGATACTCAGCATTAACAAAAACATTTCACTTGAACTATTCTCTTCTTCAAAATCTCTCAAGGAAACGTCATATAGGGAAATTCAGATAACGTTATCATCACTATTCGAATCAAGTCCCATCATAAAGAAAGTTTTAACGGATTCAAAGCATTCGAAATGCAGGATTACATTTCCTTCCTTTCTCTCCCAGTACATTGTTTTTCAGTGCTAAAATAAGGAACATGAAGAGTGCAAGCAAAGGCAAACCACGCTGCACGTTTAATTGCGAAAAACACTACTTATCAACTGCAACAAAACCAAGTCCATCATTGCTGTAAAGATCACGCTCATCGTATGAGAAGTACCTTCCACAACAAATCCATCTAAGCGAGAAATCACTGTTGGTAAAATCGTAAGTACGTTTCGTTAGTAAGCAATAACTATAACATCGCACCTTATACAAAACAAATGAATGGCCACATAAGAAGCAAAATCATCAGCACGATCCTCGATTTAAAAACGTCCATTGCAATATCTGCTTAAAAACTCCCAACAATGATATAACCAAATTCTCACTGCTGTGCAAAACCAATTTGATATGGCAAAGTTAATCTTTCCACTTTACCAAAGTCAGTTACATCTCACTACACAAATAGAGCCACGTATGCGAACTACGAATGAGGATCAAATCCTTTTCCCACTTTTTATCATCGCCATATTTTGGCGAAATCCCTTTACTCGTTTGTTCAAAACGTCCATGTCAGATAAAGTTATAAAATATAAATTAACCTAGTCGACCAAACACATAATGTCATCAAGTTTATACACCTACAAATTCTAATTCACTCCTCTTATCATCAAAATCAAAGCTTCTTAATTCTCAAATGTAGTTATAAGTGAACTATAATAAATAGATATTTGGTTTAGCAGAATCAAATCTGTTTGCGTATTCTGCAGAATACTCAGCAAACGAACTTTGACTCTATCACCTATGTTAAAAATCATTAAAGTACTAAGATGGTACCTCGAAAGAGGATTTAAATCAAATTGCTTTATCACTTATAATTAAAGGAACATATTTACAACTTATAACTAAAGGAACGTATTTACAACTTATAACTAAAGGAACGTATTTACAACTTACATCTAAATGAACATATTTACAGCTTACATCTAAAGAAAATTAAGAAAAGATAAACATTTTGTAAATGAAACAATTTTAACTCTCTTGAATACGTCACTCACCTCCAACTCCTTTTTTCCGTTTCCGGACTCCAGAGTCGATTTCCTTGATCTTCCTCTTCTTCTTCTGAGGGGGAGCGCAAGCATCAGAAATACGAGGATTTCGAATCCCGGCGATCAGCACATAATTGGCAAAGGTGTCACTGCTATCGCCCGAAATCCTAAGTATTTCAAGGCGATGAGTTATCCCCCTCATGTCCTTCTCTTCCTCTGGACTTGCTTGAGCTGGAGGTGATAGATGCTCGATGAGGAACTTCTTCTTTTGCAGCTTCCACATCTCAAATGCGACGTTAATGGTGGCAAATTCGGAAATCACTTCTGATGTGGGAACATCCTCTTCTGTCTTCATTCTCTTCAGGCTTGTAAACCTATTCATGATGCTGAAGAAAAAGAGAAACCAACATAAGTACTTTTGTTCCAGTAATGAACAAAAATGAATGAATTTTTGAATTTTTGTTTGAGTAAAAAAAATCTGATTGCAACCACAACTATAAAGGGTATCTAATCTCAACTTCTATATCAATACACTTGCTGAAAGGAATTATTTTCGGTATCTTTTACGTATAAAATAAAACACTTGCAAAATGGGCAGAGGCAAAAACAAGAGAAAAAAGACCTTTTAATATGTCAAAAAGGGATATGTCATAGAGGAATAGCAGAAATTCTATTTTCCAATTTACCAAGGATGGGGGGGGGGATAAAGTTTTACTTTAATTATGCTCCCTAAGATGGACGAGAGTACAAAATATTAATGGATGTGTTTTTAGTAATATTGAAGAATCCTAAGATGAATGAATTGACTCCTATCACCTTTCAGTTCTGACTCCAATGCCCCAATGAAATTTTTATTCATTCGTAGTATTAAGCAGTGGACTAGGCTATTAAAAATTATTTGACATCCATATTAAAGTAAACAAACGAAATTTTGTCTTTACCAAATTTACGAAATTTTGTCTATTAGTTAATATTTTTTTGGAGAGTGGGGCGGTTATTCCCTAGGTTATTTCGCCTTGTTGATCTCGTCTCCTCTAATCAAGTATTCCAGAGAAGCAATTAAAAATTTAGTACAATAAAAACAAATTTTCCTGATCATCCAAATGGATTTTTATTTTTACTCTGTTATGCATCAGCTTTACATAGAGGCGTAATTGAATAATTAAACTACGTAATGTGTTTATAGATGTATATTATTTATAAAGACGTTAGCAAGATTTCTTCGATGGAACGATGAAAGCGAAATAAAATGTATGTTAATCGGTTTTAATTCCATATCTTTTCCTATATTTACAAGTTATGTTGTTTTGATTCCGAATGGCACTTCTTTGCACACAATGGGTTAAATGATCAGGTCACAAGGACCCCAATGGTTCAGAGTAGGGTACCCACAGAACAGCTGTTAGGAGATAGATGGTTTCCTCCCGTCAAGGCCATCCAATTTGTTCTTTAACGTGCATGTATATGCGTGGCTTATCAACCCCATCCGAAGGACGGAGGCCATTCCAAACCATCGGTGTCCCCTTTCTTACCCAGGGCAAGCGAGTAAAGGGGAGATCGGGAGAGGGGGTTCAGCAGAGATAAATCTCAACTCTTGCGCAAGTGGGACTCGAACAAAGGAATCATCCCTCGCCGCACTTTTACAGAACTTCTGAATCAAGGTATTAAGATATCATAAATTATATATGGTCTATGTTTGATCCACCTAAGTGGATTACAAGTCAGAAATAAAGCTCGGCAAGTATAGAATTTTTACATCGCTAACAATACTGGTATTAAATACACTATATCGATGTTTAGCATAAAGATACCGAATATATTTTTGTGTTTTATTCTTTTTTATATCACGTCTTGCTGTGCCATAATGAAATAGCTTGTACAGTAGGACTAAGAATCAATGGAACGAATTTACTATATTCACTAGCAGGTCAACAAATCTTGTTTATCCCACATCGGTCAATGTACATCCAGGTGATATTATCAGGGAAAATCCTTTGGATGTCCTGGCTTTTTCGGTAGCAGGAACACAGATAGAAGATCTATTTTGTCAAGGCTCGTAATCTGTAGTTCTCAGGTTCGAGTCCCAGCTGGTTCTGCGTTGAGATTTATCTCCGCAAAACTCCCCGTCCTGCCCACGATCAGTAGGGGACACCGATGGGTTTGGAAAGACCACCGCCCGTCGGATGGGACGTTAAGCCGTGGCCCCGTGTGCTGGAGAGTCATACCTGCACGTTAAAGAACACTTTGGATGGCCTTGACGGGAGGCTACCATCTGTCTCCCAACAGCTGTTACAGTGGGTCCTCTCCCCCAACCTTCTCTGAGCCTTCGGGGTCCATGTGACCTGGCCATTTAGCCCATGGAGTTCAAAAAATGCGGCTCAGAGTTAAAACAACCCGACGCAAATCTATTTTGTCAACAAGATAAATGACATAATAAAGTTAAAAGATTAAAAAAATTCTTAAAAGGCATCAAAAGTTAAAAACTTTTAAAAACAAGATTTGTTGACCTGCGACTGAATATAGTAAGTCCGTTCCATTGACTCTTAGTCCTACTGTACAACTCTATTTCATTATGGCACAGCAAGTTCTTGTAGCAAGACGTGATATAAAAAAGAATAAAAAACAAAATAGATCGGTATCTTTATGTTAAACAGCCATATAATGTATTTAATACCAGTATAAAGCTCGGCTTTTATCTTCGGTTAAGAAATAAGTGTCTATCGCAAACGGACAGATTTCATTGACTATGCAAGTGTATCGTGTGTTATGGGTAACTTCTAAAAACATTAAGTATTCTTTGATTATAATCAGCATCTAAAGTGCTGAGGAAAGCCATCCACATTGAAAAACATAATAATAGCATAGGTGTAATCTTTTCTTTGAAACACATTTGTCCCAGATTGCTGGGGACTCCATAATTGTGCTCATACGTCTGACACAAATGAGGCAGCCTACCGGTGTTAATAATTTAGATATGTAAATTTACATTTGGTTGCAACCAATGGTGTAATCAAGGCCTAAATATTAATTTGTATCCAGCGAACTTAATTTTTCTTTTATTTGGGAGGTGGGGCGAATAATAATACATTATCATCCACGTCATCAACGATTTTCCCTCGACCCTATAACACCTGACAACATCTAAGAAATCTAATTTTATCTTTTTCACTTTAATAAGGAAAGAATCAGAAACGATCTCCAAATTACAAAAAGCGAAGAAATATCCGTCACTCCCACGAAAAGCTACATTGCCAATTAACTGAAAGGGTTGAATTAACGATTTTACGAAGTAGAAAATATTTCTTTTCCGAAGGGATGAAGGTCTTTTTCCGTTTCATGTATTTCTGTTGAATTATAAATATTCTGTATTTTATTCACTCTAGGTTAAAATTACTTAATATTTAATCCGAAATTTTATACTGTGCACTAATCTAAATGTCCGTAATGATTATCATAAAATAGGACAGATTTTTTTTTCTCCCGCGAATTGACATGGCAACACCAGGAAGTGAGCTCTCGGCTCGAGGGCAATGCATCTAAAAACAAAGAATATGCATACTAATAAGTTTAAAAAAAAAAACATCATATATATTAATACTCACTCATTGAACTCGATCTGTATTTCAGCAAACTCCTCTTCCGCGTTGATGGCTGCAAAATTAGGCATGATTACAGTAATTTTATGTCGCTTGAAAAACTTTTGAACTAGCACACATGAAAGGTTTCATAAGAAATGATTCGTATCGCTCTATCGTTCCGAAACGTCATCAGTGACGAAACGCCACCTGATTGGTTAGAGTCGAAACCGTTTTCTCCATTGTTCCGTCAGTGTTCTTATAGATCTATAGGAATGTTTGAATGTGAAAACAGCAGCCTTTCCATTCGGATTATCGAATCTTTCGATGATTAAAAAATCAACGAAGTATTTCCACAGATATGCATATTAAAATTAAGATATGCATATTAAATTACCTTCTCTGAGCCTTCGGGGTCCATGTGACCTGGCCATTTAGCCCATGGAGTTCAAAAAAGTGCCGCTCAGAGATAAAACAACCCAACGCAAATCTATTTTGTCAATAAATTGTATATTATTTCTAATATAAATTGAAATAATTAACTTTACAAAAAGCGGAAAATTATCGAAAACTTTACAATTGATAACTATTGATAAAGGAAGAGATAACATGTGTAAACAGTGAAGAAATGACTGAAATATTTTCCACTTACCATGATATCCATTTTGGAATATAATAAATGATCGTGTTTTAATTTGGATTTTTGTCGAGGTCAAAGAGCGAGCGTCTCGTGGCATGGCATCTGCATGGAAGTTTCGTGCTGTTTGTTTAGTTTGCATCTTTTGTTCATATAATGGGAATCGATTTGAAATGATGTTCCGTGGCCGAGTGGTTAGCGCGCTTGGCTACTGATCTACGGGACATGGGTTCGAGCCCCGGTTAAGGCATGGATATTCGTGTTGTTTTCTGCTGAGGTCCTGCCATCCTCTCAGATCTTCTACTGTGGCATTATAAACTGACAGGCTCCTGTGGCAAGCAGCTGCCACAGAGGCCTGTCAGTTGCAAGTCTCCCTAAATCTCTGTTTTCCAAAATACACTGGTTTCGTTAAATTATGGAATTCACCAAACAATTTGGTGATTCTCACGAAACTTGTTCATGTAACCAGTAAAGTAATGCCGAGTGAGCATATCGTATGCAAATTAGTCTAGGTTGCGTCAATTTGCGTAATCGGATAGCAGCATGAAAACGGGTGTTTTGGAGTGGATCTTTATTTTGTGTTGTAAATGTGAGTAAAGAAATTCGAAATAGCCATTTTGTAGGACTGATCTCGAGACATCATTTGTCAAATGAACTGCGGTGGAGAGCTATTGGCTGGTTCGAAGCAGGCCGAAGTCAGTCAGACGTCGCACGATGGCTGAATGTGAGTCCTGTGGTCCTTAGACTGGAATCAATTTCTTAGCACGGATTCCGCGTCTCGGAGGTTTAGCCGAGGAAGGGCTAGAGTTACGACCGCTCTACAAGACCGATATCTGCGATTAGCAGCATGAAGGAGCAGGACGTCTACTCCTTCTCAGCTACGATTCTCTCTTGCAGCAGCCACTGGGAGGATTGTATCAGCTTCTACTGTGAGTAGAAGGCTTCATGAGGGAGGTCTCTACGCTAGAAGTCCAGTAATTTGTATATCCCTCACGTCACGTCACAGGAGAGAGCAGTTGAATTGGGCACGCACGCATGTTAACTGAACAGAAGAGCAATGGAGGTTTGTACTCTTCACAGATGAGTCCAGATATTACTAGCAGAGTGATTCCGAACATTGTTTGATATGGAGAGGACAAGGTACCCGCTATCATCCCAGTAACATCCGTCAAAGAGACAGTTACGGCGGAGATAGCGTGTGTGTTTGGGGTAGCATTTTCTTAGGTGGACGCACAGACTTCTATGTGTTGATGAGTGGGAACCTCAATGCTCAGAGGTATAGAGATGATGTCCTGGACACTTATGTACGTCCTTACGCTGGTGCAATAGGTGAAACATTCATCTTGCAAGAAGATAACGCTCGTCCACACAGAACTCGACTAGTAGAGCAATACCTTCAAGAGGAGACCATTATGCACATGAAGTGGTCAGCTCGATCTCCCGACCTAAATCCGATTGAGCATGTGTGGGATGCTCTAGGAAGACGTGTTGCTACCCTCAACCCTCCACCTGAAACAAAGGGAGAGCTTATTACTGCTTTAAAGGAACAATGGTCGTTACTCCCTACTGAGCTGATTCACAACATCATAAACAGCATGGAACATCGGTGTCGTGTCTGCATTGATGTAAGTGATGACCACATTCCTTATTAAAGAACTTTGCCCATTGCATACTAACACCTCATTTTTGGACAAGTTCCTGTGTTATTTTTTTACGAAAAACATTTCTAGTGTAAAATATTTTATGCCATTCTGAGACTAGCATTGCAATTCATGTTTCCATCAAATTTCATTAAAATCATCCATATATAGTTTTTTTGTTTATCATAATTTTTCTGAGTTTTCCTTAATTTATGGAAACCAGTGTATTCGTTTAATATTTAAAGAGTTATAGGAGCTGAAACGTTTAACTGTAACTTTTGTTGTCACAAAAATTTCCCTCAAAAGTTAAATGCAATAGCAAATTGTTTACTAACATTAATGTATAACGATTTTTTTAAGTTTTCATCTGTTTCGGGGGGAGGAGTGTAGGTAGATTGAATAGTACCGTCTCCTGTTAAATATTCCTATTTAGTAATTCTTTAAATATGAATCAATTATTTTTGAAAAACGATATTTGAAGAGATATTAATCAGATCTTTAAATATGTCTTGCGACATATTTCCGGGTTGAGTAGTTTTACCTGTGAGCTGCACTTTTTTGCACAAAAAGGACTAAATGACCAGGTCACAAGAATCCCGAAGGCTCAGAAAAGGTTGGGGAAAGGGAACCACTGGACTGATGTTGGGAGACAGATGGTAGCCTCCCGTCAAGGTCATCTAGCATGTTCTTAAACGTGCACAAGGTATGGCTCTCCCCCACACGGACCATGGCTTAACATCCCACCCAACTGACGGCGGCCTTTCCAACCCATCGGTGTCCTCTACTGATCTTGAGCGGAGCGGGGAGTTTTCGGGATAAAAATCTCAATACTGACCCAGCTGGCAGTCGAACCTGGAAACTGCATATTGCAAGCCTGGCACGCTACCAACTATTTCCATAAAAATCTTATTTTCAAGGTTTAGGGAGCTTCGAACCTGGCTTTTCTTTCACATAAATGGAACTGTCCGGTTACTTTTTGCAAATAGCGTAATTGTATTATTATCTATTTATTTATTCTGTAAGTTTTTTTCTCTCTCTTTCTCTCTGTAAGTGATAAGGGTGTTAGAGAGAAAAACATCTGCTCATTGGAGTAAATTTAAGACGAAATGTACAAACAGTGTTTTGAAATAAAAGTTACCGTCACCTTTTGCAAATAGGAGTTTGTTTTTTGCGAATTCTAGCAAAATATTAGAGTGTAGGGAATTCCACGTTAACCTGTGAATGGCTATATCATTTGCATTCTAAGAGCCAATAAAAATTCATTCATTCCAGAATGCATATTTGCATTACTCTTATGATCCGTCCTGTGTTACTGCAAAGCAATGAAGTTTGCATTCGCAAACTGTTGTTGTTTTACCTCAGAAATTTGAATTTGATGCTCGGCGTAAAACACCGAACAAAACCAGGAGCTCTGCGTAAAATATTTATTAAAATCAAGGCTCGTTGAAATCCTGTATCGGATTTGAAAATCGTGCTAGAATCTGTATTCAAATACACTCATCCCTCGTTAAACGAGCACATTGGTCGTCAAAATTCTGCTCGTAGGCGAAAAGTCTTAGAAGCGACAAGGAATTCCATTTAAAAGGCAAATAAACGTCTCAGATTCGTTCCTTGTGCTCATAACGAGATATAAACTGGTTTTGATTTTTTATGCATTTTAATAGTTTGGCATCATAAATTGCTAAGTATATATTACAACATACTCTTGTCCATATTAGAGATAAATGCATAGGAAGCTCACTTTGTAACGCCGGAAATCCTGTCGCTTTAATACGACTTTTCATTTTGAGATGTTCTGGGGATTTAGATGAGATGACTGAATGACATAACTGCTGTCAAAGTGGGAAGAAGGTCAGATCATAAAGTCTCGGCGGTGGTAATGAAATGTCAAAAGTAAAACGAAGGCTAACAATCATGAGTCGAGAATAATTCTTTGCTCTCTTGACGTAGAGGAAAGAATTTACAACTTCCTTTCTGATATTGCTACATAATAACCATCTAATTGATGAAGCTCTGAACATTTTCATTCGGAGGAAGAGCTGAAAATGTCTCCTGACGGAGGATGCGGCTGGATTGTTGTGTTCGCTTCATTCATGATTCATTGTACGATATTCGGATCACTTTCTTGCTTTGGCATCTTTTACGTAGAACTGCTGCACTGTTTCAGCGAAGGTAAAAGCGTTTCTTCTTGGATAGCATCAATCATGTGTGGGGCTGCATTTTGCATCGGTAAGTATTCCCTCATTTCAAAATTATTGTATGCTTCACTATTACATTTCTCTCCAAGTGTTAATTCATTCAATAAACATACGCAGGGCCCGATCTAGGGGGGGAGAGAGCAAAGCGGCCATGACCCTTTAAGAATGCTAGTATGGGTAATGGAAGCAAAAAAAAATTACCTCGGGCATATTTCACAGATTTTTCAAGAATGTTTTTTAAAGATTTCTAAAATTGGGGGGGGGGATTTTATATTGTAATGAAAATCCAGTCTCTGCCCCTCCTTTTTTTACACTTTTCCCGAGCTAGATTAAGGAACATTGGGAAAATCTTGGAATCGGTCTGAGTGTTAAGACTCGACGTAATCATCAAATGCCTTGCCAAAGGTAGGTAAGGAACAGCATACTCGATTTTTGAGTCTACGGCTGCCTGAATCAGCTGTGAATTCATCATCATCATCCTCAAGCAACCATGGGCTACGAAGGTCCAACTAGACCACGCAATTTAGTTCTCCAAGCATATCTGTCCTCAACTATATCTGCTGCATATCGGCACTGTGCACACCAATTCTAACAAGGTCTTTGATATTGTCTGCCCACCGCATACTAGATCTTCCCCTCTTTCTAAGGCCTTTAGGTACATTGTTCATAACCCTATTCGCTAATCTATAATTATGCCTACGAGCAACATGGCCAAACCAATGGACTCTCTCTTCACAATACACTGCTCAGAGAAGATTGCCAACTCCTTTCCTAACCTATCCATTACTTACAAAGTTGAACCACCTAATACCCAAGATGCTGGGTAAGCATTTGGAATCAAAAGTATCAAGTTTCCTGTTATCTTGTTTACAAATGGTCCAAGTTTCACTACCATGACTAACCGTAGAAAGAACCAAACTATTTTATACAGTCTAATTTCAGTTTTTAGGTGTATACGCCTATTTCTCCACACTCTCCATAGATACTTAAAAGTCATGGCAGCAATCCCTGTTCGTCTGTTAATCTCATGCCACACATCACCATTATCTCTTACATAGCTCCCAAGATAATTAAACTGTGACACCTGCTCAAGACTACTTTTACATTAACTGAACATTTACATTAACTGAATCACAGCCTGCCTGACCAATTTTCATCACTTTAGTTTTCTCTGTTTATAACCAAACCTACTCTACTACCAGTTTCATCAACAGCTCGAATGAAAGAGTTCATCTCATCAACATCATTTGCCAAAAGGGCTAAATCATCAGCATAATCTAAATCAGAAATTTTCGTATCTCCAGTCCACTTAAGGCCAAAATCTTTCCCTTGAAGTGAATTTCGCATAACATAATGAATAACCAAACTAAAGAGAAAAGGAGACAAAATGCACCCTTGTCGAACACCAGAAGTAATGCCAAACCAATTGCTACAAGCCTTACCAACTCTCACACACGACTCAGTGTTATTATAGAGAGCTTTCATTATGTTAACTAACTTGTCTGGTATAGCATATGATCTCACAATCAACCACCAATTATGACGATCAACAGAGTCGAAAGCCTTTTTGAAACTGTCAGTATGAGCAAGGGGAAAGATTTCACCTGGATATCCGAATCATGGAGGAGAGATATGAAGGCAGATGGGATCTAGAAATGATGGGCGACTACTGTTGGTTCTTTCAGAATGACGATACCTCTGCATATAAGAGACAAAAATGAACTTCTTGTAAATATGAAAGACCTATACGTGTGTTTTCGTATTTTGCGTTTCAATATTATTTTATTTGTTACTTTCTATTCAGTGGTATATAGCTATGTTTCTAATTTGTTTCACTGTAATCATGTAATTAATTAATGAGTTTTAAGTTGCAATTTAATAAAATAAGTCGCATTTATTTTCATTTCCTAGATATGCGTATTCATTGAAATTTTAAATACATCGATCCGTAATATAAAAAAATCTAGGTGCTGCAGATTTTTCACATCTTATTTGAATTCATCACCACAAAATTAGTTAAAAACATCCTATTTGACTAATGTTATAAAAATATTTAAATTTGTTGTCTACTGTAATCAATCTATGTAGTTGATTACATTAGAAAAAAAAACTTCTTGGGAAAAAAGTCGAGATGGGAGTACAAGATAAAATTTAATAATGGAACGGTTAAGAGCGCAATTAAGTGAAAACTTGGGGGTTTACGAAAACCTTCTGGACTTTTAGGATAGGTACTTTGATTCTGCACGTATATGACTCGACAACTTCTGCAGAGCTTCCGGTGGAAAATGGGGGCGAGGGTAGCTCAGTCGGTAGCGCGTCAGGCTCGTAATCTGTAGTTCCCACGTTCGAGTCCCAGCTGGATCAACTTTAAGATTTATCTCCGCAAAATTCCCCATCCTGCCCATGGTCAGTAGGGGACACCGATGGGCTTGGAAAGGCCGCCGTCCGTCGGATGGGACGTTAAGCCGTGACCGCGTGTGCGGGAGAGTCGTACCCTGTGCACGTTAAAGAACACGCTGGATGGCCTTGACGGGCTACCATCTGTCTCCCAACAGCTGTTCCAGTGGGTCCTCTCACCCAACCTTCTCTTAGTCTTCGGGGTCCTTGTGACCTGGCCATTTAGCCCATTGTGTGCAAAAAAGTGCCGCTCAGAGGTAAAACAACCCAACTGAACCCGGTAGAAAATCTTTTTTTTTCTGTTTTCAAGGATCATCTTGGCGGCCACAGATTTTGAAGTGATGATGTTAAGATAGCTGAGATACGGTGATTGAAATTGTAAGACACCGCCTGCGATCAACAGGGAATGAATGATATATTTTACTTATAAATGATTTTTGCGATTTCACAATACCTATTAAAAATATATATATTTTTTATTTTTAATCAAGGCCTTTCTTGATTCCTAACAATATAGTAGCAGTCATAAAATTGCACCTGTATTGCTTTTGCTAGAACTAGAAATAAATAGTTCAGGATATGTGATTTGTAAGATTGTTTTTGGACCGCCCCCTTACGTTAATGACAAATAATCCGAATGTTAGAAAAGAAAACAAATTAACACAAAAAATAAATAACAATCAAAAATTTTGAACAATTTGTTTTATTAAAAATACATTTTACATCGGCAGATTAAAATAGTGGTGACATCTCTTTCTCTATGGACACAGCATCAGGAATCGTGTTGGCCTTAGATATTCTTTGGTTCGTCATCTGTAAAGCAGCAATAAAATTGAAGGTAAAGTTGTTTAGTTGCACGGATATGTACTGGAGTTAACTGCAGAGCCTCTAAAATGAGGCCCTTCCAAGCAAAAACTTGTTCAAGAGCCATTAGGGAAAACTATACTGTATTCTTAAAGGGCCTCAGGAAAAATTATTTATTTAAAAATGAAGACTAACATTTCTAATGAGTAATCATTTGAGGAAAAAATATAATATTTTGTTAGGAATCAAGAAAATGCCTTGATTAAAAAACAAATATATATATATATTTTAATGAGTATTGTGAAATTGCAAAAATCATTTATAAGCAAAAATTATTTGACCAAAAAAACTGGAAGAAATTAACCAGATTTAGAAGATTGATTATTTGTTTAATGAATTGCAAATTCTTTTGAAATGAGCAGCGGGTTGGATGGATGTGCTCTAAAGATTTTTTCGAAACTAAAACTTGAATCTTGGATCAAAATTTAGCCAGTTCGCACGGGATCGGAAAGTAAAGGAATATACATATATGTATAAGTAGTGTGCAGGAAATACACGAACACGATGTATTTCCATTAGTACTGTTGCTAGGCGGGTAAGTTCTTCCCCCTTTGAAGAAAGTTGAGCAAAATGATCCACGTTATGCGCGTCCATATTTACCTAGCGACAGATACACATGCTCAACAAGTTAAAGCTTTCATGCTTAGAAGCAAAGGATTTACAAGAAAAGGCCAGTACAAAAGCAAAATTCCAACGCTGATTCTATTGGTTTATTGTCACACTTCTCTGCTTGCAGATGTTCTCAAAATGCGGTCATACAAATCGAACGTTCAAAGTAGGTTGTATGTGTCATAGGTAAAATATGTGTTATTCCAGATTTCGTTCTGTCTATTGGTATGTACGCCTTTGTAGATTGGTTTCTGTGGTATGTATGTAGATATGTTGGTAGGTGGCAGATATGTGAGTATGTATATAGTTAGGTACGCCCCTATGTATGCAGTTAGGTAGGTATGCGTGCATGCATGTAGTTAAGTAGATATCTGTGCATGTATGTATGAAGGTATGTATATATGTATGTAGTTAAGTACAGTCGAAAACACTTAACTCTCTAAAATGGATAAGGCGAATTATCAGTTAACGGGAAACTAAAGTTTGGTAAGTACTAAGGACAATGTTTTTATATATATAAAAATATTCTTTTAATGCCCAACAGACAATACGAAAAAATGGCTTGGCATGAAAATTTTCTATATTTCAATGAATAAAATTCCATTAAAGTTTCTTCGGATAACACGAAATTCATAGTACACCACAGATGCAATCTCAACCACTGTTTGATAAATTTAGAATAGCTTCAAATTTCTTCTACTTAGATAGCTTCTTGCTAATTGCTAATAATCATTTAACAACGGCTGCAAATTCACTAGTGTGTTTTAGACACAACTCTTTTGAATCAGGTTAATGATTTTGTCTGCCGAATTTGACGGTAATTTTCTATTCTCCTTTCAGATTGTTAACACTTGTTAACCCTTGATCGGGAGTAACATGATGAAGGCTGGATGGACTCGAACTGAAAAAACATTTATCGACAAAATGTTCTTTTATTTATGTGTTCTTTTATCGATAAAAGTCTCATCCAATCATGTTGATCATAACTCAAAATGCGGCGTAAGTTATGAATAGCGTTAAGAGTCAATAATGCAACGTAAAATACACTGGCGGAAATTGAAAAAAGAACACCATTAACAATTGAAGCGCAATCTATGAGATTTATTTAGTAGAAACAACTTGTTGAGAAAGGACAGTGATCACACGTGTGAAGTGATTCAATGATTATTTTACCTTTTAATGAGTATTACATTTTACAGAAGGCACATTTTGATAAGGTGTTCAACCTCCTCGAGCAGCAATACAAGCTTCCAATCTGGCATGCAATCGGTCGTATAAATGCTGAATATCACGCTGGGGGGGATACCATTCCATGCGCTTTCAACTTGGACGCGTAATTCAGCGATGGTCTGGATGGGTCTTCCGCGGTCCACGAAAGAGTATGTCCGATCCAGTCCCAGACATGCTCGATTGGAGACAAGTCCGGAGAGCGTGTTGGCCAAGGGTTGGGTTGTTTTACCTCTGAGCGGCACGTTTTTGCACACCATGGGCTAAATGGCCAGGTCACATGGACCCCGAAGGCTCAGAGAAGGTTGGGGGAGGGGACCCACTGGAACAGCAGTTGGGAGACAGATGGTAGCCTCCCGTCAAGGCCATCCAGCGTGTTCTTTAACCTGCACAGGGTATGGCTCTCCCGCACACGGGGCCACGGCTTAACGTCCCATCCGACGGACGGTGGTCTTTCCAAGCCCATCTGACCCTACTGACCGTGGGTAGGGCGGGGAGTTTTGCGGAGATAAATCTCAACGCTGATCCAGCTGGGACTCGAACCTGGGAATTACAGATTACGAGCCTGGCGCGCTACCGACTGAGCCTCCCCCGCCCCTACCCATGCTAGGGAAGACTCGTGCTCAGAAAAATTTAAAATATTTCTTAAATATGATTTTTTTTTTCAAATTTGTAATTACGAAAAACAGGTAGAAGAATAAAAAATTCTATTATAAATTCTAAATTTTAATCAGTTTTTAGTATTTAAAAATAAGCACCATGCAGCTTTTATTTTTTAATATACACAGACGCCAATTTAATAGGTACGCCTACCTAGTAACGTGTTGCGCCTCCTTTGGCCTTCAGAACATCCCGATTTCGTCAAGGGACGGAACTTACAAGATGCTGGATGCATTGTACAGGAATAAATGTTATACCATGCGGAAATGATTGTGTCGCGCATTTCCTGCAAATGGGACGGCAGCACAGTCTTACTGCGAACAGTCCTTACTACCTGATTCCAAAGATGATCGATGGGGTTTAGATCTGGGGACTGCAGCCAATGAAGCAAGGGAAAACTCTTCGACATCTTCCTGGAAACATTCGGTGATGATGCGTGCCTTGGGAAAAAAAATAAATACCCCCTCAAGCAGCTGCTTGCCACAGAGGTCTGACAGGAGCCTGTCAGTTTATATGCCATAGTAGAAGGTCTGAGAGGATGGCAGGACGCAGGTGCATTATCATGCTGAACGTGTTCATCCGAGTGAAAATAAGCTGTAGACATTAAGGGATGAACTTTGTCAGCAACGATATTCAAATACGCGTTCACATGTCCTTCGATGGGTAACAGGGGGCCTAAATGTGTGCCAGGAAAACATTCCCCACACCATCACACCCTATTACTGGCCTGTACTGTTAACAGATAAGATGTTGTCAACAGTACAGGCCGGCGGCGAATGATATCTTGTAAACTACTAAAATGCAATTAATTGTAAAGTGCTAAATTAAATATACATTACAGTATTCAGGGATAATATTTTTTGATTAAAGAAAAAAGGGAATGACTTTCTACTGCATTCTTTCTAATCCTTCTTATTTCTTTTTCCTGGATCCAGGACGCTGTCTAGCCCTACTAGACACTATGCAGAAAAGACACACACTGAAGTAACTGGTTAATACGGTTCAACAAGTTATTCCATGGCTTCATGTTTATTGCGCCAAATTCTGATCCTTCCATCAGCATGATATAAAAGGAACCTTGATTGGTCCGACCAATCTTAACTTTTTCCGGTCCTCAACTGTCCAGTGTCGATGCTCCTGCGCCCACTGGTGATGTGCTTTCGTGTTCTTAGCTGACACATCGGTACTTGACATGGTTGGCGGCTGTTGTAGCCCATTCGTGACAATGTTGTGCGTTCAAAGATGACACCAGTATTTAATTCTGCTGTGATTTGCCTGTCTGTTCATTTGCATGATTCTCGCGTCTCCTTTAGCCCCTCTGGTCCACGAGATGTTTTCGTCCACAAGATCGTAGATCATTAGTAGTTTCATTCTCGATAAACCCTTGAAACGATTGTAGTGAAAAGCCCATGAAGACGGCCGTTTGGGAGATGCTAAATCGGCACACCTAGCACCAACTATCAAGCCACGTTCGAAGTCGCTTAGTTCTCTCGTTTTGCCAATTCTGATGCTCAATCTAACTCGAAGGACTGGTCTGCTTGATTTTATACCGTACACCGCGGTCACGTGACGTGTTACGTGTTGGAATGAACCATTGATGTGACAAGGGCTGGGGTACCTAATAAACTGCCATCTCAGTGTTATTAGTCTCGTTAATTCAACGAGTTATTCACATGGCATTGACTTTAACATTAGAAAAAAATTATAGTTCCTTTCAACTTTCTTTAAATCGAGTTATTTATTCATATAATTTTATGATATTAATGCATTTTAAAACGTTAAAGTTTATACTTTTTACCTACAATGCGAAAATTCAGAGTTAAAATTTAATGTGCTGCAACCCTTTTTGAAAGAGTTCGCGACCCACAGTATGAAAGCCCTGGTCTAAAGAAAAAAGGGGGTGGGATGGTACAACAAGTCGGCCACGATCCATGCATGACCTGTGAAGAGTAATAATTATTCAATAACCAGCGGCGAAGACATCCTTTACCCCACTAAATTACAATTAATTGTAAACAGCTAAATCAAATATACATTACAATATTCTGCGATAATATTTTTTGGTTAAAGAAAAATGGAAGGGCTTTCTGCTGCATTATTTCTAATTCTTCTTATTTCTTTTTCCCGGATCCAGGACGCTGTCTAGGACTACTAGATACTGTGCAGAGAAAGCTCACGCTGAAGTAACTGGCTAATTCGGTTGTTTGAACTATTAAAAAATCTCAGTATCTTGCTTATTTGGTTTTTCAACTATTAAACATTATTTCTTTGGTGCTACAGCCTCCCGCAGTAGTCGTTGTCTTTGCTAACTGTATTTATTTAAGATGGAGGGGGGGGGGGACGTAATTTGACCTCTGACATATGATAGCATAGGTAAAATTCAGTAACAAGAATCAGTTGCTTCAAAGCTGACTTTTGATCTCTCGTTCCTTTGTTTTAGTAACTTCGGCTCTTTGCTATTGGCTATTATTTTTTTGTTTGTTTAACAATTTTTGATTAACCGATTTTTGCACTAAACAATACTTTTTTGTTAAGAAGTGTACTGCATTATTTGGAACTATGAAGGCCTTGATTAGAACAAAAAAATTCAATAATGAAAGTACTGTGAAATTCTTGAAAACTTCCAAAAGGAGATTTGATATAGCTGATCAATATGATTGCGATGAAAGCTATCCATCCAGTGTCGTGAATCGAAAGTGCTGGATGGGGTGAGTACCTCTTTTGTGTATTTAAGTAGGAAGAATGGCATCTCAATACGGCATTTAAAAATATGAAGCATCTCATCTCTTTATGTCATCTCAAAAAAATTGCCAATAACGAAGATGGCCCACAGCAAGCTGAAGCATTTGAAACAAAACACAATGTCACTTTTAAATGAAGAAATTTAAATCAAAGTTACTCAATTATATTTCCAAGCGAGCCGGATTTTTATCATATTTTTTTTTCATTTTTTGTGCTTTTGCTGTCCAGAGTAAAAAAAAAGACTTTTCTTTTGGCTTTTCCTTTTTCTCATAATAATATATGCTCCCTGTTTCATTATTTTACACATTCATTATAAGACATACTTCCCAAGTATAGCAAAAGGGAGCCGTTGAAGAACACGGTGGATTTATCACGACGGAGAGGCATTCAAGTATGTCTCTTTACAGCTATTTGGTGGATCGATCCCCTTCCTCAACGCAGCTCTGAGTTTAGGTGGTTTTTGTTACTTAATCATTTAGTTTTGTGCACAAAAGTTCAATCAGAATTAAAGCAACTCATTTCCACTTGTAAAACGGCTGAACTAACGTATTATGAGGATTCCACAGATATAACGTTCCTGTAAATAATAATATGCAATTTCTGCATTACAAATTTTGTTCTGTATAGATCTCCGAGATCATAAATCATGATTGCGTACCTCCACTCGAAATATAATCTCCTGATCAAAAACAAATGAGGAGGTTACTTGATAGTTCGGTATATCTCGAAATCAAGTAATACAAATATTTAATCAGAAACAGACAACTATGAGAAATATACTAGTATAATTTGGATTCGAATAAGATATTTCCTAGGACTTAGTTACTTTCCCTGTTGCTCTAAAACTTTGATATTATTTTATTATTATCATTTATATATATATTTAATATTATTTTATTATATTTAAAACTTTGATATTATAACAAAATTTGTCGTTTTAAATAGCGATCCGAAACAAAATCTAAAGTATTTATGTATACATGTGCCAGAGGTGTAATGAGGTTTGTTAAAGTCCAGATTAGTAAAAAAAGTCTTTTTCTTTAAATCCACACTCACTTATCAACTCTATTCTATTAGATTCCACACGATATATATAAATTAATACAAACACTTCCGGGTTACGCAAGACTAGACTTAGGCAAATCTGACTCTATTTCTTTCAAAGACAATTTTAAAAAACCGAAATTTTCGAGTTAGTGAAATTTATGTAAGCGCACTCTTGCGCATGTACTTGCACGGATAAATTCTATACTCGACAGACTCATGATTACACTCTTGACAATTTCAAAGATGACCACAACCATTGGCATCGAGTAAGGGAACTAAGGGGCATCTCTTCAAAACATTTTCCTACAACCGGACTCTGCCTATGCTAAACAAGTACTGCACCAAACAGTTTAGTCCCAAGTCGTAAGTATAAAGTCTATTATATATCTAACAGACAAAATAAATGTTTGGTATCCTGTTATTGTGTGTGAGTTCTCCCTATGATTTTAAAAACCCGGCGCCAGTGACCACAACCTTTAAGTATGCCACTACCTCCAGTGGAGAATCCTGTAGCCTATTGCTCATGAGAATCCTCGTTCAATCATCTAATAATTATGCCAGCATGCTACCACTTAGAAACTAATATTAGCTAATAGAAACTAATATAAACTATATTATTATTTTATTTACCACCAATATTAGAAATAAAGATAGGTTAAGTTGAATAGTAAGTAGTTTTTAGCCATTTATTCTTCAATATTTTCGAATAAACTACTACTAAGATTTTGTTAGGGTTATACTTGTTGTTAGATTATTTTTAATAGTTTATTGAATGATTTTTTTTTTTCAAATAAAATTATTGCGTACATATTTTGTAACACGCTACCACTAAGAATTGAGGTATATTAGGTGCATGTTAATGTTAAAATATCTTTACTACTTGTATAGTACCATCAAGTTCTCTGCTATACCAAAATATTAGAGGATTTCCATATTATGTCAATAAGAATCTAGCTTCGAAGCTCCATAACTACTAAAATATGCATTTAATGGAAAAATATGACTAAAAATAAACACGGATCATAATCAAATACATTTAAAACTCGATTCTCAACAATATTTGCTCAGTATTTAAAAAGTTATGAAAGCTGGAATATTTAAAAATAAAATATTTTATTTTATAAAAATCGTTCAGAATTGTCTAGTATTTAAATAATCATTACAGTAACTTCTAAAAGGTATATTTATTTCATTAAATGGTTTGAACTAGTACTTTTTATTTAAAGTGGCGACTTGGTACTAAATTGTTTGGTGCGTGCTTTGTTTAGCACAGACCCCGGATGTAAGAAACTTTTTCGAAGAGATTTCTGGTATAGAATTGAACTAAATCGGACTGAAACGATGTTACGTAATGCATATATATCTATTTTTTCAGCTATTCCGAAAACGTATTAACAAAAAATTACGAAAAAAAAAAGAAAAAAAACTCGGAAATTATTGTCCTTTCCACTTCAGTTCAGTATTTTCTCTCTCCCCCATTAATAATTACCTATATACATATACGTAGTTTCCTATCCGTTGTAGTGATATTTTTAAAAAACTATTCTTGAAAAATATGTTTAATATATTGGCTTACTACTTTTTATGCTGTTCCAATTATAAATTTATATTTATTATTTTAAACTGAATGTCTGGTAGTAAATTATTACTTGAACAGTTGTCTGTTTCAGTTGTATTTAATTTACAGTAATTAATTTATTACCTACCAGCAGATTTATCGGGCGTTGCTCGGGTCTGAAACTCTTTAGAATATAGAGTAGATGGCACTCCCAAGTTGCAATCTTTCATTTGACATAAATATTATTACGATCGATCTTCTCGCCCTCCAGGTATTGGAATGGCCAGGAAATTCACCCGATCTAAACCCCATTGAAAATTTGTGGGCCATTATTAAAGCGCGCATATCCAAGACGGATTGCGCGACGAAAACCAAAATGATAGAAAGTGTCATGAAAGTGTGGTACCACGACCCTGAAGTGAAGGAGATGTGTGGAAAGCTAGTGCCATCAATGGTTGAGAGGGTGAAAAAAGTAATTGAAGCTAAGGGGGGTCATATTCACTATTAACTACACTATTAAACAAATACTTTAGTTGTGTCTTTGTTACTTCATTTTCCTATTGTCCGAACTAATTTGCACAGTGCTGTACCTCCTGCAGTTCATCGCAATTCTATTTCAGCGTATGTGTCCAATCTCTGTAATAGTGCTGAGATTCTGAACGATGACCATAGTGTTGAAATTCGAATTGACAATATGAAAGCAAAAACTGACGAAGCCCTGATTCGCAAAGTAAACGTTGTGATTGTTTACGTAATATGGCAAATAATGATTACGAAACGAATAAAAAAATGATTTTGATTAAGATACGACAAATACTAAATTTGAAATTCGTTTATTGTGATTATTTTCTGATGGGGCAGTGCACCAGGTGGCCTAATGGATGAGCTAGCTGTTCCTGATTATTTAAGCTTTAATTTCTGAAGTAAATTCTTATGAGGCATTACTTTTGTGAAGTATTCTAGCTTCCATAACTCTAAATATTTAACAAATATTATTGATAATCGAGATTTTAACAGATTTAATTATGATTACTTTTAGTAACATTTTAAAAAAAATAAATACTTATTCTAGAAGTGTTTGAGCTTCAAGTTGGATTCCCACTGACGTAACATGGAAATTCACTAATATTTTGGTTGGCAGTGTAACATCAGAAATGTAAGTACATACGGTAAGTAACATTTGACTTGCTTAAGATTTTGTAGAACCGAACCAATGATTTGGGATTGGCTGTATATCGTTAAACTGCAACTGGGTGTCCGATATAATCATTAAATTGAATGATTGAGTGGGAGATTAAATTATAATCATTAAATTGAATGACTGAATGATTTAGTGGGAGACTGAAGAGACAAGGTTTCACGCTAATTCTAACTATGATGCAGAAATGGTAGAGGTCTGAAAATTTGTACTTAGGGGTAATCTTTGAGCTTCGATATGTCCTTCAAGCTCAAATAGCGGTGAAACCTTGATCTACAAGTGCTAGAAACGTGAAAGTTGGTGTTTGTGGGTGTCTCGGGTTGTAGATGTAAACGTCGGTGATCTACCGGTGCTAGAGAGCTAAAAATTAATGCCTTGGGATATTTCTATCACACATCCCAGAAGCGTGAAATTTTAGCTGAGATGGGTCCTTCGAGGTAAAAGGTGGAATTTCTCTATAACATAATAGAGAGCTAAAAATTGGTCAATTAAGGGCATTTCACTCATTAAAACTCAAAAATATTAAGAATTTTCAGATCGAGTGTCGTGTTTAAGGTCAGATAGGAAATGGAGTGATGGTCTAGAAATCCTCATTTGCTCTATAGTAGTTGCACCCCCCTGATTTAAGGTATACAATAAAATTAAAATTTTTTTTAAAATACCAGTCTTCCCAACATGGCCTTAAAATGTAGAAAATAAACCTAAAGCATATCGATGACGGAATCAGTCACTGAGCTCGTATTCACTTCAAAGGAAGATAGGAAGCCGATTTATCTGCACAAGATTGCCGACGCCCTATCTTCCTTTGAATTGAATACGAACTTAGTGACTGATTGCACCATCGATATGCTTTAGGCTCATTTTCTGCTTTTTAGAGCCATATAGGAAGATAAGTATTTAAAAAAAAATTGAATTGATTTTTTTTACCACTAAAAACACTTACCTTCAAAAACTTCCATTTGATATATGACTCATAAACATCGACCACATTTTTCCTCTCTTTTGGAATCGTGTTTGAGGTAGCCCATCATATTGGAGACGTCAAAAAAAGCTTGTGACGTCTCCAATAAATTGAGATATGATTCGTTAACGTCGAACCCTGCGAAACTCCGCCCTTTTTTTTATCGGGGGAATAGTGAAGGCAAAATTCGAAATAATTTACGACGGACATTATATGAGCTTACATTTTGTCACCTAACTCATAATGTAGGCCCTGGCGTTCGGAAGATAAAATAGAACGACTTTCACATTTCCCGTTTTTTTAGGGAGGGGGAGAAAGCATGGGGGTCAATTTTTCATGTGTCTACGACACTCTCGCGTCACAAACTTTAAACCTTACTTTCCGAACTTGCGTTCAGGAGATATAGGGAACAATCATTTTCATATTTACTCCTTTTTTAGGGAAGAAGAAAGTATGGGGTCAATTTTCATACCCTACGACATTCCCCGGGTCAGAAGCTTTCACTTGACGTATAGCTTGTTACTTTCGGCAGTCGCGTTTTGGAGATATAGCGGAACAATAATTTCGCATTTCCACTTTTTTTAGGGGGGAAGAAAGCACGGGGTCAAAATTTTCATGACTTGTGACCCTCCCGCTCCACAAGCTTTCATTTGACACACTCTTGTTTTTGTTGTTACGGTTACTTTCTGCACTCGCGTTCAGGAGATAGAGGGGAACAATCATTTTCATATTTCACCCCTTATCAGAGGGGAGGAAAGTTAGGGGTCCAGTTTTCCATTGTCTATGGCATTCCCCGCATCAGAAGCTTTCATTTGACGTATAGCTTGTTACTTTCGGCATTTACGTTCTATCTGTCTGACCAATTTTCATCACTTTAGTTTTTTCTCTGCTTATCACCAAACCTACTCCTACAATTCTCATGAACAACCCTAATGAAAGAATTTATCTCATCAGCATCATTAACCAACAGGGCCAAATCATCTGCATAATCTAAATCAGAAATTTTGAAATCTCTAGACTATTTAAGGCCAAAATCATTCCCTTGTAACGAATTTCGCATAACATAATCAGTAACCAAACAAAAAAGAAGACAAAATGTATCCTTGTCTAATCACCACCAGCAATGCTAAAACAATCGCTGAAAGACGTACCAACTCTCACACACGACTCAGTGTTATTATAGAGAGCTTTCATTACACTAACTATCTAATCAGGTATTCCATATGATCTAAAAATCAACCACAAATTATGTCGATCAACAGAGTCAAAATCCTTTTTGAGATCTATAAAGCTTTCTGAAACTCTAAACATTTCTCAAGAATCTGCCTAAGTGAAAATATTTGATCCATACATCCCCTACCACTTCTGAATCCACGATGTTCATCACGCAGTTGTCTATCAACCAAATTCTTAATTCTATTAAATATAATCATGCAAAGAACTTTTCTTGGAACAGAAAGTAAACTAATTCCCCTATAATTATCACAAGAACTGCGATCACCATTTTTAAAAATTGGGACAATAATAGCTCTAGTAAAATCCTTAGGAACAACACTTTTATCATAAAAAATATTCAAACTTTCAGTCAGCCATGTGACAATACAAATGTTCCAAGCTCTAAGCATTTCAGTGATGATTTCACCCACCCTTAGGGATTTCTGCAGTTTTGATTTAGAGATAGCCAAGTGACTAGGGCCATCATTAAGCCAGTAATGCATCCCTGTCCTTATTACAAACAAGGGTAGTAGAAATAATAACATTATTTAGAACATCTCTGAAATGCACAGCCCACCTAGCCAGTAAAGAATCCTCACCTTCAACCGCCTTGCCATGTTTATCCCTCAACCCCTGTATATCTGTCTGTTTCTTCCCACACAAGATATTAACTATATGGTATAACCCACTGCTCTTGTGTTGTCTTACTTCTTCCTCTGTTTTGGCAGCCAAGCTATCAAGCCAAAGATTCTTATCAGTTATTAACTGATCCTTTACACGTTTATTAAGCTCGTTGTGATGCCTTCTGTTAAGACTAGTAGGGTGTTGATTCATATTTATCCTGCACTTCTTTCTTTCAGAAATAAGTTCCATAACTTTATCACTCAAATAATTTTGTTTCCTCTGTTCCCTTTTACCAAAAACAGTACTGTTGGTTATAAGAAAAGCCTGTTTAAACTGAACCCATTCTTTTTCAACTTGAGGAATAATCAAACCACGATTGTCATAATGGCTAAGTAGCCTATCATGGTACTTATGTTTTGGTTATATCTGGATCTTTCAGGCATTCAGTGTTATAGCTAATTTTTTTTAACCTTAGCAAACATTTCTTAAGCTCCATGTGTAAAACACTTTTGACCAGTTAATGGTCAGACCCAATTTCGCCTCCCCTCTATGATCTGGTATTCGTAACTGAATTAGCCCATTTGCTGTTAATTAAAATATAATCTATCATATTCCTGTGTAATTCATCAGGTGAAATCCATGTATGATTATAAATGACCCGGTGTTTATAGTATGTGTTAGTTATTCGTAAACCATTAAGTTTACTTACCTGTAGGAGTCGTTCCCCATTGCCATTGGACCAACCAATGCCAAAGCGACCTAAAACTCCTTCCCAAATATTAGAGTCAGTACCAACGTGATCATTGAAGTCTCCTAGCACAAGAGAAATATCTCCTTTCTTCACAGAATTCAAAATATCTTGAAGCTGGCTGTAAAACGTATCCTTCTCGTTCTTATCAGAGTCCTCTGTGGGGGAATAACAACAGATGACATTCAAGTGTTTTAAATTTTGCTGTAAGAAATCTTTCATTAATATAGTCATATCCTAGAAGAGCATCACTGGCGTGTCTGCTGAGAAGCAAACCTACTTCTTGGAGATGCTTTCCATCCTCCCTGCCTGAAAAGAGAAATTTAAAGTTATTTTTAAGTATCTCACCTTTACCTGTCCATCTGGTCTCTTGCAAGCCAACAATATCTAGATTATAATGCTAGAATTACTGCGTGAGGACATCAAGAGAATAATCTCTACATAACGTCTTCACGTTCCACGTACCTGCAGAGTGTAAATGATTAGTAGGATTTTTAAAGAAACTAGGTTTATTGAGATAGGGCCAACAATATCAAACAGCCCCCTGATCGCAGGCATGTGTTAAAGACTTGTTCCCCCACTGCTAAAGACTGAAATCACCCATGCTGTTAAGAACTTCAGGCACCACCTTTTCAAGTGGACCTTTTCAAGATCCATAGACCTGCCTGATGCCATAAGTATACCATTATTCCAGTTTAGGATGACGGACGATGCCCAACTAGCTAAGTGAGAGTTCTGGTACCTGCGATGGCCTCTGATCAGGATTATCCACCAGCTGATATAAGGTATCCCTTGCCTCTGTTCACTTAGGGCTGGCAACCCACAAGCAAACAGAAAACACAGCGGCAGATTCTCCCTCAACAGAGGCCCAACAGTGCAGCAAGTTCATGATCCATAATCAAGCTCAAAAACATAAACCAATCAAGTTTAGTAGGTATAAATGATCAGCACCAGGACCTGTGAAATTGACAACTCTTCAGCAGGGTTGAAAAGGCGGCCATAGGATGACCAGATCAGTAGGCCATACTGAGCTGGCAGCCCTCGTACGTTATATAGAGATTATTCTTTTGGTGTCCTGACGCAGTAATTCCAGCGTTATAATCTAGATATTGTTGGCTTGCAAGAGACCAGATGGATAGGTAAAGGTAAGATACTTAAAAATAACTTAAATTTCTCTTTTCAGTCAGGGAGGATGGAAAGCATCTCCAAGATGTAAGTTTGCTTCTCAGCAGACACGCCAGTGATGCTCTTCTAGGATATGACTGCATTAATGAAAGATTTCTTACAGCAAAATAATGCTTCAGTTGTTTTCAAATGGGCATGAACAAAATTTGTATTAAAATGCTTGCATAGTTCAATTAAATTATTTTGAATATGATTCATTCTCTCTTCTATTGAAAAGCTGGAAGAGCTCTGACGAATGTGGGATGCTAGTTTTCAGAGATAACGAACTTTTTGATTTTTCGAATATTTAACAGTAGTAATTCGCACTAATGGTAGCAAAATGTAAAGAGTAATGTATTATTAGCCCTATACAAAGCAAAAAGAATATCTCATTTTTCCCTTAAAATGAAAGATTTGTATTTTCGTTCCCCTGAAGCACATGCTTAGGGCCCTAAGATTTATGGGCTTTAAGCACGTGCTTAATTTGCTTATGCGAAGACGCAGCCCTGTTGATATACAACTATTTAAAGGATAATCCGCGAATTTTTTCCTATAGCTTTAAATAAATAACAAGACGTGAATGAGAGTTTTCCCTATTAGAAACTCCTTTCCTTGTTTCTCTTATGTGCCAGAAATTGTCTCAAAGCCTCAGCTTGCCCTGAACTTCGTTAAGACCGTGACATTCGTGGGTGACGTCATTTTTTCCATCCGACTTGCGATTTCTCGCGATAAGTCATTCCTCTTGTTTAACTTTTAAGTTTACAATATTATCACAATTGTTTTTTTAATTTTTCCAATTTTCTTGTTGTTTATATATTATTTTTAGCTCGTTTTCAGAAAAAAAATTGCGTAGGCATTAAACTATTTTTGGAGATAAATTAATTCTTCGAGGCGTTCCAAAGCCCATTTCATAGACTTGGAACGCCTCGAAGACATTTTGATTCGATGTCATTTTGTGACAAGTGAATTTGGGCCTATGATATTTAAAAATGCGCATACGAGAACCTAATCAGTCCCAATCTCTTATCATACAACATAATATACCTAATGTCTCTCTGTATCCTTTAAATACTAGACATGTATTCTAGCAGCTAAGCTGAGAACAAATCAAACATTTAGTTGGCAAGGGAATGCAGCGTTGAAGAGAGATGTCAGTAGTAGCTCCTAATGCATTGTTTTATAGGAATCTTTCATATCTATAGAAAAAAATGACAATCGCGTATCTTTGTTCGACATCGCCTATCAATCCTAAATATTTTTGTGACTTAGGTTTTTTGTGACCCGAGACCTATGATGCGGTGGGCAGACAATGTCAAACAGGACATTGTCAGAATTGGTGTGCAGTGGCCAGATGTAGCTCAAGAGAGAATGCTTGGAGAATAAATTATACCGTCTGATTGGACCTCCGTAGCCCATGGCTGCTTAAGGATGATGATGATATAACCCCTCTGTAAGGGAGACGAAGTAAAATGACATTCTCAAAATCATTTTGTAAATATTTGTAATAAAATCTTTCTTCTCGATCATATTATCACTATAATATTTTTAGCTGTTGTCACTTTCGTACAGGTTTAGAAATGATTTCAAAGTCTTCGTATTTCTTTCGCTTTGCCCAACAAAATTCTATAAAACGAGTAGCAACTCAAAATTCTGTTCGGGTCCGTATCTAGAAAACACGGGGTGGGGGGAATGCAAGAAACACAATCGCGCCGCAAAAGTGTAAGAAAGGAATGAGTGGTAAGAGATTGGATTTACATCGCAATATAACATTTCCGCTTCCGTTTTACAGGTCTTCAAAAATTTTATTGACAAATGCATGAAATATAAATATTGTATTTTCTTGTCTCTATTACCCTTAAGGATTCTGAAAGGGGGAGGACATGGCTCCTTGTGCTCTTCCTCCCTCTCCTCTCTAGATCCAGCTCTGCATGAAGCACTCTGGATATATATGGTTCCACTTCAAACGTTGCAAAATGATTTTGAGAATGTCACTTTACTTCGTCTCCCTTACAGTGGGGTTGTATCATCATCATCATCATCCTCAAGCAGCCATGGGCTACGGAGGTCCAACCAGACCGTGCAGTTTTCCAAGCATATCTGTCCTGAGCTACATCTGCTGCATTTGCCACTGAACACCAATTCTGACAATGTCCTGTTTGACATTGTCTGCCCACCGCATCCTGCTTCCGTTTTGTTGTTAATATTTATGTCAGGCCTAGAAGCTGTAGTAAGAAAAATAAGCGAAAGAGGAAAGGTGGTGAGAAAAGAGATATAGTTTGTGTTAGATCTTCATTTTAGTCCTGAGAAGGACTTTTTTGTGAGCTGTGTTAAAGGAACGTTGCCGTGAAAGGGTTCAGTGTTATAAGTTTGGTCCTACGAAGAACGTTTTAGATACTTGTCTTGATAAGGACTCTTTTGGGTTTATGTAGTTGAAAATATAGATGGAAGAAGGGAATGGGGTGTTTTTACTACTCTTCGGTAGATTTTTTAGATGGGTTCAAAAGTGATAAGGTAGTACAAAAGGGAATGTATTATTATTTTCATTTAAGGTTTTTTCTTAAAGTAAATGCTGTTTTCACTAAAGGTGTATATTATGAAGGGTAATGATTTTAAAGATTTCTGCGTAGCAGAATCTATAATAGTGATTTCAATTCGTCGACGAATTGTTGTCAAAACTGTTGTCAAAATCTAATCTAAACATTGCCTTGTAGAACATATTCACGATATAAAAGCTATTTATTCATTCTCAAATGTTGAAATTAGAATATTTTTAGTTTCCCAAATGAGTAACACCGAAGGAGAGCGTTCGTTTTCTGTGCCGAAAATTATTAAGGAAGTATACTCGTAGAGCAGAAATTGAATGTTCTGGCAATTTTCTACATGGAAAAAAAATACAGTATATTTATTAAAATTGAAATTCAAATTTATTTCCAATAAGTAATATTTATAATTATTTTACACAAAAAATCCCACTAAGCCGAAGCTTATCAGCGGAATTATGATGAATTAATTAACGATTTTAGCGAGTAGAAAATTGGAAAGAAAATGTAATTGTTTATTGTTTAAGTGTAATTGAAATATTTTGACAACAAAATATTAAATACTTCTTTATTTATTTTTTGTAATTTTATGCGATTATGGATTCTAAATTATATATATAGTTTTATACCTACTGAGTTATTTAAAGTGTAGGGGTCCCCGTATGTAACTTTGTTCCTAGGGCACGAAAATGTCTAAGCACGGCACTTGTATATCAAGTTTCATCATTAATTTTGTATTTTTTACAGGAGCTTCCCCTGACCGCGGGGATTGTGGGGACTATCAGTACGCTTCTACTTTCGTCTCACAGTAAAACAAACATCGCATCCATAAACCACCTGACCCAATCAGCCAATGATAGGCAGTCACCGAGATGGCCAGCCTCTAATGTATGAACCCTTAGCCAGCGGCAGATCCTGAAAACAAGAGTTGTCAAGGTTTCGTCCAATACGTCAGACATCTAGTTACGTAGGCTACGGTATGTTTTAAGAATTACATTTTAGATTTTCGTTTTTTTTTAACATTTAACAAGCACGTGTCCATCGAAATACTGTTCAAGATATGCATTTTAGCTAATACTTCACAGAAACATTAAGTATTTGAATAGAGATATGCGGTCTTCGCTCATTTATGATGTCTAGACTTTTTCTTCAAGTTTTTATGAGTGATCCTTCATGGACAGGCATTGGCTCAGTGGGGAGTGTACCAGTCTCGTAATCTGTAGTTCCCAGTTCCGAGTCCCATGTTCCAGCTTGAGATTTCTCTCTGCTAAACCCCCATCCTGCCCTCAGTCAGCAACAGGACACCGATGGGCTTCGAAAGGCTGCCATCCAATAGAACATAAAGCCATGGCTTCATGTTCCACAGAGTCCATCCCCTGTGCATGTTAAAGAATCTGCTGGATAGCATTAATATAAGGCTTCTAGCTCTCCTAGGAGCTCTTTATTTGATTCCCCTCCCCAACCTTCTCTGAGACCTGGCAATTTTCCCCATTGTGTGCCAGAAATGCTGCTTAAAGGTGAAACAACCCAACTCATGAAAACTGTAACTTCCAAGATGTTTTTTTAGCAATGGCAAAATATTTCAATTTCTATGTGTCATATTATGGCTCTGCTCAAGATCCTCCATATGGAAATGTCATGGTAACCCAACAACATTTGCAGTATTTCCAGTGGGAGATATTGGAGTATCCTGTGTAATAATCTTAATTCTGAAACAGCTTTCAACATTTTTAGTAATGCATTTTTCATTAAAACCACGGCAAAGCCAATACCTTTGTTAAAGAGGTGCAATTTGGAAGGATTGTGATTAAAATTAAGTAATGAGACCAGATGAATAGGCCATTCTAATCTGGCAGCCCTCCCCTTCGGTTTCCCAACAGAAGAAACATTACATCTTCTGTTAGGTACTAACAGCCTGCACCACGAGAAGGCGGGGTAGGACGTTAGGTTGCTAACACAATTTTCCCTTTTGAATGCTGTCTCCAGCTAAAGTGTAGCAACCATTCGCAGGCCGGGGGCCCTGAAAAGGACCGTTTTCTATTTTTTTTACCCTTTCATTTTTTTTTCTCCTTTTTTCCCTATTTTTTCTCTTATTTTCACAGATATTATCACTGAGGAAATATATTAGCCACAATCACTGAATATACTGTATCTTTATCTACTATTTTTCTTACCACATATCTGATATCTTTGTATTATATCAATCTGTTTTGTCTTTTTTTCTTTCCTGGACCAAGAGGCCACTTTTTGTTTAGCAATACATACATACATACATACATACATACATACATACATACATACATACATACATACATTTAAAAACCTCAAGCAGCCATAGGATACATAGATCCAATTATACTGTGTAATTTAGTTTTACAAACACATCTATCCTGAGCTGCAACTGTAACCTTTGGTTACTGCAAGTAAGTTCTAGCAAGTCTGACTGACATTGTTTCCCCACTGTGCTCTAGGTAATCCCTTTTGTGAATTCGTACACTTTTGTTCCGCAATAATTAATAATATACCTCCAGGCAATAATGTCCTTGCATAATTTACATTTATAAAACAAGACTTCAAATTTGAACATTTCCAAGCTCCTGTTTTCACAGTCTATTAACATTTGTTTAAATCAATAATGTAATTTTAGGTTATCACTTCCCATGAATCCATTAAATTTGCATTTTTGCTGTGTTCCCTGCAGCTAAAATAAAGTGGGCTATAGAAATCTGATATTTTCATGCAAAACAGCTGCATTTACCTGTTGCATATGGGATGCGTTCTACGTACTGTTTTGATATTAAGGCATCAATGCAGTTTTTAATCTAGAAATGTTATGAATAAACTGATTCTTTGCCTGATTAATAATCTGTTGAATGAGGGTATTGTGTCGAGGAATCTGACAGGTCTTCATAATGTAAATAATGGCAGCTTGAGATATATTTTGATTTACAAAAAAGTGCATTTGCTTCATTAATCTTGGTCTTTTGTTTGAGCGGTTATTATTTGGTTTGCAATACTTCACTATTCAGAGGACCATCATTTCCAAAAGAAGCAGTTGTATACTGCAAGGCTTCGAATTAGTTTACTGAGCTGTTCATTGATTTTTTTTGTCTGCGGCATCTCAGCATATGTCGCTGTATCCGATGATTCATAGAACAAAAGAAATGCCATTTGGTAAGTACACATAAGTCATTACTTAAGGTGTTCCAACATACAAAATTTCAGATTTTGAAAAGCTTTGAATTAATTTACTGAGCTGTTCATTGAGTTTTGTTGTCTGCGGCATCTCATCATGCGTCGATGTGCCCTGTGACTCAAATAACAAAAGCAATGCCATTTCTACTCATAGTTACTATATAAGATGTCCTAAGATAGCAAAATTCAGATTCTGCAAGATAGGTTCTGCTGTATCCAGTCACTCAAATAACAAAAGTAGTGTCACTTGGTAAGTACTCATATTCACTATGTAAGGTATCATTAAGATAGTCAAGTTTGGATTCAGCATAGCACAAATGATTTAACCGTATTAACGTCCTTCCACTTAACCTACTGTTGTAAAAGGCTTCAAATATCTGTAGACCTCTCTCCAACTGCTGAGAAATAGCACTTTGTTGAATTACAAAAATGCAATAATTGATGCCCAGTTCTGCTTAACTATCATATGAATAGATAATATATTATTCAAATCACAAATAAATACCCCCTCAAGCAGCTGCTTGCCACAGAGGTCTGACAGGAGCCTGTCAGTTTATATGCCATAGTAGGAGATCTGAGAGGATGGCAGGACCTCAGCAGAAAAAACTAGGACTCATAGACACAGATTCGTTTCACTTCTTAATCGTAGTTTCTTGAGCATCCATTGATATATATTGGCTGTGAATGATATATTTTGCATTAAGCCTTTCATTATCATCAAAATATTTCATCAAATCACTACTAGCTCTCATATCAGGGAGCATCCTATGTAGTGTGATTGTGCATTAATAGCCACAGGCTTGTTCTAACTTCTCAGTCATAGCTTCTTCAGCATCCATTGACATATATTGGCTGTGAATCATGTATTTTGCTTTAAGCCTTCTTTATCATCACTATACTCAAAAACAGTGAAGGACTGTGAAAGATTATTTTCTGCTTCAGATTATGAACATCCTCTGACACTTTGACAATATTTCGCAATCAGCTCTGATCATTGACACACTTATTTTAGGTTTCCTTTCTAGTTTATCATAGCACAAACCCTATCCAGTGTTCCAATGAGTTGTTTATCTGCATGAAATACCTCTGTGATGAATAATATGGTATAGATAGAGAATGTATTATTCAAATCACTGTTGGTGAATTCCTAGCCACAGGTACGGTATTTCAAATTCTTGAGGTGTATTTCCACTTCCTGAGATATTAAAATCATCAAATCCAGGTTTAGTTATCTGTTGTTTGACTTCTTGAATTAAGATTTTCAGTCCTCATTGTATTGACATCAGTGCTAATTACATATTTTGAATATCTCTTCAAAATTCATCTTTTGCCATTCTTTACATTCCCCATGAGTGAACTGGAGATGATTATCAATCATTCTCTGTTAACATTATTTAGTAATACGTGGATATGAGCTGTAATGAAGATGCTTTCTGCTCCAAAGATTTTCAGTATGCATCCTTTATAAAATCTTGTCCATATACCTCAGAGCAGTCAACGTCCTGTAATACTTTACATGCTTCAAGCCTGTAGTAGTCCCTCGTGACATAGAAGAATGAATTTTCATATATATATCTCTGTTATGCTCCAAGGAAAATCTCTTTATATATTCGTCCATATCACAAAAGAATGAATTATGCCATGAATCACTGCACAGTTTGAAATATAACCTAGTCACTTTTGATATCCTGTGATAGAAGCTGGACAGTATTTGTCCTCATTGATTCAATCATATTCCTTTTCCACTCCCGTGGCCGAGTGGTTTGCGCGCTTGGCTACTGATCTATGGGACCTGGGTTCGAGCCCCGGGTAAGGCATGGATGTATGTATCGTTTTTCTGCTGAGATCCTGCCATCCTCTCAGACCTTCTACTGTGGCATATAAACTGACAGGCTCCTGTCAGACCTCTGTGGCAAGCGGCTGCTTGAGGGGTATTTAATTTTTTGTGTGTTTAATATCTAGATAGCGTAATTAATTTCACATCGTGAAATAGGATCAAATTTAAAGTAAGCAATATCTCTGTCCATGATAGAAACAATGGGATTGAAATTATGCAAAGTGCACAGAACATCTTGCCGTGACTTAGTAAATTGAACTTCCCTCCTCTTCAATGATTGTATGAAGTTTTTCTCAAACCCTGTATCCTAGTCTGTTTCCTCTGCTATACCAGCTGTCTTACCAAGCTAAACATTCACACAAACATTCAGAAAATACTTCCTTTCAATTACTCTGCCACAAATGAAAGTCATTCAGTTTCTTTTCACATCTTAATGAAATACAAAAACATTAGTTTATGGAAATTCATGAGTTTATAGTTTTTATATATTTATGAATCTTTTTTTGTCTCTTTTTGTTTTGTGGACTAAAATGTCTCTTTTTAAGATTTCCTATTCCAGCAAAAATGTTCCGGGCTGCAAACAGCAGAACATCCTTCTCACTCTGTTACTTAATAGTCTCTTCTTCTTCGACAACCACATCCTTGCACGTAAGCACGTTTCAGCCAACCTTTTCCTCATCGTATTCTCTCTGGGAAAATCGTTTTCTCTTGGGGGACCACTTTCAGCAACAACTACGTTATCATTCTCTGATTCCTCTTCATCTTCCAATCCCTGCATACATTCGGGAATATTCAGAAAAGGATGTTTGATCCCTTCTGCTGCACCTATTCTCATCGCTGGTTCCATGCAGAGGAAGTTTCCAAGGAAATCGACGAACAGTTCAGCAGTTTCCAGAGAGACAGAAGCAGAGGGATGCATTTTGGCTAACACCAGATGCATATTCTTGCTGACGAACAACTCGCCCAAAATAGGAAATATATGGTCATCAAAAGTGGGTTGCTTCGAAGTGAAATCCAACATTCTCGTAAAGGCCATTCGTGTGAAAATCTGAAGACAGGTTATTCCAAAAGTCCACATCTCTGGTGATACACCATGAACTGGGCCTTGCCATAGGGTTGATATTGCTTCTGGAGGCAGATAACTGAAGGGGACAGCGAAAGTGTACTGGCTCACACTTTCAATGTTAGTGAGAAAAGTGAAATCTGTCAGTAGCGCACGATCTGCAGTTAGGTGAATCATGATGTTACATTCCTTCAAGTCCATATGAGCTAAGTTACGACCATGTAAATAAGCAAGCCCACTTAGTATGTTGAAAGTATACTTCCTCTTCCTGGTGAAGCTGTTAACATCGTTAATAAAATCCGAATTGTAAACGTCGTCATGCATATCTCGTTTCATCAAAGGCATCACGAAGGCCGTTCTGTCTCCAAGTATTAAAGTCTCGTATAAAGGAACAACATACCTATCATTGAGATGTGGCCAATATATTTCCTCTCCTGGGGAAGGGCGCATCACCACCTTTACTGCCACGTTCTTTCCTGTCTTCTTATCCAACATCTCCAAAACCTGTCCGAATCCTCCTTCCCCCAGGCCACGGATATATTCAAACTCCTCGTGACTCTTGAATAAGCACACTGAATCCATCTTTAAACTCTTTTCTAGCGATATATTTCGTAGGTAAATATCATCAAAGCACTTTTTAGCACAGCGAAAAAGCATGAAGTGAAGTTCTTCTCGAGTTAACTGTCATTTCGAATTGTGACTTTGTTGCGTCTTTTGGACAGCGTCATATCCATTGTTTGCATTGCCTTGTTTCAGTGACGTCATTTCCTTGTTCTATGTAAGCTAGGTTGGTGTTCTGTTTAATTTTTTAAACTCGATGCCAGATAATTCACTAAAGAAAAACAAGATTAAAAAATTAATGAAATTGTTTGAACTAAAATACTGCTTGATAAATATTTATATTCCTGAAAGTGTTGTGCCTAAATTTGTTGATTTCCTGAAGCATAAACGAAAGGCAGTTTGTAACGAGATATTTAAATGTCGAAAATTTAACTGACGATGCCTGATCGACGAAAAAACAAGAGGAATAAAGTTTACTTTTACCTATTTTCGTAATGATAAAGGGTATATAAAGTTTTTTAACCACAAAACTGAAGTTGGCTTGTCGGAGTGGTTTGTGAAGGATGGGAGTGGGTCTCGGAAATAAGGTGTTCAAAATTCGGCTTCATTGCCGTTGTACGTATTTTTATGATGTATTTTCGTCTTATAAAACACCATTCACTTTAGTAGAGCCAGATAAAAATTATTTCATATGTTTTAATTTTCATGCGGGCGGGATAAAATTATTAAACGGGTCGAACTGGCCAGCTGGCCGGAATTGATGCATGTTCGTACGCTATCGAATTTGATGACAAATTTGAAAGAATAATAATTTATGAATTGAGTATAAATTTGAAATTAAGCATTTATACGAACATCTAATGCTTTATTTTGTAAAATTAGTATTTGTATGACATTTTATGGAACTTACGAATCAGCTGTATTTAGCCGATGTGTAATAGTCTGCAAAGTTGTTTGCTAAAAATGAGATAAAAACAGGTTTTTATTAGTCTGAAAGAATTCGATCTAGAAATGTCAGATCTCGCTGCGGAATCAAAACAGGTTTTACTTCATTAAGATGTCGCGAGACAGATTGCATTGCAATGGAAAAAATATAATTTTAGCGAAATAATATAAATGTAATTTCTTACAGATGACGATTTTATTAATACAGGAATTTACTATTATCTATTTATTCTTGAAAATGAATGATACCAACCATGGCCGTATCTAGGAGGGAGCAATATAGCCATGACATTCCCCTTTTAAGAATTCTAGTAAGGCTAATGGAAGCAAAAAAATATTAAACTTGTGGATATTTTACGTAGGTTTTATAATATTTTTAAAAAAAACTCCGAAAGGAAGGGGAAAACATGCATTATACTGCAATGGAAATCACTTTTTTTTTACCCAGCCTCGAAGGCGTTTCTTCCCCCACCACGCCAGAGCTCGCTTTATCCTCTTCTAACTCCGGGCTTGATATCAACAAAAACCATTTAATTGAGTTTTATCATGGGATGATAGTCTAATAGTCTCCTTTGACATCAATACCACTGTTACTATGTGTTATGCCTACATGCGTAAAAATAAATCTAAATGTGTACCGTGCAAATCCGAGATATAATCATGTTGGGTTGTTTTACTGATCCATTTTTCATGAAAATGTTTTAAAACTCCTAACGAAGAGGAAAATGTTACATTCCAATAAAAATCCGGTATCCTGCCACTCCCCCCTCCCTTATTTTTCTAGATCCAACCAGGTGTAAAGTGTATAAATAAATTTCAAGTTTTAAGTCATTCAGATGATAATTTAAAGAGTATCAGTTGTTTTGCACAGTAAGTGTATAAATTGTCCAAAACGGTTTATGTCTGCTAAAGAGGAAAATTGACTCAGATTTGTATGGTAGCACTTGCTGAATCACGTCTACCATTAAAGAATACTGTAAGATACAGTAATTAAAGAATACTGTAAGATACAGTAATCTTTCATGGGAACAGTAAAAAGGTAAAATGTAATTATTGTATTATTTTAGTAGCAATAGTCGGAGCACTACAATCCCTTTTTTGTACTTGATTAATACAAGCTGAATTTATAACCTGAAGCGCGCGAAAGAGCATAATTCTCGTTTGGCTACCAGGCAACGGGCTCGCACGGCCAGTTAGCTCGAAATTGCCCTATATTTTTAATTCTCAAAGTAAATGTAATAATCTTAAGTCATATCCTGAAAATAGCTTTTTTGGAGTTTGAAATCAGTTGAAACTATTTCCTAAATTATAGCACTCGAAAATGACAAAATCTCAAAATATGTTAAGGGCGTTTAAAAAGTTCTTGACACGTCTGTAGATTTGCACTCGTTCCTCCGAAGTTAACAATCTACGACTTGTTTGAATACTTTATAAACTTGCCACTAAGTGTTAAAGAAAAAAGTCCGTATCATCATTTCTCTCTTCGCTGGCTGGGCGTAAAGTTGGGTCTAAAATCTGTGCGTTGCTGCTGTGCAGCCTATTGAAGTCGGGGGAAAGATTTTATATTTTGACAAGGATGCAGTTTGGGGACGACGCGAAACAAATTCATACCGATTTATCAAAGTATGTGGAGATCATGCTGGTTCGTATGGCACTGTAACTGGATGGATACGGAAAATCGGAGAAGGACGGCAGAACTTCGAAGACCTCCCTCGTGGAGGAAGGACAGAAGAATGCCTTGAATGAGAGAACGATCGCTGCTATTTGTGAATTTATTAAGGAAACCCCACACAGCACCATTCAGGTAATAAGTTGATGTCAGTGAATCGATTGGCAATGTGGAAACAACTATTCATGAACATTTAAAGTTGCGAAAGATCTGTGCCAAATGGGTAATCCACAAACTGACAGAAGAGCGAAAAATGGTTAGAGTCGACTCATGCAAGATGATGCTGGCATTGTTTGAACCTAGTAGCCCCAAATGGTTAAATATATTGTTTCTGGTGATGAAACTTGGTTTTATTACTATGCAACTCCCAGAAAGGCGACAACTATATTTGGGTTGCGGAAAATGAACCGCGTCTCCAAATCCACCGCCAAGACTTCCGCTCAAGTAAACAGGATGGTCGCAATTTTTTTCAATTTCCAATGAGTGGCAGCCGTGGACGCCTTACCTGAAAAAGTGACTATAAATGGCCAATCTACACCAACATTGTTTTGACCAAAATGGTTAAGGAGATGAAGGAGCTACGTCCAATAGCAGGCGTGTCAAGGGTTTTCCTTCTTCATAATTATGCCAAAGTTCACGAAACCCAGTAAGTTGCGGTCTTTCTGGATCAGAAAAAAAATCAAACAGCTACCCCATCCTGCATTTCACTCGATCTTGCACCACGCGATTTTTTTGGTTGTTTCCAAAATTAAAAACGAACTTGCTAGGAAGCCTTTTTCAAGGATGCAAGACCTTGCAGAATGCATTCATGGAGAGTTGCGGAGTATTCCCCAACAGGGGTACCAAAAAAAGTTCCAGAATTAGCGTAGACGCTTGCAGCTTTTTTTAGATGCTGGAAGGGAGTTCTTTGAAGAGCAGTAAAAGTTTTGTTGACGTACGTGCATTGATTTTTGTTCTAAATATGAAAGTCAAGAAACCAGGCTTGTAATCTGCAGTTCCCAGGTTCGAGTCCCAGCTGCCCCAGAATTCAGATTTATCTCCTCAAAATTCCCTGCCCTACCCACAGTCAGTAGGGAACATCGATGGACTGGGCAAGGCTGCGCCCATCGGATGAGACGTTAAGCTGTGGCCCTGTGTATGGGAGAGCCATACCCTGTGCAAGTTAAAGAACACACTGGATGACCTCGATGGAAGGCTCCATCTCTCTCCCAGCAGCTGTTCCAGTGTGTCCCCTCCCCAACCTTCTCTGAGCTCCAAGGTCCTTGTGACCTGGTCATTTAGCCCATTGTGTGCAGAAAAGTTCTGCTGAGGTAAAACAACCCAACGTCAAGACCGTTTTGAATGACCCTCGTATTTGCGAGATAAATTTGGCGAAGAAAGAGGTTTACGGGACGAAAAAGGTCGATAAATGTTTCATTACATATATTTATGTATCTATCAGGAATGAAACCGAACGTTGTTCGATATAATTCCCCACCCCCACACGTTTTGGTGGTCTTTAATAAATTTCTAGAAAAACGCGAGTAATATATGTATTTGTTTAAAAATTTTTTCTTCTTCTTTCCGGCTACTAGCAATCTGAAAGAGGGGCAGCCTCTCCCCCGTGCCACCATAGATCGGGATTCCCGCATGTACATGTGTACCTCTATATGTATATATGTATATGTGTACCTATGTATAGGGCCGGATCTAGGGAGGCAAGCCCCACCCTCTTTCAGAATGGTAGTAAGGGTAATAGAGGCAAAAAAATGATAATCTTATATTTCGTGCATTTTTCAAATGTAAGTAATATAAATTAAATTAAAAATTGCAATAATAAATATAGATAAAAATAAAACCTAAAATTTTAAAGACCTATAAAACGGAAGGGGAAATGTTAAATGTTATGCAGCATTGCAAATGCTGTCCCTTGCCCTCCTGCCCCTTTGCATTTTTCCGACTCGATTTCGTTTCTTGCTCCAGCCCCCACTCGATTTTTGTCTAAATCAAGCCTGCCTCTATATGTGTGTATGAATGTATGTATATATATATATATTTCTATGCATGTTGGATCTGGAAAAAGGTAAAGAGGGGGAAAGGAGGGTTCGAGTTAAAGGGGTGGGAAGCTCAGAGGTATAATTTTTTTTCCACCGTTTTAGTGGTCTTTAACAAATTTCTTGAAAAACACTAGTAAATATATATATATTTTTTTATATAAAAATCTTTTTCATCTGTATTCCTGCTATAACATTCTGAAGTAGATGAGTAGAGGGACAGATCAGGGCATGTCCCCCAATTATGTCCCTCTCTCTCTCTCTATATATATATATACAGGGTGTCTCAAAAATATAGGTAGGAATTTTAGGGGAGGTAGATAACATCTAAAGGAATAAGAGTTGCATAGGAACCCATAACCGGAAACGTCATGGGAAAGTGGTAGCAGAGGAACAAGATCTGAAAGGACACAAGACAGTGATTAATGGGAAAACATTTATTGGACATAATTATTACAAATGGCGTACTAGATGATACATTTCATAATGTTACAGCAGATGCTCGAAGTTTGACCCATAATCACACAAATTTTGATGCGCATGCGCAAACAAACGGTGGCCCGGTACATGTCTGTGTGGGAACCTTTCTTGATACATTCGTTGAGCTGCTCGTCCGTTGCCCTCAGCTATTCCATACACTAAGTGCATGTCTGCCAGCTCCCTGTTCGAATACCTTTGCATGCCCTTCGTAAGCCGACTACCGTTCTAATGAGGAAATCCGAAATTTCCCCTCTAGCGCACTGATGAACAGCGCCGCCTATTGACTTACGGTGACGTTTCCGGTTATGGGTTCCTATGCAATTCTCATTCCTTTAGATGTTATCTACCTCCCCTAAAAGTTAGTGCCTATATTTTTGAGACACTCTGTACATATGTGTGTATGTATGTATAGGTAGATAGGTTTTTGTGTATAGGTAAAATGGATAAGTAGATAGGTGCATGTCATCATTGCAACAACCATTTGTAAATTCCGATCTCTTTCAACCCTAGTATTCAGATAGCATGGAATCCAGTTCTGATTCAAAGAACGAAGACTCCTCTCACCCAGTATCGAATAAAGAAAAGAGAAACGTTAGCACGGGTTTCCAGCTGAAAATCGGCGGCTTTTGTTGCACTACACTAAATGCATCTCCATCACCACACCATCAGGGACAAATTAGTCCAAACGATACTACTCTGCCACTTATTGTGATCACTACTCTGCCATTAACCACAGTTCTAATGCAAATCAGAACCCACTTCGATGCGATTAAAGTTATACATGTGCAGAAACTCGGCAAGTACTGAAAGTAACAACATAGCAAACGTGCTTTCTACAATTTCCACGAAATCGTCAATAACGAGAATATTCACTTCTTAATTCCAACTCTCCAGAAGACTCTCAGCATCAACAAAATATTGTGCAACGATTCACTTACTCCTTCAAATATTTTGAAGGACCATCATCTGGGAAGATTCAGACAAGGTTATCATCATTTCTCAAATGAAGCCTTATCCTAAAAAAAAAAAGATGAAATCTCTTTCGAAGTGCAAATTTACATTTTCTTTCTTCCCCAATGCAGTGTTTTTGTTGTTGTTTTCAGTGCGTCGGACTGTGCACAAAGCGTAACCAAGGCAAACAAGGCTACAAGTTTTATGGTGAAAAATACACTATTTAGCGAACTGTAACAAATCTAAGCCTACCGTTATTGCAAAGACAACGTGCATCAATATATGAAGTGCCTCTACCACACCAAATCCATCCAAGCGAGAAGTCATTTATTCGAAACAAATGAATGGGCACACAAGAGACAAAATTACCATTACCATCCTTGACTGAAAAAAGTATATCGTAATCTCTGCTTACAAATTCCCAGCAATAATACAACCAAATTCTGACTGTTATGAAAACCAATTACATGTGCCAATGTTAATCTTTCCACTTTGCCAAAGTGGAAAGATTGGACAAAAAACACACAACACCATCACAAATGCAAACTACAAATGAAGCTCAAACTCAACTGTCTTGATCTCAGGAATATTCATATGATGAGCTGCAAACAACAACAACAATCCGTTTCACAATACACGTTTATCACCATATTTTTAGGGCAATCCCAAAACTCGTTCAAAACCTCTGTTTCGAAGAAGACTACATAATTTAAATTAACCTAGTCGACCAAGCACATAATTTCAAGTTTAATATGCCTAGGAACTTCCCGTCTCTTATCATCAATAATAACCAAAGTTTATAATTCTCAAATTAAATATAATAAGTAGATATTTGGAATACCAGAATCAAATCTATTTGCGTACTCTGCAGAATACTCAGCAAATGAACTTTGACTTTATCATCTATATTAAAAATCATTAAAGTACTAAGCGATCATTCTTGCACCTCGAAAGAGGATTTAAATTAAATTTCTTTATCATTTATTACTAAAGAAACTATTTTACAACTTATAACTAAATGAAAAGATAAACATTTTGGAAATGAAACAATTTACACTCTCTTGAATTCCTCACTCATCTCCAACTCCTTTTCTCCGTTTCCGGACTCCAGTGTAGGTTTCCTTGATTTTACTCTTCCTCCTCTGAGGGGTAAATCATCAGAATACGCGGATTTCGAATCCGTGCGATCAGCATATCATTGCAAAGGTGTCACTGCTATCGCCCGAAATCCTAAGTATTTCAAGGCGATGAGTTTAACCCCCTCATTTCCTTCTCTTCCTCTGGACTTTCTTGAGCTGGAGGTGATAGATGCTCGATGAGGTGCTTCTTCTTTCTCAGCTTCCACATCTCGAATGCCACCTGAAAAAAAAATGCCCCATAAATAATTGAAAATTATTTCAATAAAGAAATCAAGTTCTATATTGAAATAGAGAAACAAGTATGAAATTTTTGAACTTTTCTTTATTTTTCATTAGAGAACAGAATCATTTCATTTGTAACAGAACTGAAAAACATCCTATATATATATATAAATTATGGAAGTGACAATGCTGACTGTATAAATCTAAATTGGAAATATGCAAATTTATCTTTAGAAATTACCAATGCCTAAAAATATTTTTATGAATAAATTAATTTATTAAGAATAAACTAAAAGTTTAAATGTTAGAATTTATTGTAATATCTACAATCAATTCAAATTTTTAGAAATAATTTGCCTATGAAAGTAGATTGCCAGCTGATGTGAAGCTACACACCAACTATAAAACTGGGTACTAACGAAATGGTTTAAAATGAAAAGAAAACCTTTTGATTTATTATATTATAAACATTGCCTTATACTTGCCATAGTTTAATGATTGCATTTGAATAATTTCAAGAAGATCGAACATGGGAAATAATAATATAATAATAAATAAATAAATCCCCCCCTCAAACAGCTGCTTGCCACAGAGGTCTGACAGGAGCCTATCAGTTTAATACGCCATAGTAGAAGGTCTGTGAGGACGGCGAATGAGAAAATGCTACACAAAATCTAATCTTCGCATTACTGATTTTGTTAATCCTTTTTCACTATTATTTGATATTTAGAATGATTTATTTTGAAATCAGTAAACTATAGACTTTTTAATGTTTAAAAGGAGATGTGAAAATCAAGTTAACGGGAAGATATTTAATTTGAACAATCGTAAAACTATTTCATGAAATATTATGAAACTCGCGTTAATAGTGACAAATTCTGAAATTACTTCTGATGTGGAAACATCCCCTTTCCTTTTCATTCTATTCAGACTTTTCATGATTCTGAAGAAAAGAAGAAAAGTAATTTGATTGCCACTACAACTATATACATATATGGTATCTAACCTCAACTTTATATATGTATACACTTGCTGAAAAGAATTATTTTCGGTGTCTTTTACCTATAAAATGAAACACTTGCAAAATTGGACTGTGACTAAAACAAAACGAAAATTGCATTTTGATATTTGAAAGAGAGATAGCAAAAATGCTATTTTCCAAATTGTTAGGAAGAGAGACTATGGAGTATAAACTGACAGACTCCTGTCAGACCTCTGTGGTAAGCAGCTGCTTGAGGGGATATTTATTTTTCGGTGGAGCGATAAATCGAAATAAAATGTATGTATATATATGTTTTAATTCCATGCATTTTTCCTATATATTCGAGTTGGGTTGTTTTGACTCTGGTCCTTTTTGGAGGTTAGTGACCTAGTCATATGACTAGGTCACAAAGATCTCAGTTTTACTTTAAGCTTTAAGTTTGCTCCCCAAATGGGACGAAAGGGCAAAATGTTAATGACTTCTTTCACCTTTACCCTCTTACTCCCAAGCCCCAATGAAATTTGTGTTCACTTGCAGCATAATACAGTGAAATAGGTAATTAAAATTTATTCAACATCCATATTGAAATAATCAAAATAATTTAACAATTTTTATCTAATTTTTTTGGGAATGGGTGGTGGGAAGGGGGAGTATTGCTTAGGTTGTTTCGCCTTGTTGATCTCATCTCTTCGAATAAGTTATTCAAGATGGGCACTTAAATTTTCAGTATAGTAAAAACCGAATTATCCTGATCATAAAAATGGATTTTTATTATCATTCTCTTATGCAGGAGCTTCATATAGAGCAGTATAACTGAATAATGAAACTAATTATTTTATTCATATATCTATACCATTTATAATGACTAGTAAGATGTAGCCGTTCTCGTGGCCGAGTAGTTAGCACGCTTGGCTACTAATCTAAGTGACCTGGGTTCGAGCCTCGGGTACGGAAGGATGTTTGCGTTGTCTTTCTGCTGAGGTCCCGCCATCCTCTCAGACATTCTACTACGGCGTATAAACTGACAGGCTCCTGTCAGACCTCTGTGGTAAGCAGCTGCTTGAGGGGATATTTATTTTTCGGTTAATCGAAATAAAATGTATGTATATATTTTTAATTCCATGCATTTTTCCTATATATTCGAGTTGGGTTGTTTTGACTCTGGTCCTTTTTGGAGGTTAGTGACCTAGTCATATGACTAGGTCACAAGGATCTCAGAGGTTCAGAGAAAGGGACCCACTGGCCAGCTGTTAGGAGACAGATGTTTCCTCCCGTTAAAGCCATCCAGTATGTTTTATCTTGACAGGGTATATATTATTTTATAAATACAGCTGATTTTATTTAATATTTTAATTTTCTATTTTTACATTTGCTCTGTCATTAAATATTTATTATACGCAATTTGTTCTTAACCACTGATTAAAATCCTACTAAGGAAATAGAAAAATCATGTGTGTATCCCTGAGTGTAGTTGTGTAGCTATGTATCCCTGAGTGAAGAAATAGAAAAATCATGTGTGTATCCCTGAGTATAGTAAGTCAGACTATTTGAAGTGTCGATTACAGGTTAAGATGTTATAATTAAAGATAGTCTATGTTTGATCTACTTAAGGGAATTACAAGATCATAAGTAAAGCTTGACTGTATCTTCGGTTAAGAGATAACTGGTATTCGGAAACAGACCCGATTTCATTGACCTTGGGAATGTATCATGTTTTATGGGTAATTTCCGACAACATTTTCTATGATTACAACCACGGTCTAAAGTGTGGGGGGAAAGCTATAACAATAATTGACGTTTATTTTTTTTCTTTCAAACGCATTGTCATATGTCATTCTCCTACAGTTATGACCGGAATTAGTGGACACTCATTAATTATGCTCATACATTTGACACAAATACTAGACTGCTTACCGGAAAGGTCTGCACTAATAACTGAACATGTATAATTACATTTGGTTACAGCAAATGGTAAAATGGAGGTCTAAATATTTGTTTGTATCTAGAGAACTTAATTTTTTTTTACATGGGTAATACCAAATAATCATAATCATTAGCATCCACTTCACCAAAATTTCCTCCCTCCCCCACACACATACTTTAAGACTTAATAATATCTAACAAATCTAATTTTATCATTTTCTCTTTAAATAACCATTAAATTAGAAACTATCTCCAAATTCCAAATGAGCCGGAAAATATCCTTCATTTCTACGAAGAGCTAAATTACCGGTTGATTGAAAGGGTTTACGATTTGGAAAATGTTTTATTTCCATAGGGATGAAGGACCTTTTTTCGCCTCATATGTTTCTTTTGAATTATAAACCATCTTCATTTTATTCACTCTTAAGTTAAAGTTACTTAATTAATAATCCGAAATTTTATGATATGCACTGATCTAAATGTCCCTAAAGATTATCATAAAGTGAGACGGATTTTTTTTTTTACTGCGAGTTGACATGGCTAGCACAAGGAAGCGAGCTCTCGGCTCGAGGGCGATGCATCTAAAAGCAAAAAAATTCGCATATTATTAAATTAAAACAACAAACATCATATATATTAATATTCACTCATCAAACTCGTATTCGTACTCGATCTGTATTTCAACCAACTCCTCTGCCACGTGTATTGCTGCAAAATTCCTGAACTAGCACCCATCAAAATTTCATAAGAAATTAATCGTAAACGCATCACACTATCATTCCGATCTGTCAAAACGCCACCTGATTGGTCAGGGTCGACCTTATATTAATTACTTCTGTCTGTGTTTTCGAACAAACTAAATATTTTAAGTCCAACTGTATAGAGATAAATCAATATATGATCATATTACATTAATTTATTATTACATTATTGAGGTCTCTAAATCGATATAAATTTATAGACCGTAGAAATACTGATAGAAAAATGGAATGGAAATTAATTATACAATAAATTATATATAAAGATAAATCTATAAATTTATATTACAAAGAGTTTGTCTGTGTGTTTATTCGACATCTCCTCCTAGACGATCAGAGGTAGTTCCACCAAACTTCGTCTACAGTTTAATTTCACCTAACATAGTGTTTCGATGAGTTAATAGTTTAACTTAGATATCATTGAAATGCAATATTTATAAAGCTGAATTATTATAAAGTATTAATTTTTTTAAGACACCAAAAGTGATAAGCAGAAAAATATGGTATGGATAATTTTAAAAAAATAATCAAATATTAGAAAACTGATATGAACACTATTGTGGAAGTAACATTTGGTTAACTGTATCAGGAGAATGGCTGTGACTCGATATCTATCCAAATTGCTGTTGTAGATGAAGAGGTGATTAAAGTCATATATCGTAACTTCATCCAGTAGATTGATGTATTCCAATTAGCACATCCTGTGATAAGTTTTACTTTAACTTGAAAATACGTCATGTATTTTTTTCTTCTTCCGTATTTGTGAGAATATGATGGACACTTCTTTTTACTTTTCATGGGAAATGCTTATGGTAACAGATGTTTATATTGTTGTATATATATATATGCGAAGAGTATTTCAAAAATTATCAGAATATGGAGTTAAAATGGAACTGGATGAGCTCATATTCTAATCCCAAGGAAACCATCGAAGTAGTTTCCTTGGGCGTGTATAAACTGGTTTCAGGATCGAATCACAACCGTTCTCGTGACACAGTTAATCAAATATCACTTCTACAATATCTTTATATTGCTTTTCTAATTTGTAATTTCTTTTAAAAACTTAGCTATATTTTTTCTGCTTCATCTCTTTAGTATCTGCCACAAATTGATCTTTTATAATTCAGCTTGTAAACATTATATTTCAACGAAATCTCATTAACCTATTCATTTTGCAAAAAAATGGTGAAAAACAAATTCAGTTTAACTAGGATAACCAGATTTAAAGAAGAGAGTCCGGGGAGTTTTGAAAACGTTATCTGAAAGATTGACCTTTTATTAGGGTGACAAGATTTTTAAAAAATGTCGGGGGACTTTTTAAAATTCAGTCTAAATGAGAGTGTGTGTGTGTGTGAAGGGGAGGGGGGTATTCACTCTGCATAAAATTTTTCAACTAACGAATGGAAAAATGCAGGCACCATGTTAAATAATTCCAGCAAATTGATTGCAGAAATGCATAAATAGGAAATTTGATATGCATTATATAAATTTGTACATACTAAAAAATAAAAAACTTAATTGTAAATTAAATTAAATATCCGCTCATTTTGGTGAATTTAACAAAATTTGCATCATTTTGGTATTAACCTAGGTACAAACTGGAGATCTGCATCTAAGTAACACATTATACTGATTGTGAAATATTTTATTCAATAAAATGCTCTTAAAAATCGAGTTTTGTCTATTTTGCAGCTCCCATTAGTATCGAAAGCTTCGTGTGCCACTGATTACTGGAGATATCCTGTAAATATGGATAGTTTTGCAGCTGATTATTCATGATTTTCAGCTAACCTTCTTGAATTGCAAAACTTTGTTCATCTTTTGTGTTTCCCTTTCGAAGAAACTACTAACCAAAGGAGATGATGCTCTTGCTTATAAATAATTTTTATGTATAATAGTAATCTCATACTCTATAACTGATTTGAAATAATGAGTTGTTCTCATTGGGGTTTGAAACCAGGTTTTCCAGAATCATATTAGGCGTCAAAACCACTAGTCTACTGTGGTACTGACTATTTCTTCAATAAAGTGACTTATAAGAATTCCTGTTGATTCACCAGTGGCACCATCGGTTATCAGAAGTTGGGCAGCCAAGCCGCCACATTTTGGCGGTAGTAATATTTGCCGTCCCTTGGCCGAGTGGTTAGCACACTTGGCTACTGATCTAAGGGACCTAGGTTCGAGCCCCGAGTAAGGCATGGATGTATGTGTCGTTTTTCTGCTGAGGTCCTGCCGTCCTCTCAGACCTTCTACTCTGGCATATAAACTGACAGGCTCCTGTCAGACCTCGGTGGCAAGTAGCTGCTTGAGGGGCTATTTATTTATTATTGTTTTAACATTTGTCACTCTCGCTCACAGGTTATATAAACAATTCAGTAATAAATTATCACAGGAAAACGTCCTGTAGACATTTGACAATACATAATATATTACTACTATGTTAGCGTGAGTTTACTAACATCAAAATGTGACGGCTTGGCTGCTCAATTCCTGATAATAGATGGCGCCACTTTTGAATAAATAGGAAGAATGCTTGTATGTCGCTTTGGTGAACCAATAATCAGTTGTTTAGCATGCTTGGCTACTGATTTACGGAACCTGGGTTCGAGCCCCAGATACGGCATGGATGTATGTGTCGTTTTTCTGCTGAGGTCCTGCCATCCTCTCAGACCTTATACTATGGCATATTAACTGGCAGGCTCCTGTCAGACCTCTGTGGCAAGCAGCTGCTTGAGGGGGTATTTATTTCATTTTTAGTGCTTATGATATCTGGCATGCTTCAGAGAGACCTGCGTTCAAATCCCAGTTATAACAGTTTTTTTTCCCTCCGACTCATTATTTCGAATTGTTTCTTGTCTACACAGGACGTTTTCCTGTAATAAATTCTTACCGACGTTTTGCTTCCACTTCCAATTGTGAAAATATTTTTACATACTGCAGATAAAACTGATTTTTTTATTACTAAATGAGGTTGCAAATATGGAAATACTGATATTAAAGTATCATTTGGAACACATTTCCTTTCTCCATTTTTAGGATGTTTGACAATTTTGGGGAAAAAAATAAATAAAAACACTTCTTAGGCAATATACTGACCCGAAACCGCCGAGATTTTAAACGACTCGTTCAATCAATGCTTTTTCATCTTCTTCACTACTTCCTTACATGCAGTTTGAGCCGCTATGGTAGAGAAAGGGTTAACGTTGTACAGTTCTCAATGGACGACTATAAAACTAGCACATCTCACCAAAACGTTGGCAAAATAGGAGCACTAGTTTTTCATTCAAAAGCTGAGAAAGTCTTTGCAGAACGATACCAGATTTCCCACATTCACAAAAACATTCGAGGTTCTAAACCCTATTTCATTACATGTTGGGACTCGAGTTGGATTTTTCAATCTAACTCAGGATTACACAAGGAGGATCAGTGTTACAAATTTGGGCTCTGTCTAACAATTTTCTGGGGACTAATGGAGCGCCGAAATCAGTTAAAGCAAAGTTAAACTTGACTTTCATAGTAAATTAACCAATTGGCAACTATAAGACACGTGCTGGCATCAGCGCGTAGAAGAAAGACCATAGAAAGACTGATCTCTACCGGTGCCTGCCCAGATACCGTTATTATAATGATGATTCTAGCGTCAGTGTTTCAGTCACCTGTATTGCGACCCAAATTTTTTTCCAACACTGTTGCCAATGCTATATTAGTAAAGGTATAGTGCCTATAAGTATATAGTGTGGCATTCTCAATAGCCTAGCCATTAAAAAGTGGTCGAAAAAATGGTTCCCTACCGACAGGGGGACTAGAATCGCATCATAACTTCGTACATGCGCAGTGCAAAGACATTGATATAGTACCGTTTTACGCCAAATTATTCCCCAAATTATTCCGCCAGAAGTAGTTTGGCGGAGTAATTTGGCGTAAAACGGCTACTTTATTCCTATCTAGATAGGAAAAAAGTAGTTCTACATAAAAAAAATGATATCGCGAAATATTGGGCATTTAAAAACGTGTTACTCTATAAGCATATATTATTCATTGTGAAAAGATGATTAAGGTATAATATATGATAGAATTAACCTATTGTTAAGCCGTCTAACATATCCTGCTGTATCATAGTGATTTCGGAAATGGCTGTTTTTATATTTACTAGTACCACAGCTAGGATTGCAGTAAGTTGTGCAGTAGGGAAATTTGATTTCCTAAAAATTATTATTTGTGTGGCTAATAAATCCATCTACAGATCACCCGGAAACACAAGAAATAGCATTCAATAAGTGAATAAACCTTTAATTTGTTTGACTTATTTAGCATAATTGATCGTTTATAGAAGTTTCAGGACAGTTGTGAATTTCAGTGTTGCTGTGTTGAACGTTATGAAAAGGAGAAAATTATATAGTTTATATTTGATCGTATTTAACCTCACGTGACATTTAATACAATTTCAAGTACAAATTGCTGAATACTGTGTCACCGTAAGCTAAAAATATAAAGCGGCAAGGCATGATCGCGTCCGCTGTACTTTTAACGTAGTAAAAGTGTGGCTTTGCATGCGGCATCCTGAAGCGCACGCATCTTGAAGCGATAGGAACCGCTAGCCTCACGATTACAACGAACAGTTTTAAAAGTATTTTTCTCAGTATAACAACTGTCTTTTGCAGTGTAGTTAAAACGAGAAGTTTTAAGAGTAACATTTAAAATTTTAGATTCTACTCAAATATAAATAAATTACTGAGGTTTTGTTTTTACGTTTAAGAACATTCCAGTCTAATATGCATTGTGGGTACGGTAAAGCTGTTATTGGTTCCTGTCAACTCCATGACCTATATTCCAGTACTTAACGGTAATAAAATGCTGTAGCATTCAGCACGGGAAGCGATGGTAATAGCGTTTAACAATCCTTCATCCTTTCCTGGACCACTTTGTAAAAGGGGCCTCAGGACCGTAAAGTGTTGGTTTTCCCACATTTCGGCGATTAGGCGTAATGGCTCGCAGGCCGCTTAGATTCGTTGAAAAATGGGAAAAAAAGAAGCAAAGGGAAGCTGCTACGTCGTAAAAAGTGTTAGAGAGTGGTGGGGAGTAGTTAAAATATCTTCCATGATGAAGGCTGAAATGTATAATTTTTTTGTGGGACATGCTGTGAGTTGGTGTCAATAAGGTAGATTTTAGCGCTTGCGTTACACAACGTAGCGTAACTACCTAGGAAATGGGATGGACTATAGTTAAAGGTATGGGATTGAGATAGTTATAAAATTTTAATGGTGTGGGGGAGAAGGAATCTGGGGTCTTGAATAGGGGTGGAAATTTGTGCCCTGTGGGGGGCTAAGATAGAACTTTTATATTCTTTAAATCCTCTTGCATTGGAGGGAGTTAACTGTAGAAATTGAATTTTTAGCGGGGAGGAGGCTTTAATTAACTGCCTTTAAAATGTACCATTAATTTAATGGGGATGTGAATTGAGGTATATGGGGGTAAGGAGATGGTTGTTAGCCACTTAGATTAGCAATAATAATGAAGTGGAATGCAGTGAAGTAGACTTAAAGGAGTCCAGTGCAAACTGTATGCCTTATGAATTAAAGGATATTTGATACCATATTTTTTTTTCCCTTAAAGTGACGGGTAAGGGGGTAATGGGGGTCTGTTTATGACCAATTGGTGTATTCAGAGTGGTGAAGTGGGTGTTGTGGGTTGACAGGGGGTGGTAGAAATTTATGCTTGAACGTGGGCATAAATACGGTGAATACGTGAAGGTGTTGCCTTAGCATTGTATGTGTACATTTCCTGTGATGTGAATGTCATAACTGGTATTGTCTGTGATATTAAATGACTTTAATTTGGCAGTATTTGGAGTCGAAGTTGGTGAGATAGGAATAGAAGTTGATAAATTGACAAATTTCTCAGTGGGAATCCAAGCATCTGGCTGTTGGTGATTATTTTTATCTGATTTGCGGGGTTTTTCTATTTGAAGTAGTTAGCAGGTAGTGAGATATGGTGCTATAATAAATGGTAACAGCAGTTATATTCAAGAATGTGAACTTAGGATCATTGTAAAATTATGCGGATTACATAAAAGAAATCGTACACAATAACTAACTCATCCCAATCTATTTATACAAACTTTTATGTTTTAGAATTTTTTTAAATCCTTATACAGCTTTCAAAAGTTTCACTCTTCTCTGCAATGAAATATGTTTTGTGAATGATATTATACATATATGCATATGCTATTTTTTACATATTATTTAATTCTACAATTATCATAATCATTTAATGATATTTCAACAAGAGTTGTACCCATAGAATTATTTCGTTAAATTTGTCAGATGATATTTAGGTTCACAAATGTGTTAAAAATTATAGGAATATGTAATTGCATAATGTTTAAATTCCAGACATCCAATTAAATGGGAAAATATGGGTTGGAAAAATCTCGATAGAACACGTTCCAGCTTCTGTGATATATACTTCCGACAACTGCTTTAGTATTTTAATGTTAATTCATGTGCTATCGATTAGTAATTGATGAATGATGACTACATGTAGGTTGTTAGTCATTCATTGTTGTGATTAAGGTTAATTTTGCAAGCAGGAAACTTGATTGTGATTATGGTAACCCACCACTTTCCATGCCATCAACCGAGATCGGCTGCTACTGGCAGTCAGTTTTAATTGCACCACTCGTGCCCAAAAAGGAAGAGATATCGCTTTTCACAAGTAAGAAATTAGTTAAAGTTTGATTTCATGAAAGAAAAATTTTTAATATCAATTGCTACAATCTTTAGCAAATAATAATCATAGCAAATATGTAATAAAGAGAATAAATACTATCCATTTGAACAACTAGAATCACTGCTAATGTTCATGTAATAAAGTACAATCAATCATAAAGTATGATTTATAAATATGTAGTCTTCGGTCTTCATTACTCTTAGATTATAATTTTGAGGATTGTTTTCTAATAGCTATCTGCAAAATCTGAAGAATGAATAAAAAAGAAGTGCTTTTTTATTAATATATATATGGAGAGAATTGGAAACTAAAATACCAAACATGTACTAGTTAATTATAGCGAGAATGCCTGGTCTATTTTGAACATGTTTTCTGAACACTTCAAGTGAAGAGTTATATATATAAAATAAGCATCATGGCAAAGATAATTTTTTTTACAAACAAGTAATTCCTCTTGTATGCAAAGTACATATATTCAACAGCATTTGGCAAATCTTTTGAAAATGTACATATTTCAAATAGTGGCTCTTCCATAAGGCAAATATAGACCATGTTGTATGAATGGCATGTATTTGGGGCAATATCTGTCAGCAGAATTTTTTTAATATATATGTATGGTAACTAATATTCCTCGGTTGTCAGTATGCTCATGGTTTTCTTCTGTATTGTTTTGCTGTGTTGCCATTCTGCTGAGGTCTTCCTCACAGATCTTTTCTGTGACAAATTCTGACAGAATTCTGTTAAAAGCAGAATTTGAATGTGAAGGGTATATTTTGATTTTTTTTTAAATCCAGTTTAATAAATGGTGGGGGGGGGGAATGTTTGAATCTACCACCACTTAAGTCATGTGAAAGTTAACACAAGTTTCATTTTAATCCTGGATGAGTAACATAGGGTACTACAGCACCCCCTGCAATTTTGCCAAGAAAGTTACACAATAAAATTTTGAACTCTCACCAATTAAAGTCAATTAACCTTTCAAGGTTTCCTTATGAACTAATGATATGCCTGGTATCTTGATTTATTTACGACACTTGGGTTCTCTGAGAAGTTTCACCTTTATCAACATTTCTTTTGTACTGTAAGTAATCTGTTTTCCACACCACTCATTTATCAGTATCATGTCCAGATGTAAATGGGGAATCATCATTTTTGTGGTGGACTATTGTCCCATCCACCCTGAGAATAACCAGAACGGAGGCCAACTTGGTCACCATACAGATTGTTTTGTGTGGTCTTTGGATGGATAAGAACTTCATGTTACATAAACTGACTCAATCATTTGTATTTCTGAAGCTGGATTATTACACATAGATATATATATATGCATAGATTATATTGCATATAGATTTTTTTTCTAATTTTTGTGGTCAAATGACAAATTTTAGAACAGGCTTATGAATTTTTTCTATATGATCAATTCTGCTTACTGAAATATCCACATTAGATAAAAAAAAAAAACAACAACATAATCTGGTGTGCCATCAGAATCTCAGAGATAGTTTTGCTCTCTTCTGCAGGTAAGGCTCTAATTACTACACAGATACCAAGCAGGCCCAGATCTAGAAAAAAAATAATGTTGGGGGAGTTGCCAAATGAGTAAATTAAAGTAGGAAGATAAAGCAGGCCAAGAGAGTGTATCACCATTCTTAACAAATTTACCTCCATTTTAGTGGTCTAAAAATGTCTCTTGAAAGGTATGATGTTTAATAATATTTGACCTCCATTCTGGTTATCATTCTCAGATGTATGGGGAAATGGTCCATCACAAAAATGATGACACCTCCCATTCACATCTGGATCTGATAATGATAAATGAGTGCTGTGAAAAACAGCAAATATTGCAAGAAAATGATACACATAAAAGAAATGTGATGTTGATGGAATTTAGATGTGTCTGCTAAAAAAATTTTCACCTCCATCATTCTACACATTTCTCTCAGAAGCGAAGAAAATTTGGTGAATGGGAGGCTGGCTCAGTCAGCATACCAGACTTCTAACCTGCTACTTTCAATTTCCACCAAATGTCAGTATTGTGCTTGCATTCAGATTCTTTTCTATAAAAAAATTTCCCATAAAACTCCTACTATGCCCTCACTGGAAAATACAATAAAAATAATATATGTTGTAGGCAATATCAAGAAACAATTGTGATATGCTTTATCTATATAATATTAGAAAAATACTTATAGTTATTCTTTGCTGAAAGGTTAAATTTGAAGAATTACTGTGACATCACTGTAACACTGAAGATTTTTAGGCAGTGTAAATGCCCACATAACAGATTAATAGTATGACCAACATGGTTACTCTGAGATTCACTCTAATTCAAATGGAGAATATATCATTATTGATACAATGTAGTAGCTTTTTGAATGAATTGTCTTCAGTATTCACCAACTCACCTTCTAAGATTTTGATGAAAATGAGAAGATAAAATAGCTTGGTCACTATATATTCTGATTTAAGTATAAAAGGTTATATATGTGTCATGTATTAGAGCACATTAATTTATTTTTCATTTTTAAACCTACAAATCAACTTGTATCTTTTCAACTATTACTTTTATTATGAGAGGGGGGAAGCTAATTTGGATTATTCATTTTTTCCCTATAAATGTTTGTTATTAAATGAAAATAGATGCATGATAATCTTTTTGTACACATTTCTGTGATTTGTTAATTGTGACCTCGACAAGTATGTTTTAAGTTCTCACGAAGGTTGAGGTTCCTCTGAGGGACATCCTTTATTTTTTGCAGCTTGGGCTAAAAGGTCAAGTCTCAAGGACTCTGAGAAGGGAGGGGAAGGGGATCCACTGGACAGCTGGTGGGAAATAATGATAGCCTCCCATTAAAGCAATCCAGTGTGTTCTTTAGTTATATACAAGGTGTGGCAATAACACACAGGGTTGCAATTTAACTTCCCATCTGACAGACAACAGTTTTTCCAAATCCATCAGTATCCTTTTTCTCAATGAAGGCAAAATGGGAGAAATTCTCAGTACAGGCACATTTGAGATTCAAACTTGTGAACTGCAGATTACAGGTCTGGCAAATTGGGCTTCTATGTCATTGAGGCTCAATTTGTTATATATATATTATATGAATTATATTCATATTGCTTAGAATTTTTGGGATAAAATTGCATTGTCTATCTTTATAATGGTGAGAAGAAATAGTTAAGAAATAATAGGTAATCACAGATATGCAGCTGTTGGTGATAAATATGAAAAAAAAATACTTCCTCAAGCAGCTGCTTGCCACAGAGGTCTGACAGGAGCCTGTCAGTTTATATGCCATAGTAGAAGGTCTGTGAGGATGGCAGGACCTCAGCAGAAAAACAACACACACATCCATGCCTTACCCGGGGCTCGAACCCAAGTCCCTCAGATCAGTTGCCAAGCACGCTAACCACTCGGGTTCGAGCCCCGGGTAAGGCATGGATGTATGTATCGTTTTTCTGCTGAGGTCCTGCCATCCTCTCAGATCTTTTACTTTGGCATATAAACTGACAGGCTCCTGTCAGACCTCTGTGGCAAGCAGCTGCTTGAGGGGATATTTATTATTTTGGTTTCTCAACAGCCTGCTTCTCGACTGCCTGGAGATCTACCGACCCTCCGGGGTCAAGGTCAGCCCTTGTGGCTCAATCGTTTCTCCCCCGTACTGGGGGAAGTACTAACTTGTTCTACTGAGTTGGTGATATGTTGACAATTTTCTCCTTTATTCATTAGTTGGGTGGAATCTGATCCTACAATCTTCTGATGACATGTCAGGTGCTCTGATCTCTAAGCTACCAGCCACCAAACAACTAATCCTTATGCTTGATACAAAGTATGTTGACTTAAAAGAAAAGCAATGCATCTTGACATGTGCTGGTTGTGTGCACTAACCTGGAAAGTACCTTCTAGACCAGAACCAGTCTTCAATTACAGTCAAACACATCCCCAATGACCAGGCCGAGATCTAGGAAAATTTGAAAGGGAAGCAAGACACTTGATTTCTAATGCAATATAACATTTCCTTTCTCCATTTTATGGGTTTTCAAAAAATATCTTGAAAAATGCAAGAGCACCCGACATATTATCAGGAGGTCATGGATTCAGAAGTTCATGGTTCCCATGTGGCTAATCATAATTTTACCTTTATGTTTATTCGAGATTGAAATTTTTTATAATTACACACATTGTACTTTATGATTATTTCAGTTAACATAACTATATTTGGGAATGCTATAGAATAATAAATATTGAGATAAACTCGACGGTTCAACATCTAGTAATAAATAGGCACTTTGACGTCGATTTCAATTTTAGAGGAAAAATTGTCTGATTAACGCTATGAACAGCGTTAATTAGAGGAGATCTTGATCGGCGGCCAGTAGCTCAGTGGTCCAGAGCACCTGACATATTATCAGGAGGTCGTGGGTTCGTATCCCACCCGACTCAGACAATTTTTCCTCTAAAATTGAAATCGACGTCAAAGTGTCTATTTATTACTAGATGCTATAGAATAACTGCCTAAATTCTGTGCTAATAATTTACTGCTATGAAAACATACTAAGTACAAAGCACTTAAATTTCCAACATTTTCTAATTACATAAACAATATGGTAGAGGAAAATTATTTCAAGCCCATGAATCCCATCATGCTGACAATAGTATGTGAACTAGATTCTGCTAGATCCCTTTTAGTAGATTATTATTATATATCATCAGAAGAAGCATTTACCAATCCCCCATCATTTTTGGTATTTATAAGAGTGCTTTTTCCTGTGTCCGAAATTGTAATTTCAATAAAAGCCAGCATTTGGATTTCTTTTTATATTTTCTTGCAACTCTTACAGCAATGTATTGAATTACATTATCAGCAAAAATGGTAAGTGGTTCATAATCACTGATATACACCCTTTACATGGCCGTCGGTCGTTCAATTCGCCTCAACTTTCCAAACCGGTTGAGCACTCTATCCTATTCTACCTCGTTGTGTGGAGTAGAAACCTCGGTTCATCGGAGAAGGCAATCTTTTTCCACTGTCCAATAACAGTAGTCCTGTGCGAACTGCAGACGTCGTTGCCGATGGACCTTGATTAACATGGGCCATTTTTCCCATCCAAAATTAAAAATTTAACACAGAAACTCAATAATATCGGAATTTCTTTCTGTATAAAAGTAGATGACATAAGTTAGTAAACAGTGTAATTTTCTATGTATAACAAAACACGTAATCTGATACCAGGATCACTTCTACATAATTCTTGTTTGAAATCAATACTGCCTAACATGTCACATCTTCAAATTTGCTTTTCCCTCATCAATTTGTTTGAAATCCTACCCCAAATTTCATGTTATTCTGCAATGAAAGCATTCTGCAGTAGTGATTCTAAAAGATTATCAGTTTGCAGTTTTCACTATCTTCAGGTTGGTGAATATTCTTTCTACAGTAACATTGCTATGTGGTAGAACTAGGTAACACTCTACGACTGGCCTATAGTATTGAAAGAATATTAGTATTCTTCATAGTATCTTTGATCTCAAGATGAATGTTAAAGCATCAATTTTGCGCCCTCTAACACCTGTAGATCGATATTTTACTTTTGACCATGGAGGAACCATCACATCCAAAATTTCGCAACATTTCCGAGATCTACAACTCAAAATGGCCAGGAACCAATTTTTAGCTCCCTAGCATCGATAGACCTAAATTTGACTGCAAAGTGCCCTCCGGATCCGAAAGTTCATAACATTTTCGAGATCTTATACCCGAAATACCTACAGACGCCAATTTTCGCGTTTCTAGCACTCGTAAATCACGGTTTGACCTATGCAAAAACTATCAAACCGGTGAAATGGAGGTCTATGTGACCTCCATTTCGCCTCAAAAGACACGTCAGAGGTCAAATTTAGGATTTTTTCGAGATCTACGACCCGGATTACCCCTAGGTGCAAATTTTCACAGTTGTACCATTTCTCTGCACTATGGAATGATCCACAGTCAGTCAGCCTTCAGTCACACTTAAAATCGTCTATATATATATATGAACGTTGAATTGTAAATTTGTAAGTTCACAAACCGAAAATAATCAGAAATATTCAGCTTTTTTTACTTTTATACGTTTAAGCCTTGAAATATCCATAAAAACGACAGGCCTGGATAAATTATTTGCAAAAATGAATTATTTGCTACCGTTCATAGCGTACAACGTAATAAAAATTTTAATTAATTGATAGGTTAGAGAATTTTAATACAGAATAATCATGATACTAATAATTTGCAGTATTAAAATGATCTAAACTATCGGTTAATTCAAAATTTTATTACTTGAAGTATATTTTATAATTTGAAGATGTTACAAATAACATACGTAATGTGACGTTTGGACTCGCCAATTGTAATAGAAGTCCTGGCGTAGATATCCTTTTAAAATTGCAAAAGCAATTAAAAGGTATAGTCACCCTAAATTTTTCGTTTCTTAGCAGAACATTTTGTGAAATTTCAATACTGTTCCTTCATAATGCTGCAGTAATGAACATGAAGTTGTCAAATATTAAAAGACTTGAAAAAATGTTAAACCAAAAAATAAAATGATATATAGTCCGCGATATTCTTACTGCAGTGCTGCGGAAAATTAAGAAAAAATTCGTTGCAGACTTTTCAAGTATCTGGCTAAAAGAACCAAATAACTTTTAAATGTATGTGCCAGATATGACCTCTTAAATAAAAAAGATGTGTAAAAAGTTTGAATAAATAGTTTTAGAAATACAACACATGCTGTTTTTGAAAAATTATTTTCAAGTTGCCATTTTTAAGTGTCCATAACTTAATTTTTTTAAATCAGAAGCATATGCCATTCTAAGAGAATAATAAGCTTAATACCTTTTGCCTGATTTGAAATGGAATGACTTTTCTTTAATGATTGGAACACAAAATAATTTAAATAAAAAGCCCTTCAAGCAGCTGTTGCCACAGAGGTCTGACAGAAGCCTGCCAGTTGATATGCCACAGTAGGTCTATGAGGATGGCGGGACCTCAGCAGAAAACAGCACAAACTTTATACTGTACCCGAGGCTGGAACCCAGGCTCTTTTGACCAGTAGACAAGCACGCTAACCACTCGGCCACTGTAACGCTCCAAAGAAATGCAAAATACTTTTAAGTTTGGACCCTTTTTCTGACACAATTAGTTTTATGCTCCGGATAGCTGAGACGGGCGCCAGGCAATAATTAACAAATTGCCAAAAAAAATAGAATAAGTTAAATTAGGGTTCAAAATACCAGCGAGCGTTAATGAGTAAGAATCTAAAAATGATTGTCAAGTTAAATATCTAAATATAATCAAAATTTAATTCACGTTGCTCAAGAGAAAAAATTAGTAAAGACTCAAAAGGTTTAAATGACAAACAAATTTATTTCCAAAAATCACTCACCAAAACTTCAATGAAGAAGATACATTAACTGAGCACTCTTCCGTGCTACGTGCTTATGTTCTCTGCGCTACAGTGTGCTGTGCTACGTGCTCTCACTTGTGCTATCTCACTATGCTCCTTACTATGTGCTGCTACGCTATGCTGTGCTCTGACAACTCACTGTGCTACTATGCGCTATGCACTTACTGTGCTCTCTCTAACTGACTATGTGCTGCTACGCTATGCTGTGCTACTGTGACTAGCATGTCACCGGTTTTAACAAGAGCCGAACGTGTCAAAGACATTTGCATAAAATGATGAGCGACTCAAGAGGGGGCGTATCCTTGTGCACGCGCTTTAGCGGGTGACAGTCGGAAGATCGGAGTTGCGCATACGCAACTCCTAACTGTTGGAAACGAGTGCTGTGATGCCAAAAATGGAAATAAAAATCCCCAAAATGATAAATATAACGTAAATTAAGCAAAACTGGTTAAGGTAAAGCAAAAGTGAACGGTAGGGCATCACACCACGGGATGGCGATTGGAACATGCAAAAGAACCTATTCATAAAGGGGTTTAAATAGAAAGTACATTCCTGTTACAGGGCAGATAAAAGTTTTATTTTTCTGAAAACTGCATATCTTTTTCTGAATAAAATTCAAACAGGAGTCTTAGTCATATCTTTGATATCGTAATATTATATAATAGCCGTAAGTCCTGGGCTGACATGTGACGTCATCGGTAGCAGAAAATTTTCTGTTTCCCTGTGGTTCCGCGGCTACTTGAGCGATCGGTCTCAACCATTGGTCTCAATGTTTGGTGGGATTGTCCATGGATGGTCCACTAAGTTATCGAAAATTGTGCGAAATTTATGGGGGCGCTGCCATCGCCAACCTTATGATTGGAGTAGTGTTTATTAATGGCAGTTGTGACTTGAGTACTATGTTAATGGAGGAAATGGAAAGTTGTGAATGCAATATATCGATGCGAATCAATTGACATACGTTTCGCTCCAACTTTTGACTCGGATTTAACTAGTAAAAAAATATTTATCTATTTGAAATATCGCTTCACTTTTAGATTATTTTGAAAATTTTTTTGTTCATCCTGACATTTAAAGAAAATAAAAGCTGTGTTTTTAATTAAGGCATGTAAACACAGTGGTAAGAAATAGATCCTTGCTGAATTATTTATTTTCCATGTTTTATATGCTTGCGGACACTTATAGTGTGAGCGTTTGTTTCGCTTTTGAAATATGGCGATTGTTGGAAGTTGTATTTTATCTCGTTTATTGTCTATGCAGTGGTTTGAACAATTCACGTTAAATTTCCAAAAATTAAGTTTTAGTGTGTTGAAATAAAATTTGATAAAAGCTTTAAAATACGCTTCTTATAAAATATAGTTGTTGAGCTTCATGAAGTAGGTGTCCCTTCGGTTCCCTCTTACTCACTAACCTGATGCCGCTCCTTCCAATCTCATTTACACCTGTGCTCTCTTGCTCTCTTGCTCCTGGTGGGATAATGAGACTTTTTTAGTCTTAAGAGCTAAAATTTCCTTTAGGATTAAATTGTATGCGTTATATATTAATAAATTATTATCTTTCACACTTCGGGAATCTTTCACTAATATAAATTTTCACCAGTAAATGTTACCAAAGGTGAGACTTCGATCTTTTATTGTCTTAGAAGTCACAACTCCCATGGGGAATGATATTTTTATTTAGTATTCTGAAAATTTCGCGTTATCCCCACTTGAGACACTTCTACTGACTCGGTTGGACCACCGGCTTCTCTATCGTCACCGACTAAGTACATCTCTTCACAATTACAGTATATCCAAAGAACTTTGCCGTCTATCAACAAGATGATGTGCCATGTCACGTAGCCTAGCAGGTTGCAACCCACTTTCAGGAACACGACAATGATTTTTTTCTCCCTTTCATGGCTACCCAACTCATTGGATCTCAATCCAGTTGAGCATGTTTGGAATCTATTGGAAAAAGCAATTTGATGCTCCAACCCTCCATCTGGTAATGTGCACCCATGCATTGTTGTTTTTTTATGGAATATTTTTTTCATAAATTTCCATTTTTAGGGATGAATGGAATATCTTAAAATTTTCCTTTTCAATTTAAATAGTATTCCACAATATTAAGTTCCTTCATATTGCTCAAAAATTCTCCCACACGAATGGTGAATTTTCCTGTTTTAATTGCACAATTTTGTTAAAAATTAAGCAAACAATGATATGAAATATTTGTTTCATTGTAATGTGTATCCTATATATATTTGTGAGGTGTAAAGATGTGGACTCAGATTGTAAATAAAAGTATTTTTTAATGTGGAATTTGTTGGTTGTTTTTCTTAACATATGCAATATTGAAACATACTGCTTTCATTAAATAATGTTTTAGACCTTTTATATATATACATACATATTTGTGAAAAAGAAATGATATCTGTGGTGTTTTGTAACAAGTAGTTTTTTCTAAATATATTTCGCACTTCTAGATTCCTTTACGAGTGAAAATTTAGTAGCTTTCAATACATTAATCGATCGTAACATAAATTAGTTAAAAGTTTTGGAATTTCCGAACGTTTAAAGAGTGTTATTATCTAAATAATAATTTAAAGCTATCTGTATAATCGGAAACGGTAATTAATGGTTTACCAATACTAATCAAAGCAAAAACAAACGTTATCTCTAAAATTAGAAAAAAATGTGGAAAGGAATTTTTTTTAATTATATGAAAACAAATTATTTTAATGATGACGATTTAATAGCGAATATTCAAAATCTAAATGGGAAGTTCTATTAACAAGGATAAGCTATCTCTCAATCTATTCTGCCGGCAGTCCGGTCCAGTAATGCTGACGTCACAAATGACTGCTACGGTCTTCTCCTCTAGGTGGTGTTGCCCATTCCATTTGTCAGTACGTAAGTTGCCCGTGATCTTTGAGTCGTGCTTTCGTCCCTCGATGGCGTTTCCTGTTCTCGCGTGCGTCTCCCTGCCATTTCTTTGGATTAAGTAAAAAGAAGAGTAGGAGTTTTCAGTACTTTTAATAGAGGGAGTGTTAAATTTTAAGAAGTGGGAGAGTATATGGAGGGAATTTTTTAAGGACATTTCTTGACTTGGGATGTTTCACTCCGTGTAACTCTCAGTATAGTTCGTAAAGACATTATTTTTTCTCTGTCACTTATAAACCAATGTACGTTCTATGTGAGAACATCGATTTTTTGTGACATATCTATAAGTGTAGAATTCTTTTACTGAGATCCGAGGGGCGGGGGTGGCTCAGTCGCTAGCGCGCCAGGTTCGTAATCTGTAGTTCCCAGGTTCGAGCCCCAGCTGAGTCAGCGTTGAGATTTATCTCCGCAAAATTCCCCGCCCCGCCCACGGTCAGTAGGGGACACCGATGGGCTTGGAAAGGACGCCGTCCGTCGGATGAGACGTTAAGCCGTGGCCCCGTGTGCGGGAGAGCCATACCCTGTGCACGTTAAAGAACATGCTGGATGGCCTTGACGAGAGTCTACCATCTGTCTCCCAACAGCTGTTCCAGTGGGTCCCCTCCCCCAACCTTCTCTGAGCCTTCGGGGTCCTTGTGACCTGGCCATTTAGCCCATGGTGTGCAAAAAAGTGTCGCTGAGAGGTAAAACAACCCAACCTGAGATCCGATCACAACAGACTCCGTCCCTCATCAGTGCGAGCCATCGAGATGCCACTGATGTTGTGAAAAGGCATTATTGGGGCGACTATGAAAATTAAGAGCAAAATTAGCCGGCCTGTGACATAGTTGGCCCGCTGTACATCCATGCGTGTGGATGCGGCAATCCTTCGCTGATCATTCATCACAATTCATCAGTCCACGATAGGTTAATCAAGTATATGCGTTGTGCGTGAAAGGTATATCAGTGTCCCTTTTATCCACAAGGACGAAATTCGTTTTCACCGGTGTGACAACAGTAATCCAAAGCTTTTTGCTCAGGTTTATAGTTTTAAATTATTCCTGAAACATTTTTAGTGAAGCGGATTTTTCTGTTACCGATATCGCATCGAAGAAGCTTTCTCATGTAGCTTGTTCCATAGATATGTTACCGCTAAAGTGCAGAAATCAGTTATTCTACAGATTATCTAGGTATTGTGCAGATTAACTAGGGTGATCCGTTAAGTGCGGAAAATTGTTTCATTTCTCAAATTACCTAGGTAATCTACAAATTACCTGGATAATCTGCACATTACCTACTAGGCACTCGTAAAAGTGAAAATAAGATCTTTGCTGGAACAACAGGAACGTTTCTGTACGCTTAAATTAACATAATGTTATTTATCTAGTGTCCGAGAGTAGAGTTGAAACCAGGGTCATCCCTCTGTCAACATGAATCGGTCGTCCGAATTATAAAAAAACTCCCCCAAAATGAGCAGGCCAAGTGAGAACGAATCATTTTAGTGATTCGTTATCAAGAATGAATCACTTTACCGATTCGTTCTCACTTGGCCTCCGCTCATCCGGGGCGTTTTTTATAATGCGGACGAGTGAATCACGTGACACGAAGATTCATATTCAAGAGATTCACCACTATGAGAGAAACAAACTTTTGAACTTTAACAATACGGAAGCCGTTAATGTGCACATTACCTAGGTCAAATGCGGAAAACTCTTGATTCCGCACGTTAACCGAGCAAATCAGTTAATCTGCAGATTAGCTAGGTAATGTGCACATTAACGGCTTTCGAGCTTTAGCGGTAACATATATACTGATATAATCGCTGAAGTATTTGCTAAATTTTGACTATCATTCCAGTTTCATATAAAATTTTGACGGATTAGTTCAGATAAGTTGAGAGGGTTATCGGTATATCAATCTAATGAGGCTTATTAAGTGTATTATTTTTTATAGATGAATACTAGTTGCTTAATCTATGAGTGTATTTTATAGTATTTGTTAAAACTAACGTCCCCTCCTCCGTTAACATTCATTTAGGTTCATGTTGTGCTTGAATGTAGAATTAAAGATAGATGTTTTACGCAACGCAAGCGAAAAAGCAAGGGTACCCGTAACGTTTGAATTGTTTTTTACTTTTAGCATTGGTTACTTTCTATAAAACTCAACCGTGTACAAAAATTCTTTACAGAATTATTTTTTATCCGATAAAAGACAACTAAGTACCTGACCTTGCAAACAAGCGTAACGAACACGCATGTACGCGCACTTATGACGGTTTCGCAACGCGAAATAAAATTACATGGGCGTGATGAGCCATTGGTCTTGTGATCACACGTTCGCTAGGTAACGGTGGAAAAGACGATTTTTAAAACGGTAGAAGCGTTTACAATTGCAGATTTTTCTAAAAATGATATCTTACTCCCAAATAATTGAATTGAGGATACAGCAGTAATAAGTATTAGGAATAAAAAGTTTTAAACTTGAGACCAAGTCGCGTAACGGATATAAGGGAATTAAAAAACGTTAGTTTTGTTGATTATTCTTTTGCTGATGAAACTGCGATTTCTTTGAAATGGCTTAGTATTAAAAAGGGAAAATAAGTTAATAAATTGAGAGGGGATTGAAATTTGTAATGGGTTGGGTTGTTTTACCTCTGAGCGGCACTTTTTTGCACACCACGGGCTAAATGGCCAGGTCACATGGACTCCGAAGGTTGGGTTGTTTTGTTGTTTTACCTCTGAGCGGCACTTTTTTGCACACCATGGGCTAAATGGCCAGGTCACATGGACCCCGAAGGCTCAGAGAAGGTTGGGGGAGGGGACCCACTGGAACAGCTGTTGGGAGACAGATGGTAGCCTCCCGTCAAGGCCATCCAGCGTGTTCTTTAACGTGCACAGGGTATGGCTCTCCCGCACACGGGGCCACGGCTTAACGTCCCATCCGACGGACGGCGGCCTTTCCAAGCCCATCGGTGTCCCCTACTGACGTGGGCAGGGCGAGGAAATTTTGCGGAGATAAATCTCAACGCTGACCCAGCTGGGACTCGAACCTGGGAACTACAGATTACGAGCCTGGCGCGCTACCGACTGAGCCATCCCCGCCCCCCGAAGGTTGGGGGAGGGGACCCACTGGAACAGCTGTTGGGAGACAGATGGTAGCCTCCGGTCAAGGCCATCCAGCGTGTTCTTTAACGTGCACAGGGTATGGCTCTTCCGCACACGGGGCCACGGCTTAATTTCCCATCCGACGGACGGCGGCCTTTCCAAGCCCATCAGTGTCCCCTACGGACTGTGGGCAGGGCGGGGAATTTTGCGGAGATAAATCTCAACGCTGACCCAGCTGGGACTCGAACCTGGGAACTACAGATTATGAGCCTGGTGCGCCCCCGCCCCATTGAAATTTGTAAGAAGGAATTTTTTTTACCTCTGATGCGTGTGGTGAGTATTTTTGTAATGATTTAGTATTAACATGAAAATACGGTGATTAATAAAGTGAGACGCGGCAGAAATAAGAATTTAACGTAGAAACCACTTCATCGTTCCAAAACAAGTCCTGACGCGGAAAGTGCAGAATATGTCACAACACAAATATCTGCCGGCATCATCCTTCAATTAGATGGACTCTAATTTTAATAAGAAAGGCACAACACTTGTAGGTATAGAAGTGCGCCAGGGGAAATTTCAAGATGGATTGTCTTCCGATGGAGTCTTTGTTTATTTACAAAAAAATTGAACTATCATAAAGGGGGGATGGGTTAATAATTTTCGATATAAGGATGATTATTTCCAAAACATTGTTTCCATACCCTATCTGCTGTGATGGCCTGAAACAAAGGGGGTTGAAGTGGGGGTTGACAATGAGGGTTTGGTCAGAAAGGTCGTTTACTGCCAACGGGTGAAGTCATCCGACGTCCGAAAATGGCAATGTCATAATGTTTTTCACGGATCAAAACCCATACTTTTTAACAAATATATAGTTCGACCACGAATCCCTCCCCACGTTTACTGATATTTTTTAAATCTTCCATAGTATTGGAATAAATGATTCTATTAATCAGATGCCAGGATTTTCTGGTTCAGAGTATGGAAAAGTTTATTCCCAAGAAATAGTTTTTCCTAAATAAATTTAAAAGAATTAAAAATTAATTCCCAAGTTAAATGTGATTTACAAGAAATATAATTCATTCGTAAGTTAATTTATAAGAAATAAAAAATCATTTAAAAATAATTTATTCCCAAATGAAATGTGATTTAGAAAATAATATAATTTATTTGTAAATTAATTTATAGGAAATAAAAAAATTCGTTGATTAATTTAAAATGATCGGTTATTCCTTCTTCACAGTGACTCAAAGCGCTGATTCTTTGGTTCTGTCTTCAACTGTCTGTTGCTGTTCAAGGGTTTCTTTGCTAGCTTTGGAGTTGCCTTTATTTGTGCACTTCCTTAGACTCTTGGAATGATTCGTTGACCCCTGGGAATTAAGCGGAAGAAAGCAGGGTCTATCAGCTCGCCTGAATCTCTGCCCTCACACTCTGGGGCGGGGGTGGCTCAGTCGGTAGCGCGCCAGGCTCGTAATCTGTACTTCCCAGGTTCGAGTCCCAGCTGGGTCAGCGTTGAGATTTATCTCACAAAAATTCCCCGCCTTACCCACGGTCAGTAGGGTACACCGATGGGCTTGGAAAGGCCGCCATCCGTCGGATGGGACGTTAAGCCGTGGCCCCGTGTGTGGGAGAGCCATACCCTGTGCACGTTAAAGAACACGCTGGATGGCCTTGACGGAAGGCTACCATCTGTCTCCCAACAGCTGTTCCAGTGGGTCCCCTCCCCCAACCTTCTCTGAGCCTTCAGGGTCCATGTGACCTGGCCATTTAGCCCATGGTGTGCAAAAAGTTCCGCTCAGAGGTAAAACAACCCAACTTCACACCCTACCGTCGTGTGTTTGGGAACAGAGCTCCGACAAATGATTTTCTGGCAACTCCGTCAGTGGCCGGAGGGTCTGGGTTCGAGTCACTGAGAGGAGCGATGGGGAAATACAGGAAGTAAACAAATTCCGAATAAGTGTTTCTAACGAGAACGGAGAAGTCACGTTTGCTTAATGCGAAGTAGTGGCATTGCCTCTCTCTTGGAAACTATAAAGGAGCAGGATTCGGTTCTATGTGAACGAGGTTATGTAAACAACGATTAGGATATCCTCTAGCCGAGATTCCAGGTGTGTAGGGAAAATCCAGATTTCTACTTCATTAAATGAATGCCTGCAAAAGTAAAGCAGCATTCAGGTTCAATTAAGCTGATTTGAGAAAAATCTCCAAAGAATATCAATAAAGTTATTTCATCCTGAGCGCAGCTAAGAATTGCAGATTTGAGCACATTCCCAAATGTATATACATGAAAGAGCCAAAACATTATGACCACCTGCCTAATATGATGTTGGTCCTCCATGTGCCACCAAAACAGCTCTTACCCAGCGAGACATAGATGCTACAAGATTTCTCAAGTGTCTTGTGGTATTCGTACCACATGTTACCAGCAGATCCTTTAACTCTTGTAAATTACATGGTTGAGGTGCCGCAGATCGGATGTGCTGTTCCAACACAAACCACAGATGCTCGTTGGATATGCTGTTCCAACACAATCCACAGATGCTGGATTGATGTTTGGGGAATTTGGAGGCCTGGGCAATACCTGGAAATCTTCCTCATGTTCTGCGGACCTTTCTTGAGCAATCCAGGCAGTGCGACAGGGCACATTATTCTGTTGAAAGAAGGCACTAATAGAAGGTTTTACCGTTGCCATGAAAGGATGTACCTGGGTCTGCGGGCGGGGGTGGCTCAGTCGGTAGCGAGCCAGGCTCGTAATCTGTAGTTCCCAGGTTCGAGTCCCAGCTGGGTCAGCGTTGAGAGATATGTCCGCAAAATTTCCCTGCCCTGCCTACGGTCAGTAGGGGACACCGATGGGCTTGAATAGGCCGCTGTCCGTCGGATGGGATGTTAAGCCGTGGCCCCGTGTGCGGGAGAGCCCTGTGCACATTAAAGAACACGCTGGATGGCCTTCACGGGAGGCTACCATCTGTCTCCCAACAGCTGTTCCAGTGGGTCCCCTCCCCCAACCTTCTCTGAGTCTTCGGGGTCCATGTGACCTGGCCATTTAGCCCATGGTGTGCGAAAAAGTGCCGCTCAGAGGTAAAACAATCCAATCCAACCTGGGCCTGCAATGATGTTTAGGTAGGTGATAGATGTCATAGTTTCCTGCACGTGAATGACTGGATCCAGGGTTTCTCAGCAGAATATTGTCCAAAGCATTACACTCCCTCCACCAGCTTGTTTTCGTCCCACAGTGCATTCTGGTGCCAACCTTCCCCTGGTAAACAATGCACACGTACCATTCCATCCACATGGTGCAACAGGAAACAAGAGTCATCGAACTCTATCCATTGTAGGTGCTTTCGATGGTGACCCGAGGTTAACATAGGCACTAGGAGCTTCCTGTGGCTACGCAGCCCCAATTTTAAGCAGGGTTCGATGTACTCTGTGTTGCAACATATTACTCCCATCACAAGCATTCAAATTACCGCCGAGTTGCGCCACATTATCCCTTCTGTTGACTCGTTCCACACGGGATAGCCTTTGCTCACCTCTAGTATCGATGAGCCCTGGTTGGCCAACACCTTGCCAGCAGTTCCTGGTTTTTCCTTCCTTGGATCACTTTTTGAAGTTGCTAACCACGGCTGACTGTGAACACTCCACAAGCTTTGCCGTTTCAAAAATGCTCTGACTCAGTCGTCTGGCCATTACAATTTGGCCTTTATGAAACTCACTTAAGTCCGTCTCCTTTCCTCCAGAATAACACTGATTAACAGAGCTCAGTGTCAGGTGTTATTTACATGTTTTGTGACTTTCACATGCGCTGTCATTTACCTGCAGTTGATTCAATTTGCATAAAGACACGCTGGACATAATGTTTTGGCTCTTTAGTGTATACGTGTGTGTGTGAATGTAAATAAATATGTCATCCTCTTCTTAGTACATTGACATTAGTTTATTTCTTCGAAGGCACAGCAAGTCTGAAGTAACCTAAGCACAGGTGTAAGTACCTGCAAATCTATGATTTCACCCTCAATCACGGGTGAAGATTAATTAATGGGTATAATTAATTAACAGAGGAGTTAAAAGGAAGTTTGGGAGTGGGACATCACTCGTCTTCGGCATGACGAGCACTTATGTAATTTTAAATAACTTCTCTCGTCCTCGACACGACGAGCGCTTGTGTCGCTTTAAATAACTTCTACACCCAAATCTTTTGCTACAAACATCACACACAAAATGTTTTTCTTTTGTATGTGTTGCCATATGCGTTTCTAAAGTTCCTTTAGCAGCAAAACTTCTGCTGCAGATATGACATATTTGAGGCCTTTCATTTGTGTGGGTCATCAAATGAACTTTTAAATTACTTTTACCTGAAAATCCTCTGTTACAAACATCACACATGAAAGGCTTTTCCTTTGTATGTGTGCGCAAATGTAGACGCAAATTTCTTTTTTCTAAGAATCCTTTATTACAAATCTCACATATGTGAGGTCTCTCTGTTGCATGTCTGCGTGTGTGAGCAAATAAACCACACATGCGCGCAAATCTGTCGCCACAAAGAGCACACACGTGTTTCCGTTCGTTTGAATGTACGAGCATGTGTCGTACTAAAAGCGAGTTTTTTTTAAATTCTCTGTTGCAAATATCACATACAGTAGGCTTTTTCTTTGGAAATGTGCGAAGAAGTCTAAGCAAATCTTCGTCTATAAGATTTTCCTCAGCAGATGCCATCGTCATATTTTCATTTGTAAGTAAATCTTCGTCTATATCCCTCTTTATAGATGTCATGGTCACCGTTTCATTTCTAAGTAATTCTTTGTCTATATCCTTTTTTACAGATGTCATCGTCACGATTTCATTTGTAGGTAAAACCTCGTCTGTATCTTTTTCCCATAGATGTGATCGTCACCACTTCATTTGTAAGAAAAGACCACTGAAGTAATGTTTCGTTTCAAAGGACATTGATGCGAATACATTTCCTGCACTCGGTATTTCACTTTCCTATTGGCCGAGTAGTTAGCGCGCTTGGCTACTGATCTAAGGGACCTGGGTTCGAGCCCCAAGTAAGGCATGGATGTAAGTGTCGTTTTTCTGCTGAGGTCCTGCCATCCTCTCAGACCTTCTACTGTGGTATATAAACTGACAGGTTCCTGTCAGACCTTTGTGGCAAGCAGCTGCTTGAGCGGGTATTTATTTTTTATATTTATTATTAATTGTAAAGAAATATTCCTGTAAATAGTTCCTGGTAGACTTGTATTAATTGTTCTCATAATTCAGTTCCTTTGTGCTGTGAAGAAAAGTTTATTATTATAACCAACACAACTTTTATATGAGGAACACTACAGTGTAGAAAAATGAATTTAATATGTAAACCAGCTTCGTCTTTTCCTTCTTACTGAATTTCAAATGTAGTTAAAATAATTCCTTTCCTTTTACGCCTTTTCCTCTTTCGAATATTGTTTTTCCTTCTCAACTGTTAGAAAATATATGTACCTTTTTTTTTCTTATTTACAGGTAAACTCTTCAGACAAGATGAAAAGCTCTATATGAAAGAGGAATATTCCTTTGAGTGAGAAAGAATTTTCTTGGCTTTACAACAGATCCATTCTGATGTCCATTTCTTCACAGTCGGTGCTTGCTGGTGAAGGGATTCAGTTTTCATTAAGAGATGATTCTGAAACACCAAACAAGAAAGATAATTAACATATTTTCAAATGTTCATAGAGCAGAAAAAAATGATACTATAGAACTAACAATATTTTAGACCAAAAAAATATGGAAGCGATTAAACATTGGGAAAAAATAATATTTAATTTTTAGTTTTATCGTCAAATTTCTTTAGTGAAGAATATAATTTTATATTTTTATTCTGTCAAATAAATACAAAATCATATCATTATACATTATCAATATATCGAATATTGAATTGAAATTCTAAAGTTAAATCTAAAGACCTAAAGTCTAATCCAGTGGTTCTCAACCTTTTATGCTTCACGCACCCCCTAGAAATGTGTATGTAACTGGCGTACTCCTTGTATAGATCGGGGCGGGGGTGCTCAGTCGGTAGCGCGCCAGGCTCGTAATCTGTAGTTCCCAGGTTCGAGTCCCAGCTGGGTCAGCGTTGAGATTTTTCTCCGCAAAATTCCCCGCCTTGCCCACGGTCAGTAGGGGACACCGATGGGCTTGGAAAGGCCGCCGTCCATCGGATAGGACGTTAAGCTGTGGCCCCGTGTGCGGGAGAGCCATATCCTGTGCACGTTAAAGAACACGCTGGATGGCCCTGACGGGAGGCTACCATTCTGTCTCCCAACAGCTGTTCCAGTGGGTCCCCTCCCCCAACATTCTCTGAGCCTTCGGGGTCCTTGGGACCTCGCCATTTAGCCCATGGTGTGCAAAAAAGTGCCGCTCAGAGGTAAAACATCAACAACCCAACAACCTTGTATAGATAGATAAAACTATAGTTAGAGTATAACAATGGGAATAAAACATATATATATATACACATTAAATTTTGTATTCATAAATTACACATATCGATAAACACAAAAAATGGCATAAAGAATTTAGCAAATCTCAAAGTTACATGCATCTTACTGGGTAATCAGTGAAATGGTTGCGCTTGTTTACGCTTACACAGTTTTCCAGTAGTTGGGTTTATCCTGCTAAAGTAGAGTCGCAAGTCATCTTCAACATCCAGCCAGTTCCTATATTTATTTTTTAAAGCAGTTAAAGACGAAAAACCAGTTTCACATAAATAAGTTGTTGTGAAAGGTAACAAATATTTGACTGCAATTCTTGACAAAGTCGGATATTCATTCCTTCTCCAATCCAAAAAATAATCAATGGCTTTTTGGAATGAATTCTTTTTAAATTATTGTCACAAGATATCTCAATCAACTCCTCTTTATCGGACAATGGGAGCTTACAATTTTTCAAATCAAATGTGAAGGGGTCTCGAATCCATTCATGCGCTTCGTCAGGGGGTGGAAAATACTGCCTTAAAAGAGTTTTAAGAGTGCTTAAGTGAACGATTATTGGTTATCTGATGTTTTCAAAGCCTGCAATCCTTTGCTCATTTTCTTTAAGAAATGAATCTAGTCATAGACGTAGAAGCAATCGACTCCGGCTCCACGTTACTTTTCTTCTTAATTATCCATTTATCTATGATTCAAGGCACTTTAGAAACACTTTCATTTAACTTCACAGTAAACTGAAGACTAAAAATGAGTTTAAGCGCAGCAAGTGAAATAAATCACAACAAATACGTAGAGCAGTAAGAAGGCACATTCACTCAGAATGGATGATTTGACTGGGCGATCAGCTGTTCGGGTAGGTTCGGCTCTCAGGTAGGGAAGGGAGGATTGACAAACGTGTACAGACATGAACTACAGCGCCGCGCTTCGTCACTCAGTTCTCAGACATTAATCAGTAGCAGTGTTGCCAACTTGCGACTTTGTTACTAGATCTAGCGACTTTTGAGCTCTCACGGCGTACCCCAAATAATCAACCAATAAAGCCATCAAATCTTAGTATAACGGCGGTGCAGATTCTATTCTTTCGGGGGAAAAGGCAACAAAGTCTCAAAGTCTTGATCCCGATGGGGCGGTAGCGTGCCAGGCTCGTAATCTGTAGTTCCCAGGTTCGAGTCCCAGCAGGGTAAGCGTTGAGATTTATCTCCGCAAAAATTCCCCGCCCGGCCCACAGTTAGTAGGGGACACCGATGGGCTTGGAAAGGCCACCGTCCGTCGGATGGGACGTTAAGCTGTGGTGCGGTGTGCGGGAGAGCCATACCCTGTGCACGTTGAAGAACACGTTGGATGGCCTTGACGGGAGGCTACCATCTGTCTCCCAACAGCTGTTCCAGTGGGTCCCCTCCTCCAACCTTCTGTGAGCCTTCGGGGTCCATGTGGTCTGGCCATTTAGCCCATGGTGTTGCAAAAAAGTGCCTCTCAGAGGTAAAACAACAACAACAACTTGATCCCGATTTGCAGAATTCAACCCATCAATGGGGGTGGGGCCAGCATTTTTTATAAATAGTATAGAAAATATCAGAGAGGATATCACAGACTGATTTGCGATGTAAAACGTATTTTTTATTTTCGATCGCGGTCAAAAAAGTTTAAAAAATATTGATATGAAGCATATAGCAGTTGGCACTCTCGACGTCGCGGGCTACACAGTGCAAAAAAAGTGGCTACACAATCAAAAAAAATTATTTTCTGTTAGCTCGTGAAAACGTTAGCGCTTCCCTGAGGTGCAAGGCAATATAAAACCCCTCCACCATCATCTACCACCAAAATTCCAGCAAAAATATTCGTTTATAATTTTATAGTATTTTTACCGCTAAAAGTCGCTATTAAAGATTCAAAAAGCGGAATCGTAATATTTCATCAATACCTATAAAACATAAAAAGAATTTTTAATTTATCTCTAAAAACAAAAAAATTGTGTTTGTATACCGATGGGCTTGGAAAGTCCGCCGTCAGTCGGATGGGATGTTAAGCCGTGTGCGGGAAAGCGATACTCCGTGCAAGCTAAAGAACACGCTGGATGGTCTCGAAGGGAGGCTTCTGTCTGTTTCCTAACAGCTGTCCAGTGAGTAACCCTACCCCTAACCTTCTTGGGGTCCTTGTGACCTGGCCATTTAGCCCATTGTGTACAAAAAACTGCCGCTCAGAGGTAACCCAAGTCTATTACGCCGTTGCACCACTGCCTTAGTTAAATTTAATTAGATTTTCTGCGGGATTACACTTCCTAGAAGAAATATGTCATTTTCACTGAATTGAAATCGGAATATTTACTACATTTTAGCGGTCCTGTTGATAAAATTTATATATTGTCTTCTAATGTGATTTGCATTGCAAATATATTTCGTTTCAATAAGATAAAAGCCCAGGCAATACGGTAATTTGTTCGAATTGTTCAAAATTAAACATATAGAAAGCGGATTTTTCCTGAGTGCGATGGCTCGGGCCCAATATTTACGGAAGCTTCCCAAAGCATTCTTAGAAATAAAATTTAAAATAAGAAGATAAATTTCATGAATTGGATTTTTCTAAAATAATTGCCAGAAGAAATCATCTGTTAATGAAAAAACTAAAAAGATAAATTTCGTTTGATAAAATCAAAGTCGCTAAACGATAAATACAAATTCCGATATTTTTTATTGTCATTATTTTTTTTGTTGCTGTTTTTGACTTGAAGGTTGAAGTGATGCAACATGAACATGTTTGAAACATTCACGAACATTTTGTTATCTTCAATCAGTTAAATATATAATATTATTGAAAATAAAATAAATTGTTTTTTTGTTAAAATTTCTCTATTCCATGTACGTATAAAATAGATCCCATATTTTATACAACGAAAGGCGGAGAGTTGGGTTGTTTTACCTCTGAGCGGCATTTTTTTGCACACCATGGGCTAAATGGCCAGGTCACATGGACCCCGAAGGCTCAGAGAAGGTTGGGGGAGGGGACCCACTGGAACAGCTGTTAGGAGACAGATGGTAGCCTCCCGTCAAGGCCATCCAGCGTGTTCTTTAACGTGCACAGGGTATGGCTCTCCTGCACACGGGGCCACGGCTTAACGTCCCATCCGGCGGACGGCGGCCTTTCCAAGCCCATCGTTGTCCCCTATTGACCGTGGGCAGGCGGGGAATTTTGCGGAGATAAATCTCAACGCTGACCCAGCTGGGACTCGAACCTGGGAACTACAGATTACGAGCCTGGCGCGCTACCGACTGAGCCACCCCCGCCCCACAGTTGTAACGAACCAATGGCGTGTATCAGGACAGTGGAGAGCGTGAGAACGAAGAACGCCGTAGCAACCCTATTAGGAGCGGAAGGTTGTTGCTCGATCAAATTGGCTGAAATTGTTGCGATACAGGAATGAAAAAACATTTTCTATGATTTTCAATAGTATTAGGATTTCTAATGTCTCGAACCTGGGAATTACAGATTACGAGTCTGGCGCGCAACCGACTGAGCCACCCCCGCCCCAAAGGCGCAGAGAATAGCTTTGTACTTCTTTAAGCCTGTTCATCAATTCTCTATAATTAGAAGTTGTTAAAATTTTTCGTTAGCAACAAAGCGCCTTTCTGCAGATTCTACTGGAAAAGACCCTAAAACCAAGTTGGCAAATAATATAAAAACAGACAGAAACGCGAAAGTGAATACGAAACCCAATTTTTGTTGAGTTATTTCCGATTGGCACCTTCGTGCCCAAAATGATGCAAATGAGTAGGTCACAAGAGTCATAGAATCGGATAGCGAAACGAGATCCACTGGGCCAGCTATTAAGAAACAGAGGGAATCTTGGGTCAAGGCCACACGGCATGTTCTTTAGCTTGCCCAGGGAATGGCTCTCCTGCCCTCAGGGCCACACGGCATGTTCTTTAGCTTGCACAGGGAATGGCTCTCCTGCCCTCAGGGCCACACGGCATGTTCTTTAGCTTGCACAGGGAATGGCTCTCCTGCCCACAGGGCCACACGGCATGTTCTTTAGCTTGCCCAGGGAATGGCTCTCCTGCCCACAGGGCCAAACGGCATGTTCTTTAGCTTGCCCAGGGAATGGCTCTCCTGCCCACAGGGGCCACGCGGCATGTTCTTTAGCTGTCAGGGCCACACGGCATGTTCTTTAGCTTGCACAAGGAATGGCTCTCCTGCCCACAGGGCCACATGGCATGTTCTTTGGCTTGCCCAGGGAATAGCTCTCCTGCCCATAGGGCCACATGGCATGTTCTTTAGCTTGCACAGGGAATGGCTCTCCTGCCCACAGGGCCACACGGCATGTTCTTTAGCTTGCCCAGGGAATGGCTCTCCTGGCCACACGGCATGTTCTTTAGCTTGCCAGGGAATGGCTCTCCTGCCCACAGGGCCACACGGCATGCTCTTTAGCTTGCACAGGGAATAGCTCTCCTGCCCACAGGGCCACACGGCATGTTCTTTAGCTTGCACAGGGAATGGCTCTCTTGCCCACAGAGCCACATGGCATGTTCTTTAGCTTGCACAGGGAATGGCTCTCCTGCCACAGGGCCACACGGCATGTTCTTTAGCTTGCCCAGGGAATGGCTCTCTTGCCCACAGAGCCACACGGCATGTTCTTTAGCTTGCACAGGGAATGGCTCTCCTGCCCACAGGGCCACACGGCATGTTCTTTAGCTTGCCCAGGGAATGGCTCTCTTGCCCACAGAGCCACACGGCATGTTCTTTAGCTTGCACAGGGAATGGCTCTCCTGCCCTCAGGGCCACACGGCATGTTCTTTAGCTTGCACAGGGAATGGCTCTCCTGCCCACAGGGCCACACGGCATGTTCTTTAGCTTGCCCAGGGAATGGCTCTCCTGCCCACAGGGCCAAACGGCATGTTCTTTAGCTTGTCCAGGGAATGGCTCTCCTGCCCACAGGGCCACGCGGCATGTTCTTTAGCTGTCAGGGCCACACGGCATGTTCTTTAGCTTGCACAAGGAATGGCTCTCCTGCCCACAGGGCCACATGGCATGTTCTTTGGCTTGCCCAGGGAATAGCTCTCCTGCCCATAGGGCCACATGGCATGTTCTTTAGCTTGCACAGGGAATGGCTCTCCTGCCCACAGGGCCACACGGCATGTTCTTTAGCTTGCCCAGGGAATGGCTCTCCTGGCCACACGGCATGTTCTTTAGCGTGCCAGGGAATGGCTCTCCTGCCCACAGGGCCACACGGCATGCTCTTTAGCTTGCACAGGGAATAGCTCTCCTGCCCACAGGGCCACACGGCATGTTCTTTAGCTTGCACAGGGAATGGCTCTCTTGCCCACAGAGCCACATGGCATGTTCTTTAGCTTGCACAGGGAATGGCTCTCCTGCCACAGGGCCACACGGCATGTTCTTTAGCTTGCCCAGGGAATGGCTCTCTTGCCCACAGAGCCACACGGCATGTTCTTTAGCTTGCACAGGGAATGGCTCTCCTGCCCACAGGGCCACACGGCATGTTCTTTAGCTTGCCCAGGGAATGGCTCTCTTGCCCACAGAGCCACACGGCATGTTCTTTAACTTGCACAGGGAATGGCTCTCCTGCCCACAGGGCCACATGGCATGTTCTTTAGCTTGCCCAGGGAATGGCTCTCTTGCCCACAGAGCCACACGGCATGTTCTTTAGCTTGCACAGGGAATGGCTCTCCTGCCCACAGGGCCACACGGCATGTTCTTTAGCTTGCACAGGGAATGGCTCTCTTGCCCACAGAGCCACACGGCATGTTCTTTAGCTTGCACAGGGAATGGCTCTCCTGCCCACAGGGCCACACGGCATGTTCTTTAGCTTGCCCAGGGAATGGCTCTCTTGCCCACAGAGCCACACGGCATGTTCTTTAGCTTGCACAGGGAATGGCTCTCCTGCCCACATTGCCACATGGCTTTACGTACCATCTGAAAGACGGCTGCTTTTTCTAAGCCCATTGGTGTTCCCTTTGTCACCGAAGATTGCGGGAGGAGGAATTAATCTCAACGCTGGCACGATTCGGCCCCTACTGGGAACTGCAGATTCGATGTCTGGAGCGTTGCCCACTAATATTAATACACCTATCCCCCGTAATATTTATACACCTATCCCTCGATTTACATGCTTTCTGTTTTACACTGTCCAGAAAATTCACACGATTGTAGTCTCTGTTTCATACGCTACGTATCGAGGTTTTTTTTTCATGTAGATATATATTATGAAGTTGCGATGATATATAAGTGTCAGGGGAGATTATTCGACATCATCCCAGGGTAAAAATCAAGTTAATGGTTTTAATTCATATCATTTGTTTGCAGGAATAAATAAATAGTAAAACCGTTTGTAAATCAAATCGTCATCATTAAATTATCAAAACAAGTGATGTTAGTGAACTCACTCATCATTAACAGTGATTTTCAATTCCACTATTGTTTCATATTTATATCTGAGGAGACCGTAATCTTGAGCAGTTTCAGCCGTACGTCCGTTTCCTAAATACCATCGACACGTAACGATATTCAGTTATTGATTTTGTTTCGATTTTGATGATCTCATCGAAAAGCAGTTTCAGTTAGATACTGTTTTAGAATCACAATTGGTCCAGATGTTCGCCAGAATTAAGATTATTTTAAGTTACTCCAAGAACTGCACAAATCACTCCGTAAATAAAACGTCCTCTAGATTCCCCCAGGGACAAAAAAAACCATCGTTTTATATCTAAAACCCCTAATCTGGCAACACTTTTGTAATAAACAAGTTGTTGGTGAAACATATGTACAGTCGCTCAAAAAATATCCGCACACTATGAAGGTTCCTTACAGCAAAATTTCAGACAAGCATTAAAAACTTGAATGTTATCTGCTGTTATGCCCCCACTGAGGATGCCGATGAGAAGGATAGGTTTTATGAACAACTTCAGGATATTTTGAATTCTGTCAAGAAAGGAGATATTACCCTTGTTCTAGGTGACTTCAATGCCAAAGTTGGTACTGACTCTGACCTGTGGGGAGGAGTAATAGGCCCTTTTGGTATTGGTAGCTGCAATGGCAATGGGCAACGTCTCCTACAGGTAAGTAAACTCAATGGATTCAGAATAACTAACACTTATTACAAACACCGCGACATACATAAGTACACATGGGTTTCACCTGATGGGCTGCATAAGAATATGATTGATTATATTTTAATTAACAGCAAATGGGCTACTTCTGTTAGGAATACCAGGTCATATAGGGGAGCTGAAATTGGATCTGACCATTACCTTGTTAAAAGTGTCTTGCAACTTAAACTTAAAAAGTGTTGTGCTAGGGTTAAAAAATTTACTTTTAATACTGAAGCTCTGAAAGACCCAGTTATAGCCAAAGCTTACCATGATAGGTTACTTAGTCATTATGACAGTCATGGTTTGCTTACTACTGAAGTTGAGGAAGAATGGGATCATTTTAAACAGGCTTTTTTGGACACTAACAGTACTCTTTTAGGGAAAAAGGAGCAGAGGAGGCAGAATTATCTGAGTGATAAGGCACTTGAGCTTATTTCAGAAAGAAAGAACTGCAGGAATGCCCTTAATCAATACCCTACTAGTCCTAATAGAAAGCATTACAGAGAACTTAATAAACGTGTAAAGGATCAGTTAGCTGCTGATAAGAATCGTTGGCTTGATGGTTTGGCTGAGAAAGCCGAAGAAGCAGTTAGACAGCACAACAGCAGAGAGCTGTACCAGATAGTTAATGTTTTGTGTGGTAGAAAACGAACAGGTATACAGGGTTTGAAGGATAAACAAGATTAAGTTATAGAAGGTGAGGATTCTGTCATGGCTAGGTGGGCTGAGCATTTCAGTGATGTTCTAAACAATGTGGTTAGTTATACTCCCATTGTTTGCATTGATGATAGATGCATTGGTGGCTTTAATGTTGGCCCTATAACACAATCTGAAGATATTTTGGCTATTTCTAAACTTAAACTTCATAAATCCCCAGGGGTGGATGAAATTACTACGGAAATGCTTAGAGCTGGGAATGTTTCGGTTACCACTTGGATGACTGAAATTCTGAATATCTTTTATGATAAAGGCATGGTTCCTAAGGATTTTACCAGAGCTATTGTTATCCCTATTTTCAAAAAAGGTGATCGCAGTTCTTGTGATAACTATAGGGGTATTAGCCTACTCTCTGTTCCAGGTAAAGTTCTTTCCATGATTATGTTTAATAGAATTAAGAATCTGGTTGACAGTCAATTGCGCGATGAGCAATGTGGATTCAGAAGTGGTAGGGGATGTGTGGATCAGATATTTTCACTTAGGCAGATTCTTGAGAAACGTTTAGAATTTCAGAAACCTTTGGTTGCTAGCTTTGTTGATTTCAAAAAGGCTTTCGACTCTGTTGATCGTCATAATTTGTGGTTGATTGTGAGATCACATGGTATACCTGACAAGTTAGTTAACATAATGAAAGCTCTCTATAATAACACTGAGTCTTGTGTGAGAGTTGGTAAGTCTTGTAGCAATTAGTTTAGCATTACTTCTGGTGTTCGACAAGGGTGCATTTTGTCTCCTTTTCTCTTTAGCTTGGTTATGTTATGGGAAATTCACTTCAAGGGAAAGATTTTGGCCTTAAATGGACTGGAGATACGAAAATTGCTGATTTAGATTATGCGATGTTTTAGTCCTTTTGGCAAATGATGTTAATGAGATGAACTCTTTCATTCGAATTGTTGATGAGACGGTAGTAGAGTAGGTTTGGGTATAAACAGAGAGAAAACTAAAGTGATGAAAATTGGTCAGGCAGGCTGTGATTCAGTTAATCTTTATGTTGCAGTCTTGAGCAGGTGTCACAGTTTAATTATCTTGGGAGCTATGTAACAGATAATGGTGATGTGCGGCATGAGATTAACAGACGAATAGGGATTGCTGCCGGGACTTTTAAGAATCTATGGAGAGTGTGGAGAAATAGGCGTATACACCTAAAGACTAAAATTAGACTGTATAATAGTTTGGTTCTTTCTAGGGTTAGTTATGGTAGTGAAACTTGGACACTTTGTAAACAAGATAACAGGAAACTAGATGCTTTTGATTCCAGATGCTTACGCAGTATCTTGGGCATTAGGTGGTTCAACTTTGTAACTAATGATGAGGTTAGGCAAAGGAGTCTGCAACCTCCTTTAAGCATCATATTGTGCAGAGAGAGACTCCGCTGGTTTGGCCATGTTGCCCGTATGGATAATTATAGATTGGCGAATAGGGTTATGAACAGTGTGCCTAAAGGCCTCAGAAAGAAGGGGAGACTTAGGATGCGGTGAGCAGACAATGTCAAACAAGACCTTGTTAGAATTGGTGTGCAGTGGCCAAATGCAGTAGATGTAGCTCAGGATACACTTGCTTGGAGAACTAAATTGCGCAGTCTGGTTGGACTTCCGTAGCCCATGGATGCTTGAGGATGATGATGATGGTTGATTACAGAATTCAGAAAAAATATTTGGCAACGATTTTTTTTAGAAATTAGTGATCTGGCAACCTTCGTGTCACGTGACACGAAGGTTGCCAGATCACTAATTTCTTTCCCTTTTTTTAGAAATTAGTGCCTGATCACTAATTTCTTAAAAAAATCGTTACCAGATATATATATATTTTGAATTCTGTAATCAACTATAGTGTTCGGATATTTTTTGAGCGATTGTATTTGCATACCTGCCTACGCCCCTTGTGGTCTATCTTTTTAGCATCGTGAGCTACTTTTTATTTTCATTGTAATCCCGATATCTACTAGAATTTTTTTTATCAAGTAAAAGTAAATTATTGTATTTTATTTATCATACTCTTTGACCAGAGTGCAGGATGTGGCCCGCATACAACTATACACTGGCAGGCATGGATCGAGGGAAAAAAAATGGGGCACAAAGGGAAAAAAGGGGAACCTTTGCAGCCGGAAAACAATAAACAGGTTTGGGGAGTGGAGAGACTGCTTCTATTTCCAATAAAACGTTTTCCTCTCCATTTTACAGATCGTTAAAATTTTCTTGTAAAATAAGCGAAATATGCATAGTTTCATGATTTTTTGTCTCCATTTCCCTTATTAGCATTGGGGCGGGGGTGGCTCAGTCGGTAGCGCGCCAGACTCGTAATCTGTAGTTCCCAGGTTCGAGTCCCAGATGGGTCAGCGTTGAGATTTATCTCCGCAAAAATTCCCCGCCTTGCCCAAGGTCAGTAGGGGACACCGATGGGCTTGGAAAGGCCGCCGTCTGTCGGATGGGACGTTAAGCCGTGGCCCCGTGTGTGGGAGAGCCATATCCTGTGCATGTTAAAAAACACGCTGGATGGCCTTGACGGGAGGCTACCATCTGTCTCCCAACAGCTGTTCCAGTGGATCCCCTCCCCCAACCTTCTCTGAGTCTTCGGGGTCCATGTGACCTGCCCATTTAGCCCATGGTGTGCAAAAAAGTGCCGCTCAGAGGTAAAACAACCCAACCCTTATTAGCACCCTCAAAGTGCGGACAGGGGGAGCATCTTGGACTCACCCTCTAAATTGAGCCTTGTAACAGGTCGTAAGATAATATGAATTGCAAGTTGAAAATTAATTTTTGAGTAATTTAAGATTACAACAGATAAGAAACTTTAATTACATTAAAAATCTAATGTGAAAAAATTAAAAATCCACCAAAGTTATTAATGTGATAGTTGGTATCACATGGCTGCTGCAATTATTTTCATATTTGGGAGTGTATGTTGAGCATCGGTCTCAAGCAGTGATCCAAATGCTCGACAGTAAGCACATTCCTAATTTTAGATTTCATAATTTTCATGTTATAAAAAAATTGATTCAGTTAAGTGTGTCTACCTGGGCATGATATTATTTCAACTCAACATTTCGGGCAACTGCGTATCTTATTTAAACTAAAATTCATACGGATTTCATCACAATCTGCGAAAGGTTTTGGAAAATATTTGATCCATATGACAATCCAGATACAACGTCGGCACAGATCAAATTTAAGTTTTTCTTACCTTTAGTTATTTCAAACTCCAAATATATCCAACAGTCTTGAAATCTGAAAACTGTATTTCTTTCGTATTCAAGAACTTTCACAGTTTAAAAAAGTAATGAACTAATGGTACTGAAATTGTACGCAACTACGCAATCGTCTCTCTCCCTACCACGGAAGCTCTCTACACACCATTCCTTGAGATGGCTTATTATTCTAACCAATATTCTTTTCATGAAATCCGTTTGAAATCTCTCTCAATATTCCGAATTGCAGCATCAGAATTAAGAATTAGTAGCACGAGGGGCAAAGCTGTCTCACGCCACTAAACACCGCAGAATATTGATTGAATTACGTCTACCTTACGACTGCCTGCGAGGATTGTCGGCGTTCTACGTTTACGAAAAAGTGGCATTGGACAATAATCGATATCAGCCATGGCGGGCTGTTCATAGGAAGTCGATCCACTGGAGACGAACAAGATGGCAACTGAATAAGAGGGTTGGGTTGTTTTACCTCTGAGCGGCACTTTTTTTCACACCATGGGCTAAATGGCCAGGTCACATGGACCCCGAAGGCTCAGAGAAGGTTGGGGGAGTGGACCCACTGAAACAGCTGTTGGGAGACAGATGGTAGCCTCCCGTCAAGGCCATCCAGCGTGTTCTTCAACGTGCACAGGGTATGGCTCTCCCACACACGGGGCCACGGCTTAACGTCCCATCCGATGGACGGCGGCCTTTCCAAACCCATCGGTGTCCCCTACTGACCGTGGGCAGGGCGGGGAATTTTGCGGAGAAAAATCTCAACGCTGACCCAGCTGGGACTCGAACCTGAGACTGCAGATTACGAGCCTGGCGCGCTAGCGACTGAGCCACCCCCGCCCCACTTTGAGAAGAACAGCACGGGTTCAGAAGCAATAGGAGCTGCATAGGATAATTTTTTAGACATTTTTGAAAACTGTTTAGTTTAAAAAAAAACCATTGTTGATTATTTTATGCATTTCAAAAGTACTTTTCAGTAATGAAACAATTAGTGGCCACTACAATATTTAATGGTTGTCTTGCATATCGGAAAAGTTAGTTAACGTAATGGGTTGTGTTGTTTTACCTCTGAGTGGCACTTTTTTCTACAAAATGGGCTAAATGGCCAGGTCACAAGGACCCTGAGGTTGGGGACTCGCTAGACAACTGAGGCTATCATCTGTAGGAGACAGATGATAGCTTCCCATACAACATATTTTTTAACGTACTTAAGGTATGGCTCTCCCGCACACGTCTAGCATGTTCTTTAACGTGCACAGGGTATGGCTCTCCCGTACATGGGACCACGGCTTAACGTCCCATCCGTGTCCCCTACTGACCGTGGGCAGGGCGGGGAGTTTTGCAGAGATAAATCTCAACACTGACTCAGCTGGGACTCGAACCTGGGAACTGCAGATTACAAGTCTGGCGCACTACATACTGAGCTAACCCCACCCCAGGCTTCTCCAAACATTCGTCGTGAGAAGCATAATGGGAAAGGCACCGTATTTAGTAGCATCTTGTTTACGGATATTTGGTTGATTTACCACTGTGCGTCACTCCTTTGCGTATGGGTTAACAGCCAAGTCACTAAGACTTAGAGAAGGTTGGGAGACAGATGGTAGTCTGGCAACGAGGCCAGACTACGATCTGTCTCCAGTGTTTTAACATGCACAGCAACGACCTTCCTACACACAGAGCCAAACCAAATGGCTCATCCAAAGGAAAGCAGCCATTTGAAGCCCATTGCTGTCTCATTTCTCACTGAGGGCAGTGAAGGGGGAGGGGCAGTAGCAGAGATAAATCTCAATGCCAGAGCGCATAAGGCACTCGAACCCGACAACTACAGAATACGAACCTAGGACACTACCCTCTTATTCAGAGGGGCGGGGGTGGCTCAGTCGGTAGCACGCCAGGCTCGTAATCTGTAGTTCCCAGGTTCGAGTCCCAGCTGGGATAGCATTGAGATTTATCTCCGCAAAATTCCCCGCCCTGCCCACGGTCAGTAGGGGACACCGATGGGCTTGGAAAGGCCGCCGTCCATCGGATGGGACGTTAAGCCGTGTGCGGGAGAGCCATACCCTGTGCACGTTGAAGAACACGCTGGATGGCCTTGACAGGAGGCTACCATCTGTCTCCCAGCAGCTGTTCCAGTGGGTCCCCTCCCCCAATGTTCTCTGAGCCTTCGGGGTCCATGTGACCTGGCCATTTAGCCCATGGTGTGCAAAAAAGTGCCGCTCAGAGGTAAAACAAACCAACCCTCTTATTCAGAGACTGCTGCGTTGGTTATGTTAACCAAATGCGAAACTATAGATTTACAGATAGGTTTATTAAGAGTGTGCCTAATAGCCCTAGAAAAAGAGGGAGATAAACAATGTTATAAAAAAAATTCAAAGACGACGTTATTAGAATCACTTGTAGTAGGCCGATTTAATGGCAGTAGCTGGGGATAGACACGAATGGAGAAGTTGCACAGAGGCAGCCAAAATTCTATTGACCTAAATATTGTTAACTAAATTGTCTATTTAATAAGACAGCAGTATAGTAGTTCATCAGGCCCATAATTTGCAATTCCGAGATTCAAGTCTCACCTGGGCCAACACTGAGATTGATCTCCGCAAAACTCCCCGCCCTCCCATTGGTCAGTAGGGGATACTGATGGGCTTGGAAAGGGGACCGTGTCCCCATGTGCTGGAGAGCCATACCCTTGGTTGTTTTACCTCTGAGCGGCACTTTTTTGCACACCATGGGCTAAATGGCCAGGTCACATGGACCCCGAAGGCTCAGAGAAGGTTGGGGGAGGGGACCCACTGGAACAGCTGTTAGAAGACAGATGGTAGCCTCCCATCAAGGTCATCCAGCGTGTTCTTTAACGTGCACAGGGTATGGCTCTCCCGCACACGGGCCCACGGCTTAACATCCCATCCGACGGACGGCGGTCTTTCAAAGCCCATCGGTGTCCCATACTGACCATGGGCAGGGCAGGGAGTTTTGCGGAGATAAATCTCAATGCTGACCCAGTTGGGACTCGAACCTGGGAATTGCAGATTATGACCCTGGCATGCTACCGACTGAGCCATACCCTGTGCACGTTAAAAAAATACGCTGTATGGCCTTGAAGGGAAGCTACCATCTCTCTCCTAACAGCTGTCCAGAGAGTCCTGCCCCCCAATCTTCTCTGTGCTCTCGGGTTCTTGTGACCTGCCATTTAGCCCATTGTGTGCAAAAAAGTGCCGCGCAGAGGTAAAACAACCCAAAAAGCAGTACATATAAAGGAAAGACAAATAATCATTTTGATATATTTATTATACCTTTAATCTCAAAACATTTTTTTAATATATACTATATAGATGATACAGCAAAATCATAGAGCAATTCTTAGGTTACATGTCTTCTCATATAGTTTACTTTCTGTAACAAAACTGCGACATGTTTTTGAATCGTTTACATCCATTTTGTATATCTGCAACCACTTTTAAATTCGGCATTCAATTGTGTTCGCAAATCCAGTCTGATATTTCAAAAATCAATGTATGAATATTTTATTTACGTAAATATGAATACATGCTACAGTTTCCATATATCCCATTACATTTTTTATTAACAATTAACGAAACTTACAAGCTATTTGCAAATAATACACGAGGAGCAGATTTTGACAATTTCAAAATCAGAGATAACCGATGCAATTTAAAGAGACATCAGACATGAATGACGATGTAGTCCTGAAATGTTGAACAGAAACGTGCGAGAACATACCAAGTCCAGCATGCTGTAAATTGGAGAGAATAATTCCCTTACATTGCCCGTTCTGTGTATTTAAATCAAAATCATATGTGGGATTAAGTTCAAACCCTGGAATATGTCGATGATATTTATGTGAAACCTGGGGTTATCATATAAAGAAGGAATTTCCGTATTCTGATCTACTTATCAGAGGTTGCAACAGTTATATCGGTTATAGAAGAGTTGTAATGCTTTCTAAACTTTTAATGTAAAACCTTGATTTTATTACTGCCGGAAGACGAGTCATACGCTAAGCAGATTACTTTCGGTCAATATTTCAGCAGGCAACGTTTTGAACCCTCTTATGCTGTAGGTCAACGAGGGCATAGAAGAAAATTGTCTTTAGCCGGGTGGAATCTGAACCCACGACCTCCTGATGACATGTGAGGTGCTCTAACCGCTGAGCTGCCAGTTACCGAGCAGTTATCCACCATTGTGGGATGCTGAACCACGTCATTGTAAAATCAGCTGCTGCTGGCTGCCTTCGAAATGCAAGTGAATGATCTTTTATTGCATATCTTCCAGATTCAGGCTTTTCACAGGCCACAATAAATTGGGCAATTGGACGGCATTTTTTATGAGTTATACTTTTGTTTTCTTTTTTAACTTTTTCTTTTAATCTGGTACTTTAGGAATTTTTCTTTCTCGTATCTCAAATGTTTGACTGCGATTATCAAGGCCAATTTGAAACGATCGAAACGAAACCGTTAGTGATCTGAAATGGCAGATATCGGATGAATCGTAGGATCAAAGAAGTAACCGAAAACAGCGATTTTTAAAAGGGTTCGGTTAGTAGTGTAGTCGCAGAATAGGTCACCCCTACGCACTGTGCTTTTCCCCCCTATGACGTCACCAGCCCCAATCACGAGGCCACTTTGGACTTTGACTAGTATGTTGCAACTGCCCTGGACTTTGACCCCTATGTCGCAACTGTCATGGGATATGGTACCCGGTCGCGCTCCTTATTAATATTCATATTTGACTCCCCCTTATTAAAATTCCCACCCTTTTTTTATTAAAAACACGTGGCGCCATCTGGTGTATATTAATGAGTACTATTTTTTAGAAAAACCCTCGATTTTAGTCGCAATTTTCCAAAGACCTTGAAAAACCCCAAGGTCACGGTCATGCGCACAAGTGGTGTTGACATGTCTTTCACAAGTGTTTATCAGTTAGTGGATGTGTAAAGATCACGGTTCTGGCTGTATATAACGGACGAAAAAAGGTTTATCATTTATTCTGAGCTACGTGTTATAGTTGTCACCATGGATTTTGTTTTTTGGACGAGTGACGAGGACTCCAGCTACGAGAGCGACCCTCAACACTTCCTGACGCGTATCCGACGGTTGTCATGTCGACCTGTGGCTGTGTCGCCTCCACCACCACCCCCGGCGCCTGTTAGAATGGAGCTACGTCCTGGACCTAGTGGTCCTATGTTGCAGGCCATTCTTGTGGATGATGACACACCACCAGCACCTAAAAGACTACGATGTCTTTTGGTTATGAAACCGCCTGAAACCTGGCCCCCTGGTCTACCGCAGAACGTCGTTCAGGCCCTGAGACGTAAACGTCAGAGACTTCTCTAGTCGTGCCTGTGTGAAGTCGTCAAGCGTTTGCCTTCAACAGTTTACGAATTAGGGTGAGTTTCAGAGTGCAAACATGCATAATATCTGTATGGGTCTAGATCTCGATGGGTTTCGTGTAAACGACCATTTCCTAGTGCGTAAACTTGGATATGCAACTCGGAACGGAAAATGTGGTGTCTATCAGTTCAATCTTCGACATTACCAAGCTTTGTCGATAAAAGACAGGAAGACAGTCAACTACATGTTTAAATATGTGTTAGGCCTACCCTTTCATCCTCTACCTAGTAAAAAGGTGTGGACGTTAGATCACGTTCCTAACATCGTGAAATATGCTTGCATGTACTGAAGAAACTACTGTGGTGGGTTACAAAGGAGGCAACGTGGAAAGAATTCTCTTGGAACAATTAAATCTTCCCAGCGTTAATCTTGAACTTTACGGATGTCCCAAATATTGTAATCTCCCAAAAGTTTCTGATTTTGAGTGTGGATATCACACAGGAGAGGGAGTCCACTGCTTTTTAGCCGAAACAGCTGCTTTTTTTTGGAGGATTGATCGACGTCTCAAGTATTGAGAACATGTTACAACAAGTGTTGCATCACCGCTTATTGAACAATCACGTTATCTGCATAATTATCGTTCCTGCTTCCAGAGGGCGCTTCTTTCCCACGTTAAATAGGCGGCGACCGTCGAGTGCGTCATTGTTCACGATGCAGCCTAGCAATCCAGATGCGTGGTGTCTCGGTGAAGATGTTTATGTCGTGCCTTCGCTGCTCAAAAATAAGTTTTCTGTGCACATATGTCGCTACAAGAAATATGAAAATGGTGAACTCATTTACTCTACACCTGTGGGGGTTACCTTCTCCATACCTGAATGGGAGAGGCTTTGTGTGCTGTGGTGCACCACATCGAGGACAAAGTGAAAATCGGCCCGGATCAGCAGACGTGGCACCTGATGCCCAGTGTACGTGTGTTCATGTTCCACAACGAAGGTGGCGAACGCTGTGTCGAGTTCATCATAGAATCAGCCGACCAAAGAACTCTACAGTTTCGCGCTGTGAGTCGCAGTATAACTCTGAACGCGTAGCAGTGGTTTACACTGGCTATCCACGTAGACGAAGTGATGCGGGTTGTGCGAAACGTGTGGAACTCCCAAAGATCACCATCTCTGCAGGGCCATTATAGAACATTGCGAATCAGTTCGACCTTTCCTGTTTTCGGCGCCCCCGAGTGTGTACATCAGCTGCTGGTGAATATTTTTCAGCAAGAACTAATACCTCTGATCCCGTTAGATGGACTACAACCTGAAGAAAAAATACCGGCCATTAATTAATGGTCTGGTGACTTGGACATTAATACCTTAGCACAAGTGTTTCTTGGATACAGTCTGGAAACGAGGTCTGTTGAATTTTGTAGATTCTGGATTTGTGTGTATTCTAAAATATAATACTATTGTCGACGAGGCAAAAAATGAAATGTATAACTTAAATAAATAATTGTAACCTATATAATGTGTCTGTCTTTTAATCCTGTTTCATTTTAGTCTTGGAATGGATAGGAGAAAGAAGGTGTTAGCTAGTATCGGAAGCATAATCATAACAGTGTTAACGATAGTGGTGCTTGTATTAGAAGTTGTGACCCCTAGTAAAAATATTCAGTGTGGAGAGTCAAAAGCCTTAGACGGTGAATACAAAATTCGCGTGTGGTGGACACCAGACAGTTTATATCAGACTTAACAGTGGACATCAGACAGTTTATAGGAGACATTCCTACAGTTACAGGTGTTACACTTTCGTTACATCAATGACAAAACCTTGTGGGGTACGACGTCTGGGTGAAGCAGAAAACAAAACTTTGGAATCCCATTATTTCGACCCTGAAAGAGGATACGGTAGTGTAAAAAAGTTAGCTCTGAATACAGGGCAACCACTCAAACTCGTCCGAGAGTGGTTAGAAAAGCAACCCGCCTACACGTTACATAAATCTGTTCGCAGAAAGTTCCCCCATAACATAGTTTACGTCACAGGCTTAGACGAACAATGGCAGCCGAACAATGGCAAGCCGATCTCGTTGCTGTGAAAAATCTAACTCGCTTCAATGACGGTTATCGCTACATATTAACGGTCATCGATGTATTCTCAAGGCATGGGTGGGTGGTGCCCATGAAGGCAAAAACAGGGAATCAAATGGTGTCGGCTTTCAAAAAAATCCTTTCCAAGGGGCGATCTCCCATGAATTTAAAAACGGATCAAGGTACCGAATTTACCGACAGTAGTTACCAACCGAATTTAGACCGAATTTACCAGACTGAATTTACCGAGAGTAGTTACCAACAGAGAATTCCAGAAATTCCTCAAAATGAAAAGTATTCGTCACCTACTCTGACAAAAAAGCAGTTTTGGTGGAGAGATGGCTTTCGCGTAGAGCGAGAGACTGGGGAGATATTATACACCCAATAATTGAGAAAACCTACCAGTACTTGGATGTACTGCAACGTGTTATACGAGGATACAATGCCGCAGTTCATAGTGCACACAATATGGCTCCCAAGGACGTGACCTTACACAATGAGGACGCTGTCTGGGTTCGACTCTACTGCAATCCTGCCATAGTAAAAGAAAAACCAGCATTTAAAATGGGGGACACGGTTTGACTAGCCAGTCTAAAAGTAGCCTTCAAGAAGGCAAGTAAGCATTTGTGGAGCGAAGAAATTTTTATAGTCGACAAGGTGTTACAACATCAGCCCCCTGTATACGTCATACGGGATTCCGAGGGAGAAGTGTTGAAGGGCACATTCTATAAAACGGAACTTCAAAAAGTGACCGAACCCGAACTTTACACTGTTTAGAAAATAATTGAGCGAAAAGGTCACAAGGCACTGGTTAAATTTCGCGGTTATCCCAAACCTTCGTGGATTCCTAAAAAATGGATAGCTTCTACCTGACCCTACCCTCCACGTCTAGTCAGAATATTTACCCAAACAATTCGCAGAATGATTTCACGATTCGTTTAGCACAACCCCTAAGACTAAGTGGAAAATGGAAAGTAGGACTAGCAGAAGTTCACTTACCCGCAAACTGGTACAATGTGGATGGTTCTAATGACACGTTTCAATATTATGCTCCTGCTCCCTCTGAAGAATACTGGAAAATCAAGCTTAAACCAGGCAAAATAACTCGAATTTTGCCTGGTTTAACTGGAACTGTTGTCTGGAACTGTTGTCTCTCCTCTCCACTCAGCTCCTCAAAGAAATAATAGTGTCCTATAACAGAGGTTACTGGGTATTCAAACCAAGTGAGGGATACGGTTTGATGTTCCCTAAAACGAATTTCGGCAGGGTTCTGTGTCTCGGCGAGGGAGTTGACAAACCCTTCCACGAACAATTTACTACCAAACTGTGCAATACTGCAACATTCGATATAGATGACGATTGTTATTTCTACGTGATTCCTCCAGGTAGTTTCCACGAACGAAAGGTACCCCACGGACGATACGAAACTGCTGAATCATTATTCGATGCGATGAACCAGGTCATGCCCTACAAGTTGAGAAAAGCTTTCCGTTTCAAGCAACAGGCCGATCACGCAATGTTGATGGATGCAGACAAACTACATTTCATTAAATTTCCTCATTCGAACCTAGGATTAGGAGACATGTTAGGAATCACTAAATTAGATATTCCACTGAATAAAGACACTGGTGACTACCCCATCGATATGAACAGAGGAATGTACGGTATTTATTTGTATTCAGACCTGACTGCAACTCAGTTGTTAGGTGATACTCATGGTGAACTGTTGCGTGTTGTGAATCCTGCCGTCAGAACCAGTAATAACGAAGCCATCTTGTAGTGTATCAACAACCTGATTACTACCCCCTGGCAAGAGTTTTGAGAGTGCGAGAATCTTCCTTCGTACCGATACAGAACCTCTGCATTTTAAATTCGGTAAAGTTTTAGTCAAGTTACATTTCTGCCATGAGGGTTAAATTCGTCCCCCCTTCTGCAGACACCTATGTGAGCTACTACAAGAGCCAAATTGGGCAGGGTGTGTTCAGGGGCCCTCGTTATCAGAGAGGCGATGGACTTGGTAGTATCTTTGCCTCTATTGGACGTTTCATCAGCCCTCTCGTACGACCGGCGCTGTCCACCCTACGTAAGGGCGGGCTACGGTTCGTTTCAGAGATGCCCCAGGGGCAAAACTGTCCAAAAACCTCCATCCCAGAACGTTAGCTACTGAAAGGCTCCGTGCCAAGATCCTCCCTTTTGAAGAATCTGAGATACTCTACGTCCCAAATGAAATTAGATCTCAAGGCCCGTTCCTTCAGTGTTTACCAAAACTTGGGGGAAAGCAACTGCTGAAGCACATCTCTGACCCTCGGATCTACGTTCTATGTGAAGTGTGTACTAATTTCTTAAAAGAGAATGTGGCTGTCTCTCATCGAGTATTAAAGAATTTACGAAGTCACAAGACTGTCATAAGAAGTTTAGCTTCCAAACTCGCATCAGTCCGTCACAAGAAACGTCTCCTGCAAAAGGGATCGGGATTTCTACTTCCTCTTCTTACTACGGCCTTACCACTGTTGGGATCCCTATTTCGAAAATGATTTCAGTGAGGCTGTTCAAAGGCGAAACATACGAAAAAAAGTGCGTGATTTAGACACGGAGATGAAGTAAATACTTGAATGATAAAACTGAAAAGTACTTGGCTGTATTGAAAAATTTCCTGTTATTTAACTGACAATTGGAAATCCTACACGAAGAAAAGGTCAACATTCCCAGACAGCCAATATCAGAGACTTTTGGTCACCTTCCAAAAGACATTAGCGACTTTGTTCCCATCCGACGTAAGAAAAGGAAATTTGAATGGGCTTCATATTGAAGATATCTGTTTGAAGACTTCTTTAAAAAAACAATGTATTTCCAAGACGTGTACTTGAAGATTTGTGTTAAAAATATGTGATAAAAAACAGTGTATTGAAATTCTGTGATAAAAACCATTTTGTGATAAAAACAATGTATTAAAAGATATCCAATAAAAGAAATTAAAAATGATATACGCCTCTTGTTCATTCAGTGAATTTTACAACACTGAAACATTAGGTTTTCCATAGAAACATCATCTTGCTGACCCATCTTTTTACATAAATATCACATAAATATAGTGTTGAAGATTGGAAAATAAAGAGACTGGTTTTTAAAAAAACATTTATTAAGCTAAATGGCACAGTATATTTCAATGCAGATATTAGTGTGGGTATTAGAGTAAAAGCTTCAATAAAACAGTACTGATATTTACCAACTACTATGTTTCACAATATTAACAATTCGACTATACTGCAATATCTACTGCATAAACTAACCTGTCGACAGAGGGCGCTAGTGCAGACGACGACGAGAGATCAGCGCTGACGGCTCAAAAACCGGAAGTGCAATAGGGGGCGCTAGTGCATGCAAAGGCGAGCCAATCAACGCGCGGCGGCGATCCTGACAGCTACGCATGCCATGCGGGGCTTAGATTGACAGTGTGCTAGCTAGCAACATATTTTTCAGAATATGCTATTAACATTTTGAAAACATTTAAATATACTTTTTCTGCAATATGTTAGATTCGCCCCTTTTTATTCAATATGCCATTAACATTACATAACCACATTTAAAAATACTTAAATATGCTCGATTTGCACCTTTTTTTTTTTGAAAACACATTTTAATATACTTTTTCTGCAATATGTTAGATTCGCACCTTTTTCAGAATACGCTATTAGCATTTTAAAGACACATTTTAAAATACGTTTTCAGCAATACGTTATTAACATTTTATAACCACATTTAAAAATACTTGTGCAATATGTCATTAACATTTTATAACCACATTTTAAAATACTTTTTCTGCAATATGTCATTAACATTTTTTAAAAACAGATTTTAAATACTTCTGCAATATGACATTAACATTTTATAACCATATTTTAAAATACTTCTTAAATATGCTCGATTTGCACCTTTTTTTTTTTGAAAACACATTTAAATATACTTTTTCTGCAATATGTTAGATTCGCACATTTTTTAAAAACAGATATTAAATACTTTTTCAACAATACGTTATTAACATTGTAAAATACTTTTACAAAATATTTACAAAATAACTTGAAACTACATTATATTTACATATCCATCAGATTTCTAAGGATGTCAAGTGATACATCATTGTAACCGTAAGGTACAGATAGAGTCGAGCCGGTTGGGGGGGGGGGGGGGGGGGATATCGTTTATCCAAGTTCGCTTTGAATCGTTTCACCATGGGTTTATTAATAAGTGTAGCATTCACTTTACTACGAATCAGGTGGAAAGGAACATCGGAAGTCTCAGTGGATGGTGACTGTTCCAAAACCATGGACTTTAAGAGATGGAAATTATATTTTGCACGGTTTTTCTTAAAGATATCCCCTTGGAGCGCAGAATCTCGTCACCGTTGCTGAGACAGAGGTCATAACTATTCGCCCCAGCACTGACGTAATCTGTGATGTGAACATCGCTTCCGTATTTAGTCGTTATCTCGTCGACAAGTCCACCGAGAAAGGGATTCTGAGCTGGAACGTAGCTATCGGAGGGTCTTGTGCTGAAGATAACCGAGTCTATCAGAATACAACGCACGTGGACCCAGTTTAGAAATCAACTCATAAAGTTCGAGTCTGGCGTGGCTAGTCACCATGGCAGCTAGAATTAAACTGCCACGTGTGTTTGCAGGTGTGGCGTCAGTAGTTGACCAGAAGAGTGAGCAGTTAGGTTCCTCCCCACACTGCCAGCAGCTGATGTTGAAGTCGAACGGGTTGACATTTATGACCGCTTAAAAATTATTTATTAGCCATCTCACTGTTGTGCGATTTTTTATCCCTATTCATTATAATGCACGTCTGCAGATCCGATTGAAAGACATTTAAGCCCTCGTGAGAAAAAAAAATTAAGCCTCCTCTGGCATTCATTAGAAATGTATGCAAGCAGCCAAACGGGTTGACATTTATGATTGCTTTAAAAATATTTATTAGCCTTCTCACTGTTGTGGGAATTTTTAGCCCTATTCATTAGAACGTGGTTGGCAGATCCGATTGAAAGAGCTGGCACCTGTGAGAAAAATTTTTAACCCCCTCTGACATTCATCAGAATGTGAGGTCCCCCCGCCCACACTTCGCCAACAGCTGATGTTGAAGTCGAACGGCTGACATCGCTTTTAAATTAGCCTTCTCATTTGTGTGGGACCGAAGATCCTCTACATAATGAAAAGTCTTTATTAATCGAAGATCCTCCAGAACGACGGAAACTGTCCCCTGTAAAATGCATGTTACCCGAAGAGGCCTCTCCAAAACGGGGGTTCATAAGAAAGTGGAAACCTGTACCTTTGAAGTATGAAGATTCTCCGATAGAGGAGCTGACAACACCTCCCAGGGGGGTGAAACGTGTTCCATCCGCCACTGAGCTTAGAATTAAACGCCAGAAATGCTTGTAACAGTTCAGTTTTCACCATGCAGCCTGGTAGTGAACGTACTTATCCCCTTGGGGGTGATATTTTCATCGTTCCCGCACTTTTTCGAGAAAAACTTCACGTACATCTTCGTCGCTATCAATGGTTTTCGGTCGCAGGGACACTTTATCCTATGAAAGAGGGGGTCACTCTAACGCTCCCAGAATGGCAAGGATATATATATATCTGCATCGGACAGAATCGACGTAGCAAATTCTACTGAAAGAGAAACGTGGTTTGTGACTCACGATCTGCACCTATGTGCCTATTGTGTCAGTGATGGAAGGCGTTTCATATACATCATCAAATCGGTGTCGACCTGTGCCAAAAAAGAATTCACATGTGGCGTAACTCTCACCCTAGCCCAATGGAACGAGGTCTGCATCTGCCGTGACGACATTAAGAAAAGTCTGGACCACCACCGCAGATCTGATGCTAATTTCCACCTTCGTCAGGCCATTGCTGAACAGAGAGACCTTCTGCTCGCTTTTCTCCTGTCACCTCCTGCAGAGGGGGGCCAGTTGATTCAGCTCTTGACAGATATCATCGAACGCTATCTTGTGTACACCTTACTACCCAACACGAGGTCATCGAACCCGAGGATAAAGAACACGGTCTTAATATGTATCTGTCCGATGCAGTGTATGCACTGGATATTGACTCTATTCCTAACGCATTTGTGGATACTGCCTGGACCCGGGCTTACTTTGCTATGTGGATGACGCCTTTCTTTCCTCTCTGACATATTGGGACGTGGTGAAGAGAGTGAAGGATAATCTGTATACTTCTGATAATTGATTTTGTAAATAAAAGTCTGATATTACCTAACAATCCCTGTGTTGTGTACTCATTTGAATCATGAATCGCGCGAAGATAGCATCTGTTCTCTGCACACTGATAGGTGTCACTGTGATTTGCGGGGTTACGTTAACACGACTATTTAACTACACATTGTGGCGATTCGCGACACTTAGGTGGAAATATCTGGCTGAGCGTGTGTAATCAAACGGTAGACATCAGATTATTTTTACATGAGCAGCCGACTGTGAAAGGGATTAACTTATCTTTTTCTCAGTGGAAGAAGCTTGTTTCACTAGAAAGTTGGGTCCTTCAAAATGCTGAGGGCTACGAGTTTCAGGTTTTGTCTGGTAGAAGCGAAAACAAAAGCAATTTACTACGACCATCCAGTCATTTACACATCTAAGGAGTTTTGTGAAGAGGCTGCAGACCATACGTCTCTAGATGTCCCGGATTCACTCCCCATCGAGATTTGGATTAAAGAGGGAAAGCTATTGCTGGTCGATGAACGACTCATTGGAAAAAGTTTATTACGATCCCGAGAACCCTGGCAGCTTTGGAGGGGTGAATCGATTATCCCAGAGTACTGGAGTGGACTGAAAGACAGCCAAAGAATGGTTAGCGGGTCAGGAGACATACAGTCTACACAGACCGGCAGTGAGCAAGTTCAGAAGGAACAAGACGTATGTAGCGGGATTGGATCAACAATGGCAGGCAGATTTAATGTTTGTGAAAAAATATGCACGATTTAACGACGGCTACAGACACATTCTAGTTGTTATCGACATTTTGTCCCGTTATGCATGGGCAGTGCCACTGAAAAAGAAAACGGGAGCTGCAGTGCAAGTTGCCTTCGAAAAGATTCTGGCTCAGGGGCGTGAACCCATGACTCTAAATACAGATCAAGGGACAGAGTTCACAAACAGAGTGTTTCAAAAATTCTTAAAAGAAAAAAACATCCACTTCTTTGTGTCTTATAGTGACAAGAAAGCTGCCCTTGTGGAGAGACTGAACCGAACACTAAGAGAAAAATTATGGCGTTATTTCACTAAACATAAAAACTTCCGATTCTTGCATGTCTTGAATCGCATATTGAAGGGGTATAACGCCTCGAGACATCGCGCTCATGGGTTTGCACCCAAGGACGTTAATCTCTTTAATGAGAGTATTGTTTGGCAGAGATTATATGGAGGTCCAAAGGTGAGAGAGCCCACGTATTTTAAAGTGAGCGATCATGTGAGACTCAGTAGTCCGAAGCTACCGTTCAAGAAAGGCGCATCACAGCAGTGGACTCGTGAAATATTCCTTGTGAAAAGAGTCGTACCATGATCCCCTCCTCTTTATGAAGTGGACGATAGTGACAGTAAACAGATACATGGAACTTTCTACAATCAGGAACTTCAGAGAATAAACCCACCAGAACTCTATGCTGTGGAAAAAATCTTGGCTCCAGATCGGAAAAAAAGGTGTTTGTCAAGTGGCAAGATTATCCTACTCCCAGTTGGGATCCTAGAAAAAGGCTTTCTACTTAACCCTTCCTTCCACAGCCAGCAGCGATATTTACCCTCGTAACACTCAAAGCGATTATTCCACGAGACTCGCCCAACCTATCGAACTGAATGGAGAATGGGAAGTATCACTAGCCGAGATTCACATCCCCACGAGTTGGTATAATATCGACGATTCGAACAATACTTTCTCCACCCAATTCAGATGGTTTCCCACCACTTCTCAAAACGCCGTTAAGGTTGCTCTAAACCATCAGTTCGATGGAAAGAAGATGAACAGGAAGCGGATTATAAAAAACATCCAGAGTCAAGTTGCTAAAGGTAAACAAGTGATAAAAAATGATGATTTGTCGGTGTTCCAAGTCGGATCCATGGATTACAGTGTGGTGTTTAAAAAAGAGGCAACGAGCTTCAACAATTTCTTCAGCATCGGAGACGTTGACGCGGAAATTCCGCACTATTCAAACTTCGTTTTCATGGTGGAGGAAGACGACGATTTCTTCACGCCCAATGTGGCAACATTTTATTTTTACCTAGTTCCACATCCCATCATACGGGAAGGCACGCACCACATCCCTCCTGGACGTTATGAAAATCTAGAAGATATTTTTACTGCAATGCTACAACCTACACCCAGCGAGGATCGAATAAATTTCGCCTTCAAGAGACAGGCTAATAATCACTTAAAAATTGCTCGCATAACGGACATTATCTGACGTTTCCTTCTTCTTCCAAAGGTTTGGGAGAATTATTAGGTTTCGATAAATTTGGATATCTGTATAGCAACGACGTGTCCAAGTATGCCGTCGACATTAATGCAGGAATATCTGGTATTTATGTGTATACCGACCTAGTCGCTCCTCATTTACTAGGCGACACGTATGCAGAGCTGTTACGAGTGATTTACCCCTCTACGAGAACGACGAATAACGAGGCCATAGTGAAAATTTTTACAAGTCCTGATTATTATCCTCTCGCTCGCAATGTGTTCGAGAGTGTCAGAATATTTCTTCGCACTGACAGTAGTGAACCATTGTCTTTTAAGTACGGAAAAGTCTTAGTCAAACTACACTTTCGTTGTTGTTGTTTTACCTCTGAGCAGCACTTTTTTGCACACCGTGGGCTAAATGGCCAGGTCACATGGACCCCAAAGGCTCAGAGAAGGTTGGGGGAGGGGACCCACTGGAACAGCTGTTGGGAGACAGATGGTAGCCTCCCATCAAGGCCATCCAGTGTTCTTTAACGTGCACAGGGTAATGGCTCTCCCGCACACGGGGCCACGGCTTAACGTCCCATCCGACGGACGGCGGCCTTTCTCAAGCCCATCGGTGTCCTCTGACCGTGTGGCAGGGCGGGGAATTTTGCGGAGATAAATCTCAACGCTGACCCAGCTGGGACTCGAACCTGGGAACTACAGATTACGAAGCTGGCGCGCTACCGACTGAGCCATCCCCGCCCCTCCCTACACTTTCGACATGCGAGTCAAGTTCAGAGAACCTAGTCCCACAAGCTACCTGAGCTATTATAAGGCTCAGATGGGATCGGGTGTGTTTAGAGGACCCAGATATCAAAGAGGTGGTGGTCTCGGATCTTTATTTAGAAGTATCGGATGTTTCGTGTCCCCCATTCTAAAGCCCATGATGTTTTCGCTAGGAAGACAAGCTGCCAGATCAGGAATGAAATTCGCTTCGGAAGTCGCATCAGGTCGTGACCTGAGGCATTTACATCGAATTTGAAGGAGGGTGCGGCTAACTTGTTGGAAGAGGCAGGTCAAAATCTACGGGGGAGAGGTATAAAATGTAAGAAGCCCAATCGAATCGTCAGATTGTCGAAGAGACGGTGCAAGGTGAGAGTCGTTTTCGAAAATGAAAGGATCCACGGGTTGTCGGGCGATTGTGCTCTGTCAGAACTCGATCTATTTGCTGTACCCCCCCCCCCCCCCCATCAACTCACAGACTGAAAGAGCAACTTACGTCGCGTACCAACCTCTCGCTTCATTAGAAGGGTATGCCTTATTGGAATTTAATGTTATCGGTGGAGATGAGTATGTCGATTTATCTAGATGTCATTTACGAGTCAGGGCAAGGATAACAGATGCTACAAGGAACGCTATAGGAGATGCTGCACTTGTTGCCCCTGCAAGCAATTTTTTGCACACCTTATTTAGCCAAGTCGATGTGTATTTGAACGAGCAATTAGTGAGCGGTAGTCACAGCCTTTATCCCTACAGAAGCTATCTTGAAACCTTGCTAAATTATGGCTCCGACCCTACAAAAAGTCAATTAATTGTGGTCTGTGGCATCCTGATGCCGCAGAAAAAATGGAAGAGTGTGGAGACGCTAATCTTGGTTGGAAGACGAGGAAAAAACTTGCCGGCTCCCGCTGCATTGAATTAATCTGCTGGATTCATGCTGATTTTTTTCTTCAAGACAGATATCACAAGTGTATTATACGGAAATTAGCTTAAAATAATATTAGCGTGAAATCTAAGCGTGCCTAAATACGCCAGAAAGGTTACGGCTTCCTCCTCCCTCTTTTGTCATCCGTGATTCCCCTGATTACTAATTTATTCAAACAATGAATCTTACAGTTAAAGCTGTCGAGTTGGGTTGGGTTGTTTTACCTCTGAGCGGCACTTTTTTGCACACCATGGGCTAAATGGCCAGGTCACATGGACCCCGAAGGCTCAGAGAAGGTTGGGGGAGGGGACCCACTGGAACAGCTGTTGGGAGACAGATGGTAGCCTCCCGTCAAGGCCATCCAGCGTGTTCTTTAACATGCACAGGGTATGGCTCTCCCGCATATGGGGCCACGGCTTAACGTCCCATCCGACGGACGGCGGCCTTTCCAAGCCCATCGGTGTCCCCTACTGACCGTGGGCAGGGCAGGGAATTTGCGGAGATAAATCTCAACGCTGACCCAGCTGGAACTCGAACCTGGGAACTACAGATTACGAGCCTGGCGCACTAACGACTCAGCCACCCCCGCCCCAAAGCTGTCGAGAAACGCCACCTGAAAGACAAGGTTAGTGATCTCAATATCAACATGCAACGCATTCTGAAATCCTCCGGAAATTTGGACGAGAAAGCACAGGCTTATCTTACAATTCTCAGAAAATATCTGCAATATTCAAGGAAGGCTGAAGTGCCAGACGAAAATATATTAACTCCTGGACTCTCAGAAAAAGATATCGTTGATATGACTCCACGTCACTTTTAAAATAAAGTTCGAGAAAAAGTTAAAACTTTACCGGATATTGTACGTTGGAATTCGCGAGGAAGACTTTTAAATTATGGAAGACCTATACCAGATTCCTACATGTCGGATCTACTCGTTGAAACTGTGATTAAACGTGGAAAATCCCAAGTTCTAGGGCAGAAAGAGCTTCAACAACAAATGAATTGGGAAATTTTTTAATGTATCATCGAAAATAAATTTTTTTTTTCCTCTCCAATCGCAGGACACCCCCAAAATCAGGTCACTCATCCTCATAGGACGCTGCCTCCCCCCCCCCCACTAGTATAAAACCCTCACCCGGAGACGCGTTCTGAGAACATCATGCAATATACTGTGAAACCAGAAAGCTTCTCGTTTTCGACAGCCGCCGAACGCATCGCAAAAGGCCGTAGTTTTTGTGACTGTTCGTATCATTTGGAACCTCGGCCCAGGTCTCCTAACGGCGAGACGGGAGTGCGGCAACCGTCGCCCATACTTCACGGCACCGCAGTCGACGTCGCTTTCAATAGCGAAACGCACCAAGCGCTTGTTACGTTTGAGGACGACGCGTGGGCTACTCTGTGCGGAATTGCACATTGTCTGTGTTCGTGCCATAGAGTTTTGCGCCCTCCGTCGCCAAGACAACCGCTAGTCAGGATAAGCGGTGACGTGAGATCATCTCGTGCAAGTTCAAAGCCATCAACCCACCCAACGCCGTACTTCCCGCCGCACACGTCATCTCCTGCATCTTCTAAATGACAGCAGGAGGGTAAGTTCTCTTTAATTCATGTTGCGAGTAGCTACATAACTGCTCAAACCATTTTTAAAAAGAGTTTATTCATATGATCGCTAGTACGTTTATGTAACAGGCGGTTTCATCTTAAAGCTGTTTTATTTCACCTTATAACTGTTAATTTTACATGTAGTATTAATTTCAACTCATAACTGCTAATTTCACACATAGTATTAATTTCAACTCATTACTGTTAATTTGAACTTATAACTCTTATGACATATAACTGTTAATTTCACATGTAGAATTAATTTCAACTTATTTACATAATTGCCATGAGTGCTAATACCATAACTGTTAATTTCAACTTATTTACATAATTGCTATGAGTGCTAATACCATAACTGTTAATTTCACATGTAGTATTAATTTGAACTCATAAATGTTGAGACTGTACGTTAAACCCAAACGGGTATGTGAGACTTTGACCCCGTTCAAAAATTCTCTTATCAAAATTAAAAACCAGTTTTTTGCAAATCGGACAGTTCGTGAGGGTCGAGGTATATCTGTCCACTCTTACATTAAATGGAACTGCAAACGTTGTGGAAGGGGCTCCTAGAATTAATTCCTAAAGTAATGTTGTAGTGCAACGACCCATGTTTTGCTGACTTACTTGAATCCTTTCGCACGGGAAATATTCTCACCATTGGAGAGTTCGAGGATATAATTTTTGGGGGCGATTGAAACATATCGTTCAATGGTTACACTGGGACCCCACTGGTCAAGAATTTCATCTTTGAAAGAACCAAGGAATTGTTTGCTCTCCGGTTTGAAAATATCTGATGAAATCTTAAAAATGCAAGTCTGTGTCTGCGTAAAGCGCACGTTCTTTTATTTGCGAAAGTAGGTCCTATAATATCAATCGGGCCTGGGCTGTTACAAAAGAAGCTACAACAATGTTTCCCTTTGAATTTACTGGCTCGAATTCTTTTGCAGGCTTATAGGAAACGAGGAGTTGGTCGAAGTTGACCGCATGGAGATCTGTGAGAATTTTCGATTTATCGTTAGAAAGTTCTAATAATTTTAGGGGGTTATCGATTAAAAGAGGGGTAGCTGTGGATAAATCTTCTGATAATTATCCCCAGAAGGATATATTTCGAAGAAGCACGTTTAGAACTGTTAAATTCTACCTCCTGAGGGTTGATTCGAACCCCCTCTGCCTCGAAAAATTTTTCACAAAAAACCGCCTTTTCGGAATCTGTTTTTATGTGGGGTGGGTAGCCAGAATACCTCTGCTTCATCGCCAAGAAAGTATCGATATACTTCCTGAATAAGCTGGGGTCCTGGGCAGAGTAGGATATCGTTTCTGCATAATGCCAAATGTCGTATATCCTAAGAATCTTGTAACCTTCACGAACTGCTCTGTATAGTTCGAGTGAAAGCCTCTGTGTGAGTGCAACGCTCAGTTTGCACTAATTCAGCACATGTGCCACACAGAAGAAAAATCAACTTATTCCTGCAACGATAGGGTAATACAGGGTTGGGTTGTTTTACCTCTGAGCTGCACTTTTTTGCACACCATGGGCTAAATGGCCAGGTCACATGGATCCTGAAGGCTCAGAGAAGGTTGGGGGAGGGGACCCACTGGAACAGCTGTTGGGAGACAGATGGATACCTCCCATCAAGGCCATCCACGTGCACAGGGTATGGCTCTCCCATATACTGGCCATGGCTTAACGTCCCATCCGACGGATGGAGGCCTTTCCAAGCCCATCGGTGTCCCCTACTGACCGTGGGCAAGGCGGGGAATTTTGCGGAGCTAAATCTCAACGCTGACCCATCTGGGACTCGAACCTGGGAACTACAGATTATGAGCCTGGCACGCTACCGACTGAGCCACCCCCGCCCTGGGTAATACAGGAATATACAAATTACAGGGAGGGAGGACTATGCAGCGTGATTCCGAAATAGGAGTCTAAGCTATAATCAAAATTTTGTGTTATTCTTCTGGGATGTTTAGCTGCAAATTTCCCATGCTTGCACACAAAAAAGTAAAGCGAGTTAACATCTTGATAGGTAATCGTGCAATTCTCGATCTTGCCCGCGCTGCGAGAGGATCGACTTTTACCAGTCGGTCAAAGTCGTGCTCCCAAAATATTCTCATCCTATGATCGGCAATAGTTGTCGAATGACCCGTTCTTTATCGAGTGTTTTTAAATATGTTGCGCCCATGGGTTTTCCTGTGAAAGGGTGTAAAGTGGTCGGCAAATGACAAAACGGAAAAGCATGTATCATGCACCCAGAAAATCTGATGGGTTTGCATACAGAGTCCGTCCAAACAATAAGGGCCGACTTTGGCCTCGCCCTCTGCAGAGCGTGCAGTCTGAAGAGCGAGCTGCTCAGTCTCTTCTATGTAGGATAGCCATGCGAGAGCCTTTCTATTCTGCCTATTATTTAAGGCGGAATATCCTCCTGAAGGGTAAACCCCGAAAATCCCTTCAGGCATAAATTTCTCTCTGTATACTTGCAGACAAGTAGCCAGAAGGGTAATTTTTGTAAACGGGTCGACTTGTGTCATGTCCATAAATTCGGTTTGAAAACTCACAGCCAAAACTCACAGCCAGGTTTGAAACAACGCGACAATCATCCCTGCAATAAGGAGACATTTCGGTTTTAAAGTTCCAGTGAGTCCCCCGTACCATTTCATACCATTGGTAAAATTCTTTAACCTCACTCGGGGTCATACGTTCGGGATGGAAAAATTGTGATTTGGAATTGGTCCAGAATAATCTAGATTTTCCGGTTTGCAAAATGCATGGGGAAAAAATCCTTTCCGTACATCCGTAATTCCCAAAGTTTTAGGAAAGGTTCTTAATGGGGAGGGAATAAAAGAGAATCTATACGTGCCCCGGTAAATTTAAAAGGATTTTGTTCCCGTTAAAAATTAACTCTCGGGCTTTAGACGGGTTTGGTAGAGATAATTCAAAATGGGAACAAAATCGAAACTTCTACCGTTGTGGGCTAACAAGGTCACATCTCTGAATTTTTGCTTACCATTCTCTATGGCTAATAACCAGTCCATAAAATCGGGAACAGTGGGGAATTCTTCGTATTGCCACAACCCTTCACCATCTTGGTAGGTGACAATGCAGATAGGAACTAGCAAACCATATTCATTCTGCATCGTTTCCATGTCAAAATAAAATCTATGTACTGTAGCCTCGCATTCCTTGGCAGTTTTCACAAATTGCGGCTCGTTTGCTTCGCATTCGTGAGGCTTTGTTGCATTATAAACTGTGCCACACTCTGTACACCTGTGGCGTTTGTTGCAGGTGCCATTGAGTAGATGTGAGGCATGGCATTGACGACCACGAAAATAGTTCTTGCATGTCTCACAATAAATTTTGGAACCGCTCTTTCCACAGTCTTTGGTGAGGCAGGCTCTGCAAGCATTTCTGCAGATGCGAGGTAAATTATACACCCGTTTTAGACACGGAACACAGAATTTGTAGCACCGAAAATAACCTGCAGGCTTGGTGATCACGCTATAGTGAAGACCGTCCATAAGGAGAAAAATGTTATTAGAAGCCTCCTGGCGTCCGACAAAGATGATTTGATAGTCTTCCATGGCACTGAATACTATTATTCTGTAGTCAGGATAGAGGTACTGTTGAAATTGTTGCAGCTCGTGCAGCCCGCAATTGCCTCCGGAACTCCCGCATTGTGATGAAGCTCCTCTGCTTCCTTTCTTTGACGTACAAAATCACGTTGCTGAATATATTTAAAGGCGCCCTCCGACAATTTCTTTTCTTTCTGCAGGTATAACGCTCTTGCAACGACAAGGCTACAGGCCAGGCACAAATTATCATTATTGTAAATAATAGACATTTTTCCCTCGTTAAAAGCTTTGAGGTCGGCTAGATATCTTCACCGAGGTCCTGGGGCATTGCGTGCACCCCCAGAGCGTTCCAAATTAACACCAGCGAAATCAAAAAATATATCCTCCGACTCTCGATGTTAAGGGTAGGTTGATTGGATTATTAAACGCCCTTGAGCGTACACAAACACACGTGAGAGTAATCATCTTCGGGCATTAGTTCACGAAGAATTTTCTCGTGAACTGTGTGGAGAGCATCGCCAGTCTTAAGGGTTCACTTGATCAGTTTGTTAATCTGACGGTGTGGGATGTAAATATTGCTTTATATTTGGGAGAAACGAATTGATTGGAACAAGTCACTATAAAACCGGGAGCGTCAGGTGGGTCCTCGTTGTGGTGAGGCTTCCGCCGCTTTGCTGCGTCACTTGACAGACCTCGCTTTCCGCTTGATGTGCTTGGCACTGCATCACTCGCTGTTGTATCGTCCTTTTGCAATGGTACATCACTTGCCTGCAGTGTTTAGCAGCTCATCCAACTCTTTCTGAATATTATCTAGAGCTTCCAACCTTTCAGAATAACTCTGCTCCATTTTGAAAATTACGATTTTGTTCGCGTTTATAAGCGCTCCAATATACATATGCAAATTCCCCTTTGGCCAATGGGATTCTATAAAATTTTGGGCCAACCCCTTTCACACAATGATCAGATATTTACTCTTTACCGTTGGCTTCATCATCGGTGAAGGTTGAGATTTCATTTTTTACCTGAAAAGTAGCACGCACGGTCATAAAATTTAACGACTTCCCTGACCGCGCTCCATAAAAACCGGATTATTGATGCAACAGCCGGTAAAAATTCCTTCTGAAGCACACAAGATTTTTTTATCGGGTCCGGGTATAGAATTCCTTTGGCACTTCTATAAGCGCAGTCATCAAGAATGGCCTACTGATCGGAGGCATAAAGATTCTTCTTACCGAAAGATTTCATGCACTTTTTTCGCGAGTGCAGCTGCAGTGTTAGGTGGAGGCTTCATTCAAAACTATTATTTTTTAGATCCGTGACTTTCATTCCTTCTGAAGCATCCAGGTTTTGTATCATTTTCACTGATCTGTGCATAGAATTCCTTTTTCGTCTCTAAGCGTAACTTTTTTTTTTTCAGAGCTGAGCTCATACCTGAAAGGATTTGATACTGGGAGGCTTTAACAACGCCGTCTTTGATTCCGACGGAAGCTATATTCTGCTGACACACATTCTAATGAATACCTACGTTAGAGTACGGCTAAAAACTTTTCTCACCAGCGAGGTCAGTCATAAAAGTGTTCATAAATGTCGACCTAGCTGCGGGGGATCTTTCAGTCGGTGGCTATATTTCCAATCCTTTATTCTAATGAACGTTAGAGGGTCTTAAAAACGTTTCTCACGGGTGCCAGCTGTTTCAATCGGAACTGCTGAACGCCAGAGGGGGCTTCCCTCACACAAATGAGAAGGCTAATTTAAAAGCGATGTCAGCCGTTCGACTTCAACAACAGCTGTTGCCGAAGGGTGGGCAGGGGGACCTCTCTTGCGATAACAAAACACCGTCGTCGGACATTCTGATGAATGTCAGAGGGGGGGGGGGGTTAAAATTTTTTCTCACGGGTGCCAGTTCTTTCAATCGGATCTGCTGACCCACATTCTAATGAATAGGGTTAAAAATTCCCACACCAATGAGATTAATAAATAATTTTAAAGTGGCCATAAATGTCAACCCTTTCGGCTGTTTCAAATGGATCTGCTGAATGCCAGAGGGGCTTAAAATTTTTTCTCACAGGTGCCAGGTCTTTCAATCGGATCTGCCGACCACATTCTAATGAATAGGGCTAAAAAAATCCCACAACAGTGAGAAGGCTAATAAATAATTTTAAAGCGATCATAAATGTCAACCCGTTCAGCTGTTTGCATACATTTCTAATGAATGCCAGAGGGGGCTTAATTTTTTTTTCTCATGAGGGCTTAAATGTCTTTCAATCGGATCTGCAGACGCGCATTATAATGAATAGGGCTAAAAAATCCCACAGCAGTGAGAAGGCTAATAAATAATTTTTAAGCGGTCATAAATGTCAACCCATTCGACTTCAACATCAGCTGCTGGCGGGGGGGGGGGGGAGGAACCTAACTGCTCACTCTTCTGGTCAACTATTGGCGTCCACTACAGGTTTGTGTCACTAACACAGCCTGATTGTTGATGGGCACAATATCAGTTACAGTGATAGAGGCATCGTTTAAAAGGTCCATATATTTCACTGGACAGCTAATTATGGATGTCTGTGTACGGTCCATATTCTGGTCATGTTTCCCCCAGGAGGAATTAAGCGATATCTTTGAGAGTTCTTTTGACACTGTTTTTAACTACCTCCGATGGTTGGATCCATACCCCCTTTGCTTGGAAAAAAGCTTCGTAAAACTCTTTTTCCCTGGTCAGTTTGGACATTGGGAGGGAAGCCACAGTATCGTTGTTTCAGACCGAGAAAAGTGTCAATATACCCGGCGTAAACCCTTTTTTTGTTACTGGGTCATATTGTAACACGTCTCTGAAATGCCACACGTCACGGAATTTAATAAGCTTGTAACCAGCGCGCATGGCCACGTAAACTTCAAATGTTGACCAGGAACCGGTAAGTGCACACTGGTTCACGTTATGTTGGCAAGGGGGCGCCAGTTGTCCGTCAGAGGGGGAAGAGGAGTTTACCGTTGCTTCGGTATGGCAGTACAGGGATAAACAAATTGTCGGGGGGGGGGGGGGGGGGGGAGTAATGTGGCGTGAGCTATTCCAAAATAATTGTCCAGGTCGGGGTTGAAATCACCTGTGATCCGTATGGAATGTCCTTTCCCGAAAGGTGCCTTCTTGCACACGTAGGGATATAAACTATTGTAATCGACATAGTTAAGGCTACACCTCTGATACACTGAGGCAAAAATGGAGAACGTTCCCCGTAGAGATAATCTCGAGCGCCGATCCTTCTAATAGGTTCGATGGTTTTATACATGGTGGCCAAGGTCTGCTCAGTACGCAGTAAACAGTCAAAGTCGTGCTCCCACATGACCTTGCATGTGTAGCCGTCCATGAAAACTTTTAATTTTTCAATTCGGTCCAGGGTTTGAGTGTTCATTAAATCAAAGGGTTTTCCGGGTCGAGTGTCCATTTTACCAGGGTGGAAACATTTCAAACAGTGATGGTGGAAACATCCTAAGATTTCGTAATAGGTATGTGTGGTATGACACACACCATCCAACTTGTACTGAGCAACCTTGTACTCACCTTCAGGGGAACATGCGGTCTGTATCTGGATGTTGTCCTTGGCGGCCTCGTAATCCAGCCAGGCAAGGGCCTGTCTGTTGTTACTTGCAGAGTGAGTATCCTTGTGGAGGGCACACACCTAGAGTATTCTTCTGTAGGAACTTCCCCCTGAAAATACGTAGGCAGGCACCAGAAATTGTCTGGTCCCATGCGAAGGATTCCAAACCTGTGATGTCTAAAAACTCCTCACAGAAAGCTTGCGCTCCACGGTGTAGCATCTCTCTGTCAGCCTTACAGTAGAATAGAAACTGTTGTTGAAAGTCTCAAGGTTCGAGACTAGCGGTCGCATACCACTCGTTAAACTCTGCCAAGGTTGAAGGCTCCATGTCCTCAGGTTGAAAATAATGACGATCTGGAACGTCAACCCACGTAATTTAAATTTCCCTCTTTCACAAATTTGAAGGGGAAAAAAACCTTTCACTGCCTCCAGATTGAATGTTTTACTGAAGGAGCGAAGAGGAGCTTGGATGAAGGACAAGCTGTCTATAAATCTTATTTTTAGATTAGGCAAAAAGATACCTAATATTTTCGAGCCATCAAAAACCGCTGAACCTCGGGACATTCTTCGGCTAAAAGCCAGTCCATGAAGGCATCCACATCCGGGAACGTGGCGTAGACCCAGTCGTCATTCAGCATGTACGTTACAACGCACAGGATGGGTTTCAGGCCTTCAAGTTGTATGGTCTCCACATCAAAGTATAAGTAACTTTGCTCGACAGGGGTAATTTTGCAGGGTTCCACAAATTTTGGTTTCTCGCTCTTGCAGATGTGATATTTTTTGCGATCATAAGTATCCAAGCATTTGGTGCAGCGATGTCTCAACTGGCAAGTTTTCAGCAAGTGTGCTTGGAAGCAATCTGCGCCACACAAATACATGCAGCACACCGTACAGAGCAGAGGTTCCCCAGTGTGCATGACGTCATCTGAAAGGCAATGATTGCATGTGCCCTTGCACACGTGACCGTGATTGTTGAGACATTTTAGACACTTTGGGCAGAACATTTTACTACCGAAAAATCCAGCTGGCTTTGTTATGACGTCAAAATGCCCTTGGTTGTACAGCAGGTACAGATTGTCCTCGGCTTTGGAGCCAATAAAAATTGGTAGAAATCCATCATCGGCAGAATAAACAATAATGCGAAATTGTACTGGGTGTGCCTGAAATAGGCGAACTTCCGGGAGACCACAGGGACCCTCAGGGATACCTGCATCCAGCTGAAGTTGTCTTGCTTCTACCCCTTGCAAAGGGTAACAGTAATCCCTGTTTGACGTATAGCGGTTGGGTAGGCCTTTGTTTTTTAAACAGAGCTCTCGTGCGACTACGAGAGCTCTAACGAGACAAATTGAATCTGTGTGCACAATTCTTAAGACTGCTTTCTTGATATTCACAAAAGATTGAACATTGGCGAGATGACGTGTCTCAGGTCCCGTGCAACCACTGCCTTGGCGCTCAATGTTGGCACAGACGAAATCAAACTCCAGCTCGCTGTGGCTTCCAAGAGAGTCATTAGATTGAATCACATGCTCCCAAGCCGTCATAAAGCATTCCACCATCAGTTCATTACGGCAGATGAGTTAAATTCACAGGATTCTTCAGGTCAGATGACCGAAAACACAGGCGAACATGGCTGTAATCACCTGCGGGGACTACAGCTTCAATCATTTCTGCATGCATGGTATGTAGCACTGGAAGGAAATTGTGAGCTTCAACACTGTGCATTCCTCCGAGGCGCACGCTTGTGGATACGAACTGTGTCTTAAACTTATTCGAATTAAAACTCCTCACGTTATTGATGGTGTAGTGAGGCACCGTTGAAGAATTCACACTGGGAACAGAGAATACAGATGTGACGTCATGAGCGCTGGGCGGCCCGGCACGTGATCCATCTAATGGGCTCGCAGGAACGTACACCAGTCTGCCCAGCGATGACAGAGAATGCAGACGTGACGTCACCAGTACTAGAAGAACCCGGAAGTGATTCATCTAACGGGCTCGCTGGAATGTGCCTGCCCAGCAGCGGATGCAGCACAGCAAGCGGTTAAGGAGATCTTCGTAGTGTGACGACGAAGCGCTTTTCCTCCTTGTATGAATCATACACGTTTCGATGCAGGAACCTCAGGTGACGAAGGCCGCTTGGACGCACCGTCCAATACATGTACCGAGGCAAGATCTTCAAACGAATGGGTTACATCGTTCCTCTCAGCAGCCATCTCGGTAGCATACGCAAATTCTCTAATAGTAGTAGTCTAATAGACAATCTTTCTCAAAGGTAGACTGGGAACAGAGAGCAAAACTTTCTGACAGCAGATGACAACCAGTTGCACAGAATGACTTAGCGAGTGAAGGTGCTGTGTTTATATACAGGCAAGTGTTATCTCGTAAATGACCTCGAAACGTCTTTCGACATGATCAAGGTCACCAATAACTGATAACACCCTCGTAAGATGTAAACACCGGAATTCTATTTTTAATGAAGGAAATTAAAGTGACCTTGTCACATCCTGCTTGTTGTGAAATGCATGATGAAAGGTCGAACTACAGGTAAAAGAATTGCAACACCCTCGTTACCATTCAAAAAAAAAAGTTTAGCGGACTTGGAAAAATCACAGATGGTAGAAGTTTAATATTTTTTAATTACACAGGACTTAACCATCCGTTAGTAAAACGTGGTCCAGGGTGAGGGACAATTTGAGGTCACCAGACCATATCACACATAATGACAAATAAGTTTTTAAAACGGATTTTTTTTTATTAAATTTTTTTACCCAATGGCATTTTCTGTTTTTTTAAAACAGTTACTGCGGGATAGTCCTTGAAAGGGGGGTGGAACTTTTGATAAGTTTTAATTAATGTAGGGTTTTTAAGAAAGGACTTTTTGATGATTAACGAGTTTATCGAAGAGGATCGTCAAAGGTAATTCATCAGTAAATCGTGGTCCCCTTGTGATTCACCGTTTAATATTTTTTAATAATGCAGGACTTAATCCTCCGTCAATAAAACCTGGTCTGGTGCTGAACACTTGTTCTAAAGCGGGACTTTTATGACACCCATACAGATCACCAGACCATATTAACCCTTTTTTCATAATGACAAATAAGTCTTTAAATAATTTTTTTTTCCCTTTTATTAAATTTTTACCCAATGGTATTTTCTGCGGGACAGTCCTTCTAGTAAAAATGCGACAACCAACAGTAACGGAGTTAAAAGAAATACGCAGGTTATAAAAATAAACGGTTACACAGAAAAAAGCTAGTTATAAAGAAATAAATACGAAGGTTGTAAAAAACGTAGAATAGTAAAAAAAAAATCCTACGTTAATAAAAATATCTGAAATAACTCCTTAAACTGTAATAAAGAGATACGTAATTTATAGCGATGGGTTATACCCCGTTTGAGACACATCTAAGTCACATCACCAAGTATAAGGCATAGGCGAGTGCGATAACGTTCGGCTATCGACTCCGAGGTAGCGGGTTCAAATCACGGCATCGTAAGATTTTTTTTTAAATACAGGAGACGCACTAAAAATAGTACGCACGTTGGATGACACCGATTAAATGTGCAAAAACTGAGTTAACATGCGATGGGTCAACCAGGGGAAATCAAGAAAAATGGAGACTATTCGAGAAGGGAACATGGTCGGTTGCGACATAGGGGTCAAAGTTCAATCTGAGAACACAACGTGGACGATTGCGACATAGGGATCAAAGTCCAGGGCAGTGACGTCATAGAGGTCAATTTTCGGGCGATTGCGACATAGGGGTCAAAGTCCAGGCAATGACGTCATAGGGTCAAAGTCCGGGGCGGTTGCGACATAGCGGTCAAAGTCCAAAGTGGCCTCGCGCTTGGGGCCGGTGACGTCATAGGGGGAAAGCACAGTGCATGGGGGTGACCTATTCTGCGACTACACTACTTCGGTTGTTTCAGTGATACTTTTACATTTTAACCAAATACACTAACATTTGGAATTTTTAAACTTTTTGCGCAGCAGTTCTGCAGCTTCATACTAAAACGATTCCTTCTCCATTTCAATGTTTCGAAATATTTTCAATCAATATTTTTAGTTACCGATCCATTTTAGATATATTTTTCGGTTTTTATCTTCTTTCTAAAGCAAATTGAATTTTTTATGACACCACTTTTTTCAGGCTGTTAAAAAATTTAGAAAAACTAATTGAACGATTTATGTATTAATAGAAATATCATGAACTATTTATATTAAAATTTTTTAATTCTACTGAAATTAAAATGGAAAATTACAGTTAAAATCTTTTGGAATATTTAAAGAAAAATGCGAAAAAAATTAAACTTTTACCATTTTATTAATCGCAATTAAATGCCTCTTTTATATAACATGACGTTTTCCCTTCATTGGTTACTACATGAGATTCTAAATTTATGTATTTGATTTTCTGAAAAATAAAAAAATACCCCCTCAAGCAGCTGCTGGCCACAGAGGTCTGTCAGTTTATATGCCATAGTAGAAGGTCTGAGAGGATGGCAAGACCTCAGCAGAAAAACGACACAAACAGCGATGCCTTACCCGGGGCTCGAAACACTTCAAAATTTACCATTGCCGAGTGTATGATTCGAATCCACCTCTGGCAGATGTGGATTCGAATCCCACTCACGACAAAACCAAAACTTTTCAGCTAACTTTTCACGGGTCCGAAATCTACAGGACATCTCTTGTCATACTTGACAACTTCAAAATTAAATCGGCCTCTAAATTTAGATCAGTTTCAGAAACCTGAAACTTTAAGGGTGAAACATTTCATCAAGCGTGAAAAGTCGGAAAGGTCAAGGTATCTACAGGATGACAGACTTTACATATAGTGCGAGAAAAACAACCGAAATGCCAAAACCTTTCTACATAATTTTGTTCCGTGTAGTTCTGCCACAAGTAACAAATAAACCAACATCATTTTGAGTTGAAACTGTGGCCTCTAATAATTAGGTGTTGCTAAAAAAAATATTGTTAAACTTCAAGTTTGCAACAAAAAAACTAGTTGGGTTGTTTTACCTCTGAGCAGCACTTTTTTGCACACCATGGGCTAAATGGCCTCGTCACAAGGACCCCGAAGGCTCAGAGAAGGTGGGGGGAGGGGACCCACTGGAACAGCTGTTGGGAGACAGATGGTAGCCTCCCGTCAAGGCCATCCAGCATGTCCTTTAACATGCACAGGGTATGGCTCTCCCGCACATGGGGCCACGGCTTAACGTCCCATCCGACGGACGGCGGCCTTTCAAAGCCCATCAGTGTTCCCTTCTGACCGTGGGCAGGGCAGGAATTTTGCGGAGATAAATCTCAATACTCACCCAGCTGGGACTCAAACCTGGGAACTACAGATGAGGAGCCTGGCGCGCTACCGACTGAGCCCCCCCCCCCCCCAAACAAAAAAAAAACTAGTTATTTTCTTCTAATTACTAGTAACCTGGGAACTACAGATTAAGAGCCTGGGCGCTACCGACCGAGCCCCCCCCCCAAAAAAAAAAACCTAGTTATTTGCTTCTAATTACTAGTAGCCTGTAAATGGTAGCTAGGCGTAAACTAGAAGGAGAGCTGTGTACCAATCCCTAGTGATGATGCACAGAACCGGCCAGGTCTAGCACCTAATGTCCGAACCCGCCTTCTCCTGGTGCAGGCCGTTAGTACCTTTCAAAAGAGATATTCTCTTTTGGAAGGGAACGGAAGGGGAGGGCTGCCAGTTCAGTATGGCCTACTGATCTGGTCATCTATGGCCACTTTTTTCTTTTTTTTCCAACCCTGCTGAGGAGTGGTCAACTTCACAGGGTCCTGGTGCTGACCACCTATACCTACTAGACTGGACTTGTTTATGGATTTGACCTTGATTATGGATCCTGGACTTGCTGCACTGGTGGTCCTATGTTGAGGGAGAGTCTGCTGCTGTGTTTTCTGTTTGCTTCTGGGTTGCCAGCTCTAAGTGAACAGAGGCATGGGATACTTTATATCAGGTGGTGGATAATCCTAATCAGAGGCCATCGCAGGTACCTGAACCTTACTTAGCTAGTTGGGCATCGTCAAACCTAAACTGGAGTAATGTGTCTCAGGTAGGCCATATGGCTCTTGAAAAAGTCCACTTGAAAAGGTGGTGCCTGAAGTTCCTACCAGCATTGGTGACTTCAGCCTTTAGCAGAGGAGGAACAGGTCTTTGCCCCATGCCTGCGATCAGGGGGCTGTTTGATATTGTTGGCCCTACCAATCTCAATAAACCTAATTTCTTTAAAAATCCTACTAATCATTTTCTCTCTGCAGGAACGTGGAACGTGAGAACATTACATAGAGATTATTCTCTTGATGTCCTCATGCAGGAATTCCAGCGCTATAACCTATATATACTAGGCTTGCAAGAGACCAGATGGACAGGTAAAGGTGAGATACTTAAAAAAAACTTTAAATTTCTCTTTACAGGGAGGGAGGATGGAAAGCATCACCAAGGCGTGGGTCTGCTGCTCAGCAGACATGCTAGTGATGCTCTTCTAGGATATGAGTGCATTAATGAAAGGTTTCTTACAGCAAAATTTCAGACAAGCATTAAAGACTTGAATGTTATCTGCTGTTATGCCCCCACTGAGGATTCTGATGAGGATGAGAAGGATAGGTTTTACGGACAACTTCAGCATATTTTGAATTCTATCAAGAAAGGAGATATTACCCTTGTTCTTGGTGACTTCAATGCCAAAGTTGGTACTGACTCTGACCTTTGGGGAGGAGTAATAGGCCCTTTTGGTATTGGTAGCTGCAATGGCAATGGGCAACATCTCCTACAGGCAAGTAAACTCAATGGTTTCAGAATAACTAACACATATTACAAACACCGTAACATACCTAAATACACATGGGTTTCACCTGATGGGCTGCATAGGAATATGATTGATTATATATTAATTAACAGCAAATGGGCTAGTTCTGTTAGAAATACCAGGGCATATAGGGGAGCTGAAATTGGATCTGACCATTACCTTGTTAAAAGTGTCTTGCAACTGAAACTTAAAAAGTGTTGTGCTAGGGTTAAAAAATTTACCTTTAATACTGAAGCTCTGAAAGACCCAGTTATAGCTAAAGCTTACCATGATAGGTTACTTAGTCATTATGACAGTCATGGTTTGCTTAATATTGAAGTTGAGGAAGAATGGGGCCATTTTAAACAGGCTTTTTTGGAAACTAACAGTACTCTTTTAGGGAAAAAGGAGCAGAGGAGGCAGAATTATTTAAGTGATAAGGCACTTGAGCTTATTTCAGAAAGAAGGAACTGCAGGAATGTCCTTAATCAGTACCCTACTAGTCCTAATAGAAAGCATTACAAAGAACTTAATAAACGTGTAAAGGATCAGTTAGCTACTGATAAGAATCTTTGGCTTGATGGCCTGGCTGACAAAGCTGTGGAAGCAGTTAGACAGCACAACAGCAGAGAGCTGTACCAGATAGTTAATGTTTTATGTGGTAGAAAACGAACTAGTATACAGGGATTGAAGGATAAACAAGGTAAGGTTATAGAAGGTGAGGATTCTGTCATGGCTAGGTGGGCTGAGCATTTCAGTGATGTTCTAAACAATGTGGTTAATTCTACTCCCATTGTTTGCAATGATGATAGATGCATTGTTGGCTTTAATGTTGGCCCTATAACACAATCTGAAGTTAGTTTGGCTATTTCTAAACTTAAACTTCATAAATCCCCAGGGGTGGATGAAATTACTACGGAAATGCTTAGAACTGGGAATGTTTCAGTTACCACTTGGATGACTGAAATTTTGAATGACTTTTATGTTAAAGGCAGGTTCCTAAAGATTTTACCAGAGCTATTATTATCCCTATTTTCAAAAAAGGTGATCACAGTTCTTGTGATAACTATAGGGGTATCACCTACTCTCTGTTCCAGGTAGAGTTCCTTCCATGATTGTGCTTAATAGAATTAAGAATCTGGTTGACAGGCAATTGCGTGATGAGCAATGTGGATTCAGAAGTGGTAGGGGATGTGTAGATCAGATATTTTCACTTAGGCAGATTCTTGAGAAATGTTTAGAATTTCAGAAACCTTTGGTTGCTAGCTTTGTTGATTTCAAAAAGGCTTTCAACTCTGTTGATCGTCATAATTTGTGGTTGATTGTGAGATCATATGGTATACCAGACAAGTTAGTTAACATAATGAAAGCTCTCTATAATAACACTGAGTCATGTGTGAGAGTTGGTAAATCTTGTAGCAATTGGTTTAGCATTACTTCTGGTGTTCGACATGGGTGCATTTTGTCTCCTTTTCTCTTTAGTTTGGTTGTTGATTATGTTATGCGAAATTCACTTCAAGGGAAAGCTTTCGGCCTTAAATGGGCTGCAGATACGAAAATTTCTGATTTAGATTAAGCTGATGATTCAGCCCTTTTGGCAAATGATATTGATGAGATTAACTCTTTCATTTGAGCTGTTGATGAAACTGGTAGTAGAGTAGGTTTGTTTATAAACAGAGAGAAAACTAAAGTGATGAAAATTGGTCAGGCAGGCTGTGATTCAGTTAATCTGAATGGTTGAAGTCTTGAGCAGGTGTCAGTTTAATTATCTTGGGAGCTATGTAACTGATACTGGTGATGTGCGGCATGAGATTAACAGACGAATAGGGATTGCTGCTGGGACTTTTAAGAATCTGTGGAGATTGTGGAGAAATAGGCGTATACACCTAAAGACTAAAATTAGACTGTATAATAGTTTGGTTCTTTCTAGGGTTAGTTATGGTAGTGAAACTTGGATGCTGTGTAAACAAGATAACAGGAAACTAGATGCTTTTGATTCCAGATGCTTACGCAGTATCTTGGGCATTAGGTGGTTCAACTTTGTAATTAATGATGAGGTTAGGCAAAGGAGTTTGCAACCTCCTTTAAGCAGCATATTGTGCAGAGAGAGACTCCGTTGGTTTGGCCATGTTGCCCGTATGAATAATTATAGATTGGCGAATAGGGTTATGAACAGTGTGCCTAGAGGCCTCAGAAGGAGGGGGAGACCTAGGATGCGGTGGGCAGACAATGTCAAACAGGACCTTGTTAGAATTGGTGTACAGTGGCCGGATGCAGCAGATGTAGCTCAGGACAGATATGCTTGGAGAATTAAACTGCACGGTCTGGTTGGACCTCCGTAGCCCATGGCTGCTTGAGGATGATGATGATGATGATGATGATGAATTACTAGTTAAAAATGGAAAAAGCATCAGAAGTCCATGATGGTACAGAATACATATATTCTTTGAAGTGTAAGCAAATACAAAACCATCAATGTCCCATCTACTGATTTTACCTGTAACTTTTCAGCCAATTTAATTGAATCTAAGTATGCCCCCTACCCTTTATAAGTAAGATAACTGAAACGATGTCTTTGATTCTAGATGTTTAAACAGTACATTGGGTGTTAGGTGGTTTGACTTTGTAAATAATGAGATTAGAAGGAATCAGCAACCTCCTTTGAGCAGCATATTGTGCAAAGAGAGAATCTGTTGGTTTCTTCATGTTGCCCATATGAATAGCTTTTGATTGGCAGACAGGGTTATGAACAGAGTGCCTCAAGGTCGTAGGAAAAGGGGGTTACCTAGGATATGACAGGCAGGCTAGAATTGGTCTACAGTGGCCAAAATTAGTCTGAGTGGGTCTCTATAACCCATGGCTGCTTAAGGATTTTGAATGTATGAATTAATAAAAAGTTCCATTACTTTGGCTTTTCCAGAAATTATATCAAATTATTTTCATTGAACCCAAACCAGTGTTATAGGTGGAAATATTTTCTTAGGTGCTTCCACAGCTTGCAGAAGAATTTGCTGTTCTTATATGTATTTAAAAATATAGTTTTTGACGTCTCATGGGTATTAATATGCAAAGTATCCAGTCCTTTGTGCACTGCGTTCCTTTAGTTGATTTGGTAGCTTTAAAGAAATCCGTCTCCTGAATACATGCCACGTGCTCTACACCACTAACTAACAAAGGCGTTTATTTCATAGCAAATTGTGGCTATAAATCTTCCCAATTTTATTGTTTATGGGTTCGAGTCCCACTCACCGTGAAACTCATTTTTTCAGCAAATTATTCCTTGATTTTGATAGATAATCGATGCCTCTATCATTGATCGATTATTTCACTGATGAATTTATTTCTCTTCTGTATACTTCTGAGGCGTAGTTCAAGTGAAGTAATATCTGTTCTAAGCTTCTTAATTGCAAGTGCTTCTTTCTTTTGCTTCATAACTTTCAATGATGGATATTTTCTTTGCCTTTTTATGCGAGCTACATAGTGCAGCAATGTTCTGCGAAGATATTTACACTGAAGGCAAATAAATCCTTTCGCGGCTATTCTTCTGCACTCCTTACTATATACATTCTCTGGAAACATAACAACCTTGTGCATATGTTTCATGTCTTTAAATTCTTCAACAGAACCCGCTCCTTTACAAACTAAAAGTTTGTCCGTAATATCAAGAATATCTTGTAGCATTTCCTTAGAGGTAATGTCTTCAATACTTTTTACTTTAAGGCCTCTTAAATATATTTCACAACTGAAATGAGAGTCTTTTTCTGTCACCAATATAAGTTTTTCTGTTATTAAAGATTTCAATTGGCCAGAACCTAAAGTATGAATGTGGAAAATCATACATTTCGGAACATTGAGGAGCATTTGCTTTCCCCAAAAGTGTGAAGGTAGGTTTATAGTTTGGAAACTTTCCATTGAAACGACATCAGGTACATGCTCTCCTGCAACTGTGGCATTTGAAAGTTCATCATCAGAATACGAAATTTCTGTTAAATTTCCACCATGTGAAACATTTTTAGATTTAGGCGCATTATGGAAAATTGTTGGAACTGCTTCATGTTCTGTGATTTGAAATCCTCTGGGTATATTCTCTTCTTTAACTGTGACATCTGAGAATTCATCGTCAGAATGTGCAATTTCTCTTAATGTTCTCTTTTGTGAGACATTTTTCAATACATATTCAGGCACATTTTGGAAAATTGTTGGAACTGCTTCAGGTTCTGTGATTTGAAATCCTCTGGGTATATTCTCTTCTTTAACTGTGACATCTGAGAACTCATCGTTAGAATGTGCAATTTCTCTTAATGTTCTCTTTTGCGAAACATTTTTCAATACATATTCAGGCACATTTTGGAAAATTGTTGGAACTGCTTCAGGTTTTAACATTGGAAGCCCTCGAGGTATAGAAATAGTTTCTCCATTTACAGTTTCAGTATAATTTCTTAAAATAAACTCCTCTTTGAAATGAAGTTCACATACAACACTATATTTGTCAAACAGTTTGTCAGAACGAGGGATTACATTTTCCCACTGCTTCAGAAGTTCTGGGTTTTTTGGAATACTGAAGAGAGAAAGTTTCATCTTTTTGTAATCTGTTTTGCAACCTGCTACACAGCAATGCGAACGTCTTTGCTTCGCCATTATTTGGGAAACATTCAGCAGTTAACCTAGAATACAAAAAAAGTTATATCTCAACCAAACATTATACATTGATTTGTTTTTGAATGCATATATATATATACACAGACACATAGGATTTTTTCAATAATTGTATACCTAAAACAGCTAAAAATACAATTTTTATATACTTTTCGAGATGCAACAGAGTGTAACTTAGGTTGAATCAAAATTACAAAACTCAACAGATACATATATATATAATCATTCTGACTTATTAACAATTAAATGGAGTCACTGGATTTGTTTCAACTGTAGTTCAGAGCTACTAAAAAAAGGCACTAAATTCAAAGATAAAAACAGGACACCTAATGTAAGCTTTGATTTTAATCAAATACTAATAAAATATAAATCAAAACGTACCTTAAAGTAGAAAATAAAACTAAAGTATGCTAATGGTGCAATCAATCACTGAATTTGCATTAAATTGAAAAGGAGTGATACAGCCCATTTACTTCCCCAAATAGAACTACCAGAACCCTATCTTGGTGTCAGAATATATTTTTGTACATATATATCCTCCTCCTAAAGCAGCCATGGGCTACGGAGGTCCAACCAGACCGTTACATCTACAACTGCTGCATCTGGCCACTGAACACAAATTCTAACAAAGCTCTGTTTAACATTGTCTGCCCACCGCACCCTCAGTCTCCCCCACTTTCTGAGGCCTTTAGGCACACTGTTCATAAGCCTGTTAGCTAATCTATAATTGTGCAACATGGCCAAACCAACAGTCTCCCTGCGCAATATGCTGCTCAAAGGTCTGACTCCTCCCCCTAACCTCATCATAACTCAACAAAATTGTACCACCTAATGCCCAAGATACATATACACACCAGCCACTGAAACACAAACCTTTATGCAGATGTATGTAAACGTGACTTGCATAGCGCATATGCAAAATATGTGGTCATGTGCATCACATGATCTAGGCAACTATTTAAAACTGCTACTCTTCAGTAATCGTCAGTAGTGTTTACCACATTGGGAAAAACAAAAGTTCTTTCGGGGTTCAATAAAGGGCTTATTATGGGTGCCCGTCTGGCTGGAGCAACGATTTTAAAAACAGCAGAGCTGACTGGTTTCTCAAAAGAAATATAACTCGGGGTTTTAATCAGTGGAATAATAACCTACATTGCTTGTCTAAGAGGTGTAAGTGTGAGGCAACAATCTATCAGGAAGATCTCCGTCATCTGGGAAGGTTTGTACGGAGAAACAGGACTTCTTGTGTGCAGCAATTCAATGAAGGCTGTTCCCGACCAATGTCTCGGCGAAATATGCACAGTGAATTGAAGAGGATTGGTATTAGCAATCGCATGCCTATTCGGAAACCACTGATTTCTGCAAACTGGAAAGTTCGTCTACAGTGGTATCAAGAACACCACGACTGGACACTGGAAAAAAATCATGTGGTCCAACAAGTCGTGGTACATCTTGTTCTGTACCAATGGTAGGCACAAAGTTTGATGGGAGCCCCATGAAGCAATGGACCCAGCTTGCCTTGTAAACACAACTGAAGGTTCTGGAGGCAGTGTCATGGTACGGAGCACATTTTGTTGGTACAGAACGTGTCCCCTGATATTGCTGGAAGGTTGGATGTCCTTCAAGGATTATCTGAACATTGTTGCCGATCAAGTTCATCCTGCAATATTTATCCAGCAGGTGATGGCTGTTTCATTAACAACAATGCTACTGTCCATCAAGCCAGATGTGTTCAGCGAGAATGACAGTGACTTCCACTATCTTCCCTGGTTACCACAAAGCCCGGATCTGGATCCCATTGAGAATGTATGGGATATATTAGAAAATCAGATCAGGGAGCAAAGTCCTCTTCCATAAAATCTGAGCCAGTTAAAGAATTTTCTGGTGAACGCCTGGTATGCTGGAGATGTAAAGGAACTCCAACATCTTGTAGAATCGATGCCAAACTGCATATGTGCTGTGTCATGTCCCTCTAATTTATTTTTATTATTGCATTTTTGTTGTAAATATTTTATATATTAAGTGTGCTCTTGGAAGTGCTATTGTGGGGATTTGACTCATAGATGTTTTCAGGCTCAGCTGACTCGATGCACAGGCTGATAAGTTGAAAGACCATTTACGACCATATACAACTAGCTTCGGGCACGAGTGCGGGTACTGGAGATTACTGCAATGAAAGTAAACAAGTCTTGAGTGTCATTGTCAAACAGGGACATTTGAACACGGGTCAAGGGACACCGCTCTTGCTCAAACAAAACTCTTAAGGAGAGGGTTCAGTTCTAAGTGAGAACCAAGATACGGTTCTGTAAACCAAGTACAATTATATGGAACTGAAGTGAATTCAGTGTGAACGACATTGTAGGAAAGGGTTGGATATACTTTTGCCGAGTTTGAGGTCGGTAAAGCGAGAATCCGCAAAGTGCGGTTCTCCGCCTCAATGCATAATTGTTTGCAGCAGCAAAGGCCTGAGTTGAGCGCATCTCCAGCATGCGATTGTATATAAATGTGAACTGTCATTCCTATACAACTCTCGTGTGTGAATTGTTGGACATATTTGTATACATCACTAGACACAGCAAGTCCAAGGCATAGGTCAGTACAGGTATAACAGCCCGCAAACCTGTTATTTCATCTAGGCAATGGTAAATCTAATCAAGGGACTAACTGATCGTCCTCTACTATAGAGTGATTAATCGTTCGCCATTGACACCCACCACATTCAGTGCAGTTCAAGCAGGATATCTAATTTCACGTAACGATATAAAAATCTGCGTCGTTCCCTTACCACTGCCCATGACAGCATTATGGTTTGTATGCCGAAGATGTCCATGGTTCTAAAAGAAGAAAATTTCGGGTGAGAGAAGGAAGGAAAAGTGCTAGAAATTTAGAAGAATTTGTGATTCTGTATCAGCGATTCCATGAAAGTGAGGAAGCTGCAAACAGTTCAGTGTTCTAAGTCACATCCAGTTCATGTTCTACAGAGTGCAATTTTTCCAAGTGTTGTGTCATTAAGATCTTCGCTGAGGTTCCGTGTGCCAAGGTCCATCAGTGTGAAAGTGGTTCCGAGTGTTGGAAGGACACTCCAAACTTGGCAAGCTCTACAGGCAAGTGAGTAGAGCTGATCTTCGTGGGAAAGGTCTGTGGTTTTTGTCTTTTTTTTATTTTTGTACTATTGAAGTTGCCAAAGATGTTAAGGAGTCGTGATAAAACTAAAGGTGGGACTGAGCAGGTTGAGAGCGTTGATTTAACTAGACACATTGAGGCTTGGGAAAATGGGTAAGTTACCGAAATTGATAGTGATTTTGGGATAGAATAGGATGCTAGCAGATGTGATTCGAATCCAGTTGAAATGGTGATTCAGATCCGAAAGCAGTCTCAGAGAGAGAGAGAAATGGAATATAGATGAGAGAAGAAAGAGATGGGGAAGAAAGATTAAATAGGGAAATAGAACTTAGACGATTAGATAGAGGGTAAATAACAGCAGCCGAGGAAGTCAAAGTTTGGTGGATGAGGGAGATCTAAAAAAGGGCTTCAGAAAATACTAAATCCTAATAACTATCCCTTACCGTAAAAAGCAGAATTAAGCTTATTTCAAGATGATAGAGAAGTTGTTTAACCCTTTCACGACTAAGGGAAACATTTTTCCCATTTTAAAATTGGTGATTGTCGTAATTATAATCTTATCTGCATTTTTTATACAGAATGTCAAAATAGAATGTATGGCGAACGCAATTACGTAAATGGGAAAGTTTAGAAAACGAAAACAGAACTGTCAGGAACGCATATATGTACTATGTGCAATGTCCATCTTTGCCTCACTACCAAAAGAAATTGCTTCGCAGAATATCATAATTAGCACATCATTTTGTATAGTAATTTTATTTCATAATTTTGCATTATTTGAGTTAACATTTTGTTCTAATAAACCAATAAATAAAAGACATTGCAAAATAAGCCTAACTATAATTTGTGTTACCTTTATAGTTCATTGGGAAAAATATTTCCCATAAAATTTCAAAAAAACTACACATTGTTATGTATTTTTCTTATGATTTTTATTTATTTTACGTCTAAACAAACTAAAATAAACAGTTACATACTAATATTTACTCTTAGAAACCTTATGGTCCTGAAAGGGTTAAACAGTAAGAAATAATGGATGACTTGCAAGGAATGCTAGTGCATCCTTGCTAGAGGAGAGAGAGTGAAACATTTTTACTCAGCTGAGTGATGAGGAAATTCAAAACTATGAAAAAATTAAATCTGCCATGCTAAAAGATAGCCAATTGCCTCCGTTGGAGTATAAAAAGAAATTCGATGTTTAAGTTCTCTATGGAAACTTGGATTCAGTTTTCATCTCGAATGAAGAGTCACTTGAATTATTACCTGAAGAGTTGAAAATGGATGATTTCCAAAAATTAAAAGTATTGATCTTAGCTGACAAAATTAAAGGATCTTATTACCACTGGATGCGAAAAATCATATGTTGCAGGAGAATGGGTTGTGGAAAAATTGGCGAAGTTGCAGAGAACTTTCTGCAGGCACAAAGAACCTGCAAAATTTATTCTCGCAAAAAAAATTAAATCAGAAAATAAAGAAAACAGATTTGCCCAGTCAGCAACGAAATCAAATTTTAGTCAAAGGAATTTAGGACGAAATTCGAACCTGCAAAACAAATTGGCAGAAAACAAGAACAGTGATTTTAAAGGTAAACAGAATCAGAGCTTTCCTTCCAGATTATGCTTCATCTGTAACCAGAAAGGCCATTTGGTTAAGGAGTGTAAAAAGAATACGAAAGTGGCCAAAGCGTTTAATGTAAACACTCACGAGTCGTTGCCAGAGGAGTTGTTGGGTTGTTTTACCTCTGAGCGGCACTTTTTTGCACACCATGGGCTAAATGGCCAGGTCACATGGACCCCGAAGGCTCAGAGAAGGTTGGGGGAGGGGACCTACTGGAACAGCTGTTGGGAGACATGGTAGCCTCCCGTCAAGCCCATCCAGTGTGTTCTTTAACGTGCACAGGGTATGGCTCTCCTGCACACGGGGCAACAGCTTAACGTCCCATCCGACGGACGGCGGCTTTTCCAAGCCCATCGGTGACCCTAGTGACCATGGGCAGGGCGGGGAATTTTGCGGAGATAAATCTCAATGCTGACCCAGCTGGGATTGGCCTGGCGCGCTACCGACTGAGCCACCCCCGCCCCCTCCTTGCCAGAGGAGAGCGGAGTCATTTTTGCAAGAGTTGGTTGCCAGTTTATGACGTTAGAATTAAAAGCAAGATTGGCAGGCTGTGACAGAATAAATGCAGAGGTCTGGGTCAAGGCATGGAGCCTTTAAGGATGGCTGGCATTCAGTGTGAGGATAAATGTTAATACTATTGTCGATTCAGGGGGTCAAGTTTCTGTCATAAAAGGTTCTTTAGTCCCAGAGAAATGTAAGGAGTCAGAGGAAAAGATATTACTAGTTAATGCTTGCAGAGGCCGATTGGATATAATTTATACCGTTTCATGACCTTTACACGTGCTGTCGCTTCTCTGCAGTTGCTTTGATAAAGACGCGCTGGTCATACGTTTTGGCTATTCAATGTATAACTCATCGAGATCTGTCAACATGTTAGGAGCAACTGTTTTGGAAAACATACAAATGAAACAAATGACGAGCGAAAACGGAATACGAAGATACTTAAGAATCGTAAAATTCTTATGTTCAGAAAAGCCTGAAAACAGAGGAATCTGTCTATACTGGAACATAGTAATAGTGGGATTGATAAATTATATACCTTTTAAGTTGCTTTTGTTAATTTCTTCGATTATTTCATAAGTTTAGCTGTATAAAAAACCTTCCCATCTCTTATTATCCAAATAATTTTCTGCAAATCTGTCACAAGAAATTAGTAAAAAATTTTGAATTATGTAAGAAATCACTTTTGACATAATTGCAGAAAAATAATTAAAGGCACTTCAAAATTGAAAACATGAACTGACATATAGTACAACTCGGTATAATTGTGCTCTCTATGCAAGACAACCTCTAGCCCAAAGAAGGGGTCATTTACAATGATGTCGCCACATGGGTTGAGTCTGTATTACCTCTGAGAGGCACATTTTTGCACAGTTGGCTAAATGGCCAGGCCAAAAGGATGGGGGGGGGGGGGAGCGACCCACTAGATAGTTATTAAGAGACAGATGGAAGCCTCCCATCAAGGTCATTCAGTGTGTTCTTTAATTTGCACAGGGTAAGGACTTGACCACGTATTAACGTCCATCGAACGAATCCCTTTCCAAGACAATTGGTGCCCTTTCTGACCGAGGTCAGGCAGATTTAAATTTTAATACTGTCCCAGATGAGACTCAAACCTTGAAACTACAGATCTACCCACTGATCATCGACCCCCCCCCCCCCCCCAATAGGGGACCACCTTGGTGTGGTGGTGGTGGGGCTTCAGACCCAGCAACCTGGTCGAAGGCTACTACTCAGTCGGTAGCGCGCCAGGCTCGCAATCTGTAGTTCCCAGGTTCGAGTCCCAGCTGGGTCTGCGCTGAGATTTATCTCCGCAAAATTCCCCGCCCTGCCCATGGTCAGTAGGGGACACCGATGGCCTTGGAAATGCCGCCGTCCGTCGGATGGGACGTTAAGCCGTGGCCCCGTCGGATGGGACGTTAAGCCGTGTGCGGGAGAGCCATACCCTGTGCACGTTAAAGAACACGCTAAATGGCCTTGATGGGAGGCTACCATCTGTCTCCCAACAGCTGTTCCAGTGGGTCCCCTCCCCCAACCTCCTCTGAGCCTTTGGGGTCCATGTGACCTGGCCCATTTAGCCCATGGTGTGCAAAAAAAGTGCCGCTCAGAGGTAAAACAACCCAAGTTAACAAGATATGACTTGTTTGAGAGGCTTGTCTAACCTTGTCATCGCGTCACAAAATTCATATAATTATTTCTCTCTTCACTGGAGGCCCGTAAAGTTCAATCTGCGAAATCTGTGCATTGTTGCTATGGAGCGTACGAAAGATAGGGAAAGATTTTGCATTTTGACAAGGATGCATCTTGGGAGCGAAGAGTAAAAAATTAATGCCAATTTAACACAATCATAATTAATCGTGCCTGTTCATATGGCACTGTTACAGGATGGAGGTGCAAATTCAGAGGATGGCAGAGCTTCAGAAAGCTTCCTCGTGCAGGAAGACCAAAAGAGGCTGTGAATGAGGGAGAATCATTTTTCCTGTTCCTGAACTAATTAACGAAAACCCACACATCGCCATTCAAGTAATAAGTTTAGATGTTCCTGCATTGATTGGCAGTGTGGAAACAACTATTCATCAACATTTAAAGTTCCAAAAGATCTGTGCCAAAGAAGGATACCACAGAAACTGATAGAACAGGAAAAAAAGCTAGATTCAACTCGTGCAAAGAGATGCTGGAAATGATTGAATTCTGTGGCCCCAAACGGTTAACAGACATTGTCGCAGGTGATGAGTCGTAGTTTTATTACTATACAACTCCCAGAAAGATCGACAACTATGTTTGGGTAGCAGTAGATGAACCGCATCCACAAATCTTCTGACAAGACCTTTGCTAGGGGAAGTGGTTGTTCACACTTGTTTTCAATTTCCAAGGAGTGGCAGCGTGGATACCTTACCAGAAAAATAACCAATACACCATTATTTTGCTCAAAATGGTTGAGATGAAAGAGCAGTGCCCAATAACAGGCATGTCAAGAGTTCATGACAATGCCAGTGCTCACAAAACCCAGCTAGCTACAGTCTATCTAGAGCGGGGAAAAATCCAACAGCTAACCCATCTTGCGAATTCCTCTGATCTTGCACCATGCGATTTTAGGTTGTTTCTAAAAATTGAAAAACGAACTCGCGGGAAAGCCTTTTTTAAGGAGGTATCTTGTAAAATGCATCCATTCAGAGTTGCAGAGTATTTCCCAACCAAGAGTTCCAGAACTGGCGTAGATGTCTGCAACTTTGCAGGACAGTAAAAGTTTGTTGAGGCAAGTGCAATGGATTTTGTTCTGCAGATTCACATCAAGAACATTTTGAACGCTCCGTGTTTATTGGGTATTTAATGAACTACGGAAGCTTGAATACTTAACAGCAGCAAAGTCAGGCCTAAGAAACTTATGCAACACTGAAATCATTGAAAGAATTATTTACACAAAGTTTTAAAATATGCACCTATTTTATTAAATAGTTCGAAATAATTACAATTTAGAAAAAAGGATTAGCTTGTGAGGTGAATTTTTATGACTGACATCTGTTATTCAAACTTCTACACCTCTTTACTGAATTGTTCAAAATCGAAATTTAGACAGTAATAAAAATTAATTATAAGGAGCCTTGAATTCGAATCTCCACTGACATAAGGATGTTTCCATTTCTCAGACCATTGCCTGTATATTCGATTAAGAAAAATTGTTTAAGGATATAAAAATAAAAAATACGAAAAAACAAACTATGAATGGCAACATGGTTTAATTAGAAAGAGAGATAAAGTCATCCCATTAATTCAACGAATACAAAACTTTGTTTTTGAACATAGTTATTTAACATTCTGAATTGAAAACTCAATTGATTATACAAATCTCTGCCCAATATACAATATACATTTTTTTAATTTTGTTTTATAAATTCTGGGTACAATCAATTTATAATAATTCTCTCTAATCGAATAATATGAGGTACTATAATTAAATTTATTAATACACAAAAATAGAAAAATCAAAACTAAAAATGTACAATTTGGCTAATGGTAGAATATGCAAATCCATAAATAGAGGTAAAGTATATGTAAATCTATTTTTCTTTAACATGATTCTTAACTTCCATTAACTTTTGAAGTTTATTTAATCTATTCAATACTGTTTTATTTGCTCCTTCCCACACAGAAAGAGTATATTGCAGATGTAACTGTACACAAGAGAAAATAATAGCATAGTGTTTAAATCCAGATTGGCTTTTCAAAATGTAAAATCTGCTTCTGGGAAATTTTAATTTGTTGGCCACATATTCCACACGTCTACTCCAATTTAAATTCCTGTCACTATATAACCAAGATATTTATGTTCCCCTACTTAATTATGTGACAACTGCAATTTAGCACATTATTCACAGAAAGATTATGATGACATGTTGATCAGTATGTTTTAGTAGAAAGTGAGCAATTTACATATGCTGTTTTATCCAAATTCTAAGCCAATTTTGAGATAGTGATATATTAATGTTGCATAAACAGCTATTAGTCTGCATTAACATTTTATCATTCCCATTGTCATCAGCAAATGCAATTAAGTCACCAAAAAATTGTAAATCAAACATATCATTAATGACATAGTTGAACAATATTGGATCAAAACTGAGCCCTGAGGAACACCATATTTAACTAAGAATATATCACCTAAGTTAGCATTTAGTTTTACCATTTGTTTCCTATTGGTCAAATAAGATTTTATCTATGTATTACAGTTTCCTCTGATAGTATTATATAATTTTTGCAACAGGATTTTGTGAGCAACCAGATCAAAAGCTTTTCTGAGATCTAAACATAGAGCTAGAACTTTTTTTTGGAGTTGTTACAAGCATTATGAACATAGTAAGATATACAAATGAATCCAGAGTACCTTTATTACCCTGAAAACCAAACTGCTTCATGTTGATAATGTTGTTCTTGCTCAGAAATTCCACAAACCTGTTATTAAATTACCTTTCAAATACCTTAGAAGACACCGACAGAATTGAGATGGTTTTACATTACTCGTTATATTTATTACCCATTTTTAATACTAAAAAATATTAATATTGTACTGAAATGTTTGAACTTTTACAGTTCCTTGTATAAAATTACACTTTTACATTGGATATCCACTGCCTCTTCGTGCTCCCCGACTAAGACTGAACTTAAAAGAAAGGTTGCAGAAGAAAAGGTGAAGTACGTTAAAAAATTAAGATACTCCAGCAGACCACCCCCATGCATTAAAAAAATAGAAAATTTGGCCTCTACATTAGGGGAAGTAAAACAAAAGAAATTGATAGAGAGCAATACCATTGATATTTTATGAAAATCCACAGGACCCAATAGAGTTTTTTGTCACAGCAGAGTCCAAGGCTGAAAATATTGTGTCAAAAGTATTATAACCCTGAACTTAAAGCTTTTACTCCCCGCTAAGGCATAAAACTATTTAAGGAGGATATTTCACTCTTCTCTGCTACACTGTAGAACAATCTGCAAGTGGTATCAGTGTATTGATGCTTCACCATGTTTTACAATATTCTCTCTCAGTTTAAACTAAAAATAGCTCGTACTCTCTTTCGTTTTAACTAACATTTGATGAAATGGCCATTTAGAAGCATGTCAAATTTGATGGAAACACATTCCACGTTACATAAATACTGGAGCTGATATCAATGATATTTTTCTTCCATTAACAACAGAAGCACTGATGTTTATGATTATCATTAAATGTATTGAACTGGAAATTGGGCTAACAATTTTTTTTACATATTTATTCTTTGATTTAGCTCTAGAAATCTGGTGGGTGGAGAGCTCCCCTGTGTTGGCAAATACCAATTACAAGCCAGGCACATATTGCAGCCACAAGACTCCCCTCAGTAGAATGCTGTTATTCACAGGGCCTGCACTCAATGCCTTTTTTCCTTGCCCATTTTATTATTATTTGCCCCTGACATCTGCCCACTCCAATCAACCAGAGTTGGGTATGACAATACCTTTCTACAAAAAAAAAAAAGCAACCATTTCAAATTAAATGTTACCAAAGTAACAGGGGGAAAAAAAGGACAAATTTCTCGGAGTTCTCACAGATTAAAAATTAAGTTGGTAGAATCACATAAAAAATCTCATAACCAAAGGAAAATAAACAATAAATATTCTAAAATACATAGCTGGAATCCAATGAGGGCCACCAATTCAACAAATTATCACACTATAATGTATGTTTTTAATAAGATCTAGACAAGATTATGGGTGTGGCTCAGTTGGTAGCTCAGCAGGTATGTAAGCTGCAGTTCCCAGGTTCAAACACAACCTGGGCTTCAGATTTATCGCCGCAAAACTCACTTTATCATCGGTCAGTAGAGGACACCGATGGACTTGGAAAGGCAGCCATCTGTTAGATGGGATGCAAAGTTATAGCCCAGTGTAAGGGAGCGCCATACCCTGTGCACGCTAAAGAACACACTATATGGTCTGGATGGGAGACTTCCATCTGTCTTCTGCAGCTCTCCAACTTTCTCTGAACCCTCAGGGTTCATATGACCTGACCATTTAGCCCATTGTGTGCAAAAAGCAAAGTGCTGCTCAGAGGCAAAACAACCCAACTGGATTATGGATCCATAGGATTGGATACTACAAATAAAACCAACCAAAAAAATTAAATGTACTTCAAAATTCTACATGTCCAATAATAGCCTAATTAGCGGAGTCAAATACGAGGGGTGATCATTTAATTTGTGGACTCACGCCATAAGTACTCATACATAGCGCTTTTTTCAAAGTATCACTAGATGGCGCTATGCATGACCGCTGCAAAGAAGGCTCCACGTGTCAAGGTCATTTGGAGTCGACTGCAATTCGAGTTGAGTGTCAGACGTTCGTTCAGAATATCGGAAATTCAGACGGAACAGTGGTATGTCATTCGTTATTGTGTTAGGCGAGGCCTAAGTGATGCTGTAACTGTTTAAGAGATGAGTGAAGCCTATGGTAATGACTGTTTCTGTAGGTTTGACATTTTTAAGTGACATAAGCAATTCAAAGAAGGAGTTTCTTCCTCAATAACTCCTGAGCAAAGCGAAAGAGCCCTGGTAATCCTGAATGAAGACAGATGAATAACACTTTCGCGAAGTGGTTGTGAAAATGTAAGTTTCATACGGAAGCGCTCAAGTGATTGTGAAAACCCATCTGAAAATGTTACGAATCTGTACTGAATGGATTCCACACAGTTTGACTCCAGAACAAAAAAGGGTACAGCTGTGCAAGGAGATGCTTAATCATTTTGAAAGCCAGGGTCCAACCTTCATGAGTTGAATTGTGACTTGCGATGAAATTTGGAACTTTCACTACAATCCTGAAACAAAACAAGTCGAGTCAACGGAAGCATCCTGATTCACCGAGACCCAAGAAAATTCTGGTTTTTCATTCAGCTGGGAAACAAATGGCTCGTGTTTTTTTACATCAAAGGTGTTCTTGTTACTCACATTGTGCCTCGTGGAACAACCATGAATAAGGAAGCCTACTTGAACGTTCTCAGAACCAAACTTCGGTGTGTCATTCGTGAAAAACATCCGGAACTTTCTGGTGTGAGTTGGTTTCTCCATCACGACATCAGGTCCCATACGGCTAATATTGTGCAGCCAGTGATCACTGCCTAAGTGCTGAGGTTCTACCCCATCCTCCATATTCCCAGGACTTAGCACCCTGCGATTTTTTCCTCTTTCCACAACTGAAGAAAGCATTGAAAGGTAAACATTTCGCATCTGACGAAGCTTGCAAAGCCACAACAACACTTAGCACACTTTAAAAAAATGGCTTCAAAGACGCTTTTAATGCATGGGTACAATGATGGCAAAAACGTGTCAAGTTCAAAGGAGAATATTTCGAGAAACATATGCCAGGAAGATTCAGAAGATAATATTTAATGTAACTTTTTACTTCTGTCCACGAATTATCTCTACGAATTATACTATTATACTACTACGAATTATCTCTACGAATCCACGAATTATCATGCTATGTATCTGCCCTCTGTCCAACAAAAGAAAATTCTTTCCAAGTGTAATTCCATCAGTGTTTCCCAACTATCCAACCTATATGTAGGGGCGTGGGTGGCTCAGTCGGTAGCGCGCCAGGCTCGTAATCTGTAGTTCCCAGGTTCGAGTCCCAGCTGGGTCAGCGTTGAGATTTATCTCCGCAAAATTATCCGCCCTGCCCACGGTCAGTAGGGGACACCGATGGGCTTGGAAAGGCTACCATCCGTCGGATGGGATGTTAAGCCATGGCCCCGTGTGCGGAGAGCCATACCCTGTGCACGTTAAAGAATATGCTGGATGGCCTTGACGGGAGGCTACCATCTGTTTCCCAACAGCTGTTCCAGTGGGTCCCCTCCCCCAACCTTCTCTGAACCTTTGGGGTCCATGTGACTTGGCCATTTAGCCCATGGTGTGCAAAAAAGTGTCGCTTAGAGGTAAAACAATCCAATCCAACCTACATGCAGTCTCTAGAAAAAATAAAGAACCACTAAGGCACTGAAAAACTTTCAACACCAGTAGCATTATTCCTCAATTATTCTTTTGGCCAAATGAACAAAATTAAATTAAATCCAAATTCTTCTCACGCATAGCATCCTCCCAAGAAACATCTGCTTTTCTCCTCAAGAGGAGCTGGGGGATGACACGGCCACTGTGCACAAGAAATAGGACCCCCCACATGCACAATGCAACAAGGAGACCAACATAAATTCACCTCCCTTGACACTAGAGAGTGGACATTGCAGAACACTTTGCTATATCCAACTCTGAGTGTCAAGATATTGGACACAAGTGGCGTAAGTCCAGCTTGAAGTTCAGCTCGCTGACCTGTGCTGGACACCCAACACTGCTGCTCGACCCATGAAAACAACTCCAATCAGGAGATCATGGGAAGTTTTGGACAACCGATCAACTACATTAATCAACAGGGTGGAATAGCAGTATAGAATGCGGGACGAACAAAGGAACAAGAGAGATGCCCACATACACACTCAGAGAGACAGAGATGCTGAGATAGACTTCTAGACCTACTTAGAGCTCGGGTGTGACAAGAGAGGCCTTGCAAATGCCAGAGATCTTCATCTCCAGTTGACAGGTCGCTAGAAAGATGACAGAAGTTGACCTTTTTACAGCAGCTGGGGCAGTATTAGTCCAAGCATATTTCCGTGCCTTGTCAGCGGTTGGGACACTTTTGAAACAGCTCAAGGGGGGATGGAAATAAGGGTGTGTTGTCTCTGCTACTGGCAGCGTAGAGGGAGTGAGTTACCCCGTACCGCCTGTAGTGCTACGATGATGTAGACAATAGGCCTGGACTAAAACTTTGTTTCCGGTTAGAATGAAAGCTTGAAGGGGAGCCACAGCTCTTAGGTTCATTCTTCGAGTATGACTTCTTTCTCAGTTGTTTAGCTTTTCCGAAGCTTTATATATCGTATATTTTCGCAGATAAGATGACCTTCAGATAAGACGAGGTATAAATTTTCGTCAAAGTTTTATAGTTTTAGCATATATCTGTCCTATAAGACGACCCCAAACTATCAACGGCCTATGAATTTAGTTTCGATCGGCGATCATCATCTGGATAATAATACTGTATAGCGTATACGGAATTATGTCCTATTCGCAAACATTCGCACTGATTCAGGCATTCGGGTAATGACCTTGACTATTCACAAAAGCGTCGTGTGGGCTATTCTATTTTGTGGACATACCCTACTCTGTACTAGTAAATAATTACGGTTTGTCCGTTTTTTCCTCAGTAGCTCAATAAACATAACTTTTAATATTTATTTTGTTTTAGTATTGTTTTACTATTACAATGTAATGTATTATTTACTATTACAATGTAATGTATTATCATATAGCATATTTAAATAATATGATAGATTTTTTGAATAGTTGTAGTAATAATGGTTTCAATTTATATAAATTTCAATCTAATTTTTTTTGTATCTGTCCTATAAGACGACCCGGATTTTTGGGGCCTTTTTCTATGATTCAACTATCGTCTTATCTGCGGAAATATACGGTATATATATATATATTTTCCTCCTTTCATTGATGCATTTGTTTGTGCTTTACCATGCCAAAGCGTAGAGAATTGATGGAAAGAGAAATTCAAGAGGAATTAGAATGCCTAGAATTGAATGAAACTTTTGCAGATTCTGATTCATATTGCAGTTCAGAAATTGATGCAGATAATGAGGAGATAGAGACCAGAGATGATGACCAGAAACCTCAGTTTTGAATATCTCCGATCAATCAATTAATATTTGTGCTAATAATGTGCAAAATTATAACAATTTAATTTGGTCTGATTCAAAAAGGACAAACACCATTTATTTTTTATTTCCTCTGGTGTCCTGGAATAATGAATAATTCAATAAATAAAAGAGCTGGATTATTTCTCTATATTTTTTGATGATATGTTAATGAACTTCCTGGTATTTCAAACAAATCACTACACTAAAGTGATGACAGAAAATGATTTCCCTTTGTCAGCAAATTGAAGTCATCAAGAGCAATGGAACGAAGTAAACATAGATGACATGACGATTTTTTTGCTCCAATTATTCTTGCTGGTCATATTGAAAAGGACAGTATTGATGATTACTGAGCTACGGATGAGACACTGGAAAAGCCACTTTTTCAGGTCATGAGCCGTGATAGATTCAAGGCAATTTTGAAATACACCTATCCCTCGATTTACACGTACTCAGTTCACACAATTTTGGCTTTGCACGGTCAAAAAATGCAACCAGTTTCAATTTACACAGTACTGACTGAGATTTCCTTTCTATGTACATCTCAGTCAGTACCGTGTAAATCGAAACTGGTTGCATTTTTTGACCGTGCAAAGCCAAAATTGTGTGAACTGAGTAGCGTGTAAATCGAGGGATAGGTGTACTTACATTTTGCAGATAATTTTTCTCCACCAAATGACTCGGATCCTCATTATGATAGATTATGGAAACTGCGAACTGTGTTTGATCATCTGAATCAAAAATTTCACAATTCCTACAAGCCACATGAGCATTTATCGATCAAGGTTATAGTAAAATTCAAAGGGTAGTTTTCAGACAATACATTCCAAAGAAGCATAAACGGTGGAAAATTAAAGTTTAGAAATTATGCGATGAGTTAGGATAAACACTAAATATGGACGTGAATCTCGGGAGAGAAAAAAAACTACTAAAATTCCGGGCAAAACACCTACTGAAAATGTTGTCTTGAGGCTAGCAGAATGTGTCTAAGGACTAGGTCACAAACTTCTCATGGACAATTTTTTTACTTCCCCCTCGTTGTTTCGTGACTTGCATTCAAATTCTAAAATAAATTGCTGCAGAACTGTGCGAAAAATAAGAAAAGGATTCCCAAAAATCTCAGTGCAAAGAAAAAAGGAGAAATTGCAACTGAGTTTTGTAACGGTATGTTCACTATTTCTTGGAATGACAAAAGAGAAGTAAACGTATTGACAAACATGCACCATCCTCCAAATGATAATTTTTCGAATGAAAAGCCAGAGGTCATCAAGTGCTATAAAGAACATATGGGGTATATTGATCTAAGTGACAGGATGGCGAATTCGTACTCTTTTAGTGGAAAATGTTTCAAATGGACTAAATTATTATTTTATTTTCTAAATTTGTCTATTTTAAATGCATTTATTCTGTCAAAATCCAGCAGAAGTAAAAACAGTCCTAAAATATTTAGGCTAAACCTCACAAAACAACTATCGAGAAATGCCAGTTGTCACATGGACTTTTTGTTCATCCTCCCAAATTAAAAGATTGGATGGTGAAAGGCATTGGCCGGAAAAAACAATAGAAAGATGCAGGAGTGCTGTTTGCTCTACGAGAGGAAAGGAGACACGATCTTGGGGTCAGTGCAAAAAATGTAACATTGCACTGTCTTGAAGAACCTTTTCTAAACTATACGTATGTATAATATTATAAATTTTCATCCCAAAACTGTCCACAGAAATTTTTAAAATGACAACAATTAGAAATTCGAGTTATTAAAAGCAATTTGTTCATTTGCACTAAAATTGTGTTTAAGAACTTTTCGAAAATTACTTTAACCTATTTTATGACTCATGTTCCATTATTGGAACAGTAGTCATGTGGGAGTTATTTATATCCTACTACTCAAGGTCGTCAACGAGGTCTGATTTTTCACATCTGTCTGCTTCCTAAGGGTAGATTGTTATCATGTACTGCACAGTCACTGCTGCAGATACTGAGGTGCAGGGATGTTGTCAAAAAGTGATCTGATTTTCGAAAAAGGTTTTTGAAGAACCATCTGAAGACAGGTAAATACAATTTTAGTGCATTACAGCCTATACTTGTTTTTTTTTTTCTATTACTTTTCTACTAGTTATGCTATCATGCTATAAAAAGAAAATACAGAAATTTTACTGTGCAAATAGTTGAAGGGCAAACTTCAAAATTTTATTGGTCAATAACTGAGAACTTTCAGTTATTTTAACGATTATTGAATTTTCTCTATATCACTGTAATTAGTGGAAAAGTTGAGACAATTGGATGGATCTAGATGATAATTCCATTCAATTGTCTCAACTTTTCCACTAATTACAGCAATAGAGAAAATTCAATAATTTTTGATCAACACTGTGTCTTAAACATCTATCTTTTATTTTAACAATGTGCATGCTCTGAAATATAAGCACTGATTGTTACAAGGTTTTACATTTCTATATCAGAAATGCAATTTTTTTTCCAGACATCCCAACAAAAGCAAGAGTTTTGAAACAAATTAAAATTTTTGAAACTTTTAGTCATGAAGGAAACAAACAAGAATTATGGATAATTTAAAAAATATTTTTCATGAAAAATAATTTTTAAATAACACTGGGCAACACACAAAAAGGCTTTGAAATGAAAATAGTCAATCTTTACTAATTTCAAGGTGCTGAACATGAAAATGACAATAAAATTCGTCAATTGGCTCTTATTTAGGAGAGACAGATGGTCATGTATAAATGACTCAGTCTGCATTGAGTACATAGGTAACCATTTCACAACGCTGTATATTAAACTCCAGATTACGACATATTGCATGGTATTATATCAGCCTGCCATAAACACAACTGCCAGAGGTATTGCATCATTGTCTGATGCAATGTAGTTGAATTATGACATTATGAACAAAAGATGATGCAATTGTTAGTTGTAAGCAACATCTCATATGGTGAGCAAGTCTTTTGAGCGACTCCCATTTACCCCCAAGTCATAAGTACAACACAAGTGATCCTTGCAGTTTTAATCCTGCAGTAGTGATGCCTCGTAACTGTGTTAATAGTGCTGATACATTTTGTTACATTTGTGGGAAAGTGACGTTTGCAAGCCAGAAAAGGGCCATCATTCCAATAGTAAAAGCGACGTATGAGTTTTATTTTGGATGCAAGATCAGGGGCCAGGACAAGGCATGGAAACTATGCTGCAGTATGTGTGCAAGAAATCTTCTGAAGTGGCTGAAAGGCAAAAAAGTGGTGATGCCATTTGCTGTTGCTATGGTTTGGAGGAGTCAAGCAATCACACAAATGACTGCTACTTCTGTATGGTTCCATCTGTTTCTGGAGGCATCACAAGGAAAAAGAAGTGGACAATAGAATACTCGAATATACAATCTGCTCTCCGACCAGTTCCGCATGGCAAAGGCCTTCCCATTCTCGAACCTCCAAAAGAATTTTCCATTGATTCAGACAATGAGGAGGTAGGCAAACCAAAGTCGGGTTCTCCACAGCCTTCAGTGTCTAATGATGATCCATATGTTTGCCATGGTGCGTCATCTGCGCCACACATTCTCACTGAAGAAGAAATGAGCGATCTGGAGCTGGCCAAAGGAGAGTTACTTGGATCAAGACTTAAACAATGGAATCTTCTCAAGGAAAATTTCCAAGTGACTTTGTTTCAAACTTGTCATGAGCAGTTTGCGCCTGACTTCAGAAAGGAAGATGACCTTGTGTTCTACTCCGATGTAGATGGCCTGATGAATGCCCTAGGAATCAAACATGACCCTTAAGAATGGTGCCTATTCATAGACTCCTCGAAATTGAGTCTCGAGGCAGTGTTGCTGCATAATGAAAATCAACTTCCATCCATTCCAGTCGGACATGCTGTCTACATAAAAGAAACCTATGACAAACTAAAACAGCTGTTGAACTGTCTTCAACACAGCAAGTATGGCTGGCATCTCTGTTGACTTGAAGGTAGCGGCTCTGTTAGTGGGTCTTGCAGCTGGCATTTATACGAAGTACTGCTGTTTCTTATGTGAATGGGACAGACAAGCAAAGATTTTGCAATACATTAAGAGAAACTGGCCTCAGAGGAAATCTCTGAAGGTTGAAGAGAAGAATGTGAAACACCCAGCACTGGCAGAAATGGACAAAATCCTGCTACTGTCCTTACACATCAAACTCGGTGTGATGAAAAACTTGGTAAAAGCCATAGACCAGACTGCATCAGCTTTCAAGTACTTGGCTGACAAATTCCCTCGACTCGGCAAAGTGAAAATTGAAGAGGGAATTTTTGTGGGTTCTCAGATCCGCGAGCTGTTCAGAGACCAGATGTTCAACAACCTGCTTCAGGGTGACAAGAAAAAGGCTTGGGATGCATTTCGTCTAGTGTCAACTAAATTTCTCAGGAATGTCAGGGGAGACAACTACAAGAAACTGGTTAAGGACATGTTGTCTCTGGGCATTACAACGACGGAGAAAACATACCACGGAAACTGGTCCACTTCAATGATGCCTGACTACTATTGGACGCTCTCGCCAGAGATGATCCTGAGCATCTGTACAAGCATCTGTACTGATACACGTCATATGTACATATTACTCTATTATATAATAAACTATTGCAGATTCATGGGAAATTGTAGCCAATTTTGCATTTTCATTGTCATATACGTGTTTAGCACCTTGAAAACTTTAAGAAATGGCTACTTTTATCTCAGAGGCATGACTTTTATGAAAATTTGTTGTCCAGTGTAATTTAATACTTACCAAATACCATCAGTGATTTACTTTCGTTTAATTTGAATGTTTCCAATTTCCCTTGGCATTGAAGTTACAAGTACAAATTTGAAGGTGGGAAAGATGCATAGAATGCTGGGGAAAATGATAAAAATAACTTGGGAATACTGAAATACGTTTATGACAGGAAAGAATGTGAAATGGAAAAAAAATGGCGGTATGTATTTTGTAATTACTTCCAAAAATCTACGGTTTTTAAAAATAGCAATTTTTTTTTTAGTTAATTTTTAGGAGATTTTCGAAAATTTAAGGAAAAATTGGTTGATAATAGCTCAAACCAAACTTGTGAGCTTAAATCTGAAGGTTGCTTCAGCAAATAGGAACATTAACAAGCAAATCGGAAATTTTGTTTAGTGCTTCTAAAAAATGGCAATCAGATCATCATCAAGCAGCCATGGGCTATGGAGGTCCAACCAGACCGTGCAATTTAATTCTCAAGCATATCTGTCCTGAGCTACATCTGCTGCATCTGGCCACTGCTCACCAATTCTAACAAGGTCCTGTTTGACCTTGTCTGCTTACCGCATCCTACGTCTCCCCCTCTTTCTGAGGCTCTTTAGGCATACTGTTCATAACCGTATTCGCCAATCTATAATTATCCATATGTGCAATATGGCCAAACCAACGGAGTCTCTCTCTGCCCAATATGATGCTTAAAGGAGGTTGCCGACTCCTTTGCCTAACCTCATCATTAATTACAAAGCTGAACCACCTAATGCTCAAGATACTAAGTAAGCATCTAGAATCAAAAGCATCTATTTTCCTGTTATCTTGTTTACAAAGAGTCCAAGTTTCACTACCATACCTTACCCTAGAAAGAACCAAACTAATATAGTTTAATTTTAGTCTTTAGGTCTATACACCTATTTCTCCACACTCTCAATAGATTCTTAAAAGTCCCAGCAGCAGTCCCTATTAGTCTGTTAATCTCATGCCACACATCACCAGTATCTGTTACACAGCTCCCAAGATAATTAAACTGTGACACCTGCTCAAGACTGCAGTCATTCATATTAACTGAATCACAGCCTGCCTGACCAATTTTCATCACTTTAGTTTACTCTCTGTTTATAACCAAACCTACTCTACTACCAGTCTCATCAACAGCTCAAATGAAAGAGTGCATTTCATCAACATCACTTGCCAAAAGGGCTAAATCATCATCACCACCTAAATCAGAAATTTTCGTAGTTCCAGACCATTTAAGGCCAAAATCTTTCCCTTGAAGTGAATTTCGCATAACATAATCAATAACCAAGCTAAAGAGAAAAGGAAACAAAATGCCCCCTTGTCAAACACCAGAAGAAATGCTAAACTAATTGCTACAAGCCTTACCAACTCTCACACACAATTCAGTATTATTATAGAGAGATTCATTAACTAACTTGTCTGATATACCATATGATCTCACAATCGACCACAAATTATGACGATCAACAGAGTCGAAAACCTTTTTGAAATCAACACAGCTAGCAACCAAAGGTTTGTGAAACTCTATTAAACATTTCTCTAGAATCTACCTGAGAGATAATATCTCATCTACACATCTGCAACCACTTCTGAATCCATATTGCTCTTCACGCAATTCTGTGGGGAGAACCAAAACAAATTGACCATCGCCGAAACTGAAAGATTCTTCAGTGCAATTTGCAGTTGTCTTTCAATGACCCTCATCCTAGACAAAGAGCAAAATATGCTAAAATCGTAATCATAGAGGACATTGCTTACAGATGGAGTAAGTTGTCTAGTAATAAAATCAATCTCGATAGCGAAAAGTGTAACACTCAGAACGCAGCCTTGTGGCACCCCCTCTTCTTGGGGGTGTGGCTGCGACAGAGTGTTGCCGACATGGACACGAAAATAACGTGCTGATAAGAAGCTGGAGATGAAGATCGGCTTGTGACCTCTCAAGCCAAAGCTATGGAGGTCATGAAGAATGCCAAATCCCCAAGTCGTGTTGTATTCTTTTCCAGAAACTGCTCATGGAGAAAAATGATATTGAATAGATGGAGCAGCCGATCCTTACTCGATGGTGACAGACGTTGGAGCATGGCATAATGGACATTGTCTGGTCCTATAGTAGAAGCAAGAGAGGTGTGCAGATCAAGGCGAAGTTCCTCTGCTGTGAATGGCCTGTTGTAAGGCTCCAGCCATTTGAGTGGAAGGACAATGGGGAGCATTCTGCCTTGCTTTTCTGGGCCATAAACCCCTAATCTAAATCAGAACTTTAGGTATCTCCAGACCATTTAAGGCGAAACCATTTCCTTTGAAGTGAATTTCGCATAACGTAATCAATGACCAAACTAAAGAGAAAAGGAGACAAATGCACCATTGTCGAACATCAGAGGTAATACTAAACCAATTGCTACAAGCCTTACCAACTCTCACGCACAACTCAGTGTTATTATAGAGAGTTTTCATTATGTTAACTAACTTGTCTGATATACCATATGATCTCACAATCAACCACAAATTATGACGATTAACAGAGTCGAAAGCCTTTTTGAAATCAACAAAGCTAGCAACCAAAGGTTTCTGACTCTCTAAACATTTCTCAAGAATCTGCCTGAGTGAAAATATCTGATCCACACATCCCCTACCACTTCTGAATCCACATTGCTCATCACGCAATTGCCTGTCAACCAGATTCTTAATTCTATTAAGCACAATCATGGAAAGAACTTTACCTGGAATAGAGAGTAGGCTGATACCCCTATAGTTATTACAAGAACTGCGATCACCTTTTTTGAAAATAGGGATAATAATAGCTCTGGTGAAATCCTTAGGAACCATGCCTTTATCATAAAAGAATTTCAGTCATCCAAGTGGTAACCGAAACATTCCCAGCTCTAAGCATTTCCGTAGTAATTTCATATACCCCTATGGATTTATGAAGTTTAAGTTTAGAAATAGCCAAAATAACTTCAGATTGTGTTGTGTTATAGGGCCAACATTAAAGCCACCAATGCATCTATCATCATTGAAAACAATGGGAGTAGAACTAACCACATTGGTTAGAACATCACTGAAATGCTCAGCCCACCTAGCCATGACAGAATCCTCACCTTCTATAACCTTACCTTGTTTATCCTTCAAATCTTGTATGCCTGTTCGTTTTCTACCACATAAAACATTAACTACCTGGTATAGCTCTCTGCTGTTGTGCTGCCTAACTGCTTCCTCGGCTTTGTCAGCCAAGCCATCAAGCCAAAGATTCTTATCAGCAGCTAACTGATTCTTTACACGTTTATTAAGCTCTCTGTAATCCTTTCTATTAGGACTAGTAGGGTACTGATTAAGGACATTCCTGCAGTTTCTTCTTTCTGAAATAAGCTGAAGTGCCTTATCACTCAAATAATTCTGCCTCCTCTGCTCCTTTTTTCCTGAAAGAAAACTGTTAGTTTCCAAATAAGCTTGTTTAAAATGGCCCCATTCTTTCTCAACTTCAGTAGTAAGCAAACCACGACTGTCATAATGACTAATTAACCTATCACAGTAAGCTTTAGCTATAACTGGGTCTTTCAGAGCTTCAGTACTAAAAGTAAATTTTTTAACCCTAGCACAACACTTTTTAAGTTTCAGTTGCAAGACACTTTTAACAAGGTAATGGTCAGATCCAATTTCAGCTCCCCTGTATGCCCTGGTATTCCTAACAGAAGTAGCCCATTTGCTGTTAATTAAAATATAATCAATCATATTCTTATGCAGCCCATCAGGTGAAACCTATGTATACCTATGTATGTTACGGTGTTTGTAATATGTGTTATTTATTCTGAAACCATTGAGTTTACTTACCTGTAGGAGACGTTGCCCATTGCCATTGCAGCTAACAATACCAAAAGGGCCTATTACTCCTCCCCAAAGGTCAGAGTCAGTACCAACTTTGGCATTGAAGTCAATTAGAACAAGGGTAATACCTCCTTTCCCGACAGAATTCAAAATATCGTGGAGTTGTCCGTAAAACCTACCCTCATCGGCATCCTCAGTGGGGGCATAACAGCAAATAACATTCAAGTCTTTAATGCTTGTCTGAAATTTTGCGTTAGAAACCTTTCATTAATGCACTCATATCCTAGAAGAGCATCACTAGCATGTCTGCTGAGAAGCAGACCCACGCCTTGGTGATGCTTTCCATCCTCTCTCCCTGAAGAGAGAAATTTAAAGTTATTTTTAAGTATCTCACCTTTACCTGTCCATCTGATCTCTTGCAAGCCTAGAATATCTAGGTTATAGCGCTGGAATTCCTGCATGAGGACATCAAGAGAATAATCTCTATGTAATGTCCTCACGTTCCACGTTCCTGCAGAGAGAAAATGATTAGTTGGATTTTTAAAGAAATTAGGTTTATTGAGATAGGTAGGGCCAATAATATCAAACAGCCCCCTGATCGCAGGCATGGGGCAAAGACCTGTTCCCCCTTCGCTAAAGGCTGAAGTCACCGATGCTGGTAGGAACTTCAGGCACCACCTTTTCAAGTGGACTTTTTCAAGAGTCATATGGCCTGCCTGAGACACATTACTCCAGTTTAGGCTTGACAATGCCCAACTAGCTAAGTAATTCAGGTACCTGTGATTGCCGCTGATTCGGATTATCCACCAGCTAATATAAGGTATTCCATGCCTCTGTTCACTTAGGGATGGAAACCCAGAAGCAAACAGAAAACACTGCGACAGATTCTCCCTCAACAGAGGCCCACCAGTGCAGCAAGTCCAGGATCCATAATAAAGCTCAAATCCATAAACAAGTCCAGTCTAGGAGGTATAAATGGTCAGCACCTGGACCCTGTGAAGTTGACCACTCCTCTGCAGGGTTGAAAAAAAATAAAAAAGTGGTACCAGATGAGACCAGATCAGTAGGCCATACTGAACTGGCAGCCCTCCCCTTCTGTTCCCTTCCAAAAGAGAATATCTCTTTTGAAAGGTACTAACAGCCTGCACCACGAGAAGGCAGGGTCGGACATTAGGTATTAGACCTGGCCGGTTCTGTGCATCATCACTGGGGATTGGTACACAGCTCTCCTTCCAGTTTATGCCTAGCTATCATTTACAGAAGTTTAGTTTAGTAAAATATGCATCAAATTAAAAAGCAAAATATTTTTGAAGCTTGAATTATATATTTTTATAAGATATATATAAAAAAATTTACAATGGAAATTTTTATTTAAAAAAAAATTGTTGTACTAAAAACGTGTGCATACGTCCTCCGCATATTTTTATGGATTCTTCAAACGTGTACAGACAAACGTTAAAAGTCCCAGCACCAATCCCTATTCATCTGTTAATCTCATACTGCACATCACCAGTATCTGTTATATAGCTCCCAAGATAATTAAACTGTGGCATCTGCTCAAGACTGCAACCATTCAGATTAACTGAATCACAGCCTGCCCAATTTTCATCACTTTAGTTTTCTCTCTGTTTATAACCAAACTTTCTCTACTACCAGATCTACAACAGCTCGAATGAAAGTTAATCTCATTAACATCATTTGCCAAAAGAGCTAAATCAGTATAATTTAAATTGGAAATTTCCAGATTATTGACCAGACTGTCTCCAGACTATTCAAGCCCAAAATCTTTCCCTTGCAGTGAATTTTGCATAACATAAGCAATAGCCAAACTAAAGGGAAAAGGGGACAAAATGCACCCTTGTCGAACACAAGAAGCAATGCTAAACCAATTGCTATAAGCCTTACCAACTCTCACACACAACTCAGTGTTATTATAGTCTTCATCAAGTCAAAGTCAAACCAAAGTTTGACTTGACTTTAAGCTAAGGCTTTTGAACAATCAGTTAGCAACTAAAATTATTTTTAACTGATCCTTTCCACATTTATTAAGCTCTCTGTAATGCTTTGTATTAGGCCTAATAGGATATTAATTAAAGCATTCCTGCAGTTTTCTTTCTGAAATAAGCTCAAGTGCCTTATCACACAAAAATTTTTGCCTCCTCTGCTCCTTTTTCTCCTAAAAGAGTACTGTTAGTTTAAAAAAAGCCCATTTGAAACATCCCATTCTTCCTGAACTTCAGTAGTATGCAAACCATGACTGTCATAATAACTAAGTAACCTATCATGGTAAGCTTTAGCTATAACTGGGTCTTTCAGAGCTTCAGAATTAAAGGAAAATTTTTTAACCTTAGCACACTTCTTAGAAGATATGATCAGATCCAATTTTAGTTCCTTTTATGACCTGGTATTCCAAAGGAACTAGCCCATTTGCTGTTAGGCAGTAGGGTTTCATCTATTCAACCTTCAGTTTTAGATCTGTGGGGAGTTATTTATTGGTAGCTGATGGCATGCAGCAGGGAAAGCATATTGCAGTGACTACTGAGTGTATTTAATTGCATTACAAATAATAACCACAACTTTTAATGGCTTATAAACAAACTGCACATATATAAATATACTACATTGTTGAAGTGTTCATATAATTGTTGAAGTTTGCTTGACAATTAACAGTGAAATAGCAGGGCAATATTGAAAAAGCAGGTATGGAGGAAAGATTTTGGCTTCGTCATGAGAACTCAACATGTGGCAAGGGACCACGGTGAACGCAGCACTCTGTGACCAATAGTTGTATCTGCTATCATGGCAGGCATGCCATAGTCTGAGTTCTGTGATGTTTTTATATCCAAATTTCAATTGTTTTCACTACTAAAACAATAATTAGCATGCCAAAACTGCTAATTCACCAAATATTAATCAAGGCAGTACTGAAGTTTTCAGTTACACCACCCTCCTGTTTTTTAACAATGAAATGGATTGTTACACCTCAGACAACTATTTTGTCTCAATTACATAGTTAAACAAATTTTTGTTCCGCACTAAAAAAAATGCAAAAGATGTATAATCTCATTAGAACACAACTATTTTACCTTCTGCACTTGAAAATAGTCCTCAAAAATATATAATTTTAACAAGATTCAAGGTGTAAGTTCATGGTGAAATTAGTGTCCAATGAGGGGCTCCCTACACCAGTCACAACATGAGGGCAAGAAAGCAGAGGCAGAACATACTACCTCATCTATCTCACAATACCATACTGCTCACAAAAATTAGGGGATATTTCAAAATGAATAAGAAGCAAAGACATATCCCCTAATTTTTGTGAGCAGTATATTACATATACTAATCAGAAAAACAGGTAGAGATGCAGGATCTTAGATCTTGCAGAAGAGGCCGATGTGCAGAAATTTATCTGTGAGAAGAGGCATGTGTGTTTGCTTTAGATGACACCAACTAAGACACAGTTAAGAAGGGTCCCCTTTGATTAATGGAGGTTGCCGAGGTTAGGAGCAGTGAGAGAAGGTTCAATCAGGTACTTGAATGAGGAACAATTGGACTCCCTCTGCCACTGGGCAAGATGATACTGGCTCTTCAGTCACCATAAACTGCACACTATCCAAATTTTCTGCTTCTGCTTGAGGGCACCACCTGCCATGGCAAAAATCATTGTTATGTAAAAAGAAGTTGGCTGCATTGTAAATGGGAACTGCAGTACTGCCTCAGTATAATTTACAGTCAGCTGTCACTTTTGTTGGAAACTTGTTATAATAATATGAAGTTGATACGATGTGAAAAAAATATCGTTATACATTTAGAGAAAATTGCATACTTTTTCGTCTCATTAAAGAAAAATATACGTACCTTCACTGATTCTAAAACTCTCACTATATTGCTGAATCTAAGTTATTAACTATCCATTTACAACAAAGTTCACACTATTTGATGGAAACGTGTAAATTGAAAAAGTTCATTTCACATGCAAAACTTCCTGTTAATTTTTCTATATGATGCTGGTTAATGATTTTATTAGTTTTTGTCTTACGTAATGAAATTAACGTTAATGAACTACCATGTTCACTTAGGAGTCTTTATTCTTAACCTTTCCTTACAATCACATGGAGGTAAATTCAATCATATCCTAAGGTAAGTTGTTTACTTCTCCCTATTGGAAACTAGAAAATAACAATAGGTAGCCGTTGAGTCAACAAGTGTCTAGGTAGAAGAGAGCTACTTTCCATAATAATAATTAAAAAAAAAAAACCTCAAGCAGCTGCTTGCCACAGAGGTCTGACAGGAGCCTGTCAGTTTATATGCCATAGTAGAAGGTCTTCGAGGATGCAGGACCTCAGCAGAAAAACAACACAAACGTCCATACCATAGTCCGGGGCTTTAACCCAGGTCCCTTAGATCACTAGCCAAGTGCGCTAATAACTCGGCCACGGGAATGGCGTAATGTAAACTGTTAGAGGTAGTAGTAGTAGTAGTAAAACATTATCTTCCTTCTTCTGGACCACTTTGTAAGAAGGATCTTGGCCCCTCTATCATCTGGTCCATAAGCAAAATCAATTTTGGGAGCTGAATTCGACAAATGGTTTGCACCAGCACAGTGAAATGCCATCGACCCTACATGTCGGCGAGCAGGCATGTGGCCGCAAGCCACCTGGTGAATGAAGAAGCTAAAAAAAAGACAGTGCAGATGTATCAGTGCTATGTTGTAGGTGGAGGAGAGAAGTTGGGGGAAGGTGAATGAAGCAGTAGAAAAAAAGACAGTGCAGATGTATCAGTGCCATGTTGTAGGTGGAGGAGAGAAGTTGGGGGTGGGGGTGCATTAGCTTAAAAGTTCTTCCGGGAGATGTGGTTGAGTTTTGCAGTGATTTGTGGCCTCTGTTGGCTGGTGGGTATCAAAGCTGTTAGCGTTTGCTAAGGTCAACAGTTAAAAAGCAGTATTTCTCCCCATCTAAAGAAGGGGAGTTCTGAGTGCAAAAGTGGGCGGGGGGGGGGGGGGGGAGAGTGGAGGTAGGTGCATGGAATAGAAAAGAAATTAGCTGTCTAACTTAATTTCCCTCGAGGTGGGAGGCGAATGAAAATAATTTTTTTCGAAAAGTCACGCCCTGCAGAAAAATTGTCAGGGGGTGAAAGTTGATGGTGGGGTGGGGTGTGGGGGGGATGAGCCTATAAAATATTGAGTGAATTGATAAAAAATTAAAAGGTGGGGGAGAGTAATTGTGTTTAGGTACGTTAACATTAGTGTGTTGGTAGCAATGCAGTGAAAGTAATGCGAAGCGGTTGAAAGCCCAAAAAGGCTTAGCTTTGTTGGTGTCTGGAGTTTTGGAAAACATTTAAAAAATGTATTATAGGGGGGAGGGGGAGTGCTCAGATGCTTAGATAATTAATAAACGAGGTGTAGGGAGTAGTTAGATTGGGTTTTGGGAGCTTGAGTCCTGTAAGTTGAATAGGAATGTAAGTAGAACTATGTTGCCCTGTTTGGGTATAAGCCAAAAAAAGCATGTGAAATTTTACGCATTGGTTTTCTGAGTGAAAATTCACTGAAATGGTGATGTGGATTATGTGTGTGATGTTATGGGAGTGGAAGCATTGTTTATGATATAGGGTAAGTGTAGAAATTACACATTTTAAAAAATCCAAATTTTGACTTGTGAGTTGATTGGTATGAGGTAGCTGGTTGAAGTTCCAATCAAGAAATCATGAATAATGACTGCACAGCATTAGGAATATGCAGAATATTGCCCAAAATGCATCTTTTTTGTCCTACAATGGATCTTTTTGGCATCTGGATCTTTTAGTTGTCCAAAGGATCTTTTAATAAGGTGAAGAAATGAATTTCATTGAAGAGAGCTGGTCAGGAGGAGGTCAGAAGAACCCACCAGTGTTGTGTATATAGTGTGCTAGTGCTTGGAAGTCGGTTTTTGTGCTTTTATGAGTGGGGTTTAGTATTGATTGTGGGGTATGTGTGTTGACTCCAAGTGTAGCAAGTTTGTGATAGAGGGTTTGTCTTTGTGTATTGTGTAATGTACAGCGTAGGAGGAAGTGGGGTATGTCCTCTATCATTTGGCAGGTGTGGCAGAATGCAGAGTGGGTTTTTTTTATGATAAAGAGGTCTTTTTGATGTTGACTCTGCCTGTTCGTAGTCTATGGATTGCAGTTTTGGGCTCTTCTGGGTAGAAAGTTTAGGTGTAGGGTGTTGGGGGTGGGTGAAATGGTGGTTCTGAATGTGTTTTTAAGGGAAGTGTCATGGGCCCAAGTTTGGGACCAGGTAGTAAAAAAATTTTTGGTGCAGATTCTTTTGTGATAGTTGTGTGTGATGGTTGTTGGTAATTATTGCCTTAACTGGCATAGTGGTTAGGCAGCTAGCGACTGTTCCAGCAAGGCAAACTTTGTGTGTTGTGTTAGCTCTAAATAAGGCAGTGGTCATCAGTGACTTCGGTCTTAGTAGGGCATGTCATTGTATGAGAAGGCCTGTATTAAGCTAGGAGTAGCTTCTAGGATTCTTCTCTGTCCTATATGTCGCAAATCAAAAAAATCAATCAAAAAAAATTAGGTCTTGTACAGTTAGAGGCTGGCCTTCTTCTTCTTCTTATACATCCTTCTTTCTAAGCTGGACCTATTTGTAAAGGGGGCCTCGGCCCCCTTATCATCAGGTCCATACGCATAAAGGGCAGTGGGTGCGGATGAAAACAGCAAAGACTGGCCAGCACAGTGAAGGCTGGCAATCGTACATATTGGCAATTGGGCTTTAGGCTGCAGGCCGCCCAGTGGTGGAGAGGCAGATGTTGAAGGGTGAAGGAGAATAAATACCAGTTGCATGTCATGTGAAGGGGGGGGGGAAGGGGGGAGAGAGAGGAAGAAGTAGTGTATGTATTTTTTTTATAATTTTCCGAGTGGCGAATGTTATGTTATTTTATGAAGTTGTGGCCATGGTTGGTTGCCAGTATGGTAGATTTGAGTCAATCAAAGGGGGATGAAATATTTGGTGGGGGAGCAGAGACGGTGGGATAGGTAAAACTCCTGTGTCAGGAAGATGGAGAAGGAAATATTTATGGATGCTTATCTAACACCAGAGGTTAGCATTGGGTTGCCCTGCCATGCAGTGAAATGTTGCGCAGGGGTGGATCTGGGAAAAGTCATAGATCAGTGACAGCCATATATATGGGAAGGAGTATGATAAAGATAATCTTTTATTTTGGGAGGAAAATGATATAGCAACGTTATATGAGTTGGAAATCAAATTTATGTGTTCAGTGTGTGGTGGTCAGTGTTTAAATTTTATAGAGCCAGTAGGTCAGCCATGAGCTTGGGGTGTGTGGCAGGAGTGTAAAGGTTCCCATCAAAGGGTAGTGGGAGATGTGGTGAGATTCCATATGTATATTAGGTATGAAAATGTGTATAGAGATGTTATGTTCTGGGAGAGATTCCATATAAGTTATTTGGTTAAAGAGAAATATAAAAGTTTCCAATATAGAAATAAAGTTTTCCATTATGTGACTTTATTTTTGATAGTTAGATTGATTTTTTTTTTGATGATTTTATACTATATATTTTTTTTTATTTAGTTTCTATGGAATAAGTTGTCCAAAATGCGTCTTTTGATGTCCTATGGGGATCTTTTATTGGCATCTGGATCTTTTAGTGTCCCAAGGATCTTTTAAAAGAGAGGTAGAGGCCTTTGGAGAGGCAGAGAGGCTTTAGGGGAATCTCCCAGTGCTGTTGATATATTGGGCCAAGGCCCTATAGTGGCTTTTTATATTATTATGAGTAGGACCAAGAATTGTATGGGATGAGAAATAAGTGGTTCCCAGTGTGGTGAGTGTCTGGAAGAGGGTAATTCTATGTATTGTGTATTTGGTGCAGTGTAGAAGGTAGTGTGGAATGTCTTCTATCACATGGCATGTAGTGCAAAGAGCAGATGGTACCTTTTGTATCATGAAAAGGTCCTTGTTGAGGTTTGTTCTGCCAGTGCGTAGTTGATGAATTGCTGTTTGGGCTCTTCTTGATAGGTAGTTGAGATTTAGTGTGTGTGGGATGGCAGCAATGGTGGCTCTGAATGTATTTTTAATTGTGGCCTGTTGGATCCAGTTTTGTGTCCATGTGGAGTGGAAGAATTTGTTGATTTCAATTAGGTGATGATTATATGTCTCAGGGGTGTGATAATTTGGTGTAGGGATATTGTGTCCTTGTTTAGCAAGATGGTCAGCAGTGTCATTATGGGTTATGTTACAATGAGAGGGTATCCAGTGGAATGTTAGAGTTTTGTGAGTGGCAATTATATTGTGTGAAATTCTGTGAATATGGAAAAGAGAGTAATTTTGTGATAGGTTGTATGTATGTTTGTTGATGCTGTGCAAGGCAGATTTTGAGTCAGTGATAATATGTATGCTGTGTGTATTTTGTGTGGAGGACCATTCCAAAGCCATATGTATTGCAGCTAGCTCTGTAGCAGTACTGTTTTCTGCATGGTTCATTTTGATTATATGTGAGAAAATTGGTTGGGTAGAGTGGAAGGCAGCAGAGCCATTTGTTGTGTGTGGGATGTGGGAGCCATCTGTGAATATAATGAGGTCTGTGGTAGGAATGTTTGTGATGAGTTGTTCCGCTGCAAATTTTAGCTCTTGTGGGAGGTGTTTATATTTTTGGGTGATGTGTAGAGGCTGGCCATCTCAGTGTTTCACTGTCATTGGCTGATTGAGTCACGTGGTTTATGGGCGCCATGTTTTGTCGAACCGTGAGACGAAAGTCTATGAGTTATTGTTTGTACTACGTTAAAACTTCTCAATTGCTATAGTTTTATATACACCTATCGCTTTTTTTGTCTATAAAAGCTGTCATATTTTATGAATGCCCCACTGCGCTGCATTTGGGTGTAAAAATTTCACTCAAAGATATAAATTAATGAATATTTTTTTCCGAAAAACTCCCTCAGAAGACGGCAATCGGCTAGAAAACTGAAACGAGCTAACTGAAAACCAAAAAATAATTTCTTTTAAGGTTTGTTTGAAAAACGAGAAAATGTTTTCACTTTCTCATCTGCCTATGCCAATATTTGTTCGCCTGTCTGTTCATCTCCCTGTTAACTGTTTTCTGTCCATCTGTCTTTCCACCTATCTGTACGTTTACAGACAATCAATTATTTTGCTTTTAGAGCTAAATGAAAAATTCTTTTGGGTTTGGATAGGTGTGGAACATATATTGCGATTAGCAATTTTGAAAATTTTCAATAGTATTAATAGCGCCCTCTAGCGATGGGAAAAGGTGGAAAATGATAAAATTTGAAACGAATATTACAAACTATTTACACTGAAAATCTGAACTTTCGGTAATAGAGTGTTATGGTCAGAAAGTTTACAATGGGAATAAGGCTTTGTCGTCTTAGCCAAAAAGGGGTGCGAAAATAAAACTTTTTTTAAGAGATTAATAAAACAACATATAAATTTTTTTTATTTTACAGGCATTAACAAAATAGCAATGATTTAAACAATATTTGATAATCTCAGCGTTACCTGTAATCGTTTAAACGTCTATAAATCAATAAATGTCTTTTGTGAAAAAAGTCAGTGTTAGTTCAACAGGTTAAAATACTTTGACATGTTGCTGGACAGATGTGGGTTCGAATCCCGTATGTCATCGAAATTGTTTTCAACAAAAATATTAATATTTACAGTTTTCGAATTTCCATCAGTGCAATTTCTAGTGTTAGAGAGTGCTAAAGGTGGTATATAAAAACTCGAAAGGCAACCTCTAGTGGCATCAAAAAGCTGGAAAATAAAAAATCTTTAAATAAATATTGCAAATTAAAAACTGTTTTTGCTTGAAACTTAAATTTTTGTTCATAGAGTGTAATCGTAAAGTGGCTTACCCTCATAGTAATGATTTGCCGCATTGGTAAAATGCAAATTTTCTGCTTTAAGAGATAAATGAAAAATTTCTTTGCACATTACAGGTACTAATAAACTATCAATAGTTTATTTTCTCAATTATACAGTAGTTTTGAAATTCCACTGTTCGAATGTAATGAAAGAACACCCAAGGAGTATTAAGCAAACCATGACTGTCATAATGACTAAGTAACCTATCATGGTAAGCTTTAGCTATAACTGGGTCTTTCAGAGCATCAGTATTAAAACGTAAATTTTTTAACCCTAGCACAACACTTTTTAAGTTTAAGTTGCAAGACACTTTTAACAAGGTAATGGTCAGATCCAATTTCAGCTCCCCTATATGCCCTGGTATTTCTGACAGAACTAGCCCATTTGCTGTTAATTAATATATAATCAATCATATTTTTTTTTTTTTTTTTTTTTTTTTTTATTAAATAACTAGAAGAACGCATATCGCCTCTGGCGCATATGGGAATCTCATTTCCAAAGAGAATGAAGTTTTTCCTTTGCTTACTTTTTCAGCCATCCCATGGCCGAGTGGTTACCACGCTTGGCTACTGATCTAAGGGACCTGGGTTCGAGGCCCGGATAAGGCATGGTTGTATGTGTTGTTTTTCTGCTGATGTCCTGCCATCCGCTCAGATCTTCTACTATGGAGTATAAACTGACAGGCTCCTGTCAGACCTCTGTGTCAAGCAGCTGCTTGAGGGGGTATTTTTTTTTTTATTTTACTTTTTCACTCCTTAAAAGTTTTAATTATGGATTTTCCTGTTTTCTCCTGAGATCCTGCCATCCTCATGGACCTTCTACTATGGCATATAAACTGACAGGCTCCTGTCAGACCTCTGTACAGCAGTGCCTGTAAATGGTAGCTAGGCGTAAACTGGAAGGAGAGCTGTGTACCAATCCCTAGTGATGATGCACAGAACCGGCCAGGTCTAGCACCTAATGTCTGACCCCGCCTTCTCGTGGTGCAGGCCGTTAGTACTTTTCAAAAGAGATATTCTCTTTTGGAAGGGAACGGAAGGGGAGGGCTGCCAGTTCAGTATGGCCTACTGTTCTGGTCATCTATGGGCACTTTTTTCTTTTTTTTTCAACCCTGCTGAGGAGTGGTCAACTTCACAGGGTCCTGGTGCTGACTATTTATACCTACTAGACTGGACTTGTTTATGGATTTGAGCTTGATTATGGATCCTGGACTTGCTGCACTGGTGGGCCTCTGTTGAGAGAGAGTCTGCCGCTGTGTTTTCTGTTTGCTTCTGGGTTGCCAGCTCTAAGTGAACAGAGGTATGGGATACCTTATATCAGCTGGTGGATAATCCTAATCAGAGGCCATCGCAGGTACCTGAACCTTACTTAGCTAGTTGGGCATCGTCAAGCCTAAACTGGAGTAATGTGTCTCAGGCAGGACATATGGCTCTTGAAAAAGTCCACTTGAAAAGGTGGTGCCTGAAGTTCCTACCAGCATTGGTGACTTCAGCCTTTAGCGGAGGAGGAACAGGTCTTTGCCCCATGCCTGCGATCAGGGGGCTGTTTGATATTGTTGGCCCTACCAATCGCAATAAACCTAATTTCTTTAAAAATCCTACTAATCATTTTCTCTCTGCAGGAACGTGGAACGTGAGGACATTACATAGAGATTATTCTCTTGATGTCCTCATGCAGGACTTCCAGCGCTATAACCTGGATATTCTAGGCTTGCAAGAGACCAGATGGACAGGTAAAGGTGAGATACTTAAAAATAACTTAAAATTTCTGTTTACAGGGAGGGAGGATAGAAAGCATCACCAAGGCGTGGGTCTGCTGCTCAGCAGACATCGTAGTGATGCTCTTATAGGATATGAGTGCATTAATGAAAGGTTTCTTACAGCAAAATTTCAGACAAGCATTAAAGACTTGAATGTTATCTGCTGTTATGCCCCCACTGAGGATTCTGATGAGGATGAGAAGGATAGGTTTTACGGACAACTTCAGGATATTTTGAATTCTGTCAAGAAAGGAGATATTACCCTTGTTCTTGGTGACTTCAATGCCAAAGTTGGTACCGACTCTGACCTTTGGGGAGGAGTAATAGGCCCTTTTGGTATTGGTAGCTGCAATGGCAATGGGCAACGTCTCCTACAGGTAAGTAAACTCAATGGTTTCAGAATAACTAACACATATTACAACATCGCGACATACATAAATACACATGGGTTTCACCTGATGGGCTGCATAGAAATATGATTGATTATATATTAATTAACAGCAAATGGGCTAGTTCTGTCAGAAATACCAGGGCATATAGGGGAGCTGAAATTGGATCTGACCATTACCTTGTTAAAAGTTTCTTGCAACTTAAACTTAAAAAGTGTTGTGCTAGGGTTAAAAAATTTACTTTTAATACTGAAGCTCTGAAAGACCCAGTTATAGCTAAAGCTTACCATGATAGGTTACTTAGTCATTATGACAGTCATGGTTTGCTTAATACTGAAGTTGAGGAAGAATGGGGACATTTTAAACAGGCTTTTTTGGAAACTAACAGTACTCTTTTAGGGAAAAAGGAGCAGAGGAGGCAGAATTATTTAAGTGATAAGGCACTTGAGCTTATTTCAAAAAGAAGGAACTGCAGGAATGTCCTTAATCAGTACCCTACTAGTCCTAATAGAAAGCATTACAAAGAACTTAATAAACGTGTAAAGGATCAGTTAGCTACTGATAAGAATCTTTGGCTTGATGGCCTGGCTAACAAAGCCGAGGAAGCAGTTAGACAGCACAACAGCAGAGAGCTGTACCAGATAGTTAATGTTTTGTGTGGTAGAAAACGAACAGGTATACAGGGATTGAAAAATAAACAAGGTAAGGTTATAGAAGGTGAGGATTCTGTCATGGCTAGGTGGGCTGAGCATTTCAGTGATGTTCTAAACAATGTGGTTAATTCTACTCCCATTGTTTGCAATGATGATAGATGCATTGTTGGCTTTAATGTTGGCCCTATAACACAATCTGAAGTTAGTTTGGCTAATTCTAAACTTAATCTTCATAAATCCCCAGGGGTGGATGAAATTACTACGGAAATGCTTAGAGCTGGTAATGTTTCAGTTACCATTTGGATGACTGAAATTTTGAATAACTTTTATGATAAAGGTATGGTTCCTAAAGATTTTACCAGAGCTATTATTATCCCTATTTTCAAAAAAGGTGATCGCAGTTCTTGTGATAACTATAGGGGTATCAGCCTGTTCCAGGTAAAGTTCTTTCCATGATTGTGCTTAATAGAATTAAGAATCTGGTTGACAGGCATTTGCGTGATGAGCAATGTGGATTCAGAAGTGGTAGGGGATCTGTAGATCAGATATTGTCACTTAGGCAGATTCTTGAGAAATGTTTAGAGTTTCAGAAACCTTTGGTTGGTAGCTTTGTTGATTTCAAAAAGGCTTTCGACTCTGTTGATCGTCATAATTTGTGGTTGATTGTGAGACATATGGTATACCTGACAAGTTAGTTAACATAATGAAAGCTCTCTATAATAACACTGAGTCATGTGTGAGAGTTGGTAAGTCTTGTAGCAATTGGTTTAGCATTACTTCTGGTGTTCGACAAGGGTGCATTTTGTCTCCTTTTCTCTTTAGTTTGGTTGTTGATTATGTTATGTGAAATTCACTTCAAGGGAAAGCTTTTGGCTTAAATGGGCTGGAGATACGAAAATTTCTGATTTAGATTATGCTGATGATTTAGCCCTTTTGGCAAATGATGTTGATGAGATGAACTCTTTCATTTGAGCTGTTGATGGGACTGGTAGTACAGTAGGTTTGGTTATAAACAGAGAGAACACTAAAGTAATGAAAATTGGTCAGGCAGGTTGTGATTCAGTTAATCTGAATGGTTGCAGTCTTGAGCAGGTGTCACAGTTTAATTACTTTGGGAGCTACGTAACTGATACTGGTGATGTGCGGCACGAGATTAACAGACGAATAGGTACTGCTGCCGGGACTTTTAAGAATCTATGGAGATTGTTGAGAAATAGGCGTATACACCTAAAGACTAAAATTAGACTGTACAATAGTTTGGTTCTTTCTAGGGTTAGTTATGGTAGTGAAACTTGGACGCTGTGTAAACAAGATAACAGGAAACTAGATGCTTTTGATTCTAGATGCTTACGCAGTATCTTGGGTATTAGGTGGTTTAACTTTGTAACTAATGATGAGGTTAGGCAAAGGAGTCTGCAACCTCCTTTAAGCAGCATATTGTGCAGAGAGAGACTCCGCTGGTTTGGCCATGTTGCCCGTATGGATAATTATAGATTGGCGAATAGGGTTATGAACAGTGTGCCTAGAGGCCTCAGAAGGAGTGGGAGACCTAGGATGCGGTGGGCAGACAATGTCAAACAGGACCTTGTTAGAATTGGTGTACAGTGGCCGGATGCAGGAGATGTAGCTCAGGACAAATATGCTTGGAGAATTAAACTGCGCGGTCTGGTTGGACCTCCCTAGCCCATGGCTGCTTGATGATGATGATGATGATGATGATGATGATGATGATGATGATGATGATGATGATGATGATGATGATCATGATGATGATGATGATGATGACGACGACGACGACGACGACGATGATGATGATGATGATGATGATGGGGGAAATGTGCGTAGTGGTATATTATTAGTAATTATAAAGCAAAAAAAGTATTTTTCTTTTAGTTCTTAAATTTAAAAAGTTTCTTTTCTCTCACTCGTCTGAAAATAGTGGGAAGATCATTACTGTCAATAGAATTTCTACAAAACAGAACTCTACACGCCGAAATTTCTACCATAAACAGATCACTTGAAACAGTCGTTAAGAAATTTGCAGTTTCGATGTTTAGTGATCTTTAATGATATAAATTAAAACTTCCTTTGAAAATGCAAATTACATTTCATTAGTAATCAACTAGAAAAGAGATTTCTAATTATCTCTTACAACAAAACCATTCCGTTTCTTACTCTTGGGCTTAGGGTCAACTCATTGTTATCAATGGAATTTTCAAGACTGTCACATTCCACCACCAAAATTTTACATTTCTAGCATAACTACAACGTTTGCAATATTCGTTTTAAATTTTGGGATTTTTCGAATTTTTCCACCGTTAGAGGGCACAATTATAGCTTTTGGGAAATTCGTAAAATGCAAATTGTAATATTTCATCAATACCTGTCCAACCCAAAAAGAAATTTTAATTTATCTTTAATAACATACAATTTTCTGTTAAAACAAAAAAAGTTGCATTCACCTACCCCCCTGGGTCTAAAGGGTCAAGTGATTGTTGCCAATGGTAACTTCGTAACTTCACATTTCAACACCAAAATTTCAAACTTCTAACATAACTGTATCGTTTGGAATATTCCTTTGATATTTTGAAATTTTCAAATTTTTTCGCTGTTAGAGGGTGCAGTTATATAACTTTTGGGAGATTCAAAACATGCAAAACATAATATATCATTAATACCTATTTAAAACAAAAAGAATTTTTTATTTTTGTTTATAAACAAAAATGTTCGGTGTCTAGAGAAGGATAGACAACAAAGCGAAATTATATCTTTTTTTTTTATATAGGAAAAAGCTGTACAATTCCTTTTTTTTAGCCATTTTCTAAAGTGCTTCCAATCATCAACATTGAAATCTGTATCAAATATTACGCTACCCTTTTCCGGAATCCATAAGTACTGTACAATACCATTCAGCTATGCACGCTAAACAATCCGAGACGACAAAACATGGCGTCCAATTTTGAGATGGCCAACCTCTACCTATATACGGCCTCTATTAACTGTGCGACTAGAGCGCCCTCTGAACGTGGCAAATTGGTGCATCGCAGTGATGCCTCCTTCGAAACCGACAGGGGCATGGTGCCTGTGTCATTCACCTTGTTTAATTATATTTTTTTTCCTTTACATCTCTTGCAAAATCGGCTTAGCGAGCAAGATAAAATCTGATTGAGAGCAATTAAATATTAAGCAATTTCAAAGATGAAATATTATATTTAGTAAAGTTAATGGAAATCAATATTATTTTTCCTTCGTACTAGTTTACCAGAATTATTGCAATATTTTTTATTTTGCTGCAATGCAAAACCCAACATGAAAAACACAAAAAAAAATCCTGTTTTAGGTTCATATTAAAATGCTTTTTTTAAAAATCACGAACACTAGGAATATTATTTCCTTTCATTTTTATTTTAAATTAATTTTGGTTTATGAATATTTTTTCATTTTTCAGTTCCTTTTTCTGTTAAAAATTTCTTTTCATTCTTTTTTGAAATAATAAACAAGAACAAACAACAAAAATCATTTTTTTAATAAACGTATTTATTTAAATTCTGTACCAAAATACAAACCACAAAAATCTCTCTCTCAATGTCTGTATCTCATATATAGACATGAGTATTCTGTATGTAAAAATAAATATTGCATATTTTCTAAATTCGGCAATTAACTTTCAAATTTTTGCTCAATCATAGAAACAAATTATTTTCTGTTTTAGAGCATGATTGAGCCAACATCAAAATAGAGCACATATGTGAAACAAACTATATATCTTAACTAAAACAAATTAATCCACATATTAATTTACACTCTCTAACAATATTTTTGCAATATGCAATGCCCTTTCATTAATTTTCTGTATCACATGATTGGGTAAAAGCTAAAAAATTTAATATTATGGTCATATACCATTTAGTAATTGTCATAAATTTTCATCCAGAGTCTACTATTCTTTACCATAAAAGTTTTTTAACACAATGCCAAAATCTTGAAAAATGTTGTCCTCACATACAGGTATTACTGACAGATATTATAAAATGCAACATAGTATGTGATCTTCATGCCCATAAAAAAATTCATAGTAACCAAATATGTAAAGTCACATGCAATAGATTGAACATGCCACTCTGCAGTTATCATGAATCTAATAACACTCTGCACAACTCAATTTCAATTAATGTGGACTACTTGAAAAATAAAGCAGAAAAAATGTTGTCCTCACATACAAATACTACTGACTGATATTGTAAAATGCAACAGATCTTCATGCCCATAATAAAATTCATAGTAACCAAATATGTAAAGTCACATGCAATAGATTGTACATGCCACTTTGCACTTACCATATATCTAATAACTCTGATGCTTACATTTCCATTCATAGTAACTTTAAATATTAAGTTACATACAATAGACATTAAACTCTAATTGTATGAAACTCAGTGTGAAAACTAGGATCAATCTTTAATTCAGAATACGACGATGTTGCAAATATTTAGAGTGCAGTTTATAAGATGCCAATGTCACTTTGAATTATGTAGAAACACATATCATACTATTTGAAATAGTAGTATCACAATTTAAGATATGTAATTACAAAACTGACAAAACAATTGAAAGGTATAAAAAATTAGTTGAGTTTGAATATTTTCTTGTCAGCTCTCTTTCGATTTTTTTGCATAGCTCCTCAAAGGAGCATCAACCACAGCTTCTCATTCCGCTTCGTGTGATTCCATTCGTAAATATTTTCTAAAAAAATTGTAACTTATAATTATTTTTGCTGAAACTAAAAAAAAAACATTGAGCATAATACAAGAAAAAAATATCAAAGAGAGCAATTAGATATGCTACAAAACAAGCAAATAATATTTCCCCGTTTGAGCAGGGCCAGTTTAAGGCAGATCTTCCCGGAATGTTGCGTTAAATGGGAATTATTTGTACATTGAACTATGGTGAAAAACCATCTTTTACGACAAAGGTTAATAAAACTAATACAAAAAACAATAATAAAAGAGCCAAAATATTTAGGGTTTGATTGCAAAAAACCAAAAATTATGAAATTACATAATATTTCGCGATTTACACCGATTTTTCATAATTAACTTTCGAAAGAAAATACGCTTCTTTTGCTTTTCGAAGTTTTCAAATTCTACAAGTCCACAGTATATATACCTTGGTCTTGGGGGGGGGGGAGGATTTGCTGGTTCATATATAAACTAAAATTATGAAGTTAAGATAAGTAGTAGCGCCTGATTTAGGGGAGCGAAGAAAGGGGTCATGCATCTCTTTGAGAATGCTAGTATGAGTAATGGAGGCAAAAATTATTAAACTTATGTATACATCATAAGTTTTTGAATATATTTTAAAACCTCTAAACTAAGGTGAAAATGTATACTGCAATGGAGTTCCAATCTCTTGACCCCTCCATTTTATTTTCTTTCCAGCATTTTATTTTCTGTACAGAATACTCCAGAACTAAGATAGATCGAGTCACTTCCCACCTCCCCAGTTCCTTTATTTATTTTTATATCCAGTGCTGATACGTACTCCTTGTTTCCTATTCTCTACAGATAAAAAGGATAATTAAAAACATTTATTTATTTTTATTTGATCTTAAATATGTAGTTTTCTTGCTATTCCAATGATCTGGAGGGACCCCATCCCATTTACAAGTTTGCTTCCAAATTACAACTTATTTTTATTTGAAATTATACTAGTAAAATTCATGTTGGAAATTCATTGTGAAATCCTAATAAAAATGTGTAACTTCATTCTACATAAAGAATTTTGAAACCTGAAATAAATATTTATATTAATTTAGAACTATTATGTAATACAGCCTTGGTCTGGTCGTGCCTGCCTGTTCGATACATCAATCCTTTATCAATTTCTATTTAATTTTTTCTTTACAAGTCTTTAAATTTTTCTGAAACTAACATTTTCTCTGTGTGTCCTTTTATTTAATGTTTTTTCGCCCAGTTCATGTTAGCTTCAGGGTTATGACGTCATGCTCCATCTACCTCCCTTTTTGGTCTGTGGTTTCTCCAGATTAATTCTGGAGTATTCTGTACAGAAAACATAACGATTTCGTAACTGATCGATTATTGAATCATTATTTTCTCCAATTATTCTTTTTATTGACCACCGCGTGGCCAAGTGGTTAAAGGTTTCTCTACTGATCAAATGGATCTGTGATAAGGTGCGATTATTTCTTTTCTTCTGATGCTTCACTTTCCTGATATATTTTCTCTAAGGTGTACTGTATTTTAGCGACAGGTTCCTCTCAGATCTCTATGGCAAATATATTCTTAAGGGGTCACTTATTAAATTTTATTTCATTTTTTATACAGTTTTCTTCCAAAAGGAGGGCTTCTTGTTTCAGATAAAGTTAAACAATTAAATTAAACCGCTTTGTGAAGACATCTGACATTGATTATTATTCAACCAACACAGAGTTCACGTGCAACAATCCGACGAAAGAGGAAGGAGATATTCAAAATTCCAACATCTGTTGTCTCTGTTCAGATTTCCGGTCTCTCCTGTGAAGACGTGGGACTCCTCAGCTCCTGGAGAAACACATCAACATCCTTTCTGCACCCTTTAAGGTAAAATTTGAAATGAAAAAAACACTTAGGGGAACACTTTACATTTGATCTTTTAAATGTAGCTTTCTAGATTGAAAAGTAGAAGTATTTTGATGTTTAGTGTATTGAAAGTCACAGAATCTCTTATAAGTTGTATAATTAGATTTTTCTGCGACCAAATGTTACTCAACACAAATTGACGATGTAACTCAAGTGTCTGAACTTTCAATTTTAAAAATATTAATTCAGAATTTAAAAGCTGCTCTTGACATAACGTGTAAAAATAGCGTCATACTTTCATCAAATAAAATATAATGAAATTTTCAAAAATTAATAGAATTCTTTGACGAAGACGTAAAATCTATTTGTGTGACGGTTTTGGCAAAATAGTATTATAAAACAACTGTTACTTAAATTTAAGTTTTCTTAAAATTGAAAACTTTTCCTTTGAAATATATCTCTTTCTATAACTCTTTACGCACTGATAGACTGATTAGGTTGAAATTCAATATTTAGATATTTAAATCTTTCATTTCTGTGCTTATTAGTATAGGAGTATTATTTAATTATCCCTTGGAATATTTACAAAAATTATCTTTTTTTATATTAAAACATATGAAGAAATATAGGAGGTTCTCACACACAAACGTTTAAGAATGCTTCTTAGGGCACTTTTTAAAATTAACTTAATTTCAATCGTTCATTGGCAATTAAACTACGTCGATGGTTATAATAGCATTCTCCTATTCATTAGGTTAATGTTTCAAGATCATCGTCAATAAACTCGAATCTGTGCACGGTTCTGTATCAGCAGGAAGTCTTCGCTTCAGCATTTACTTGTGCAGAATACTGTCGGCTCATTCATACATTATCGAAACCTCAAAACGTTTTGGCGATCGGAACTGAAACACATATCTAGATATGTGGTTCAATTCTGATACAACTACGGATACAGAGTCGAACCATGTATTTTGACATTTACTTGTGCAGAATACTGTCGGCTCATTCATACATTATCGAAACCACAAAACGTTTTGGCGATCGGAACTGAAACACATATCTAGATATGTGGTTCAATTCTGATACAACTACGGATACAGAGTCGAACCATGTATTTTGACATTTACTTGTGCAGAATACTGTCGGCTCATTCATACATTATCGAAACCACAAAACGTTTTGGTGATCGGAACTGAAACACATATCTAGATATGTGGTTCAATTCTGATACAACTACGGATACAGAGTCGAACCATGTATTTTGACATTTACTTGTGCAGAATACTGTCGGCTCATTCATACATTATCGAAACCACAAAACGTTTTGGCGATCGGAACTGAAACACATATCTAGATATGTGGTTCAATTCTGATACAACTACGGATACAGAGTCGAACCATGTATTTTGACATTTACTTGTGCAGAATACTGTCGGCTCATTCATACATTATCGAAACCACAAAACGTTTTGGCGATCGGAACTGAAACACATATCTAGATATGTGGTTCAATTCTGATACAACTACGGATACAGAGTCGAACCATGTATTTTGACATTTACTTGTGCAGAATACTGTCGGCTCATTCATACATTATCGAAACCACAAAACGTTTTGGCGATCGGAACTGAAACACATATCTAGATATGTGGTTCAATTCTGATACAACTACGGATACAGAGTCGAACCATGTATTTTGACATTTACTTGTGCAGAATACTGTCGGCTCATTCATACATTATCGAAACCACAAAACGTTTTGGTGATCGGAACTGAAACACATATCTAGATATGTGGTTCAATTCTGATACAACTACGGATACAGAGTCGAACCATGTATTTTGACATTTACTTGTGCAGAATACTGTCGGCTCATTCATACATTATCGAAACCACAAAACGTTTTGGTGATCGGAACTGAAACACATATCTAGATATGTGGTTCAATTCTGATACAACTACGGATACAGAGTCGAACCATGTATTTTGACATTTACTTGTGCAGAATACTGTCGGCTCATTCATACATTATCGAAACCACAAAACGTTTTGGCGATCGGAACTGAAACACATATCTAGATATGTGGTTCAATTCTGATACAACTACGGATACAGAGTCGAACCATGTATTTTGACATTTACTTGTGCAGAATACTGTCGGCTCATTCATACATTATCGAAACCTCAAAACGTTTTGGCGATCGGAACTGAAACACATATCTAGATATGTGGTTCAATTCTGATACAACTACGGATACAGAGTCGAACCATGTATTTTGACATTTACTTGTCAAGAATACTGTCGGCTCATTCATACATTATCGAAACCACAAAACGTTTTGGCGATCGGAACTGAAACACATATCTAGATATGTGGTTCAATTCTGATACAACTACGGATACAGAGTCGAACCATGTATTTTGACATTTACTTGTGCAGAATACTGTCGGCTCATTCATACATTATCGAAACCACAAAACGTTTTGGCGATCGGAACTGAAACACATATCTAGATATGTGGTTCAATTCTGATACAACTACGGATACAGAGTCGAACCATGTATTTTGACATTTACTTGTGCAGAATACTGTCGGCTCATTCATACATTATCGAAACCTCAAAACGTTTTGGCGATCGGAACTGAAACACATATCTAGATATGTGGTTCAATTCTGATACAACTACGGATACAGAGTCGAACCATGTATTTTGACATTTACTTGTCAAGAATACTGTCGGCTCATTCATACATTATCGAAACCTCAAAACGTTTTGGCGATCGGAACTGAAACACATATCTAGATATGTGGTTCAATTCTGATACAACTACGGATACAGAGTCGAACCATGTATTTTGACATTTACTTGTGCAGAATACTGTCGGCTCATTCATACATTATCGAAACCACAAAACGTTTTGGCGATCGGAACTGAAACACATATCTAGATATGTGGTTCAATTCTGATACAACTACGGATACAGAGTCGAACCATGTATTTTGACATTTACTTGTGCAGAATACTGTCGGCTCATTCATACATTATCGAAACCTCAAAACGTTTTGGCGATCGGAACTGAAACACATATCTAGATATGTGGTTCAATTCTGATACAACTACGGATACAGAGTCGAACCATGTATTTTGACATTTACTTGTGCAGAATACTGTCGGCTCATTCATACATTATCGAAACCACAAAACGTTTTGGCGATCGGAACTGAAACACATATCTAGATATGTGGTTCAATTCTGATACAACTACGGATACAGAGTCGAACCATGTATTTTGACATTTACTTGTGCAGAATACTGTCGGCTCATTCATACATTATCGAAACCACAAAACGTTTTGGCGATCGGAACTGAAACACATATCTAGATATGTGGTTCAATTCTGATACAACTACGGATACAGAGTCGAACCATGTATTTTGACATTTACTTGTGCAGAATACTGTCGGCTCATTCATACATTATCGAAACCACAAAACGTTTTGGTGATCGGAACTGAAACACATATCTAGATATGTGGTTCAATTCTGATACAACTACGGATACAGAGTCGAACCATGTATTTTGACATTTACTTGTGCAGAATACTGTCGGCTCATTCATATATTATCGAAACCACAAAACGTTTTGGTGATCGGAACTGAAACACATATCTAGATATGTGGTTCAATTCTGATACAACTACGGATACAGAGTCGAACCATGTATTTTGACATTTACTTGTGCAGAATACTGTCGGCTCATTCATACATTATCGAAACCACAAAACGTTTTGGCGATCGGAACTGAAACACATATCTAGATATGTGGTTCAATTCTGATACAACTACGGATACAGAGTCGAACCATGTATTTTGACATTTACTTGTGCAGAATACTGTCGGCTCATTCATACATTATCGAAACCTCAAAACGTTTTGGCGATCGGAACTGAAACACATATCTAGATATGTGGTTCAATTCTGATACAACTACGGATACAGAGTCGAACCATGTATTTTGACATTTACTTGTCAAGAATACTGTCGGCTCATTCATACATTATCGAAACCACAAAACGTTTTGGCGATCGGAACTGAAACACATATCTAGATATGTGGTTCAATTCTGATACAACTACGGATACAGAGTCGAACCATGTATTTTGACATTTACTTGTGCAGAATACTGTCGGCTCATTCATACATTATCGAAACCACAAAACGTTTTGGCGATCGGAACTGAAACACATATCTAGATATGTGGTTCAATTCTGATACAACTACGGATACAGAGTCGAACCATGTATTTTGACATTTACTTGTGCAGAATACTGTCGGCTCATTCATACATTATCGAAACCTCAAAACGTTTTGGCGATCGGAACTGAAACACATATCTAGATATGTGGTTCAATTCTGATACAACTACGGATACAGAGTCGAACCATGTATTTTGACATTTACTTGTCAAGAATACTGTCGGCTCATTCATACATTATCGAAACCTCAAAACGTTTTGGCGATCGGAACTGAAACACATATCTAGATATGTGGTTCAATTCTGATACAACTACGGATACAGAGTCGAACCATGTATTTTGACATTTACTTGTGCAGAATACTGTCGGCTCATTCATACATTATCGAAACCACAAAACGTTTTGGCGATCGGAACTGAAACACATATCTAGATATGTGGTTCAATTCTGATACAACTACGGATACAGAGTCGAACCATGTATTTTGACATTTACTTGTGCAGAATACTGTCGGCTCATTCATACATTATCGAAACCTCAAAACGTTTTGGCGATCGGAACTGAAACACATATCTAGATATGTGGTTCAATTCTGATACAACTACGGATACAGAGTCGAACCATGTATTTTGACATTTACTTGTGCAGAATACTGTCGGCTCATTCATACATTATCGAAACCACAAAACGTTTTGGCGATCGGAACTGAAACACATATCTAGATATGTGGTTCAATTCTGATACAACTACGGATACAGAGTCGAACCATGTATTTTGACATTTACTTGTGCAGAATACTGTCGGCTCATTCATACATTATCGAAACCACAAAACGTTTTGGCGATCGGAACTGAAACACATATCTAGATATGTGGTTCAATTCTGATACAACTACGGATACAGAGTCGAACCATGTATTTTGACATTTACTTGTGCAGAATACTGTCGGCTCATTCATACATTATCGAAACCACAAAACGTTTTGGTGATCGGAACTGAAACACATATCTAGATATGTGGTTCAATTCTGATACAACTACGGATACAGAGTCGAACCATGTATTTTGACATTTACTTGTGCAGAATACTGTCGGCTCATTCATACATTATCGAAACCACAAAACGTTTTGGCGATCGGAACTGAAACACATATCTAGATATGTGGTTCAATTCTGATACAACTACGGATACAGAGTCGAACCATGTATTTTGACATTTACTTGTGCAGAATACTGTCGGCTCATTCATACATTATCGAAACCACAAAACGTTTTGGCGATCGGAACTGAAACACATATCTAGATATGTGGTTCAATTCTGATACAACTACGGATACAGAGTCGAACCATGTATTTTCACATGTGGTTTTATGCATGAAATATTTTTATGCAGATTTATGCATGAAATACTTTGATTTATCGTTTTATTAAATCATATTTAATAGTTTGATGACTGACGACAGTTATTGACTGAGTAATTATGACTTACTTGAGAGTTAATGACTTGAGACTTTCTTTTAACGAAGAAGGTGCTTCCCTACACATAGGATAGAGATAATCTAGAAGCTATATTAGACTTATCCTGGTTTCTCATACAACATACAAACACTACCGAGAATACATACCTACACAAACAAATACTAAAAAATATACAAAATACTTTTCAGAATTCAAGTTTTTGAATTATTCACTTTATAAACAGTGAAATCTTGACACTAAATCGGTAGTATCGGTTCTCCAAAAAACATCATTCTCATAAAAAACGTTTTATAGCAATAACCCTTCATAGATTACAAGCTTTTCACACCTAGAATCACTAATCCTAATGAAAGATTTCTTAACTGAATGTTTCATCTGACTATTTTTCAAACGTATTCAGCGAACATAAACCCGCACTTATCGCAAACGCTGACACCATGTCTAAAAGCAATTTTTGTTATTTCTCGGATCCTGGAAACAATTTTCTGATCTGAAATCACCAATTTCTGTCTTTTCTTTTTTCAATTGCAATATATTCTCCAATTTTCCCATGAATACCTAAGAACAGTCATAAAATGCATTTAAATATAAAAGTATAAATGGCTATGAAAAACAATTACATATAAATATAAATTAATGTTAATCTACCAGGGCCGAATGTAGGGGGAAGGAGACCCCCACTTATTTGAGAATTCTGGTAAGCGTAAACAAAAAAAATTCATTATATCATGCATGTTTCGCGCATTGTTCGAGATCATTAAAACGGAGGGGAAAAGGCTTGATTGAGACACTTGGCGCAGTTACGGGACCAAAGTTTAATGTCCCATTCGACGGACGGTGGGTTTTTCAAGCCCCCGAGATCTCTTTTCTCACCGGTAGGTCAGAATATAGATGGGTGGGGGGGGGGGATTAAGCGGCGATAAATCTGAGCTTTGGCTCACGTGGCACTCAGTGCTCCAAGGGTCAAAATGAAGCTACTATTAAAATGCAATTGTTTTATTTTAAAAAAGAAATGAAAAATATTTGGACGACGAGAGATATATTTTAAAATTAATCTTATATATTCTTTTGATTGTAACTGACCTCTGAAACGTTTTCGTATCGACTATATAAAAATTGTACATAAATTATTTCAGATATGTATAAAATGTTATTTTTTTTATTTTCAATTCCCAATGATGGAAACCAACACTTTCCTACTTGTTGGGTTATAATCCCATCAGAGATTAATTGCGATCTTTTTCCAGCATCTGCATTAGCATGAAACACATTTCTGCTTTCCAGGTGCAGATCTTTACTACAGATCCATACATTACAGAAAAAATCTCGTAGAAACCTTCTTTTGTAGTTGGGTGTGAAACAATGGCGGTCTTAGGAACTACATTTTTGGCAGAATCATTACAAAGGAGCAAGGGTTTTTCTCTGACTCCTTCTCTTAACCTTCAGAGAGGGGGGTGGGGGGGGCGACCTTCAGACAGCCATTGCTGACAAGATGTGGTTTTGTGAAATGGGTTATTGTGTTTCATCCTTTGTCTATTGGTAAGGACTAATTTTACTTATTTTTAGAAATGACAAATTATTTTCGGGTTTTTAGACTCAGATATTAAGATTATATCCGTGTTAGAAATATTAAGTTTCGATGGTTGAATGGGATGATCTGTTATGTTTTGCATAAATAGAAGTTTGAAAAGACAGTTCTATATTTCCCAAAAGCGATATGTTTCTTAACTTCTGCTGCGTTGCTCAAGACAGCATGGATGCGATTGAAAAGTAAAAGAGCCCGTGACTGAGTGGTTAGTGTGTTTTGTTGCTGATTATAGGGACCTGGGTTCGGGTCTCAGGCGAAGGGCATTTCTTGATTTGTGTTGTCTTTCTGCTGAAGTCTCGCTTCCATCAGAGACTTTCTCTACAGGGTATTCAACTGTCAGACCTCTGTGGTCAAGGCAGCTGCTTCAGAGGAGATTTTTTTTAATCTTTCCTTTGAACTAGCCGTAGGATATCTCGTAGAGTTTGAAACTCATATATAAAAGTTTCCCCCCCTTGGGGGAGAAGAGGTCGATCCGGAAAGTCTCACCTTGACCCTGGAGGATCGTGCATAACCCCAGGCATGAGGCGGTGTACCTAAAAGTTTTAATAATATTTAATTATGGGCTATATACTGATTTGTTAAATATAACCTAAAGAAACCTGCAATAGATTTATGTTAAAATATATATCAAAATTAACTCTCCAGTCTCGACGTCATCAAAATTGCAGTCATGGCCTTAACTCTCGAGATAGCTTTGAAAGGGCTCAGAGAAGAATGGTCAAACGGACTCACTGGATTCATTCGTCTATTTCAGATTATTTGCCTCTTTACATAGCTGTAAATTATAGTCAGATTTATGTTTTAACGGACAGATGTATTTAATTTCCCCCCCAGGGAATTGCTCATTAATTTACTATTTGCTTATAGGCTATATAAAAATAATGAGTAAATAGTTTCAGATATTTTTAATATATTATTTTCCAGTATTATTAAAGTACTTTTGCAAGAAATAACTGATCGTTTAGTATTTTTATATCAATAAATTAGTTACTTCGCCATGTTCAATGTTTCAATGTTTCACTAATATTGGTGATGGTAAATCGATACTATACAACTCATTAGGAGAGTGTTAGTGTACCCATCAGAGATTAATTCGGATTCTCTCCACGGATCTGTATTAGCATGAAGGTTATTTTTTCTTTTATTGCAAATCTAATCTGTATCAGCATGAAGGTTTTTTTTTACTTTTCTTAATCCAAATCTTGACTGATATGTTACAGATTCATACACAGAGCAATTATATTAAGCTCGCAATATATCTTCTGCTGCTTTTGATTGTAAAAAATGATCACATATCGAAAAAGATAATATTAAATCTAGTAAGAGTGAAGAATTACTTCTGATCGATCAGTACTATAAAATATTATTTGCAGCATATTCTCTTAGATATTTTTCTTTCTTTTCAGCGGACAGATATAATTACTTCTGAATGAATAATATTTAGTCGTTTACGAAGAAATAGCTGAGATATTAATTCTTGTGTATCGACTGTATTAGAATTATAAATAAATTAAATGTCTTTAATATTTTATAGTTCACTCTTTTTATTGTACAATGATGCAAATTCCTACACTATCCTACTTATTAGGTTAGTGTTATATAACCATCAAAGATTAAATCGGATCCTTACTGTGGACTGCACTGGCATGGAAGAACTTATTTCTGCTTTATTGGTGCAGATCCTGATTTATACTCTATAGATCCATACATTACAGAAAACACCTAAAGATCGTATCTTTCTGTTATAGTTCATTGTAAAGATAAAATTTCGTAGAGTAGATAGATTACTGTGAAGATAAAATTTTATACATTTGAATATCTTGACTGTAAATATAAGCTTTCATGAATTGTAATGTAATTGAACATGTAAAGTAAATATAAGCTTTCATGTTTGTGTTACATATGAAATTAGCATTTAACGCGAAAGCCGTAACTAACCTGCTCGCATCACTTCCGGCACTTGCCTCACTTCCTCTCGTCACACTCAGTTCCGGTTCGACGCTCTGGCATGGTGCTGTTTCACCTCCTCGCATCATGCCCAATACTGATCATTTAACATAGAGCATTGACTTAATTCATTGATGGTTGTTACCTCACTTTCCTACTCATTAGGTCAGTGATTCAAATCATCGAAAAATAATTAGAATTCTGTTCGATAGGCTCAATTAGCAAAAACCATGTTTCTGCACTATTCGTGGAGATCCTAACTTGAGAATCCACACGTTACCTGAATATTTCAAATTTAGTTTCATCTGCTTTCTCTTGGAACACATTGAAAAGGCAACTGAAATTAAAACCTAGTTTTGTCTTTTGAGAAAGAAAATACTTCTCTTCAACCACTTTAGATTCACAACACACTTTTACTTTGTTTAGTTATTTGAAATAAGTTCGTCGTCCACTTTCCAAATCAACTTTGCATTACATAATAGCTTTAACGCTCATTAAAAGCCCTAAAACGCCCACGTTAAAAACCGCTGGTTTTTTTGGGTGTTTCCTACTTCGAAAGTACAGCTGCGATGTTTCAACTTTACCGTCCGTCCGTCCGTCAGAGAGACAGTCACTTGAAGATGAGGTGAGATCGCTTTAAAAGCTTTCTTATTTATACGAACTATTGACATAATTTCTATAACAGGGATGTTAAGCCTATGCATCGCGAGGAACTTGTTGATCACCAAGTACATTTTTCATCGATCGGGTCATAATACAGAATTTTGGTATTATGGTCTTTATTCATATATAAAATAATAGTCATCCATAATAAGCCTTTACTCGATTAAAAAAAATGCTAGTAGATAGTGAGATTACGATAAAAAGCAAGTAGATCGCAGTGCTAGAGAGATTAAACAGCACTGAATTATATTGATTTCAATTAAATGGTATTGTGATATATACGTTAAGAAGAAACGAAGTCATAGATATATGTGCATTGATGGTGGGATACTCACTTTCCTACTCATTAGTCTCATTACTCTGGTGATTATAATATTGCAAAGTAATATAACATTTGCATTTTGCCTCCATCATTCATTAACTCGAATTAAAAGTTTTAAGGAGTGAAAAAGTAGGAAAACGAAAAATCTCATTCTCCTTGAAAAGGAGATTTCCATATGCATCAGAGGCGATATGCGTTCTTCTACTTAACTTTTATTAATGAACTTTCACTGATGGTTGTTTAGGCACATTCCTATAAGCATTAGGAAAGTGTTTCATATCCATCAAAGATTAATTTGGATCTTAATCTAAAGCAATCTTAATCATAATCTTAATCGAATCTGGATTAGCATGAACTTCCTTCTGCTTAACTTGTGCAGATTCTGATTAGTTGATTCGTACATTACGAAAAGCACTTAATAATGGTAGTTCTCCATTTGCGTGGTCGAAAACTTTACATTTCAGCCTTTTCAAATGCACCCCTTAAAAGAGCAATGCGAGAAAACATAGCAACTCCGTTGATAAAACACTCACTTTGTAGAAAATGTAGAAGAGGCTCACAATACGGTTCCATCTTTGTGGGGAATTCGATCGCGTCATAATACAGAATTTTGGTATTATGGTCTTTACCCACATATAAAATAATAATTATCCATAATAAGCCTTTACTTGATAAAAAAAAAAATGCTAGTAGATGATGAGATTACAATAAAAAGCAAGTAGATCGCAGTGCTAGAGAGATTAAACAGCACTGAGTTATATTGATTTCAATTAAATGGTATTGTGATATATATGTTAACCCTTTCACGACCAAGGGAAACATTTTTCCCATTTAAAAATTGGTGATTGTCGTATTTAATTATAACCTTATCTGCATTTTTTATACAGAATGTCAAAATAGAACGTATGCCGAACGCAATTACGTAAACGGAAACGTTTAGAAAAAAAAAAAAACTGTCAGGACGCATAATATATGTACTATGTGCAATGTCCATCTTTGCCTCACTACCAAAAGAAATTGCTTCGCAGAATATCATAATTAGCACATCATTTTGTATAGTAATTTTATTTCATAATTTTGTATTATTTTAGTTAACATTTTGTTCTAATAAACCAATAAATAAAAGACATTGTATAATAAGCCTAACTATAATTTGTGTTACCGTTATAGTCCATTGGGAAAAATATTTCCCATAAAATTCCAAAAAAACTACACATTGTTATGTATTTTTCTTATGATTTATGTTTATTTTACGTCTAAACAAACTAAAATAAACAATTACATACTAATATTTACTCTCAGAAACCTTATGGTCCTGAAAGGGTTAAGAAGAAACGAAGTCATAGATATATGTGCATTAATGGTGGGATACTCACTTTCCTACTCATTAGTCTGGTGATACAAACCATCGAAAATTAAGTCGGATTCTTTTCGCTGGGCTCCATTAGCACGAACCTTATTTCTGCTTTGTTTCTGAAGATTCGAACTTGAGGATCCATACAGTATACAAAATATCTAACCGTCTCATATCGATTAATCTCATAAGTTCTTAAAAATAGCGACTAAACTTATGCATCTTCCTATCGTATAATATCGTATTTGTAATGGAAGATTTAATAGGTTAAAAAAAAAATCAACGAAGAATATCAATTAGTTTGCGACTAAACTGACTAAGGCTAACTTTTCAATATACCATCAAATGTTAACTTATTTTACATGTTACGAAAACATTTATCATTTGTACATAATTTACTGATGTTCATATCGGTTCATTAATATGGAAACATTTTATTAGATAACAAGTTTAAAGCATACTAGGTATCTAAGATCTTAATCTTTCACTTCCTGCCATTTATCAAATGGAAAATAAAAGGAAATTCAATTTAGTCCTTTTCAAAGCTAATAATATGAATATACTAAATGGAAAATTTGGTTAAATAAAAATTAGTATAGAATTAAAATATGTGCTGCGTGTTAAATCGTTTTGGCTTTTAATTATTTAACAAGTTATTTGAAAGGAATTTTTTGCTTGTTCTTTGAATATATTCCTGAGAATCCCTTGAACTTTATTTTTCAAGTTTCTATTTTCAGCACTGACACAAGTAAAATTTTAAAATTTGTGTTAAATAAAACTAAATTTTTTAGTGATTGCAATAAACATCTCTTGCAAAAATGAGCGAATTTCCATGTTATGTGAATGAGAATCTAATTTCGAAGTTCTATAGCATCTAAAATATGCCTTTAATGGAAAAACTCTGACTGTAGATAGGTTAAATATCATAATCAAAAATCTATTCTAATCTCGATTTTCAACAACATTCATTACGTATTTAAAGTAACGGAAGCTATATTTAAAGTAAGAGACTGGCTCCTGTCAGATCTCAGTAGCAAAGCTGCTGCTTGAGGTATCACTTTCTATTAATGCATGTCAAATTTCTTTCTAAATGACAGATGTGTTAATTATTGTATGTTGGATATTGCGAGGAGGAATTAATATTTTAGATATCTCTTCATATTTGTCCGGTTTTGGAAAAAACAAATGAAGCAATGTGTACCTTTGTCGTAACGAAATGTTCTGTTCATTGTGATGAATTAAAAACTCTTTTTCGGTTGGATGGGAATTGGTGAAATATTACGATTCTCACTTCCCGAAAATCCCAAAAGCTCTAACTGCGCCCTGTAGCGGTGAAATTTTTTCAAATTGCCAAATTTTAAATCAATGCTGTAGACGATGTATTTATGCTAGAGTTTTGAACTTTGGTGCTGAAATGCGAAGAATGGTGCTGATATTCAAAGATGAAACTTTGTTGCTGGAATGCGAAGGTCACGAAGTTTCCACTGCCAACAATTAGCTGACCCCTTATGCGCAGGGTGGGTGTAAACACAATAGTTTTGTTTTAAGAGATAATTGGAAAATATTTAGTTGAATTTAAACTAATGAAATGTTATAATTCGAAATTTTGTAATCGTCGGGTAGTTTTTATTGTATCGTTAGATATCACTAAATATGGAAAGGACCTTACCTTTAATGAATGTTGCAAATGATCTACGTATGGGAGAAATTTGAAATTTCGGTGGTAGAGTGTCAAGGGATATTCCACTGATTGCAACAATCTGTCCCTTTATATCAGAAGTGTGTGAGAAAAGCAACTTTTAAAATTGAAGGAATAAAAGACAAATTCTTTTTACGTTGTATAATTAATAGTAAAGTACTGCTTTATGATTATAATATTGCAAAGTAATATAACATTTGTATTTTGCCTCCATCATTCATTAACTGGAATTAAAAGTTTTAAGGAGTGAAAAAGTAGGTAAACGAAAAATCTCATTCTCTTTGAAAAGGAGATTTCCATATGCATCAGAGGCGATATGCGTTCTTCTACTTAACTTCTATTAATAAACTTTCACTGATGGTTGTTTAGGCACCTTCCTATAAGCATTAGGAAAGTGTTCTATATCCATCAAAGATTAATTTGGATCTTAATCTAAAGCAATCTTAATCATAATCTTAATCGAATCTGGATTAGCATGAATTTCCTTCTGCTTAACTTGTGCAGATTCTGATTAGTCGATCCGTACATTACGAAAAGCACTTAATAATAGTAGTTCTCCCTTTGCGTGGTCGAAAACTTTACATTTACGCCTTTTGAAACGCACCTTAAAGGAGCAATGCGAGAAAACAAAGCAACTCCGAAGATAAAACACTCACTTTGTAGAAAATGCGGAAGAGGCTCACAATACGCTTCCATCTTTGTGGGATTCGATCGTGTCATAATACAGAATTTTGGTATTATGGTCTTTACCCACATATAAAATAATAATTATCCATAATAAGCCTTTACTTGATTAAAAAAAAATGCTAGTAGATGATGAGATTACAATAAAAGGCAAGTAGATCGCAGTGCTAGAGAGATTAAACAGCACTGAGTTATATTGATTTCAATTAAATGGTATTGTGATATATATGTTTAGAAGAAACGAAGTCATAGATATATGTGCATTGATGGTGGGATACTCACTTTCCTACTCATTAGTCTGGTGATACAAACCATCGAAAATTAAGTCGGATTCTTTTCGCTGGGCTCCATTAGCACGAACCTTATTTCTGCTTTATTTGGGGAGATTCGAACTCGAGGATCCATACATTATACAAAATATCTAACCGTCTCACATCGATTAACCTGATAAGTTCTTAAAAAGAAGGGACTAAACTTATGCATGTTCCTATCGTATAATATCGTATTTGTAATGAAAGATTTAATAGGTCAAAAAAAATCAACAAAGAATATTAATTAGTTTGCGACTAAACTGACTAAGACTAACTTTTCAATTTACCATGAAATGTTAACTTATTTTACATGTTACGAAAACATTTATCATTTGTACTTAATTTACTGATGTTCATATCGGTTCATTAATATGGAAACATTTTATTAGATAACAAGTTTAAAGCATACTAGGTATCTGAGATCTTAATCTTTCACTTCGTGCCATTTATCAAATGGATAATAAAAGGAAATTCAATTTAGTCCTTTTCAAAGCTAATAATATGAATATACTAAATGGAAAATTTGGTTAAATAAAAATTAGTGTAGAATTACAGTATGTGCTGCGTGTTAAATCGTTTTGGCTTTTAATTATTTAACAAGTTATTTGAAAGGAGGTTTTTGTTTGTTCTTTGAATACAAATCTGAGAATCCCATGAACTATATATTTCAAGTTTCTATTTTCAACACTGACTCAAGTAAAATTTAAAACTTTTTGTTGAGAAAAAAACTAAATTTTCTGCTGATTGCATTGCACATCCCTTGCAAAAATGCGCGAATTTCCATGTTACCTATGTCAATGGGAATCTAATTTGGAAATTCTCTAACATCTAAAATATGCCTTTAATGGAAAAACTCACTGTAGATAGGTTAAAGATCATAATTCTATCTATTCTAATCGATTTTCAACAATATTAGTTGTGTATTTAAAGTAATGGAAGATAAAATTGTTCAAAATATTTATTAAATTTTAAACAGTTATTGTTTCAAACAATTTAATAATATTAATATACATTTTTGAAATTTTTCGTAATGATTATTTGAATGTTAAACAATTCTTAATGTTTTTTTTATGAAAAGTAGCAGATAATATGCTAAATATTCCAGCTTCCATAACACTTTAAATACTGTACGAATATTGTGAAAAATCGAGATATAAATAGCTTTGATCATTATTCTATCTTCGGTCATATTTTTCCATTAAATGTATATTTTAGAAGTTAGAGAACTTTCAAATTAAATTCCAATTCACGTAACATGGAAAGTATAATACTTTGACAGGGCAGAGTATATACTATATATTAATATTTTAGGTTAACCATCATTAATATGACAAGTAAAACCTATTTTAAATTAAACCTCAATAGCATAATTAAAATTACTATTGCTTGAATTTTAACTTATAAAAGTAATTATCACTTCGTAATTATATTAATATATTTTTAGTAATATATCTCGAGCCGTCCCGGTGCCAAGTGGTCAGCATGCTTGGCTACAGATCAAAGAGATCTGCATTAGAGCTCTAAGTAAGGCATGGATGTTTGTGTTTTCTTTGCTCACAGTCAGTGAGGTCTCGCCTTGCTCACAGATCTTCGCTATGGCTTATTAAACAGAGAGGCTCCTGTCAGACCTCAGTAGCAAAACTGCTGCTTCAGATATCCCTTCTTTTTTATATATATTAATTCTCTTTATAAATAGCAGATGTGTTAATTATTGTACGTTGGATATTGCGAGAAGGAATTAATATTTTACGTATCTCTTAATTTTTATCTGGTTTTGGAAAAAACAAATGAGGCTTTGGATTGGGTTGTTTTACCTCTGAGCGGCACTTTTTTGCACACCATGGGCTAAATGGCCAGATCACATGGACCCCGAAGGCTCAGAGAAGGTTGGGGGAGGGGACCCACTGGAACAGCTGTTGGGAGATAGATGGTAGCCTCCCGTCAAGGCCATCCAGCGTGTTCTTTAACGTGCACAGGGTATGGCTCTCCCGCACACGGGGCCATGGCTTAACGTCCCATCCGACGGACGGCGGCCTTTCCAAACCCATCGGTGTCCCCTACTGACCGTGGTCAGGGCGGGGAATTTTTGCGGAGATAAATCTCAACGCTGACCCAGCTGGGACTCGAACCTGGGAACTACAGATTATGAGCCTGGCGCGCTACCGACTGAGCGCCCCCCCCGCCCCCCCTTTTATCTCCTTCACAGAACTAACACAATACATTAACACACTCAAACCTAACAAAGCTCCTGGCGATGATAAAATTGGTAATAGAATATTAAAACATTGTTTTCCTCCTTAACATATACAATCACTGTACAAAATAAGTTATCACACAGCTATAGTTTATTAAAAAGAATTTAATCACGATAATGCTGTGATATAAGTGAAAACATTAAGAAACTTCTCTCACTCTGTCGGGTCGCCTCACTCTGAATAGCCTACTGCTGCTTCCGAGTTTCTTGGTTAAATGTAAAAAACAAGGGGTTATTCCAAATTCATTAATTATAGATAAATCAAAATTTAGTAGAAAATTACATTACACGTTACAAAGAGCAGAAACAATAATGTTGAAAAAAGTGATTAGAGAGACAAGAAAAGATATTCGGCAGCAGGAAGAATACATTTATAGGAGTTACTTAAATTTAAAAACTAATAATTTAAACCAATTTATGGGTAGAGTAGCATATAGATTAGAGCAGGAAACTATAAAGATTCAAAAAAAGCATGAAAGTAAAATAAATAACTTAATACAAAATTAGAAAAAACAACCCCGAACCCTACCACAACAAAAGGAAAACTATATAAATTTATCGAAAGTTAAATTAAGTAAGGAACAGGAGATAATTTTACAAAAAGGAGCTAAATATGCCTTCGAAAATAATAATATTAATATAGAGCAGTTAATACCACAAATTGAACAATCATTAAACAAAATACCGCATAATTTAAAAGATAAGGAACGATTTAAAATGTACAGGTCTATTCAACAAATAAGAAATAATAATAACGAGAATAATAATATTAAAATAATACAGGATCTTAAAAAGAACAAAGATATTAAAATTATTATGGCAGATAAAACAAACCAAATAGTGATTATGGATAAAGAACAATATGACAAAAAAGTAATGGAAACTGTAAAGGAATTAAAATGTCAACCTGTTAAAAATAACCCTATTTCAAATATAATTACTAAAATGGGCATTATAAAAAATGACCTATTTATACCGGAGGAAATAGCAAAGCAATGTATAGTACCAATATACCCAGACATACCCCAAATGTTTGTTAAAATAAAATTGCATAAAAAAGAAAAACCATTTCGACCATTAGTCAACAAATGAAAATTCCCAACTTATAATTTGGAAACAGCATTATTTAACTTTTAAAAAAAATATTGTAACATCACGTCAAGAAGCACTTCATCGAATTCAGAACACCCCAATTTCAGCGAAGGTTACAATGCATTCGTTAGATGTTGTATCGCTGTATCCTAATACCCCGGTATTGGATGCAGCTAAAAGCTGAATGGCTTTGCGTAGCTAAACCATCCCATCCTCAGTACTTTTGCACTGGACCTAGCTCTAAATTCTAACTTTTTCACATCGCAGGACGGACATGGCTCCAGACCGAGGGTGTCCCAACGGGTTCACCTGTCTGGACTCATGTCCGACGTAGTTATGAGATATGTCGAGGAAACTGCCCTTTCCACCTGTAAGTTAAAGCCGGACCTATACATACGATACGTAGACGATATTTTCATATTTTGGCCCCATCCCATAGAAAAATTAAAAGAATTTGTCAACACATTTAACGGTATAATGCCTACAATTAAATTTACTACTGAATCTGAAGTAAATGGCCAAATATCACATTTGGATATTAAATTAACTAGAAAATCAAATTTTTGCGAGAGCACTGTCTACCGGAAACCAACATATATTCCTAATTATATACCAATAGATTCAGCACATCCGATGAAATATAAAAAAGCGAGTATTATTCCCCAATATGTTAGGGCATACAGATACTGTTCACAACAGAAAACTCTACAAGAGTTACAATATATTCAAATAACTGCACAAGAAGTAGGATACCCACGAAAGTTATTACAAAAATGGGAAACGGAAGCAAAATACATAGTTAAAAGAGACACCCAACCGAATCCACAACAAATAGAAAATAAAAAAACAGTACGTTAAAAGTTTTCCCTATATGAAAACGATAACAAAAACACTTGAAAATACTTTAAGAAAATATAACCTTACTTTGCCCACTACTACTCATTCCATTAAAAACTTAATTCTAAATAACAGAGATTATAAACCACCAACAGGGGGAGTATATAAAATAGAAATCCCTGACCCCGAAAATAAATTAGAGGGCAAAAATAAATATATTGGAAAAACATAGACAGTATGAGATACGAATGCAGGAACATATTACAGACATAAGTAAAAAAAAATCCACAACAGCAAAACAATATTCGAAAACAACATTAAAATTGACAAAATTAACTTTAAACCAGGAATGGCCCCAAGATCAAAATTTCAGCTGCAATATGCCGAAACCTTAAATACAGGGTGATTCAGAATTCATCATCAATATTTAGTGGGGAGGAAGGGAATAAGAAAAGAAAGAGATTTCACATAGGAAAGTATGGGGGCAGACGAACGCATGGTGGTGTAGAGGGCGCTGTGTGTACACACCTCTCATACAGAAGCACAGCTGTTTGACGCGTGCAGTCAGTTGTCATTCGACAAGGTGAATTTGCAGAAGTAACATGAACCGGTATACGTGGAATGAATGTGCAGATATGCATGTAACTTACAGTGCGGCAGGAGAAAGATGTCTTCGAGCCAGGCAATTGTATGCAGCGCGCTTCCCAAACTGCCGTGTGCCACAGCATCAAATCTTTTCACGTATTCATCGCCAACTGCGTGAAACAGGATCGTTTGCTGCTAGTAATGTTAATCGAGGGAGGCGCAGATCGGCATGGACAGTAGCAGTAGAGGAAGCTGTCCTACAGGAAATCGAGGAACAACCTGATGCTAGCACACGAGGTATGGCTAGGCAGTTTGGAATTTCGCAAGCAACAGCGTGGCGGATATTACATGATGAAGGGTTACATCCGTTTCATCTGCAAAGAGTGCAATTATTGGCAGCAGACGACCATCCCAAGCGTGTTATTTTTTGTCAGTGGTTCATGCAGAGAACAGCCGTTGATCCCAATTTCCCAACGTATGTTCTTTTCACCGATGAGGCGTTGTTCACTCGAGAGGGTGTCTTCAACACACACAATTGGCATGTGTGGGCTCATCAGAACCCACACGGTACAAGACCTGGAGCTGCGCAACAACGTTTTGCTGTCAATGTGTGGACTGGGATTGTCGATGACTGTTTGTTCGGCCCGTATTTACTACCATCCCATTTGGACGGTGCCAAGTACCTAACATTTCTTCAGACTGTGTTACCGGATCTTCTGAACGAGGTTCCTGATGGTAGTCTCCGGCGAATGTGGTCCAGCATGACAGCGCTCCTGCACGTTTCGCAAATGCTGTGCGTGCTTACCTACGCAGACAGTTTGGTGGTCAATGGATTGGCCGCGGTGGACCGGTTTCTTGGCCACCACGTTCACCGGATTTATCTCCAATCGATTTCTTTGTATGGGGTGCTATGAAAAACATGGTGTACGAGACCCCTGTTGATAGTGCTATGGATCTTGTAGCACGCATATCAGTTGCTGCCTCAAACATCCGGGAAATGCCAGGCATCTTCCACAGGGTCCGGCTGTCCATGCAACGCCGTTGTGAGTCATGCATTCTAGCACATGGTCGGCAGTTCGAGCACCTCTTGTAAGTCTGTACAACCAATGCAAAGAAATGTTACATGTAAGATAATAAATGTTTTTTCCTTACCACTTCCTTCTTATGTGTTCTTTCCATCATTGAACTGGGGTCATTTTGCCCTACTACATGGCATATGCGCCCATGCTTTCCTATGTGAAATCTCCTTCGTTTCTTATTACCTACCTCCCCACCAAATATTGATGATGAATTCTGAATCACCCTGTATATTATTAAAAATTGTATCCATCAAGATTTTACTAATATTTTCTTTCAGTAACAACCGATACTCAGAAAAGTGCTGAAGGAGAAAAAAAAAGATATTTCATGCGATGCGAAAACATTCCCAAATGCTTATAATACATATTGTAAGAAATTAAAACGATAGATACTGAGCGTGAGTTCAAAATTAAAAACTAGTAACAATAAATATAAAATAATGTGACTTTAATACAAAAGTATTGATAAAATTTATCCTATGTGTGAACATATTTTCAATCTAACGAAAATCATATATGTGAATACTTGCAATATCTCGAAAATAACACTCCAATTCCTAAATAACGAAATAGTTATACATCAAATGGTTTCTTTCTAAGGTTTTAGACTTCAAGTACTCTAAAACTGCAGCTAAGTATATTTGTTCCATCTCCTGCGAACACATGAAATAAAATCATTTCTTCTCTAAACTTTTTTTTGCACAGACAAAGACAAAGTACTTGTTCCTTCATACTACATTTCTTCTTAATTCCAACAACTTATTCTTTTCTTCTTGAAGTCAAGTTTGTTCGATCCCGTTGGTAACGTAAATCTCATGCTGAAGCATACGCGAGCGTCCATGATGCGTTTTTCATAAATTCATTATAGCACGTTCATCAGTGGTAACAATATTAAAAAATACTTATGAACATTACGACACCAACAACAACAGTTGCCGAATCTAAAATTCTCATGGGGCGGGGGTGGCTCAGTCGGTAGCGCGCCAGGCTCGTAATCTGTAGTTCCGAGGATTGAGTCCCAGCTGGGTCAGCGTTGAGATTTATCTCCGCAAAAATTCCCTGCCCTGCCCACGGTCAGTAGGGGACACCGATGACTTGGAAAGGCCGCCGTCCGTCGGATGGGACGTTAAGCCGTGGCCCCGTGTGCGTGAGAGCCATACCCTGTGCACGTTAAAGAACACGCTGAATGGCCTTGACGGAAGGCTACCATCTGTCTCCCAACAGCTGTTCCAGTGGGTCCCCTCCCCCAACCTTCTCTGAGCCTTCGGGGTCCATGTGACCTGGCCATTTAGCCCATGGTGTGCAAAAAAGTGCCGCTCAGAGGTAAAACAACCCAAGCCAACTAAAATTCTCATGGAAAGAAATATGCAGGTACTTTAGTGCCTGAAATCACGGATAGCAGCTTCCCTGCAGCACAGCACGTGTATCTGCATTCTTGTGGTGTTGCAGTCAAAAGTGTCTAGCATTGCGCCTATGGAGGCTATCATTCATCTCCTTACATATTTTTTGGATAAAAGGGTCTTGCAACTTAAACTTAAGAAATGTTGTGCTAAGTTTAAAAAAGTTGCCTTTTACACTGAAGCTTTGAAAGAACCAGTTTTAGATAATACTTAGCATGGTTGGTTGCTTAGTCATTATGAGAGTCATGGTTTGCTTAATACTGAAGTTGAGGAAGAATAGGGTCATTTTAAAGAGGCTTTTTTGGAAACTAATAGTATTCTTTTAGGAAAAAAGGGGCAGAGGAGACAGAATTATTTGAGTGATAAGGCACTTGAGCTCATTTCAGAAAGAAGGAACTGCAGGAATGTCCTTAATCAATACCCTACTAGTCCTAATAGAAAGGATTACAGAGAGCTTAATAAACGTGTAAAGCATCAGTTAGCTACTGATAAGAATCTTTGGTTTGATGGCTTGGCTGACAAAGCCGAGGAAGCAGTTAGGCAGCACAACAGCAGAGAGCTGTACCAGATAGTTAATGTTTTGTGAGGTAGAAAACGGACAGGCATACAAGGATTGAAGGATAAACAAGGTAAGGTTATAGAAGAGGTGGATTCTATCATGGCTAGGTGGGCTGAGCATTTCACTGATGTTCTAAACAACGTAGTTAGTTCTTCTCCCATTGTTTGCAATGATGATAGATGCATTGGTGGCTTTAATGTTGACCCTATAACACAATCTGAAGTTATTTTGGCTATTTCTAAAGTTAAATCCCCAGGGGTAGATGAAATTACTACTGAAATGCTTAGAGCTGGGAATGTTTCGGTTACCACATGGATGACTGGAATTTTGAATATCTTTTATAATAAAGGCATGGTTCCTAAAGATTTTACCGGAGCTATTATTAGCCCTATTTTTAAAAAAAGGTGATCGCAGTTCTTGTGATAACTATAGGGGTATCAGCCTACTCTCTGTTCCAGGTAAAGTTCTTTTCATGATTGTGATTAATAAAATTAACAATCTGGTTGACAGTCAATTGCGTGATGATCAATGTGGATTCAGAAGTGGTAGGGGATGTGTGGATCAGATATTTTCACTTAGGCATATTCTTGAGAAAAAAGTTTAGAGTTTCAGAAACCTTTAGTTGCTAGCTTTGTTGATTTCAAAAAGGCTTTTGACTCTGTTGATCGTCATAATTTGTGGTTGATTGTGAGATCATATGGTATACCTGACAAGTTAGTTAACATAATGAAAGCTCTCTATGAAAACACTGAGTCGTGTGTGAGAGTTGGTAAGCTTGTAGCAATAGTTTAGCATTACATCTGATGTTCGACAAGGGTGCATTTTGTTTCTTTTTCTCTTTAGTTTGGTTGTTGATTATGCTATTCGAAATTCACTTCAAAGGAAAGATTTTGGATTTAAATGGCTTATGCTGATGATTTAGCCCTTTTGGCAAATGATGTTGATGAGATTAACTCTTTCATTCGAGCTGTGATGAGACTGGTAGTAGAGAAGGTTTGGTTATAAACAAAGAAAGATAAAACTAAAGTGATTAAAATTGGTCAAGCAGATGGTGCTTTAGTTGCTTTGAATGGTTCGAGTATTGAACAGGTCTCACAGTTTAATTATTTTGGGAGCTATGTAACAGATACTGGTGATGTGCGGACTGAGATTAACAGACGAATAGGGATTGATGCCAGGACTTTTAGGAATCTATGGGGAGTGTGGAGAAATAGGCGTATACACCTAAAGACTAAAATTAGACTGTATAATAGTTTGGTTCTTTCTAGGGTTAGTTATGGTAGTGAAACTTGGACACGTTGTAAACCAGATAACAGGAAACTAGATGCTTTTGATTCCAGTTGTTTACGCAGTATCTTGGGCATTAGGTGGTTCAACTTTGTAACTAATGATGAGGTTAGGCAAAGGAGTTTGCAACCTCATTTAAGCAGCATATTGTGCAGAGAGAGACTCCGTTGGTTTGGCCATGTTGCCCGTATGAATAATTATAGATTGGCGAATAGGGTTATGAACAGTGTGCCTGGAGGCCTCAGAAAGAAGGGGAAACCTAGGATGCGGTGGGCAGACAATGTCAAACAAGACCTTGTTAGAATTGGTGTGCAGTGGCAGATGTTGCAGATGTAGATCAGAACAGATAGTCTTGGAGAACTGCAGTGCACAGTCTGGTTGGACATTCATAGCCTTTGGCTGCTTGAGAATGATGATGATGATGTTGTTTTGATCGTAATCTTTCTTGCAACGCAGAGATTTCCCCTCTCGGCTTTTCTTGGCTTTTGATTTTTGATTTGAAACTGCTGCTTGCATTTCCAATGCGTAGACTCTGACACACTGATATCAATTTTTATTCTTGTAAATCAGTGTAGCATAAGTTTTTATTAATGTAAGTTCATGGAAATTAGCCTCCACTGAGGGACTCCTAAAGCGGAATAAGCCAAAGTATTAAATTATTAATTATCTGAGATAATGCTACTTTTTTTTTGGGTACAGTGTTAGATTTCAAAGCTATCAGTTAATTTTTCCAACATTCTTTTCTGGGTTTATCAAGATGACAATCGTTTGGTTGGAATAGAAGCTGTCGGTGAAAACAAGACTGAAATTTCATGTGCAAGTTTTTTTTTTATCTGTAATGGTATTATCACTTAGTTTGTTTATCAGGTAATCCTAAGAGTTTGCTTCATAGGTCACGATCGTAACAGACATTTGGAAAACGTTTGCTACATATGTTAACATTCTGCGCATTGTATTTATCTTCACGTCACATTGAATATGTCTTCATATCGACACTGCAGTACCCACTTGATATGAATGTTTGCTTCTGATGGAAATATGAAACATTGCTTTTCTTATTTTTAGAATAATGTGTTTTGCTACTTCACATTTTGTTATGATAAAAAAATTACCTGAAAGATTTCACAGAGAGAAAAATTCATCTAGACTCGTCTGTTGGATTGCCAGATGGTGAAGCGTGATTCAATGTTTCAGAGGTTGGGTTGTTTTACCTGTGAGCGGCACTTTTTTGCACACCATGGGCTAAATGGCCAGGTCACATGGACCCACTGGAACAGCTGTTGGGAGACAGATGGTAACCTCCCGTCAAGGCCATCCAGCGTGTTGTTTAACGTGCACAGGGTATGGCTCTCCCGCACACGGGGCCACGGCTTAACGTCCCATCCGACGGACGGCGGCCTTTCCAAGCCCATCGGTGTCCCCTACTGACCATGGGCAGAGCGGGGAATTTTGTGGAGATAAATCTCAACGCTGACCCAGCTGGGACTCGAACCTAGGAACTACAGATTACGAGTCTGGCGCGCTACCGACTGAGCCACCCCCGCCCCAGTGTTTCAGAGAACACGGTTTTACTGCTAAGAGTCCACTGGCGCCATGCTTTATACCCCTCCAACAATTCCAATTGACGATTGGCGTTAATCTGTTGATGTTAGGCTTGTGTGTGTTGCAACCGAGAAGAGACGATTTTGTCTCCCCACCCGCTTCAGCTGTCCCCCTCTGTCGTTTTGCGTGGCCTGCAGGTTGCACTTCCACTGCTGTTGCTCTTAGGCGCTTCCACTTCACGCTAACGTCATTTACAGTTGATCGTGGCAGCTGCAAAAGGGTGAAATATCCCAAACTGACTTGCTGCTAAGGTGACATCGTATAACCGTGCCAAGTTGAAAGTCATTGATCTGTGCCATGCGGCCCATTCTCCTGTTCATGCGTGTCTATGAGGTTTGCCAAGCTATGTGCATTCTTTTATATCTGTTTGGGTCATGGCTTATATGGGCGTATATAGGCGAATCCACTACACAGAGATGGGGCGGGGGTGGCTCAGTCGGTAGCGCGCCAGGCTCGTAATCTGTAGTTCCCAAGTTCGAGTCCCATCTGGGTCAGGTTGAGATTTATCTCCGCAAAAATTCCCCGCCCTGTCCATGGTCAGTAGGGGACACCGATGGACTTGGAAAGGCCGTCGTCCGTCGGATGGGACGTTAAGCCGTGGCCCCGTGTGCTGGAGAGCCATACCCTGTGCACGTTAAAGAACACGCTGGATGGCCTTGACGGCAGGCTACCATCTGTCTCTCAACAGCTGTTCCAGTGGGTCCCCTCCCCCAACCTTCTCTGAGCCTTCGGGGTCCATGTGACCTGGCCATTTAGCCCATGGTGTGCAAAAAAGTGACGCTCAGAGGTAAAACAACCCAACCCACTACACAGAAGGGGTGTCCAGATACTTTTGATCAGATAGTATATGTATTCCCAAAAGATTAAATGTATTAATTTTTGAACAAGCTTAAAAATTCCCCCAAATAAACCTACTACGGCTTTTCCCGCTTTCGGAAAATGCAGTCCTGAAAGGAATAAATGAATTATTTACAGGGAACTTTCATCCATTAGGGCACCATTGGTATTGCCCTACCAAAAATAACAATAAAAATAATAAACGAATTTCGAATTTAGTATTCATCATTTGTCTTATCTAAGTTAACATAATATCATATATATGTAATCCTCATGTGTCATATTACATGGAAAATTTGCAGCATTTACTTTCAAATCAAGGCTACTTTGGCTGATTTCGTATTGTTAATCGAATTTTAACATTGCGGCCATCGCCTGGAATATTGGCCTTATCCATTTTACCGATGAGCGAAATGCAATAGCGGTAAACTGCAGGGAATGACCTAGATGGTTGACTGCAGGAGGCGTCATGGTTGACTTGATTGGCTGATTCTACCAAAGAACCAAAAATTTAATAACCGTGTGCGCCACCAAAATGGTGGTCTGTCAGAAAGATTTAATGTTCACCATATGTAAAATAATTTAAAAATAATGATGAAATATAATATATAAAAAAACATGCTGCTGCTTGATACAGAACTTCGACAGAATATCAATCACGAGAATAGTATATTCAAATACGTGTAAGCACGATACTTTTGAAATTAATGTATGTAATTTGTCAAAACAGCCTATTATTTGAAAAAAATAACTTGGGAATTGACCAGCTGTTCAATTCCCACCTTATTTTTCCAAGCTAGGATTTTTATATTATATAAAATACAAACAAAAAACGGAACTATATTAATGATCATGATATAAAAAAAGATGCTAAAACTAACAGCATAATATTCAGAATCAATTCTTTTTCAAACTGCTCCTACAGCATTATTTTATTAAGAAAGTTTTGTATATGTTCATACGGATTCTCAATAGTAATTATTATCTAATAAATTTCAGTTGTAAATCGGTAATAATTTTAGCTGTTTATGGTAACACATAAGCAAGTTATAAAAAAAAGTAATTTTGATTGGTGAGCTGTTTCATACTGTGTTAAATCTACATACATAAAGAAAAAAAGTTCCTGTGGCAGACATAACTCATCAGGAAATCGTAACATACGCTTCAAATAATTAGAGAATGTTCCTGGTTGTGATTTGCGTTCGAGGGCGAAAAAAATCTGTGTCGAAAGTCCAAAGGGGATTTTCTAGAAGCAAAGTTATGTACCAGGATATTCCTACCGGAAACTGTAATTTCTGTCAAATTTATTATTACCATTTATTGCTTCCTAACTGTGAACGTAAGAATAAAAATAACATTTAAATCTTCTGCCGTTGCCAGATTGCCCACATTTCCAAAGGTATTATCATTTTATCTACATAATAAAAGAAGATGTCTCTTGTCTGTTGGCATCCATAACTCATTGTGAAGTCATAGTAGACTCTCCAAGTTCTCACAGAATGTTTCTGCTTTGGTCCAGGTTGCAGTGCCAAAGTTCAAATCGAAAGTCCAAAAGTGGGGCTTGTTAGTAACGTAATTATTTACCATGCTATTCCTACGGGAATGGATAATTGCTGTCAAATTTATTGTTGCCATTCATTGCTCCCTAACTGGGAACGTGAGAGTCAAAATACCGTTTAAATCTTCTAGCGTTGGCAGATTCCTCACATTTCTAAAGGAATTTTTATTTTAGGCGTCCCCGTTGCAGCTAGGGATGTGATGGCGCGCTTTATGAGAGAGAGCACAAAGTCATCAGTGACCTTTGGAACACTGGGAAATCTTCGTATTGAAACTATCCTAAAATGTCAGGGAGGAGGAGATACTCACAAAATTAACTTCAATGCAGTACAAAACAGGATATGCAGGTTAAAGATGACACCCGATCTCTGATTATTTGTGTAGAAACGAAACCAATAACCAAGTAGGAACCTAATTTTTAAACCAACCACCGGGCACATGCGGGTAGCCATGCAAGAAATTTGAATCAAGCGGTAGTATCACAAGAGCCAACGGGTAGCAAAAACTGTCATTACTAGGTTACCAGATGCCACTGTTCTAAAAGGAAGACATAAAAGGTAGTAATAAGGACAGAAAAGTAGAAATGGAGGATAATGCAGAACAGAAAAGGTAGAAATGGAGAACAATGGAGGACAGAAAAAGTAGAAATGTAGAACAATGAAGGACAGAAAAGTTAGAAATGAAGGACAATGGAGGACAGAAAAGGTACAAATGGAGGGCAATGGAGGACAGAAAAAGTACAAATGGAGGGCAATGGAGGACAGAAAAAGTACAAATGGAGGGCAATGGAGGACAGAAAAAGTACAAATGGAGGGCAATGGAGGACAGAAAAGGTAGAAATAGAGGGCAATGGAGGACAGAAAGGGTAGAAATAGAGGGCAATGGAGGACAGAAAAGGTACAAATGGAGGGCAATGGAGGACAGAAAAGGTAGAAATGGAGGGCAATGGAGGACAACGGAGGACAGAAGAGGTAAAAATGGAGGATAACGGAAGATATGCTTCGAATTTATGAAATAAAATGAGTTTTTTTCAGCCAAGTTTTATTTCAAGTACCGACTAACAGTTTACTCTGAGAAAGGCTTAATTCTAATTATTCAGTACACTTCAAAATATATGACGTGCCGATTTCTATTGATACCTGATAAGTAATCAAGGGTTATTTGGCCTTAAGTGGCATCTTGGTTAGTAACTAACTGCTATTTGTAGGAGGCTAACTTTGTGTGTTTCTGTTAACTATAACTGAGGAAGTGGTCAGCAGTGACTTCGGTCTTGTTATGGTAACCCTTGTGAGAAGGCTTGTACCAACTAAGAGTAATTCTTTGTTGTCCTTTAATATTGCAAATAAAAAAATAAAACTAGTCAATTTTCATAGCTCCAAATGTCTGTAGACGGAAGAAAAATTTTATGTAATTTTCTGCAGCATGTACTTTTTTTCAGTCTGGCGTGTAAATTGCACATATTGAGATTACAGAAAATAATAACCTTTATAATAAGAGAATTAATTCAGGATTCATCATTCGCACTTATATTTTATTATTTCATGCTTAATAGTAAATTATATTATTGTCATGGGTTCAAGAAATTTAAAAGAGGAAAATACAAAGAAAGAGCCATTAATTTTAATTTCAAACACAATATGAATTTATAAAAAAAGGAGGACATATCATGATTTTGCAAAATTCCGGAAGGACACTAGATAGAAAAGAGGACCTGTCCTCCTTTTGGAAAACGAATGGTAACTCTAATCATAACGGAAATATAAATCTCGATAGTAGTGGTAGAAACTATGCCGTGGGCAATGAGAGATTTGGGTTGTTTTACCTCTGAGCGGCACTTTTTTGCACACCATGGGCTAAATGGCAAGGTCACATGGACCCCGAAGGCTCAGAGAAGGTTGGGGGAGGGGACCCACTGGAACAGCTGTTGGGAGACAGATGGAAGCCTCCCGTCAAGGACATCCAGCGTGTTCTTTAACGTGCACAGGATATGGCTCTCCCGCACACGGGGCCACGGCTTAACGTCCCATCCGACGGACGGCGGCCTTTCCAAGCCCATCGGTGTCCCCTACTGACCGTGGGCAGGGCGGGGAATTTTGTGGAGATAAATCTCAACGCTGACCCAGCTGGGACTCGAACCTGGGAACTACAGATTACGAGCCTGGCGCGCTACCGACTGAGCCACCCCGCCCCAGGCTATGAGAGAGCACACTGATATCAGCAACGACCCAAGCAAACACCAGCCACACCTTGCCGGCAGTTGGTTGTTTTTCCCTCCTCCGACTACTTTTTGAAGGTATTCACCACGGCTGACAGTGAACATCCCTCAAGCCTTGCCGTCTTGGAAATGCTCTGACCCAGTCATCTGGCCATTACAACTGGCCTTTGTCAAATTCACTTAAGTCCGTTGCCATTCCCAACTGAAGAACAAGAATAACACTGATTAACAGAGCTCAGTATCAAGTGTTATTTATAGCGTTTCATGAATTTCACAAGCGCCATCGTTTGCCTGCAATTGCTTCGATTTGCATAAAGATCTGCTGGTCATAATGTTTTCGCTCTTTGGTGTACCAAAAGGAGGACCTTCCAAAAAGGAGGACAGGTCCTCTTTCGGTGAAATCTTGATATATAATGTGCTTTTCACGTGATTCAGATTTTTTATTACCAGTGAGCAGCATTTTTATGCACATAATCAGCTAAATGGGAAGGCCATCAGGACCTTAGGACCTGAGAGTTGGAAAAGGGTAGGATATTCACTGGACACCTCCCAGGTTCGAGTCCCAGCTGAGTCAGCGTTGAGATTTATCTCCGCAAAATTCCCCGCCCTGCCACGGTCAGTAGGGGACACCGATGGGCTTGGAAAGGTCGTCGTTCGTCGGATGGGACGTTAAGCCGTGGCCCCGTGTACGGGGAGCCATACCCTGTGCATGTTAAAGAACACGCTGGATGGCCTTGAAGGGAGGCTACCATCTGTCTCCCAACAGCTGTTCCAGTGGGTCCCCTCCCCAAACCTTTTCTGAGCCTTCGGGGTCCTTGTGGCCTGGCCATTTAGCCCATGGTGTGCAAAAAAGTGCCTCTCAGAGGTAAAACAATCCAATCCAATCACTGGACACCTCGTTTGCAGATAGATGAAAGTCTCCCATCATGGTCATCCACCACGTTCTTTAACATGAAGAGAATGCAGTTTATAACCCATCTGGACACAACGCCACACCTTAATGTCGAACGCCCAGGCCTTTGAGCTTCCAAGCTTTTTTTTTTTGGTTTCAAAATTACCAGTTTAACAATGATTTTAAATAATATATGATTTACAAAGTACAGTATCAATACTTGGTATTTAGCTACTAAAAATTAAATGTGGTTGTGTTAATGTGGTTGAACAGTATCAATACTTGGTATTTAGCTACTAAAAATTAAATGTGGTTGTGTTTTTTTACATCTGAGCATTATTTTTTTGCAAACAAAGAGCTAAATGCCCAGGAAACAAGAACATCGAGAGTTCAGAGAAGGTTGAGGGAAGGGAACCCACTGGTCAGCTCTTAGGAGACACTTGAAAGTCTCCTGTCAAGGCTTTTCAGTACCCTCTTTCCGGGGCGGGGGGGTGGCTCAGTCGGTAGCGCGGCAGGCTCGTAATCTGTAGTTCCCAGGTTCGAGTCCCAGCTGGGTCAGCGTTGAGATTTATCTCCACAAAATTCCCCGTCCTTCCCACGGTCAGTAGGGGACACCGACGGGCTTGGAAAGGCTGCCGTCCTTTGGATGGGACGTTAAACCGTGGCCCCGTGTGCGGGAGAGCCATACCCTGTGCACGTTAAAGAACACGGTGGATGGCCTTGACGGGAGGCTACCATCTGTCTCCCAACAGCTGTTCCAGTGGATCCCCTCCCCCAACCTTCTCTGAGCCTTCGGGGGTCCATGTGACCTGGCCGTTTAGCCCGTGGTGTGCAAAAGACCTAGCTACTTTCTCTATATTCTCCTCCCAAAAAAATTTAAATTTAGAACTTTTCTGCTAAATAACTAATGAAAGGAATTATGGCACGTTATATGCCAATTTAATGAGCATTTAATTCTTGATTTTTTGGAAATAAAATATTTTAGAAAAACAGACGACTAGCTTTATTTTAACGGAATTTTTTAGAGTCACATAGAAAAAAATTCATCTGTGAATGCATGTAAGAATTTATTTAAAAATCTAATAGACAGATATTTTTTATTGCACATGAATGGAAAGGCTATTTATATCTGAATATCAAGAAAGTAGTATTTTCCTGAAACAAGAAAATTCCTCCAATTTTGTAATTTTTTCTCTCTACGATACTTTGAGAGAAATCCAGGCTTTCTTTGAACTCTTTTAGTCATAAATAGAAGTCATTTTTAGAATTTTGTTAAAGAAAATAGCCTATCAACCGAAAGAGGTCATGTTACATACCACATTACAGAGAATTGATATATTTAAAATAAATAAAAAATAAATACCCCCTCAAGCAGCTGCTTGCCACAGTGGTCTGACAAGCCTGTCAGTTTACGTGCCACAGAGGTCTGACAGGAGCCTGTCAGTTTACATGCCATAGTAGAAGATCTGAGAGGATGGCAGGACCTCAGCAGAAAAACGACACATACATCCATGCCTTACCCGGGGCTCGAACCAGAGAACCTTAGAGCAGTAGCCAAGCGCGCTAACCACTCGGCCACAGAACGGATTTAATAACCATGAATTTATATATTCAGTAACCATGAAGCAAGTATAATTGAGAATTTTATGAAATTAGAAAATTTAAACAAATTTATAAACATATTGATTTTGATAAAACTCTTTTACGTGATATAGCGAAAAAATGGATCGGAGAATGACTTAGAGTGGAAACTGTCTTCCGAACGTGACTTTTTGTGCACAGTGTAGATTAGCCCACAGATTAGACTAAGTAGTTGCTGATCGTGACAAAAATTTTTGTTCGGTTACTACAGGCAGGGCCAGGGATGTACGGAAAAAAATATGGGAAATGCCTGATATTGAATTGAAACGAATACAACTAGAAAGAGGTTTTGTAATACATAAAAAAAAAAAATCCCCCCTCAAGCAGCTGCTTGCCACAGAGGTCTGACAGGAGCCTGTCAGTTTACATGCCACAGTAGAAGATCTGAGAGGATGGCAGGACCTCAGCAGAAAAACGACACATACATCCATGCCTTACCCGGGTCTCGAACCCAGGTCCCGTAGATCAGTAGCCAAGCACGCTAACCACTCGGACTGTTTTTTAGCTATTCTCAAAACGCGTTATTTAACAAAGAATTTCGAAAATAAAAATAAACTCGAAAAGTTGTTCTTGTCCTTTATATTTCAGTTTAGCCTTTTTACAGCTCCCCTGTAGTAATTACATATATACATTTTTTCCTCTCTGCTCTAGTGATATTTTAAAACACTGTTTGTGAAAGATATGTGTTATTTTAGCTGGAATCCCACCATCCTCACAGACATTCTACTAGGGCGTAAAGCTCAGACCTCTGTGGAAAGCAATTGCTTCAGGGAATATTCATTTATATTAATTTATTTATAAGTATACATTGTTTTACTGCATTCCGAAAATAAATTTATATTTATTATTCAAAACTGAATTACTCGTCGTAAATAATCACTTGAAAGTTCTCGATTTCAGTTACATTTAATTTACAATATTAATTTATTATATATGTATATATATATATACATATTTTATTACACATATTTATTTATTTTGCAACGAATTTTAAAAAAGGAATATGGCACTAAAATGAATTATTAGAAAAATGACTGAAAGAGAAAACTATAATGAGAGTGGCATTCTGTTATAGACCTAGAGTCCAATATATTTTATATTTTCGTATTTAATGTTGCTCTTAAATTCCTCATACATTATCCTTCCTTTACAAATAAAAAGTTCGAAACAAAGTTCAAACACATCGTATCAGGAATATTTAGGCCAATTTAGCCTGGCAGACTCAAATGAAGATTTTTCGCCAAGTAATGGCCGAGTGGTTAGCACGCTTGGCTACTGATCTAAGGGACCTGGGTTCGAGCCCCGGAATTAGGCATAGATGTATGCGCCGTTTTTCTGCTGAGGTCCTGCCATCCTCTCAGACCTTCTACTATGGCATATAAACTGACACGCTCCTGTCAGACCTCTGTGGCAAGCAGCTGCTTGAGGGGGTATTTATTTATTTTATTTAATAAGCATAGATGTAGTAAAGGGGAAATAGCTAACGCATTTGGCATCCTACTGTGACCCCACAGATAATTTGCAGCATTGGGAGTAACCTTAGCGTAACGTAATCTTGACCCTACAACTCAATGTCAAGAATAAAATATCTGAGTAAGGAAAGCAGACAAGTTTATTTTAGCGAGACAGATTTTTTAAATATGGGAGAGCGAATAGATTTAAAGTGCTGTGAAAGCGTCATATTACGAACATTTTCGTAATATCTTGCAAATTTCAGCATGCAATAATAAAAGCAGTGATATCGCACTTAAATTCAGAAAAAGTGTTAATTAAGTTGGTGTGCAGAAACGTAAAATGAAATTAAATTTGAAAAATAAAGTGCAGGGAACATACAAATATTCGAAAGAAATTTTAAATGGTGAATCCTCTGCAGGTGAAGTTCAGTTAACATGGGAAAATATTAATGAAGAGAAGGGTAAAGCTCCTAAAGCAAAAAAAAAGACTTTTGATATGAAAAGAATTGACGATATAATTGCGAAGGATATCGAAGAAGGAGGAAGGGAGAGTGGAAAGAAGTTCTGGTCATATGTTAACAAGGTTCCATCAGGGAAAATCAGGTCTTTTCGAGATGAAAGTGGCTCTCTAACCAGAAACGACAAAAAACTGCATGAATGTCTAAATAGATGGGCTCTTGAGGAATATAAACAGGCAACAGAAATGCTGGAAAATTCTGGGGGTGAAGGTCAGACTTCAATAGTGTTGAATCTACTCTTTCGCAAGAAATTTCAATCTCTGATCTGGAAAAACAACTTAGGGACTGAGAAAGGAAAAAGATACTGGAATTCACAAGTTTTTGAAAACATGATTAAATGCTTGGACGACACACGTAAGATATGACTCAAAGACATATGTAATCAAATATTTGAAAAGCAAAAGATACTTCATGACTGGTTTAATATTAAAATCATATCGATATTCAAAGGAAGAGGCAAGTCCAAGGAGGATATGAGTGGATATCGACCCATTGTACTCTCTAGCTGCATTTATAGGAATTTCAGATCAATTTTAAAAGATAGACTAGAGAGATGACTGGAAGAAAATAAAAAATGGAAGTGAGTGGAAGACTTTGCTTATGCTGAAGGAAATTATCTAGTGCTATAACTTTTCTGGCAAATAATTATTTGTTGCTGGTCTTGACATTGAAAAGGCATATGATGCAATTGACACTTTAACTTTATGGAAAAGGATGAGAATTTTGCGAGTTCGAAACGTTTTCTCATCTCTTGAATAAGATATATGCCCCAAATAAATGTTCATATGTCTACGAATTTAACAAAATTCAATCAGGCACAGCAATAAGCAATCGTGGTATTAAATAACGTTGTCCTCTCTGCTCCTGATTTATCTTCGACTCTAGACAAGCGTTTCCAAACCATTCTTGGATTAAAATTCCCAGATATTTTGAATCCTGATTGTACATTTTGTGTTTCTACTATTTTCTTTGCAGATGATATAATTTTCGAAGAGTCAAGAGTTAATTTAGAGTCCATCTTTGAAAAGATATACCAGTTTGGAGTTGAATCCTTCCTGAGATTTAGTTCTCATAAAAGTGTGGTATTAACCTTCAATTGTACAGAGATAATTGGGAATTTTCAGTTTGGTCCAAATAAGTTGATTTGGTGTTAAACCTTGGAGGATAAATTTTCGTTATCGACATGAGCAAGTCCTTAAAGGGAAGCTGCAAAGGTATGCTGGAATTATTAAAAATAAGGCAATTTGCTACTACAATCGTTTTGAAGTCTCAATAATAGTTTGGAAAATCGTTGCAGTTCAGCCTTGATATACGCTAATGCAGTTTTAGTACTAAACCAGGAGCATAGGAACTCTTTTAAGGAAGCTCAAACGCATATTAGTCAATTTGCCAAAAAATTAAGTTTCTTGGTATCAAATTGTGTTTCCCAAGGGGAGATTGGCTGGAGTACTTTTGAATGCCTTGAAGTAGAGAGTAAAATGTGTTCTATGAGAGGTTGTGTAACTTAGAAGAAAAAAATCGTGGTTAAGAAGGTGTTCGAATTTTAAAAGTTATTGGTTTAAATTAAAAGTTATTGGTTTAACCATTTGGTTAAAACCAAATGGTTTAAGAGAACAGTATTTCTTAATCATAAGTACAATGCGGTATCTAATATCAGGAATTCCTTTTTGATTTCTGGTTCGGAAAGAGCTGTTAGGAAAGGAGTAAAAGGGAGATCCCAAGAAATCTGGAAAAGCCAGGTTGGTAAGAAATCGAGCATTACAAGAACCTACAATAGAAGTAAAAAATATGCAAAAGTTACATATTTTGATAATACCCCAGGCAGCTTCCATCTGTGTAAAGCCAGAGCATAAGGGCCCATCCACTTGTCAGAATGCATGAGTGCCAAACGTATGATGCATCCTTGCCTGCTGTTTGTGCTAGCTTCACCCCAAGCTTCTACAGTACTTTGTCGAAAGTTCGCAACGAATCGACTATCCATCTATCAGTTTTTTAATGCAGAGAAATTGCTGCCATCTGGCAGGCAATTAGTTCATTAATAGAAAATGGCTGTTTTTTCTAATAAGAGTAAAATTGAATGTTTAAGAATTATTTTGTCCTATTGTATGAAAAAAAAAGGAAGGGAAAACACAGATTTTGGTGTTGAAAATGGTACAAGAGAAACAATTATACTCACATATGACTTTTTTAAATGGACTCCGTGTTAACGATTCACACCACTCTCGAAAATATTTAAAAATGAGTGAAGAAACGTAAAAATACATTAAAAGGGCAATGGTGCAGTTCATGGGGAAACATGGCGCTATGGAATAAATATAACATATTAATCACCAATTAGAGATTCTAACAGAATTGAATGGAAAATATCGTCTGCTGCTAAGATTTGCAGCTTCATGTAAATATCACATTGCGATATTTTTTATGTTTATAAAGCGGCTAGGGTATGATCTGAAACGAATATATATATATATTTTAACTATCGTGGACTATTCACTATTTTAACTGTAATTTTATACATTACCCGTGAATTAACGAATGCTGCAAATTAAAAAAATGTTTTTAGTAATGCAGAGTATCTACATAGAAGGCCTCTTAGGAACCAAAATTCCTGGATATTTAGGTGTTTATAGGTAAGATTTCTTTGTGTGTTTATCCTTTGGTTTCATGTTTTTTGTGGGGGATTTTTTTTTTTAAAGTGCGATACAAAAGTGTGTTGTTTACTGATATACTGTAGTAGAAATACCTGTCTACTATAAAAATATTCACTTGGGGAGTTGAGCTTTTTTTAAGTACAGAATCCCAAATTTGTTCTTCAGGGATAAGTTTGGATTCAAATAGTTGCCTCCGATGTGAATTTGTTGGGGGGGGGGGGGGGCTTTTTTCATGCGAAGCGAAAAATTCTTTGTTAAAAGATATAATGCAGATTAAAATTGTTGTCTCTTACAAGATTATATGTATACTTTTGGGGCTTTTTTTTTCCAGGCAAAACAAAAATTTGTTGCTTAGCGATATGATCTAGTTCAAATTATATAGGCAGTCGCATCAGAATAATATGACCACCTACCTAATAATGGGAATAACCACCCTTGGCCCAGATGACAATGGCGAGACGGTGTGGCATGGATGCAATGAGGCCCTGGAAGGTTGCCAGAGGCACACGTGTCCATTCGGACTCCAGCAGAGCTCAGAGATTCCAGAATTGATGTTGCAGTGGGTCCACATGCCAAACCTGACGATCGAAATGGTCCCACAAGTGCTCTATGGGATTGTGGCCGGGCGATTTTGTCAGCCTAGGGAGAACGAAGACATCGCTATCGTGTTCCTGGAACCAGTCACGCACCACCTTATTGACATGGCAGGGCGCATTGTCCTGTTAGTATACACTATCAGCACCAGGGAAAACGTCCAATATGAAGAGATGCATGTGGTCAGCGAGGATGGATAAGTACCCATTGGCATTCAGGGACCCATCCAGTGGTACCAGCCATCCCAGGTCATACCAGGAAAACATTCCCCAGATACGCACACTCCCACCGCACTCCACCGCCAGCAACCGGGGTGTTGGTTCTTGTATATCTGAAGCCATATCCTCCATCGTCCGTCACTTCTATGGAGTACAAAGCTCGATTCGTAGAAGAAGGCAACCTTTTTCCACTCTTCCACTGTCCAATGATTGTAGTCCCGTGCGAACTGCAGCCGTCATTGCCAATGGATCTTGGTTAACATGGGCGCCTTAATGCAACGTCGACACCAGAGACCCATGCGTAACAGAGTTCGCTCTACTGTTATTGGGGACACGTACCTGGGTGCCCCAGCGTTCATTGCTGCAGTGTTTCGCATCAATTGCCCTTTACCAGTTGATGGAGGCGATGTCCTCTGGGGTCGATGGTCTTTGGGGTCCACAGTTATGACGACTGGAGGTACTCGATGTGCCAGTGGTCCATTCTTGGTACATCCTTACTACAGCACCTCACAAACAGCCCATGAAGTCTGCTGTTTCTGAGATACTTCAACCCTTTGCACGGTAGCCAATGATCATTCCTTTTTGAGATTCCGTCAAATCAATACCTCTGCCCATTGTACTCACGTTATGCACTATGGTTCATCTGTCCTGGCCGGCCACTTATATCTCTGTGTGGTCGACCTTGTCATGTGCACTCTGTGATTCACCTGGGTGGGTACACTGTGATTCAGTGGGTACATTGTGAACCATGTGTATTTTTAGGGCTCTTTTTATAACGCGTAATGAAAGTTTACTATTGAGCGATATGCGAAGTTGTTAATATATACCCTAGAAAAAGTTAATTTAGCTGATATTTTTTAATATGCTAAGCAAAATTTCACGTTTATAAGTAAGTATTTATTATTAAATTATTTTTGGTGTATACTCGTTGTACTCTCCCTCCTAATAAAAGTTTTAAGCCATTATCTGAAAAACTCAGTTGAATATATTCTTGATAATATTCTATTTCTTTGAGGTTCATTTATTATGTTGTATATTTAGTAATAATTTTCTTTATAGAAGTATATTAGATACTTCTCTTTGTAAAATGCAAAAACTTTTTCCATTTTCATCCGTAGCCAGTAGGGGGCGGGAAGTTATGTAAAAGTACAGCGCAGCATTACGTTGCTTCAAAAACAAAATGGCAGCCGTTACACTGAGAACTGCACTACACCATATATCATAATATCACAATGTCGGAATATAAATGTCATCTGTTCCATTACCAGTCACTTTCTTGTGTTCTTTACGTAAGGTAGTTCGGAAAGAATTTGTTGTTTTCACTATGAAATGTCTTGTTGCTTTGGATTCGACTTCGAGGCACATATCTAACAATTACACACTACAACTACATATTCTTCTTTTCTCGATTGCTGTAATCAACAGATTTTTATTTTCCACAAACACGGCATTGAAATATATACATTTAAGAAACTTCCCCAGAAACTTTTCGACATGTTTCCAAATACAGCGCCACGAGCTATCGATTTACACAAGAGATCACAGACGACGACTACAGTTAGAGTAAGCGGACTAGTCCACAGAATAAACTAATCTGTGCACTAGTCGGATACAGGAGCACTTCAGGTAATTCTTTTATCGTGAGCACAAGCTTCTAATTTTGCAAGTTCTCGACGAGCAGCACTGAGCGAACTTTTTCTTGTTGCTGTTCACGCGAAGTTTGGACTGCAGTAAACTTGAGCAAAACCTGTGTTTGCTTTACTTGACATGCATTCTGATAAGTAGAAGGGACCCTTTAGAAACAAGCCTTCGCTTAAGCAAATTCTTTCAGATCTCAGCCAGTTGTGGTGTATGTGGTTTGGTTGCAACTCCCTTGAACACATTATCTTGGAGTTTCATAAATTGGTTCTTATTAGATCAAATTGGTGGTGGCCGCAAGAAACCTCATCATGCAGTTCGGAAGGGAAATTTTGTAAGTGCTTAAGCTTTGAAATTGAAGGTAATGTTATCTGTGATAAAGAACTCAACAAAGTTAAAATAATAAATACCCCCTCAAGTAGCTGCTTGCCACAGAGGTCTGACAGGAGCCTGTCAGTTTATATGCCATGGTAGAAGGTCTGAGAGGATGGCAGGACCTCTGCAGAAAAACGACACATACATCCATGCCTTACCCGGGGTGGAACCCAGGTCACTAAGATCAGTAGCCAAGCGTGCTAACCACTCGGCCATGGGACGGCTGCAACAAAGTTAAACGCCTGTTATAATATTGGCAGAGAATTCAAAGGAAATGAAATATAATTGCCGAATTTATCTTCCGAAAAGAAGGAAGTCTATAATCCTTACGTAAATGTAATTAATTGGCGCCATTTACAATATCAGCACATGGAAATTAGCAAGTGAGCGTAGCATGAACGACGGATTCATCTTTTATGTCCAGCAGAAGATAATTTACTTCATGAATGTCAATGAAGAGATTTTGATGTGATGTTCCTCCACTCCTGTTTACGAACAACGCCATTTACGATATCAGCACATGGAAATTAGCAAGTGAGCGTAGCATGAACGACGGATTCAACTTTTATGTCCAGCAGAAGATAATTTACTTCATGAATCTCATGAAGAGATTTTGATGTGATGTTCCTCCACTCCTGTTTACGAAAAGTTAGTGAGGAAAACTGAAAGTTCCATAATTGCTGAGTGCCGTATAAACCAATGGATTTTTACGTTAGGGCAATGTTTAATTCACAGTGTAAAGAATCATCTAACAGTTGTCCAGTTGGACCTCCCAACCTTCTCAGAGCCCTTGTGACCTGTTATCTTATTTTGTGTGGAAAAATGTGCCCTCCGATGTAAAACAACCAAAATGTGTGTAAATTTGACAATTTACATTGGTAAAGTGTTGCAGATGACCTGTAGACGTGGGACTCGTGAAATAATTAGCTGAAAAAACTGAAAAAAATTTAGTTTTCTGCTGTGAAACCCCACTTTTTCCATTGGAATTATTAAAATGAATTATTAAGATTTGAGTGCTGACCTCAGATTCAGTTGCATATTCGGAATTTTCAAACAGGTGAGTAAATATAAATCCTTTTAAAATTATTCGGTTTTCGCAAAATGCAATTCATGAATGTAAAATTGCCTCTCTCTTTTGCTTCGAATTTTGTTTACAATCATTTACATTTGTAATAAAGGCATTTAATGTTTCATAGGATATATGAGTAAATTATCGTACACAAGGTTGTTGCTGTGTCAACAAATTTTCTGAAAAGCCATTCACTTGAAGAGAATAAAATGGAACATACTAAATAATATGAAAAATTTCAGTTTTTTAATTCCAAACACCTTTCTGATCAAAGTTTAGATATCTAAAATACACCAATTTATTTAATTTGAAATCTTACAAGAGCATTGGTACCATCTTGGCCAACAATGATAGACTACAGGCCTGTGCAGTTGCTCGAAAAAAGGTATCTTTACGCAATCCTCCTATTGTAAAATCTTGCTAGATGGCATGCCAACAATTGACAAACAAATTGTTCTCTTCAGTCATTTGCATGTTAAAGTAGCAAGGAAAAACTTCAAATTTCACGAATGTGAAATACCCCGGAGAAAAAAAATATGCTACATTTATGTTTGTAGCTTGCATGCATGCACACACATGACAAACAAATTGTTCTCTTTAGTCATTTTCATGTTAAAGTAGCAAAGAAAAACTTCAAATTTCACGAACGTAAAGAACCCTGGAGAAAAAAAAAATGCTATATTTATTTTTAACTTATATGCTATTAATATTTTTAAATGGAAAGTGATTTTTAGGAAGAAAAATTGTATAGATTTGAGATTTAAAAAACAATAAATTTGGTGATTTCATGTATACTATACATATGCCATTACATGTATACCATAATAACAAACTAAAATACTAGGTTTTTTAAATCCATGAATACTTTGCAGAAAAAATTTTGCCTACATACAGGAGTTGAATCCACATGTCTCCAGAAACATGCCAGAGTATTCTACCATTGAACTAATGCCAGCTTCCCCCCTCCCCCGCTAATTTAAGATTAAATTTTTCACCAGATTTTCGTGCCAACTGTTGGCGCCATCTATGATCTTGGGTGGCAACTATTACTTTTTATATTGCACTATTGCTTTATCAGCGCCAAAAAGTCAGAAGATAATGCTGTGATTGTCATCTATGTTTAAAACTAGGTTTTTTTTTTTACAAACGTATGATTAGATATTTGAAATTTTGGTGGTGGAAAGTGAACGTCCTGAAGTTTCCATAGGAAACAATTAATTCACCTCTTAGACCCAGAGTGGGTAGGAAATTGTAATTGTTTTGTTCTCATCAAAATTTCTTTATAGAGATGAAACTTTTTTTTTTGCATTAGACAGGTATTGATGAAATACTATGATTTTCACTTTCCTAGTCTCCCAGAAGCTATAAATGTGTCTCTAACTGTTGAAAAAGTTGAAAATTTCAAATGAATATTGCAAACAATGTATTTATGGTAGAACTTCGAAATTTTGATGATGGAATGTGAAGGTCACGTACCATTGGCAATTATGAGTTGACCACTTAGACCCAAGGGGGTGGAAAAATACAATTTTTTTTTTGTTTGAGGAGAATATTGCTTCTTTATAGAGATAAATGATTTGGTGTTGCATAGTTATTGATGAATTATCACGATTTATACCTTCTGAGGTTAGAATTAGCATGATCCTATCAGTCAATCATGCATAATTGGCTATATATTACTCTGAGTTAGTGATTTGAATTGTTACTGTGAATATAATACTCTATGCATTAGCAACAACAGAAATTTGATTCCAGAAAGATGCAAAAAAAAAAACATTACTTTCTCTCGATTAACCTGTTTAGTGCCACAAGCTCAGCATCTGAGTGGAGAAATTTTGTGTCCTTGAATGCCAAACACTCAGTATCATGTATTTCTGTATTTAATTTCTCATTCTATTTTGCTTTCATCCTTCTGGTTTTTTATCTGAAAGTTATAATGAATTTTCAGCTGTCTGATTTTTTTCAAATTGATATAGTTCCATGGCCAAGTGGTTAGCGCGCTTGGCTACTGATATAAGGGACCTAGGTTCGAGCTCCAGGTAAGGAATGGATGTATGTGTCGTTTTTCTGCTGAGGTCCTGCCATCCTCTCAGACCTACTGTGGCATATAAACTAATGGCTCCTGTCAGACCTCTGTGGCAAGCAGTGCTTGAGGGGGTATTTATTATTATTATTATAGTTCATAGTTGTTTTAAAAATTGATTGTAAAGGTATCAAAATTCTTTACCAAGAGAATGAAGGCAATCAAAGGCGCAAGGATATGTACCATGTGACCCATGACCCAGCTTTCTTACTCTCCACATAGCTTCAAGGCATGGGGTTCTGAAGGTAATCGAATTTGTAATCAGTTGTCTAACGTGGGAGGGGGTGGGAGACTCCCCATCCATTTCAAGTCTTACACACCCTTTGAACATGTGATACGTAGCTCTTGTGACCTTTGATCTTCAATTCCTGTCCCTTTGTTTTTATTATACGCACCTGTTCTGGACCGACACATCGGAAAACAACATATCATCTTTAAGAATAGAGAAAATATGAAAAATTGCGCATTAAAAAATTTTAGTTTTGAAAAGATCACAGCTTTTAAATGCGAATGCACAAAGCACTTAATGAAAAACATGGTTTGTTTGTCATTTGTGCACCATCTGGCGGATTTTTTTTGCGTAAGAGTGCCTCGAGAAAACTTGAATTGTGCAGGCCTGTTTGTACTCTAACATTGTTGGCCAAGGTACCGTTTGCTAAATATATACTGCAACTTTTAACATATTAATACGTGTTAAAAAATATTTTGTTAACATATACATTTACATGCATCAATATTTCTATTAAAAAATGGACTTTTATCATCATCCTTCTCAAGCAGCCATGGGTTATAGAGGTGCAACCAGACTGTGCAATTTAGTTCTTTAAGCATATCTCTCCTGAGCTACATCTGTTGCATTTGGCCATTGCACACCAATTCTAACAGGGTCCTGTTTAACCTTGTCTGCCCACCGCATCCTAGGTTTCCCGCCTCTTTCTGAGGCCTTTAGGCACATTGTTCAAAACTATTCGCCAATCTATAATTATCCATACGGGCAACATGGCCAAACCAACGGAGTCTCTCTCTGCCCAATATGATGCTTAAAGGAGGTTGCCGACTCCTTTGCCGAACCTCATTAATTACAAAGCTGAACCACCTAATGCTCAAGATACTACGTAAGCATCTAGAATCAAAAGCATCTATTTTCCTGTTATCTTGTTTACAAAGAGTCCAAGTTTCACTACCATAACTAACCCTAGAAAGAACCAAACTAATATAGTTTAATTTTTGTCTTTAGGTCTGTACACCTATTTCTCCACACTCTCAATAGATTCTTAAAAGTCCCAGCAGCAGTCCCTATTAGTCTGTTAATCTCATGCCACACATCACCAGTATCTGTTACATAGCTCCCAAGATAATTAAACTGTGACACCTGCTCAAGACTGCAGTCATTCAGATTAACTGAATCACAGCCTGCCTGACCAATTTTCATCACTTTAGTTTACTCTCTGTTTATAACCAAACCTACTCTACTACCAGTCTCATCAACAGCTCAAATGAAAGAGTTCATTTCATCAACATCATTTGCCAAAAGGGCTAAATCAGAAATTTTAGGATCTCCAGCCCATTTAAGGCCAAAATCTTTCCTTTGAAGTGAATTTCGCATAACGTAATCAATGACCAAACTAAAGAGAAAAGGAGACAAAATACACCATTGTTGAACATCAGAGGTAATACTAAACCAATTGCTACAAGCCTTACCAACTCTCATTCACGACTCAGTGTTATTATAGAGAGTTTTCATTATGTTAACTAACTTGACTGGTATACCATATGATCTCACAATCAACCACAAATTATGTTGATCAACGGAGTCAAGAGCCTTTTTGAAATCAACAAAGCTAGCAACCAAAGGTTTCTGAACTCTAAACATTTCTCAAGAATCTGCCTAAGTGAAAATATCTGATGCACACATCCCCTACCACTTCTGAATCCACACTGCTCATCACGCAATTGACTGTCAACCAATTTCCTAATTCTATTAAGCACAATCATGGAAAGAACTTTACCTGGAACAGAGAGTAGGCCGATACCCCTATAGTTATCACAAGAACTGTGATCACCCTTTTTTGAAAATGGGGATAATAATAGCTTTGGTAAAATCTTTTAGGAATTGTGCCTTTATCATAAAAGATATTCAAAATTTCAGTCATCCAAGTGGTAACCGAAACATTCCCAGCTCTAAGCATTTCCGTAGTAATTTCATCTGCCCCTGGGGATTTATTAAGTTTAAGTTTAGAAATAGCCAAAATAACTTCAGATTGTGTTATAGGGCCAACATAACAATAATACATCTATCATCATTGCAAACAAGGGTAGTAGATTTAAAATAATTTAAAATTCTCTGTCATTGAGCAATGGAATTTTGGAGTTTATCCTTCAGACTATTTGGTGTTGGGGGTTCTTGGGAGAAAGCTCTCAGAAGCTTTTCGGAGCAAACACTTCACTGAAGACGGAGCGCTGCCTTTGCTCCGAAAAGCTTCTGAGAGTTTTCTCCTGGGAGCTTTCGGCATCGGGTGGTTTGAGGGATAAACTCTAAGGTTTTGTTGCTCAATGACAGAGAATTTTAAATTATTTTAAATTAATTTTTGAGCAAGAAGGTCTTTTTAAGGGTAGTAGAACTAACCACATTGTTTAGAACACACTGAAATGCTCAGCCCACCTAGCCATGACAGAATCCTCACCTTCTATATCCTTCAATCCCTGTATGCCTGTACGTTTTCTACCACATAAAACATTAACTACCTGGTACAGCTCTCTGTTGTTGTGCTGCCTAACTGCTTCCTCGGCTTTGTCAGCCAAGCCATCAAGCCAAAGATTCTTATCAGCAGCTAACTGATTCCTTACACTTTTATTAAGCTCTCTGAAATCTTTTCTATTAGGAATAGTAGGGTATTGATTAAGGACATTCCTTCAGTTCCTTCTTTCTGAAATGAGTTCAAGTGCCTTATCACTCAAATAATTCTACCTCCTCTGCCCCTTTTTTCCTAAAAGAATACTGTTAATTTCCAAAAAAAGCCTGTTTAAAATGATCCCATTCTTCCTCAACTTCAGTATTAAGCAAACCATGACACTCATAATGACTAAGTAACCTATCATGGTAAACTTTAGCTATAACTGGGTCTTTCACAGCTTCAGTATTAAAGGTAAATTTTTTAACCTTAGCAGAACATTTTTTTTTTATGTTTAATTTGCAAGACACTCTTAACAAAATAATGGTGATATCAAATTTCAGACACTCTTAACAAAATAATGGTGATATCAAATTTCAGCTCCACTATATAACCTGGTATTCCTAACAGAACTGGGGGCAGGGATGGCTCAGTTGGTAGCACACCAGGCTCGTAATCTGTAGTTCCCAGGTTCAAGTTGGGTTCTTGGGTTTTACCTGTCAAGGCCATCCAGTGTGTTCTTTAACGTGCACAGGGTGTGACTCTCCTCCACATGGGGCCACGGCTTTATGTCCCATCTGATGGATGGCGGCCTTTCCAAGCTCATTGGTGTCCCCTACTGACTGTGGGCAGGGTGGGAATTTTGCGGAGATAAATCTCGACGCTAATTCAGCAGGGACTCAAATCTGAGAACTACAGATTATAAGTGGCGTGCTACCGAATGAGCCACCCCAGCCCCCAGTTCAAGTCCCAGCTGGGTGAGGATTGAGATTTATCTCTGCAAAACTCCTCGCCCAACCCATGGTCAGTAGGGGACACTGATGGGTTTGGAAAGACTGCCATCTGTTGGATGGAACGTTAATCCTGGCCACGTTTGCGGGAGAGCCATACCCTCTGCACGTTAAAGAACATGCTGGATGGCCTTGACGGGAGGCTACCATCTGTCTCCCAACAGCTGTTCCAGTGGGTTCCTTCCCCAACCTTCTCTGAGCCTTCGGGGTCCATGTGACCTTGCCATTTAACCCATGGTGTGCAAAAATATGCCGCTCAGAGGTAAAGCAACCGAACAGAACTAGCCCATTTGCTGTTAATTAATATATAATCAATGATATTCTCATGCAGCCCTTCAGGTGAAAGCCATGTGTACTTATGTATGTCGCAGTGTTTTTAATAAGTGTTAATTATTCTGAAACCATTGAGTTTACTTACCTGTAGGAGATGTTGCCCATCGCCATTGCAGCTACTAATACCAAAAGGGCCTATCATTCCTCCCCAAAGGTCAGAGTCAGTACCAACTTTGTCATTGAAGTCACCTAGAGCAAGGGTAATATCTCCATTCTTGACAGAATTCAAAGTATCCTGAAGTTGTCCGTAAAACCTATCCTCATCCTCATTGCCATCCTCAGTGGAGGCATAACAGCAGATAACATTCAAGTTTTTTAATGCTTGTCTGAAATTTTGCTGTAAGAAACCTTTCATTAATGCACTCATATCCTAGAAGAGCATTACTAGAGTGTCTGCTGAGAAGCATAACCACGCCTTGGTGTTCTTTATTTTCTTCCCTCCCTGAAAAGAAAAGTTTAAGATTATTTTTAAGAAACTGACCTTTATCAATCCATCTGGTCTCTTGCAAGCCGAGAATATCTAAATTATAATGGTGGAATTCTTGTTTGAGGACATCAAGAGAATAAGCTCTGTGCACAGTCCTCACATTCCAACTACCTATGGAGAGAAAATGGTTAGTGGGATGTTTAAAGAAACTATGTTTATTGAGAGAGGGAATGCCGACAATATCAAATAGCCCCCTAATCGCAGGCATGTGGCAAAGACCCGTTCCCCCACCACTAAAGGCTGAAGCCATCTACACTGGAAGACTTCCTCCAATGTAGAATTTGATGATGTCAGTAGAAGCAAAGAGTTCAGGTACCTGCGATGATTTCTGCTCAGGATTATCCACCAGTTGATAAACATATCCTGTGAATTTATTCACTTGGGGCTGTCAACCCCAAACAGAAAAACAGCAAATGTTTTAAGCTCATTTTGCTCTGTGGACTTTTGAAAAATGTGAAATATCTTGCACATAAATCAGGAGCATTTTTCAGACAACATAGCTGTTCCAGATTTTAAATCTCACCTTTTGTCATGTAATAGTGGATAATATTTGGCTATCCACTTTGCTCATCACTTTTTTTTTTATCAAGATGGAGGGTTACAGTTTTGGATTGTTTTGGTACATAGAATGTTAATTTGTTGGTAAAACTATGTAATGAAGATCCATTATGATTTTAAACAGAGAAGTTTGTTTTGCCCTATTGTTGCTGTTTGTGTCAAGTTCTTATGTGAGTGTGTCTGCTATAACTTCACAACATAAATTACCAGAGGTAATATTTCCTTAAGTTGAACAAAAAATGACTTAAAAGAAAACTAAAATTGTAAAAGCAACAGTCCTTGCAAGAGCTAAATATGAAAATTAAATACAAAATCCTCATGCAAAACCCTGGGGTAGGGGTGACTCGGTAACATGCCAGGCTTGTAATCTGTAGTTCCCAGGTTCAAGCCCCAGCTGGGTCAGCATTTAGATTTAACTCCCCGCCCTGCCCCATGGTCAGTAGGGGACACTGATGGGCTTGGAAAGCCCACTGTCTGTCAGATGGGACGTTAAGCTATGGCTCTGTGTGCGGAAGAGCCATACCTTGTGCACGTTAAAGAACACACTGGATGGCCTTGATGGGAGGCTCTCGTCTTGTCTCCCAACAGCTATTTCAGTGGGTCCCCTGCCCCAACCTTCTCTGAGCTTTTGGAATCCTTGTGACCTGCCCATTGTGTGCAAAAAAGTGCTGCTCAGAGTTAAAACAACCCAGCTGAACCTCATGGGCTATGGAGTTCCATCCAGACTGTAATTTTCCTCTCCAGATGTGTCTGTTCGGAGCTACAGCTGCTGCATTTGCCCACTCTAATATAATTCTAGCAAGGTCCTGTTTGACATTGTCTGCCCATTGCATTCTAGGTCTCCCTGTTTTTCTGAAACCCTTAGGCACACTGTTCATAATCCTGCTTGCCAATCTGCAGAAATGTATACGGGCAACATGGCCAGACCAATGTAGTCTCTTGCAGTTCTCAAAGGAGGTTGACTCCTAACCTCATTACTTACAAAGTCGAACCACCTAATGCCCAGATACTGTGCATGCATATAGAATCAAAATCATCAAGTGTCTTGTTATCCTGCTTACAAAGGGTCCATATTTCACTACCATAACTAATCGTAGGAGGAATTGAACTATTATACAGCCTAATTTTAGTCTTTAGGTGTACACTCCTATTTTTCCACACTTCATAGATTCTTTTAAAGACTGAGTGGCAATCCCTATTCTATTTATATCATGCCGCACATCACCACTGTCTGTTACATAGCTCCTAAGATAAACCAATACACTTGCTCAAGAGTGCAGTGTCTTGTTATCCTGCTTACAAAGGGTCCATATTTCGCTACCATAACTAATCGTAGAAGGAATTGAACTATTATACAGCCTAATTTTAGTCTTTAGGTGTACACTCCTATTTTTCCACACTTCATAGATTCTTTTAAAGACTGAGTGGCAATCCCTATTCTATTTATCTCATGCCGCACATCACCACTGTCTGTTACATAGCTCCTAAGATAAACCAATACACTTGCTCAAGAGTGCAGCCATTTAAAGCAACTAAAGCACCACCTGCCTGACCAATTTTCATCAATTTAATTTTTTTTCTCTATCACTAAACCTACTCTATTACCAGTCTCATCAACAGCCGTAATGAATCAACATCATTAGCCAACAGGACCATATCATCTGCATAATCCAAATGAAATTTCAAAAACTCAAGACCATTTAAAAGACCAAAATGTAATTCAAATATTTTCTGATACCTTAACAGATTTTTATTGGAAGATGGACTCAGTGAGTCATTAACTATTCATTGGAATAAGAAAGTTGTGGATTATGATCATCGTATCATAAAACATGTTGAGAAATTGTCTTAAACAAAATTGTTATTTAAAAGAAATATCACTCTAATATTCCACTTGGAATTTGGCATCATTACCAATTCTCCAAAAAAGTTTCTATCTATTGAATAACAGAAATAAATGTATTCTAATTGGAGTTTCAAATAATGTATTTTTAAAAATTTATGATTTTTTTATCTTTGGTAATTTGTATTATTTTTAAAGTCGGGCTTATTGTTTCTTTTCTATGCATTTCAGTTGATCTCTTGAAAGAGATGTGACCTTTATCTTCAGAGAGCAGGACATTATTTGTCTGGAAGAGTAGAGAATAAAGAAAATTCTGAAGAACATGAAAAAGTATTGTAAATGAAAGTTTTTTTTTTTTTGCTTTTGAGACCAACTTTTTATAGTACAGTGGACCCCCGATATAACGCGCATGTTGGGCAGGAAACAACACCCGCGTTATACCGAACGGCGCGGTGGCAACACAATAAATTTCACACTGTAAGCTTTTCTTTTACTCATCATGCATACAATAATTAAACACTATTCAAAATACATGCAGGAACTCAATACATACACAATTACTCAATACGCAGTAACAATAAAATGCGATACTCACTAACGCCGCACAGACCTGTATAAACATGTTTGAACTTATCGCGAACATCGCCCGCGCTATAACCGAGTGCGCGGTATAGCGAGCAGTGCTATAACGAAGGTCCACTGTATCTTATAGTAAAATGCATTGCTTAGAGTCTTGAAATTGTGTTTGAGAAATAGAATATATTTTATACTAAGTTACACTTTATGCTAAAACAAAGAGAGGTTAATTGATTTGTTTTCTTGACTTATATGAGAAACACGAAAGAAAGTATTTTCAATTTGTAGTTCTAAAAAGCTAGTTGTAATTTCAAGAGAACCATGCAGACACAGAGGGTAATCTCCCGCTTTTTGGTGCACCGGGATTGAAAGGGCATGAACTAATTATACCTGTAATCCTTTTCATGACCAGAAACTGCTATTTCATGCAGTTTAAAAAGAATGTAAAATAATTTATTATGGTCAATTTTAAAGTTTTTAATTAGTTTGTTAATTAGTTAAGTTGTTAATTAATTTTTAAAAGCAAATAGTAAGCCATAGAATTTTAAAATTGTAATATATATATGTTATGTCAAAATATATGCACAAAATGGACAAAGGGCATTCAATTGGATCTAGTTTCATGGAAGTTAGTTCATTGCCCACACAATGGCATCCTGCTCTATAAGAATTAACATTGTGGAAATATGGAGGGTACTCTCTGTGTTTATTACTCTGTGCATGTATCTGTCTAGATTATTCAGCCATATAATTTAAGCCTTTATATTCTAAAAGAATGGAAACAGTAATATCAATTATAACAGTAAAAGAAAAGGAAAACAGTAATATTTCTAATTTTTTAATGACTTGATTGCAGTTAAGATGCTTATGTAGCATTCTGAATAAGTAATAACCTAAACATTTTCACACTCCCAAAACTTTTATGTAGTATAATTATATGTGGCAAAATATTTCCAACTAAAACTTGTATATTTAATCGTTTACTACACATGTAAATGAAATAAATGCATCATATAAAGCCACATACACAGTATGTTGTGTACTAAAGGATTTCATAAATGATCAAAATTACACATAGTATAAAGAAAGCTCTTGTGTGCAATATATGTAACAAGACGTTTGCAAAAAAGCTACCTTGTGAAATGATTTTGAGACACATGAAGCAAAAACCTTATATGCAATGTGTGTAACAAGGCATTTGCAACTAAGCAACATGCAAGGCATCGTTTGCCCATACAAAGAAAAGCCTCACGTATGCAATGTTTGCAGCAAAATATCTGGAAGAACATTCCAATTAAAGAAATATTTGCTTACACATACAAATAAAATTCCACATAATTGTGATGTTTGCAGCATTTTCAATTAAATCTAATTATAAAAGCATTTGCCACACATAGAGAGGAAAAAACCACATATGCAATGCAAGGCATTTTCAAAGTGGTGGTTTATAAAAAACGCTAAGGAAAAAGCATCATGCAATGTTTTTAACTTGGGTGTTTTCACTGAAATTTAATTCATAAAATTATTTGGCCACACATACTAAGGAATAGACCCCCCCCCCCCCCCCCCCCGTATTCAATGTATAAAGCAGATTAAACCCTCACTGCTTGTGCGTTTGCCATTTGCAGATTCAAGTATTTGTGAAAAAAGTTTTGAGATATGGTTTACTGATTGGTCAAAATGATATAGAAAGATTTTCTTGAATATTTCTTTAACATAAATTTTTTTCATTTTTTGACGTAATCAGGTTTTTGCGCAATTTTTCGTCTCTGTCTTCAAGAAAATCCAGTACTGAGTCAAATAGATTGAAAAAACGATTCAGACAAATACCTTTAGAGAGCCAACGTACTTCTGTGTGCAGCAGCAAGCGATTGTAATCATCATTTTCATTACAAAGCTTACCAAAGGTCATTCAATGAATTGCTTCTAATCTTATTGCTTGCTTTAATAACGTAATGGAGCGACGTATGCAGACGTTCATTCAAATTTTTTGCAACCAAATGCTGATGATGAATAATGCAATGTACAGCGAGTACATTTGGTACTGCTTGTTTCAAATGCACTATGAAACCCTTATGGCGCCCTGTCATTGCTGGAGCACCATCAATAGCAGCAGACAAAATATTGCAAATAGGAATTTCTTTCTCTTGAAAAAACTTTTGCATGGTATTAAATATAGATTCTCCCTTTGTATCAGATTCCAAATTTTTAGCAAATAATAACTGTTCATGAATTTTTTCTTCTTTTATAAATGGTACATATGATAAGAGTAGAGCTTCGTTATTTGGTAGAGTTGATTCATCGAGTTGAATGGAAAATTTGCAAGTCTTTAAGTAATCACATAATGATATTTCAACGTCTTTTGCCATTTCATCTATTCTTCTTTGCACTGAATTATTACTGAGAGGAATTTTTTTTATGATATCTGACGGTGTCTTATGATGAACAGTTTTTAATATCTCTTTGACTGCCACCAAAATTAATTCCTCGCCAATTGTGTGTGGTTTTCCTGCTTTTGCGATTAACAATGAAACGTTATATGAGGCTCGTAGTCCATCATCATCTTGTTTAGAAGACGACGCAAAAAGGTGTGACATAGTTGGCTGTTTTAAATATTGCTTTTCCAGTTCTTGAAAATAGGATAAATCTTTGTTCTTCTTATCAGCATGCATTTTATTTAAATGCTCTTGTAGCCTAGAAGGTTTCATAGCTTCATTTGAAAAAACGTTTCGGCAAATTAAACACATAGGTAATGATTGGTTTGTAGGAGAGTACGAAATCCATATTTCAAATACTCAATACTGTACTGCCGGCATTTCTTTTTAGATGTAGATTCAGACATTTTCAAATACAAATTAACTTCTCAACAGATTTATAGATAGTTATAAAAATAATGTTTATAATGACTTCTAACACTTATCACTCACGACTATTTATCACGGCGAAGCACATAAAAATAATAAAACATTCCTAGAGCTATCGCTTTTATAGATTTGATTTTATGCACGCATTAACTTGTATGTTTGCGATGCCGGCGCACTTGCTCCGTAAACAAGTTATTTCAAGCTCCCATATTCTTGTCGAAACATCTTAAATTGCATGAACTGCGTGTTTGCCTACCAACTTGCAAGGACTTGTCACCGTCAGTCTATTACAAACTAAAACAAATTAGGTAAAGGTATACCTAATGCTAATTTAAAAATGCTTATTAATGCGATAACAATAAGATAATTTACATAGCTAGATAAAATATTTATTCATGAAAACAGGTATTTTCAAAGTATTTTATTATATTAAAAAAATAATTATTAAAAAAATTAAATATAATAAATTTATTATTATTATATTATTGCATCAAGGTTGATTTGCCTATCAGGACGGACCCATGTCCAGCATAATAAGCCTGATATAGTAGTGCATGAAAAGGTATTGAATGAGATTACAATTATTGAAGTAGGAATAACATCTCAGGATAACCTGCAGACAGTAGAGGTTGAAAAGAAGAGGAAGTATGATCTGCTGGCTAATGAGTTGAGCCTAATTCACAAGTGTAAAGTTAATATTATACCTTATGTTCTGACGTGGGATGGTATTGTAACTATGTACCATAAAGCATACTCAAAGCGACTTGGAGTGGGAAAACATATTGAAGCTTATATCCAATCTGTGATCTTGAAGAGAACTTTTGAGAGCATCTCAGTCGATTTCAGACGTACCAGTACGCTAGTAGGTGGTAGCAGGGAACTTATTGTCCAAGCTGTACATGACGGATGAGGTAGTGGATGACCAGAATCACCAGGAAGACACCACAGAATAGAAGAGATAAAAAGGTTGTCACAGAAAATTCCATTAAATTTATTTATTTATTTGACTGCCTCAACGCCCCCCATTTGCCTCTGGATCCGCTACCGCCCCCATGGAAGGCTCCAGCGCCCACTGGGGGGGGGGGGGGGGGGGGTATCGCCCCCGTTGGGAATCTATGAAGTACAGCATTAATTTATTATCAAGTTCTTTTGATGCAAGCAAAATCAAACAACATACATTGCATTTAGCGTTCTCAAAATTTTGTTCGGAAAAGAAAAATTTTTTATATATGCCAATGCATTTTTTTTCTACATTCAGGAGAGAAGGATTGAATTCTGAACAAACCATTTCATCTTCATTGAAGAAAGCTTCCATTGGCTGTTCACTAGTTACGCTTTCATGAAACAGATGTCAACTAATGAACCATTTTCAACCTAATAACCATTTTCCAATATTCTGCAAAAATATTTTCTCTCTTTATCAGTAATTTTTTTTGAACAATTAAGCTGACACTTTTCACCACAAGGGGGCAACAAATTTCGATCATCTCGTTACTAATGTCCTTTCAGTTTTTCCATTGTCATTTTTAATTTTCTTTACATACTGGTAACTTTTACCGCTATTCCTTAGGAGTTTGCTTACATTCTTTTGCCGTATCTGAACATTCTTCTTTCTCTTTCGACTTTTATGCTCTAGATTACAAGGAAACGAAATTTTTCTTTTACCCAGCATGTTTTTAGAATCGTCAATTCCTTCATCACATTCTGAATCCGAACTGGAGCTTTTAGATGATTCACTCGAAGAGTCAACGAAATTGGGGTCAGCATCTATATCGTCAGAATCAAAAATATTGTGAACACTGTTGTCTCCATCACTCTTTGAAGAAGTGGAGTTACTAGCAGGGTTTTCATTCGGGGCATTGCGACTGTGTTGCACATCTTCTTCAGCGGTGTTTTGTCATTCAAGCTGCCAAAAGGTACCATTTTGTTCCTTTTGTTTGGTAGCTAATTTCATAATAAGTCTACCTCTCAAACCAGACAACATTGTTGCTACTGAAACAAATAATTATTATATTCATTAATTTTTGTTCAAGAGTAGCACAAGTCAAAATAAAACAGCAAATTAAATAATATCTAACCTCACCTTGTAAACAAAACTGGCATATCTCAAAATAATATGTTATTTATCATATAAAAATAATGTGTATACTTACTTTTTTATAAGGAACACTGGCACAATTCTAAATGTGACGTTTTTCTTGAAAAAACTGTATATGCACCCTGTACAAGTCGGGCAAACTACAGAAAATGTGACAATGTTGCCGCAAACGGTGGAGTAGGTTTCTGTAATTCAAAACTGACATAACTGCCCACTAGTGGGCAGAGATGTGTGTCACCTTTATGACACTCTTCCACATAAAAATATACCACATTTGCATTATGATTTTGCAAAAAGTAAGAAATCTCAAATTTTTGAGTTGTCGGTTTTCTTCCAAAGTAGCGATATGTTGTTGTGTGGTGATGTGTTGCAAAAATGCAGTATAAGATATTTCTAAAAGGTGCCAAAAAGTTCTATAAAACTTCATAGGGAAACCATCAATTCCAGGACTTTTTTTGGTTTAAATTGGAAAATTGCTTGATGAACCTTCTGTGTTGTGATGTCAGTTTAAAAGTTGTTTTTCAAAGTTGTGTTTATTCTTGTGGCTAATATTTCAGTTTCAAATAATTTGGTTGTCTGTCTGTCTGTGTTGGTATTGTTTCATAAACTGCTCTTGTATGTGTTTCAAAATTAATTGTGTGTCTTGTGTGATGTTTGTGTTTTGTCTGTTTTGATGCTTTAATCTGGCGATCAGGTGATTACAGTCTTCCTCTTCAGCAATTTGTGCATCATGGTTCTTATTTATGACGAGTTCATCCCTCAGTGAAGCCAAACTGATTTGACGAAAAGAAATTTATTTTATTTAAATACCTGAATGCACTGAATTTTACTAGTTTTTCAAATATTTTGGAAAAAACGGGCAAAAGCGAGATTGGTCTGTAATTTGAAAGGCAGTTTTTATTTCCCTTGAGGTAAATCGGAAGTCCAATAGAGGTTTTGAAATTGTCTGGAAAAATCCCAGTTTGAAAAGAAAGGTTAAAGATGTAGACTTAAGGGATGAATAATGAAATTTTTGCACTTTTTTACAGTAGTTTCTAAATTTCATTGATTCCTGGACATTTGCCTTCTATTAGATTTGTAATGATCTTATCTAATTCTTGTATGGTTATAGGAGTGTGTTTATTATAATTTTTATAACTTTCATATTCAGTAGGTTTATCATTAAGTATTTTGCTAGGTAAATCGACAAAATAAGTGTTAAATTCATTTGCTGCATCTCTAATTTTGTCAGTAATTACAGTCCTCAATATTATTCATTTTCTCTGGTAGAACTTCATCTTTTGAGTTATTCCCAATTAAATTATTTACAAACTTCCATTTTTTTTTATAGCACCAGTAGATTTTAAAAATTCTTCCATGTAATATTTGTTTTTGACCTTAAGTTATTCCTATGTTCTAAGAATTGCTTCTCATGGTCCTGTTATATGGGTATTTTTTTAAATTTTTATATTTCTTACCTCTATGCTTAATCATATCGCAGATTTCATTTGTGATCCAAGGCTTTTGCAGTTTCTGAATGTTTCCATTTCCATAGGAAGATGAATCTTTAATTACTTTTCATAAAATCTCTGAAAATTTTTTGTACGCATTATTAACGTTAGTTTCCTGTGTTATCCCCGCCCATTTATAATATTTTAATTTATCATTTATTAGTTCATAATTAATTCTGAGAATGTAATCTTTAATATTATCATTTCTTTTGTCAAAAGTTTTATTTTTCTTATGTCTAATTTTAACTACTATGGGGTAATGATCCGTAATTGGCATTTTATGTACCGCAGCTTGTACATTAATTCTATTGTTAATTTTAACCATTACATGGTCCAAACTAGACCGTGTATTATGGACCTCTCTGGTAGCAATATTTATCATTGACTCGTATCCATACATAGCAGTCAGATTTAGATATTCATTTACAAGGTTGGAAGTACAGGGTGGGGCGCAAAAACTTCCTTTTTTTGAAGGCGAATGAAAGAAAAATTGTTGCTGATAAACAAAATTTATTTTTTGATAATGAAAGAACATAATTTCAAATTTCAAATCATGCTGTTTTAAGCAAAATATCTTGAAGGTGGTGGCCAGACATTTCCTGGGTTCATTTCTTCAAGAGCTGGTTCGAAAAAGTTTGAATCATGTCCACATACTGCTGTGAATTTACAGTAACTGCTCAATTGTCCTCCTCAAAAAAAATAAGGACCAATAATTCCAACTCTCGACAACACATGCCATATTGTCACCTTATCACTATGAAGTGGCCTCTCATGGAGCTCTCTAGGGTTGTTACCACTGCAAATGCGCATATTCTGTTTATTGAGACATCCGGATAGGTGAAAATGTGCCTCATCACTAAAGAAAACAATTGTGTCAAGGGGAACAGTTACCAATAAAGTTTCGCACGCTGTTATTCGGTTCTGGACATGCCGTGGTGACAATTCTTGCACAATACACATCTTGTAGGGATGGAAATGAAGATGTTCATGAAGAATTCGATGCATTGATCAATTGGATATTCCTAGGGTGACTGCATGTTTGCGAGTGGAACGTCTCTGAGATCTCAAGATCAACTGTTGAACTGCCTCCACATTTTTTGGTGTCTTAATGGTCCATTGTTGTTCTGGGCTTTTTACACCACACTCCCGGTTGTCCTAAAGCTCTCTACTCACAAAACAATCGATTTCGGTCAGGAACCGTACCTCTGGGCCAAATTTCGAAGTGAGTATGGAATGCACGCTGCACCGCCACATAGGAACGGTTGTTCGAAAAATAGGCTTCAACCGCAAACGCACGCTGTTCCTTGGTCCACCTCATGTTTTCTACTGAGGGGTACTAGACAACAACTTCCGTGACTGCTGCGTTTGCCAAGCCCATCCCCACTTTTCTACGACCTCACCTCTGTTAACAATGTGCTGTCAGGAAAAGGAAGTTTCTGTGCCGCACCCTGTATTTGCTAACAAATCTCTATTTATACCACCAGTTATAATAACATTACTTGTGTTTAACCCCTGCATGATATGCTCTAATTCATTCATAAAATCAGATGGTGAATAACTGTGGGAAAGGTAGATTGCATTTACTGATATTTCACATAATGAAAGCTCTATATAGAGTAACTCTGCTGTTTGTATTTGGCTATGGTCTATTGTTTTAACATTAATATGAGATTTAACATATATCATTACACCACCAGCTTTATTGTATTGTCTACTGTTACAATATGTTGTATAGCCTTTAATCTGATAAAGATCAATCTCATCTTCCTTAATCCAGATTTCTGTCAATATCATGCAATCAAATTTATAATCTACAGAGTTTATAAACAATTCGAAAAGTTCAAAATTGGATCTTAAACTTCTAATATTGATACTTAAAACATTTAGACTATTGTAATCAACGGTTCCCAGAAATGCAGTTAAATCAGATTCTTCAGTGATTACCAGTCTATTAGAAACATTATCATTGTCTGCCATTAATTTTCAGAGAATTTATCAAAGTCTACTTCAATGTGAGCCAAATTATGTGTTTGAGAGTTTATCCAGGTCTACCTCATTATTTATGTGTAAAATTTTAGATTCACCAGATTCCCTCAAGGTTTTCCCATCCTTAAACCCATGCATACTTGTACTTCAATTATTGTCTGCACTGTTTAGTTTTATAAAGAAGTTATTTATTTCTAAGTGTTAGATGCTCATTCAAAAAAATTTTACTTTCTCTAAATTTTTGGATTAATACATTTACAATTTAGACAATATTTTGCTTTTTTGTTACCTTCCAGCCAACAGTCCCTAATTACTGTACTTTTGAATTTTACAATTATATTTTTAATTTTATTTCTGTTGTTAGCCAGAACTCTATGTGCTACAACTATATCACCTTCTGTTATTTTAACGCTAATCTCATCAGCTATTTTGTTTAGATTGGTACCCTCATTTTCACCTGGAATCCCCCGGGATTCCAACTATTTCCAAATTAGTATTTCTAGAATACTGTTGCAAGTCTGAGAGTTCCTGTCTGACGTCCTCAAGTTTGTTTCTCATATTTTGAATTGGCTTTTTCAAGCGTAATGTTTTTTGCTTTAACCTCGTTCAGTTCCTTTTTCAGACTACTTATTGTTGTAACAAATTCATTAATCTTGCTCGAGGTAAAATCAGCAAAAGTTTTCAGATCTAGTAACGTCGCTTTCAAGTCACTATGCATGCTTACCTTGGAAACATCGCTTACCTTGGAAAAGGCTCCACTCGTCTGTGCAGGAACTTCACTGCTGTTAGCTTTATCTTGGGTACGCACCTGATCTCCTGCACCACTGGCAGGAGCCACGCAAGTACTGAAACCTGAACACGACTCAGTAGCAATTGACGATAATGTAGAACTCGGATTGTTTTTTCTATACTACACTTCCACTTGGATTTTCTCTCATAATTCATCTTTAGATAATTAGCTTCCATTATTCCAGCACAGTCGAAATGTAAATATCCACCACAGTCACCATAACACCGTGCAAGATCAGAAATGTCAGGAGTTGTTCCATCACATACCTTACAAATTGCTACCATTGTTGACCTGCAGCGACTCTTCGCAACTTCGTAATGCTTACACAGAAAGTTTCTAAAAATAGAGCTGTCCAATGTCTGATGGGCGAAAGCACGTTAGGCAATGCAACCGTCGAAACAAAGGCAATCATCAAAAAACAGTTTCACGAGAAATCACCCATCTTTTCTGAAGTTTTCAATACAAATGCCCTTCAAGGGCCACGTAGTTAAATTAGCCCTCCATCGCTCTAGAATTAGCCCTCCATGACTCTTTCCAGGTCAGTGAGGTACAAATCACTGGCCAAATTGGCCGGGCCTTGATCCACCTTCCTTTTGGCTTTTCTCTGTGAGGAAGTCTACTGCAGTTAATTTCGATTTTCCTATGTTTTTTTCTCAATAACTTTCATTCTTTTTTGTTTCCTCATTTCGACGATGTGTTTTTTTCTCTCTGTGGCTTTTAATCTTTTTTGGGTTAATTTTCTTTTTTAACCGGTTTTATCCCAATTTATTTTGTTCAAATTTGAGAATAATCATATTTTCTGAGGTATATTAAACCTAAATAGACTAAATATAACAAAATTTTAAATTTTTTTATTTTCTATATAGGAAATCTGACCCGTCCTCTAAATAGGACACTGGGATAAAGGGGATAAAATTTGCACTTATAGGTTTTAGTGTTCTCTTCATTAGTGAAAAGCAATTTCCAACTACAAATTTTTATAATATCCGAATAATACTTCATTATTTACATTAGAGTTCAATTTTCAGTTGAATATGACACTAAACTTGGTGGAAAGGCCCAAAGCAAGCCTGACAAAGTGTTTTATCGCATTTCCCACAGTATGTTTTGGGTTTTCCTTTGCAGCCCTCTCCTTGACAACGACGCTGTTTTTCCCTCTTCAGTAGAAAATGGCCAACACCATCTTTGCAGCTGTCTTCTTTTGCACTAGAAGGTACAGAAGAGATCCTGGGTCTACCTCTTGTTCTATTCACAGTCTTTTTTAGATAAACCGTTGTTATTGCTCTTCGGAACTCCTTCAAGTTTAGGGCATCACTTTTGTTGACAGCTTTGTGGATTATCCATGCATTTACCACTGCCATGTCCAGTGTACGAATGAAAAGTGGCCAGTACCACTTTTTTCCATGAATCTTAATGGCATATAGTCCAGCCAACCAGTCGTGGTGATCCACCCCACCCATATGTTTGTTGTAAGAATTTATCAAATTGTAAAAAAATGTCCGCCGCAAATGTACATCTCGTACACTCGTAACGCTTGTGTGCAGCGTCACGGCAGTTACCACAAGGCTCTTCGCAAATGTCATATTCATGACCGGCTTTTCTACAATTGATACAAATAACAATTTTGCACTCATTCGCTACGTGGCCACTCTGATTACATCTCTTACAGACTTTTTGTAAGCCAGCGTAAGCCACCATACCGTTGAAACGTCCTATTTTGAAAAACTTGGGGATCGGTTTTGTCATGGACATTTTGAGCACTCTCGTGCCTGTGTAGAGATGGGACATCTCTTCGTCCCTGAATCTTTCTCTAACATTCGATATGACTTTACCGTATTGACTGAAATGACTCAAGATTACTTCGGAGTCCATTTCCGTGGGTAATCGCTTCACGTAGACGATTGTTTCATCGTTATCCAGTCTACATTCACCGTGACCCCCTCCAAACCGTAAGGGGCCCTGGTGACATAACGCATCATAGTTTCTGTTCTAACGAATGTTATGTAAGTTACTCCTGGAGCAACAAATTGTACCGTTTTGAGAGCACCTTTTCCGTCTTCCTTCATAATGTCTTTGGCTACGGATTTATAATCCAAAGCATCATGTTTAAAACAACACGTCAACTTCCTCTGCAGCCGTCGCTCGGCTGCAAGCTGCTCACGGGCAGCCATGTTGGCTGCGGAAAAACCCGCAGGCACCAAGTTGTAAACAACTTTGTTAAAGGGACGAGAATCAAACAAAAAACGGAAGAAAAAAAAACACTGAAACTCACTCAAATTTGTGCCAAAAGTCCGCACAACTTGGTAGAAGTTCAGAGCAGGGATGCTTTCGGTGACAAATTTAATAATCGATGTTCTTGCCGGCAAGTGACGTCTCAGTGGAGATTAAACGAAGGATGATGGCTGCCAATGGTCTACCCACCTTGGCGAAGGAAATAATCATTTATACCTTTGATAAGCATAGAGTGCTTAAAAAAGTTTTAGATTCCCAACGCACGTTTAGCAATTGTCATAAATTTCCATCCACAATCTGCTAATCTTTACCATGAGTTTTCTACATAATGCAATATAGTAGGTGAGCTTAATGCCCATAATAAAATTGATAGTAACCAAATATGTAAAGCTACATGCAATAAATTGAATTTGCCACTTTGCAGTTATCATGTATCTAATAACTCTGATGCGTACATTTCAATTCATAGTAACTTTAAATATTAAGTTACATTAAATTAAATATTCCGTAAACATTATGACATTAATGTTTAGTTAATAACAACAGAGTGATAAAGCAACAGAGTGGCTTAAAACCTGAGCTGCAAGCCTCGCACTCATAGCACTGAGACCATCTACCTTAATATGCTTTTCTGTTAGCTTTGGAACCATTCGATGCGGTAACTTACAGTCATATTCCCACAACGATACAATGTGGTCAAAAAAAGCTGTTTTACTGTCTCCAAACTTTACTGGATATTTTCTAAAGTTATTTCGTGTGCACTTCAGAAGTGTGGCACATCAAACAAAGTAAACACCTTATGTCCATTAACTGAAAAGTAAGGCTTATTGGCTTTTACACACAACTGTTTCAGATATAATTTTTGGTTATTGGCACCTTGATCACATACTATAGCTACTGGCTTTAACCCACACTGGAATAATTTGGTAAGTGCAGCTGACACTAAAATTTCCAGTGTGGCAGCAGGAGCAGTATGTGATGCAAAAAGAAACCAATAACTTGTTTCCACTTTTTGCAAAGCCCACGAACCATAAAAACAAGAACATGGGTTGCCGTATTAGTGGATGCATTACTATAAGAACCATAGTTTTCAAATCCATCAATTATATCTTTTCTTTTATTATAATGCAATCCAGGCTTTAAGCTCATTTCATCAAATGGCAAAATACAATATTTATCATATGGCTTCTACTTGCTGGCTACAAAATGGATAGCATTTAACACAGCAGCTGAAAATCTAGGTTCTGCCTGAATGCACTGAATAGTTTTCAAGAGAGTACACTTATTTGGCAAATGCAAGAACTCTCTTAGTGTGTTATATGCATTAGGACTTGCAAGGTACAGTTGAAGACAAAGATTTTTATCATTCACTGTCCATCTACGCCCATACTTTGTCACGCACACTGCTTTTAACCAACTCTCAATACAATTATATAACACTGGTTTTCACAATGGCTTGATAATGTTCAATGCCAGTTTAACATTATTTTTTGTATTAAATACCTTTGTTGCTCTGTTATACTTTCGCTGTAAATAATACAGCTTAGTTGAGAGTTTTTTAATTTTTTGTGTTTTGGGCGTGATGTTCCTTTGGAAGGACATGTCTCTGTGTGTGTGTGGGGGGGGGTAGAACAGCGTGGAAATTCTGCACTAAGTTCAGAATTATTTGTTTCTGCTGTTTGAGTGCAGGAAGATAAACTGGACAACTCCATTCCATTATCTTCAATGTTGTGCCCAACTTCACACTGCTCAGCCTGATGCAGCTTCTGTGAGATGGTCGAAGACATGGCAGTTATATTTGGTTGCTCCATATTGCATAATCCTAAAACAAAGAATGAACAATATGTATAACATATGTTTACTTGAACAACCAAAAACACAAACAAACATGTAATATCAACTAAGCAATACATAGCAAATGTGTAATATCAACTTGGCATTGTATAACAAACATGCAATATCAACTAAGCAATATATAGCAAATGTGTAATATCAACTTGGCAATGTATAACAAACATGTAATGTCAACTTAGCAATGTATAACAAACGTGTAATATGAACTAAACAATATATAGCAAATGTGTAATAACAACTCGGCTATAAATAGCAAACATGCAATAACAACTTAGCAATATATTGCAAACTATAGATATCAAGTTGGGTTATTTCAACTCTGTGCAGCAATTTTTGGCACCCAATGGGCTAAATGGCAAGATTACAAAAACCCTTCAGGCTCAGAGAAGGTTGGGGTATGGAATCCACTGCAACAGCTGTTGGGAGACAAATGGTAGCCTCCTGTCAAGATCACCCAGTGTTCATTAATGTGCACAGGATATGGCTCACCTGAACTCAGGGACACAGCATTAATGTTGAAACCAATAGGATGGCAACTTTCCAAGCCCACCAGTGTATGCAATTCACCATGGGCAGCATCTAAACTACATATATATATAACAAACAACATTACAAAGGAAATGAAAAAAAATGAACTTACTGGGAGAACCAAGTCTTAGTGGCACAGCATAACTGGTCAAAAAATGTCGTTTTGAACCGGCAAAAGACGTCTGTAAAATGTCTTGAGCATATTCTGTATTTTCTATACAGTAGACTTGATGACTGATCCAGCAGTCGTTTGTTGCCACAGGCTTCAACCCATAAACGACACCTATACATATTAATTACTTCATGTAAAATACAATAGATTATGCATAAAATTTTAACTCCAAATAACATTTGTTTGAGTTGTCTGTTAACTCCAAATAACATTTAGCATACTCTGAAGGGTAAACACTATACTTGTTGAGAAACATTAGCTTGTATTAAAAATTATCGAGAAAACAGCTACAAAAATAGTACCTTGATGCATCCATGGGAAATCTAAAAAATTTTCTTTCTGGATATTGCCGCTTCGTAGCTCGACACATTGCACATTTCATGCCAAGTCTCACGGCTTCAACACTGGAAAAAAAATTATTAAACCATTAAGCTACAAATAACAACAGTTCACAAATATTAAAACAAATCCTTGAAATCATAAAATTAAACGCTAAAAGTATTATGTACACATTACTTGATATCCCAAATCTTAGTTTATTGGAATATGACTAACAGATTTGACAATGGTCACATTTAGTTTATGCTAAAATTCAAACTACTATATTAAAAAGCCATAAAAGATGAATATTTGCTTAGACACTGTTTTATTCACTGCAATTACATCTAGGAGGCTACCACTGAATAATGTGTCTACCCACATCACTGCTTGTGTACTGTTTCTAACTACAAAATAATTTGTGACACTACATAGTTAATACGAAAGAGCACTTGCAATTCATATTCAATTATGCTCATCCATTAATTTAAAAAAAAGCAAAATTTTCCAAAAAACAGCAACAGCAGTTTACATAATTTGAAATGATTGGTTCACGTGCCAGTTATGGCACTTGAAGGAATTGGTATTCAAGATTAGCCTGTTATCAGCAACACACTCAGTACCTATGGTGTACCGAATATGTTTAAAACGTAGAGCAAAACATTTAATAACCTTGATTTCATGATAGCCACTTAATAATTTTTTGAGAAGGCTATCAATGATAGGCTTGCTTAGTTATGCCTGGTTTCTGAAAAAAATGACCTGGGTTTGAGTACGGGGAAGGCATGGATGTCTCTGTTGTTTTTCTGCTGAGGTTCAGCCATAACCGTGAACCTCACAGACATTGTATTATATCATATGAACAGACAGGCTACTGTTAAACCTCTATGACAAGCAGCTGCTTGAGGGGATATATATATATATTTTGTTTTGATAGCTAGCTAACCCTTGGACAGGATTAACTCCCATACGGGTTTATGAGATAAATATTAATGAATACAAACTTTAGAGGAACTTAATCGAGATATAACTTAAAAGAATTTTATTAAAAATGGAAATAGGTTAACCTGTAATCACCATCTCGTGGTTTAATATGAAATTGACATTATGTGGCCATATTCACTACCTGTAACTCACTACACGTTTCTAAGCCTAAAACATACAGCAATAGTACTCAAATCAAATATTTGAAATATAATAAAGTGCACTCACCTGGAAACTGAAGCGACGTGAAAATTCGTATTTGAAGTATCCATACTGACTGCAGAACTACAAAAGTTGAAAAAAAATGCGGATGAACAAGAATTCTATCGTACAATGCTTCGATCACTCCTTGGCTTGATGGCATGAACTAGCAAGAAACATGAAAATGAGATTGGCATTACTGCGCATGTGCATAGCGTGGCCAAGAGCGCCTTAAAGTTTGTTTTTGGTACACACATCAATTTGCCAGATTTGGGTTCCAAGAAGATCCGCCTGGCGGCGCCACTTACGCTTAGCGAGAGCTCGACTTCTCCTAGACTAGTGATTCCCAACCTTTTCTGGACCATCGCCCCCTTTAGAAGAGAACAAAACCTTCAACGCCCCCCTAGTCCATAATAAGTAATTTTATATGAAATATTAAAATATTGTTGCATATTATCTATACCTAATTTATCTGTTTATTTATCTATTAAAAATCATAAAGCAGAAATTAATAAAACGACAACCAAATGTACAATAAAATTGTTTATAAAAATTTTAAAAATAAACACAGAATCAATAAGAAATAAAAAAAATAATGAGATAAACACAAAATTAGTAATAAATAAAAAAAATTAATGAGATGGTTGAGGCTGGTGGAGTGTTAACAATTTGTTAATGTCGAGTTCCAATTTCGTTAACATCAATCGCAGATCGCCACGTTCAGTGATGTGTAGTCTGTTCCTCTTCTTTGACAGTGAATTAGCTACTGCACTGAATCCACGCTCAGCCACATAGGACGAAGGAAATGCGATTAAAAACTTCTGTACTATTGCCCATAATCCAGGGTAGAGAACTGGTATTGATTTTTGAAGCCAGAACTCTTGGTATCCATGTTTGAATTTTACTTTGAGTGCTTCGTTAGTCGTGAGTTCTAATTGCAGACTGCTGATAATGTGGGAAAGTGGTTGTATTCACCTCTACCTAGATTTCGTTTGAATAGAAGTTTTCCCGCAAAAGCAGCTATGACGTTTTTTGTTTTAATTAAATTCAACTCATCACCTTGCAATTGTAAATGAACTTGATTAAATATTTTAACACGTTCAGCATTGTGTGGCATAGCACTGATGTACATGTATATTTATTAATATTAATTTACTGTATATTTCCTTCGTCCTATGTGGCTGAGCGTGGATTCAGTGCAGTAGCTAATTTACTGTCAAAGAAGTGGAACAGACTACACATCACTGAACGTGGCGATCTGCGATTGATGTTAACGAAATTGGAACCCGACATTAACAAATTGTTAACACTCCACCAGCCTCAACCATCTCATTAATTTTTTTTATTTATTACATACTGATTGTACATTGATTAAAAATTATTATTATTATTAAAATTTATTTATTACATACTGACTGTATTTGCTAATTACAGTATATTTTATGGTAATTTGTGACAAAACTTCGAAATAATAAATATTAGGAAATAATTATTTATTTATAACAGTAAATACAACTCGAAAATAAAAATAGAACAGTACCTGAGCGATGTTATTTTTACATTTTTTTGGAATTATGAATAGAAAAAAACATGGAATACAATAACTTTTAACACAAGCTGGACAGTACCACTTGCTTTTGGTCGATTTATTTTGAGCTACATTTCTACCAAATTGTTCTTTATTGTTGGCATCGCATACCACACATCGATTTTTCTTGCGCTCCTCCAATTTATGCGAGTTATTTGCTTCTTCAGGGTCAGCAGACAGATCACTTGTACATAAGAGTGTTTCGGCAAGATGTTCTCGAAATTCAGTGATTGTAATCTTACTCTGCGTGATCTCTTTGAATAATAAAAATGCATTGACCAATGCGGAACCTAAAATTAGTTCAGTTGCCAATTTTCGATACCATTTAGTACCTCTTCTCAGGCAGTGCGAATATGCTTTTAGCTGGTCAGATATGTCAATGTAAGTTTTTGACTTATTGTACTCGAAAATAGCCCTGGGTTTTTCTATTTGCTTTCCACGTTGTTGCACTTTGATCATCTCGTCAGTGTGTTTTGTTGTGAGTAACAATACATCACGCGTATCTTTCCATTTTAGCATTACAATACCACAAATGCTTTCTTGGGCTATTCATGTTTTTTCAGTTTTTTTATTCAAAACTTCTTTTGAATTTAATTTTCTATTAGCTCTTACGGTTCCTACAAGATGTGTACGCCTTTCGAGCAGTCTTCTGGCTAAGTAAATGCTGGTGTAATAATTATCGGTATAGACTGTTCTTCCGGAATCTAGAAGGTTTTTTAGCAATGATAAAACAACATTTGAAGAAGCATTACCATCTCCTTGGTCATCTTTTCCACAGTACACCTGGAAATCATATGTGTATCCACCTGCGGTGCATAACTTGTATACCTTTATACCAAAATTTATTTTTCTTATTTTTTATATACTGTCTCTCTCAGCTCGCTTTCTTTACGCAGCGAACATAGGCAGTGCGCGTTCCAGTAATACTATATTTCAGTGGTGGCATCACGACGTACCACACCGTCTTACTGAATAAAGACTGTGAGGTAAAAACGATGCCTCATAATTTGAGTAATTAAAAATTGATGAAACTGTATTTAAATGTTTGAAACTGTGTAAAATATTTGTTATAAATATTTTGAAAATGAAATACTACCAAAATAGTTCCCCGTCCTTAGTGAAAATAAAATCTGCTCTACACCCATGCTTAACGTGTTAATTGCCTGAAAAGTCTTAAAAGTTCCTCATTGTACAATAAAATCATATAAAAATACAAAAACAACCTGGGGTGCTCAGACCCCATGGGGCCACTCATGTGAGTGGCATAGCACAGGAGAAAAGGAAGACACAGGCCAAGGAGGGGCCTAGAAGAGGAGTCAGTCTTCCATGGCACTAGAAGAAGCTTCATCAAGGTCAGTTAGGTATAGGTCAGTGGCCAGTTTGGCCACACCCTGCTGAACCTTGCTTTGGGCTTCTTCTGTGAGGAATCCACAGAGGATAATTTTTTTTGTAACTAATTTTCCCTCTCTTTCTTTTGTTTTTCTTAGTTTTCTGGAAGTGATTATTTGCTTTTTTCTTTCGTTTGCTTTTAAATTCTTCTTGGCAAGTTTTCTTTTTAGATTTGGATTGAAAATATACATCTCTTCTAAGTCGGTTGATACCTCATTAGCTTTTGAAGTATTTTGGGCTATTTCGTAGGAGATTTTTTCCTCCTGAGCTGGTCTCTTTCTGTACTTCTGTCTCGTCATCTACAGTCCCCTGAATTCCTTCCACGGCGAGGTGTGGGGGGGGGGTCTCAGGGATTACCGTAACGTCAGTTTCCTCCTCTGTTTGAGGACTCTGGGAGGGGATTATTTCATCCTTATTTTGCTCTTTTTCGTCTACCTCAGTGGTATTATCTGCAGGGTTATTTTCCTGCCCACATACCATCAGGTTTCCAGCTTTTTTTGGGGGTATTTTCAAGCTCCATTGGACTACCTCCTTCTCTTCCGCCGTTTTTTGGCAGCAACTACTTTCTCGGGTTTGTCCGCCACGAGCGCTGCTGCGTTCGCGAATGTACGTCTCGTACACTCGTAACGCTTGTGCGCAGCGTCACGGCAGTTACCACAAGGCTCTTCGCAAACGTCATATTCATGACTGGCTTTTCTACAATTGATACAAATAACAATTTTGCACTCGTTCGCTACGTGGCCACTCTGATTACATCTCTTACAGACTTTTTGTAAGCCACCATACCGTTGAAACGTCCTATTTTGAAAAAATTTGGGATCGGTTTTGTCATTGACATTTCGAGCACTCTCGTGCCTGTGTAGAGATGGGACATCTCTTCGTCCCTGAATCTTTCTCTAACATTCGATATGACTTTACCGTATTGGCTGAAATGACTCGAGATTACTTCAGAGTCCATTTCCGTGGGTAATCGCTTCACGTAGATGATCGTTTCATCGTTATCCAGTCTGTTTATGTTCACCGTGACCCCCTCCAAAACGCATCATAGTTTCTGTTCTAACGAATGTTATGTAAGTTACTCCTGGAGCAACAAATTGTACCGTTTCGATAGCACCTTTTCCGTTTTCCTTCATAATGTCTTTGGCTACGGATTTATAGTCCAAAGCATCGTGTTTAAAACAACACGTTAACTTCCTCTGCAGCCGTCGCTCGACTGCAAGCTGCTCACGGGCAGCCATGTTGGCCCTGTAGCAATGGCCGCGAAAAAACCCGCAGGCACCAAGTTGTAAACAACTTCGTTAAAGGGACGAGAATCGAACAAAAAATGAAAAAAAAACACTGAAACTCGCTCAAATTTGTGCCAAAAGTCCGCAGAACTTGGTAGAAGTTCAGAGCAGGGATGCTTTCGGTGACAAATTTAATAATCGATGTTCTTGCCGGCAAGTGACGTCTCAGTGGAGATTAAACGAAGGATGATGGCTGCCAATGGTCTACCCACCTTGCCGAAGGAAATAATCATTTATACCTTTGATAAGCATAGAGTGCTTAAAAAAGTTTTAGATTCCTGACGCGCGTTTCGCGCACTTCCTTTTGGTTTCTAACATTCTTCTTCCATTCTGGACTAATTTGTAAAAGGGGCCTCAGCCTAGGAGTGTTTAGGGAGAAGAGAGCTAGCTTCCATAGGCGTAATGTAAACTGTGCGACTGGAGCGCCCTCTAAACATGGCAAATTTGTGCATCGCAGTGAAGCCTCCTTCGAAACCGATAGAGGCATGGTGCCTGTGCCATTCATCTTGTTGAATTGTATTTTTTTTCCCTTTACATCCCTTGCAAAATAGGCTTAGCTAGCAAGATGGAATCGGATTGAGAATAGTTAAATATTAAGCAATTTCAAAGATGAAATATTATATTTAGTAAAGTTAATGGAAATCAATATTATTTTTTCTTCGCACTAGCTTTACCAGAATTATTGCAATATTTTTTATTTTGCAGCAATGCAAAACCCAATATGAAAAACAAAAAAAATCCCATTTCAGGTTTATATTAAAATGCCTTTTTTGAAAATCACGAACACCAGTAAAGTTACTTCCTTTAATTATTATTTTAAATTAGTTTTAGTTTATATATATATATATATTTTTTTATATTTCAGTTGATTTTTCTGCTCAGAATTTTTTTATATTCTTTTTTAAATAATAAACAAGAACAACAAAAATCATTTTGTTAAATAAACATATTTATTTAAATTCAGTATCAATACAAACCACAATAATCTCTCAATGTCTCAATCTTATATATAGACTTGAGTACACTGTATGTAAAAATAAATATTGCATATTTTCTAAATTCAGAAATTAACTGGGATTCAAATTTTTTTGCTCAATCATACAAACAAATTATTTTCTGTTTTAGAGCATGATTGAGCAACATCAAAATAGAGCACATAGGTGACACAAAGGATATATCTTAAAAGTAAAACAAATTAATCCACATACTAAATTACATTTTCTAACAATATTACTGCATTATACAGTGCAATTTCATTATTTTTCTATATCACATGATTGGGTAAAAGCAAAAAAAACATTAATATTATGGTCATTTAGCAATTGTCATAAATTTCCATCCACAATCTGCTAATCTTTACCATGAGTTTTCTACATAATGCAATATAGTAGGTGATCTTAATGCCCATAATAAAATTGATAGTAACCAAATATGTAAAGCTACATGCAATAAATTGAACATGCCACTTTGCAGTTATCATGTATCTAATAACTCTGATGCCTACATTTCAATTCATAGTAACTTTGAATATTAAGTTACATTAAATTAAATATTCCTTAAACATTATGACATTCCTATTGTATTAATGTTTAGTTAATAACAACAGAGTGGCTTAAAACCTGAGCTGCAAGCCTCGCACTGAGACCATCTACCTTAATATGCTTTTCTGTTAGCTTTGGAACCATTCGATGCGGTAACTTACAGTCAAATTCCCACAACGATACAATGTGGTCAAAAAAAGCTGTTTTACTGTCTCCAAACTTTACTGGATATTTTCTAAAGTTATTTTGTGTGCACTTCAGAAGATGTGGCACATCAAACAAAGTAAACACCTTATGTCCATTAACTGAAAAGTAAGGCTTATTGGCTGTTACACACGACTGTTTCAGATATAATTTTTGGTTATTGGCACCTTGATCACATACTATAGCTACTGGCTTTAACCCACACTGGAATAATTTGGTAAGTGCATCTGACACTAAAATTTCCAGTGTGGCAGCAGGAGCAGTATGTGATATAAAAAAGAAACCAATAACTTGTTTCCACTTTTTGCAAAGCCCACGAACCATAAAAACAAGAACATGGGTTGCCATATTAGTGGATGCATTACTATAAGAACCATAGTTTTCAAATCCATCAATTATATCTTTTCTTTTATTATAATGCAATCCAGGCTTTAAGCTCATTTCATCAAATGACAAAATACAATATTTATCATATGGCTTCAAATTGCTGGCTACAAAATGGATAACATTTAACACAGCAGCTGAAAATCCAGGTTCTGCCTGAATGCACTGAACAGTTTTCAAGAGTACACTTATTTGGCAAATGCAAGAACTCTCTTAGTGTGTTATATGCTTTAGGACTTGCAAGGTACAGTTGAAGACAAAGAATTTTATCATTCACTGTCCATTTACGTCCATACTTTGTGACACACACTGGTTTTAACAATGGCTTGATAATGTTCAATGCCAGTTTAACATTATTTTTTGTATTAAATACCTTTGTTGCTCTGTTATACTTTCGCTGTAAATAATACAGCTTAGTTGAGAGCTTTTTAATTTTTTGTGTTTTGGGCGTTATGTTTGTAACGCTCCAAACAAATGCAAAATAGTTGAAATTTTATGCTCCGGATAGCTTAGACGGGCGCCAGGCAATAATTAACAAATTGCCAAAAGTAGAATAAGTTGATAATATGTTGATTTAGGGTTCAAATACCAGCGAGCGTTAATGAGTAAGAATCAAAATGATTGTCAAGTAAATTTAAATATAATTTAAAAATTCTTAATTCGCGTTGCTCAAGAGAAAAAACTCTACAGACTCAAAAGGTTTTAAATATAACAAAACAGATTTATTTCCAAAATAATTCAACTCACCAAGACATCAATGAAGATACAACTCCGGTGCTACGCACCTTGTGCTTAGTGCCTCTGCACTACAGGTCACCGGTTTTTGACAATAGCCGGCGCATGCTGGGAAAGACATTTACATACTATGACGAACGAAGCAAGCTGTGACGCAAGAGGGGGCGTGTCCTTGGCACGCGCTTTAACGGTACAATCGGAAGATCGGAGTTGCGCCGCATGCGCAACTCCTAGAATCTTGAAATGAGTGCTGTGATGCCAAAAAGGAAATAAAAATCCCCAAAATGATAAATACAACGTAAATTAAACAAAACTGGTTAAGGTAAAGCAAAAGTGAACGATGGGGCATCACAACTCCCCCTTCCAAAGGGAGTCAAAAGATTTGACCTAACAAATTTTGACGAGCAATTTCGAATAAAGTACACATCTTACGTCATTTACACATGGCTGAACATAAATAAGTAAAAGTATGCTAGCGCAAATTTTGATATGACGAACTATTCTCACTTTGACACAATTTTCCCTAGTGTCAGATCGAGGAGTATGCTTACTCATTCAACTGAGCTGCCAAACGATTGAATCTCTTAAGAGAGACATCGACATCAGAAGTGTGTGGGAGACACAAAAACACTTCAAGCAGATCATGAAAAGCAAAAACTCAAGAACATTCCAAATAATAAGCCAATCGATTGGATCTAATGGGTCCAAAAGACTCAATCGGCTGGAGAGAAACCACAACATAATAAAATAAAGCCAAAACCTCAGGATACGAAATACTAACCGTGGCGATCAACCCAGGTTAGGTCTCGACACATCATCACAGAGATGGTCTTCCGGTAAAACAAAAGATTTTTGAAAAGTTCTCCCAATTTTTCATTGAAGAAAATAAACATGAAAACACAGAAGAATGCAATCCCTCACACTCATACCTCTCATTGACAGCACATGACAGGATCTCATGAATGGCACCATTACCAAAAGGCCTAGTCAAATCAACCAGCGAAACACGATATTCCTCAACATGATCAAAATTTACGAGATCACTTCGACCCAGCTTAGTGATCAACTTAAGCGGGTCGGGAACAAAGAAGAATCTTCCCCCCACAACAACCAAAAATTTTGAAAAAAATACATAAATGAATAATTACAGAAAAATTTTGACTCCAAATTAAAAAGCAAAGCACACGCTTCATTTCTGTCATAATCAATGTCCCCTCCAACCAACAAACTATCGTCATCGGAGAAAAGTCCCATCTCAACAGTAGACAAGTCAAACAAACATGAAATTACTGCCATAAGGATCACAGTGTTGCCCAAATATGTTGATGCATCACCAGACTTACGCTGGTTCAAAACTTTACATTTCACGCCATTGTTACGAACATAAAGTGAAGTGACATTATGCGCATTGACCCACAACCTCACATACTCCTCATCAACACGAAACAGACGCATCATCACAGCCTCAAACATCAATGCCACTCCACCCTGACTCTTATACTTGGAGATATCAATCTCCAACTTACGTAACCTCTGAATAGTATGAGCATCAAAACGCTCAGTCAGATGCGCAGCAAAATCCTCTGGTGAGACATCACAAAACAAAAAAACGAGGATCTAGCACAGCTAAAACTTGTTTCTTCATCTCACGGAAAATTGGACAAAAGATCGCATTAATGTCCTTCTCGTGAAAAGCGATAGTCTGCAATAATGCATAAGTAGTCACGGCACCCGAATCCATCTGAGGCTTAACCAATAACTTCACCATAAAACTGTAACATGAAAGAGAACGTTCACCAAGAAACATATCAGCCCCAATATTATTGAAAACACCAGGTTTCTGAGTAGTTAACCACTCAGTGATGGATGCTGAATTGGGGCAAATGACCCGGTCTTTGAAAGATTCAAAAACTTCTCGGTGACTAGGATGGATGAAAGTCTGTATAAAATTATCGACCAGGGTGTCCACAACAGCATCATCAGCTACAACACCCACCAAATCAGGGACATTCTGGTTTCGTTTGATCATTGCCAGAAGTGTCTCAACCTGATTAGATGGTCGAGGTGTGCCATAGAAGTTCGAAGAACAGGCCTCACATGATCAAACCGCTCTGTCTTCGCACGATAACGCTTACTGAAGTCAATCCTAATATTCTCTAGATGTAATTCGAGATCACTATTGTTAACATTGTAAGAGTCACAGCACATATCTACAAGGGAATTGCAATGTAAAACCTGATCATAAAACCACTGCAGCACACTGACATCATCACAATCACTTGACACAACAGTGGGCACGGGCACTGATTCTGGAAAAGACTTACAAAAGGGCACAGGCACATCGGGAACACCCCAACGACCCACGCATGAATAGATGTTATCGTGAGTAATGACACCACCACAAGACGGAACCATCAAAGTTTCTGGCGCAACAAAAGAATCCTAAGCGCACGAAAAGGCCCACCCACCTTTAAGGTCAAACTTCGCACGCTCAAGCCTAGCGCTGTCAACACAGGACGCTAGCGTAATATACCTGGAGATCTTATCACTGGTGACAGGAGTGTAGTAAGTGAAAGTTTGACGATGTCTCGTAATCGCCACGAGACAATGAGCCTCACGATCATAAATATCTTCTTTCTTTCTTGACATGCGCACAACAACGACATGATCAACTTGTTTCCCCTGAAATTCATGTATTGTAGAAACATCAAAACCTAAGCGCAACACCTCAGCTTTTTCAGACTGCTTAAACACCAAGAACATTTACTATCGGCGGTCCTCGGAATAGCAGCCAATGATGTAAAAGAAACAGCTTTCATCTCATTAACAACACGTGACACCGCAAACATGCCTTTGGGATATTTCCCATGCAACAATGCTGCAACAGTCAATGTGCAACGGTATGTAACGCTTAAGATTTCAGAAACAGATGTAAAGCGCATGGGGTCTGAGTAGATGACCTCACACTGAGGAATACGGTTGATGTAAGGGATTTGAAACTGGTCACCAACCAGTATCAACTCGTTGCATTTAGCACGATATGCGGCAAAAAGCAATTCCCCAGCGTGTATCATGAGTGCCTCGTCAACGATGACACGCGCATAAGTTTCACCCTTGGAATTGATGAGAAGTGAATGCAGCGTTCTGAAATTTTTCTTTTCGAAACCTGCAACCGGTGGATCACAAGCACGCGCACGCTGACAGAAGTCCTCCACACCTTCTCTAGTGGGAAACAGAACCAGATCACCACCAACACCTCCGACAGGTTTCCTGTAGTTGTTCAAAATATACGTGGTCTTGCCGCACCCAGGAACACCCTGTCTCAATGTAACAGAAGGTAAAACGAAAGCAGCCACATCCAGATCTTTACACACGCTGTACAGACGCTCATCCTGCATGAGCTCGGTATTATTACTGACGAGGACACGTCGTGAGTGCAATTCAACATGATGACCCATAGCATCACTATACTTGACAAATTGGACGCCATCAAAAACAAACTCGTGCGACCTGCGCGGAAACCGAGGCGCCACAAGAAACTTACCACTGTCAACATCGATCAACCCATAACCCTCAGGCGACATCTCCATACGATCTCGGACATCAGAGTTGATGGCAGATGGAAGACTTTCAAAAACCTTGCGAAGTTGCTCAAGCAAAATTGGTTCCTGAACTCGCCATAACTCAAGCTGCTCAATCATAGCATTTCTCGCAATGACATCAGCAGTGCCATTGGTCTCGAAAAACGCAGGAGAAAATGTGCAGGCACCAGACCTGTCTCTGACATTGCGTTGCCAATGGTCATACCTGGTTGACCTATGCCGTGGGGCGCCAGACTTAGTGGGGAAACGACTCAGGTATCTCAATTCACGTTGAAAACTCTTATACAGCAAATCATTCTCAACAAATAACTGGAAACAATGTACGTAAGCATTCGCATCAAACTGTGAAAACACACCAACAAACTCGCTCAATACACACCGCCACCTACTCACATCACAATCGAACATAGTCAAAACGAGTGGAGAACCACAAGATTGCGGGAAAATCTTAAGAACATTCACTAACTCAGCAAGCAAACTGGACTTACCAACAACCAAAGTCACCGCAACATCCATACACATTACCAGCAAAGACACAAAAACAACCAAACAAAAGACTACGCTCACGCACCCTCTGAAGCACCCGTTGATCATAGTCGTCAATACACTCATGAACAGAAACACGAGAACGATCACTGAAAAACTCCAGAGCATCATCAACGACACACTACATTCAAAAGGACACCAACACAACTAGGTGGAGATTCATGCAACACCACGAGAATAGGAGTCTCAGTGGGACAAAATGATGACACCAAGACACGAGACAAAACATTTCAATCCTCAACATGCACTCCATCATCAACACACACAGGACGAACACTACGAGTCTGCCGCAAGCGACCGACACGCTCATCCTAAACACAATCATGCTCAACACCAACACTGACCTCAACACTCCTACGCATCAACATCGTACAGCTGGTATAACTCTACTGTACCCCATATAAATTTTTCTATGTCATCTCTTTCCCTTTGTCTTCATGAAAACAACTGTAGCTAGTTCTGTAAAATCATTATAAGCCGGATATATGTCCATGATTTCGTTTTTAAATTCTTCCCAAAGTTCTATGCCATGACGACATCCTACGTTATTCCACCATTGCTTAACACATCCAATTAGGCAAGATACTGCTAAAACAACTTTTTTGTTGCTTGGCACTTCATGTAAACGGAAGTGCTCCTCCATGGACTTGACAAATGTCCACGATACTCAACCAAAGTCACCACAACATCCATACACTCATTACCAGCAAAGACAAAAACAACCAAACGAAAGACTACGCTCACGCACCCTCTGAAGCACCCGTTGATCATAGTCGTCAATACACTCATGAAGAAAACACGAGAACGATCACTGAGAAACTCCAGAGCATCATCAACGACACACACTACATTCAAAAGGACACCAACACAATTAGGTGGAGATTCATGCAACACCACGAGAATAGGAGTCTCAGTGGGACAAAATGATGACACCAAGACACGAGACAAAATATTTCGATCCTCAACATGCACTCCATCATCAACACACACAGGACGAACAGTACGAGTCTGCCGCAAGCGACCGACACGCTCATCCTAAACACAATCATGCTCAACACCAACACTGACCTCAACACTCCTACGCATCAACATCGTACAGCTGGTATAACTCTACTGTACCCCATATAAATTTTTCTGTCATCTCTTTCCCTTTGTCTTCATGAAAACAACTGTAGCTAGTTCTGTAAAATCATAAGCCGGATATATGTCCATGATTTCGTTTTTAAATTCTTCCCAAAGTTCTATGCCATGACGACATCCTACGTTATTCCACCATTGCTTAGCACATCCAATTAGGCAAGATACTGCTAAAACAACTTTTTTGTTGCTTGGCACTTCATGTAAACGGAAGTGCTCCTCCATGGACTTGACAAATGTCCACGATGACGGACGTTTCGAACCGTCGAACCTTATCTCAGGTAAAGGCCAATTAACATAAGGACTATAGTTAATGGATGAGTTGGCAAATTGTCGTTGTGGCGGTTGAAAATACTCTGTTCTATCGCTTGCTTCTGGCGGAACAGAAAATGGAACCTTACGTTCAAAGTTTCTTCGTTGGTGAACTGACTTAGCATTGTCAGCAAATTTAGGGGTTGTTGTCGTTCCCCTTTTCTCCCGATGATCATTAAGCAGATTCATTAGCACTTCTGCTTCCATCATTACATCTTGCAATCTACCCTTTACTCTTCCTAAGTCGGGAGTCATTATGGCGGAATCGGCCATATTGTTAGCAGACATGTTTAGCGGTCTGCCGAAATTTCGAATTTTGGAAATTTTGAAAACCTTTTTTTATCTTGAGCAGCGCTCAAAGGTACTGCTATACAACAATACTAAAGCTATAACTAAGCTTACAAAAATATAAATTTGCTTATCAAAAAAGATTTTTCTTATCATGCCTACGTACGTGTGTGCCCGTACACTTCTAATCATTACATACAACAAATATCTTAAATATTCAGCAATATCTACGCTGAAACTTCAGTTGAATAATACACAAAAAAATGTTGAGCTACTTGCTCAACAAAAATTTTCGGCTTAAGCTGCCGTTAAATCTACAACTAGTACATACAACTACTGAGCTCAAAAAATTACTATCTTTGACAATCATACAAAATTTATCCACAAATATATATACTATCTTTAAATACTGGCGAGTCCCTGTTCGCTGCGCCACTTCTTTTATTGGATTCTGTAACGCTCCAAACAAATGCAAAATACTTGAAGTTTTATGCTCCGGATAGCTTAGACGGGTGCCAGGCAATAGTTAACAAATTGCCAAAAGTAGAATAAGTTGATAATAAGTTGATTTAGGGTTCAAATACCAGCGAGCGTTAATGAGTAAGAATCAAAATGATTGTCAAGTAAATTTAAATATAATTTAAAAATCCTTAATTCGCGTTGCTCAAGAGAAAAAACTCTACAGACTCAAAAGGTTTTAAATATAACAAAACAGATTTATTTCCAAAATAATTCAAGTCATCAATGAAGATACAACTCCGGTGCTACGCACCTTGTGCTTAGTGCCTCTGCACTAACTCCCCATGCACTAACTTGTGCTCATGCTTGTGCTACTGCTTATGCTTATGTGACTCGCAGGTCACCGTTTTTTGACAATAGCTGGCACATGCCAGGAAAGACATTTACATACTATGACGAACAAAGCAAGCTGTGATGCAAGAGGGGGCGTGTCCTTGGCACGCGCTTTAACGGTACAGTTTGGCGCATGCGCAACTCCTAGAATCTTGGAAATGAGTGCTGTGATGCCAAAAAGGAAATAAAAATCCCCAAAATGATAAATACAACGTAAATTAAACAAAACTGGTTAAGGTAAAGCAAAAGTGAACGATGGGGCATCACAAGGTTCAATGGCCAAGTTGAAAAGTAGGAGGCTAAGTGGGCAACCCTGCTTAACTCCGGAGTTCATCGGTAGTGGCTGGGTCCATCCATCCACGTGACGAATTCTGTTCAAGCATCCGGAGTTTTTTGTTACATCGATATTCCCAAGGACTTCGAAGATGTACTTGTGGGAAATAGCCCCAAAGGCGTTTTCAAGATCCAGCCAGGCCACACAAACTGAAAGAGAACAGATTAAAAAATGTTTATTTCATCAAATGTTTCCAGTACAAAGTTTTGTTAATTATATTTGTTAGCTTCAGCCTCTCGGCGCACAGTAATGTCATACAAAATCTTCAGCTAGACACAGCACAACAAAGAAACACGAAAAATAAACATTAGTCTTCGACCCCGTGGGGCACACACAATGAGCATAGATACAAGGTCTTCAGTCCCTCGCAAAAACAGGGGGACAAGCAGTCAAACGCGTGGTTAGTAAAAACTAGAACTAACACATAGGTCTTCGGCCCCATGGGGCACACACAATAAACAAGGATACAAAATCTTCAGTCCCCCTCAAGAATTGGATCAGTCAAATGCATCATAAGATACTAAAACTATTAATATACAAGTGATTCGTACCCCCCTATACAGCAATACTGTTGAGTCTCGTCATAAAATATGATGGTTTGCAACCCCCAATTACTCACCCCATCCCAACCCTACAACCCACAAAAAAAAACTCTCAATTAAATGTTCCTCCAACTATCATATTATATTTTACGTCAGGTTAAAATCTCAAACTCCTTAAACTGTAATAAAACATTTTCATGTGGTAGCAGTAGATCTGTCTAGGTGCCCTTCCTTGACATAACAATCTGGCAGTCCTCCCATTCATTAATAGGATAGTTCCCCTAAATCCCCACTCTATACCGGTATATTTATATATTTATCCGTCTAATGTGTATAGAATTTAACCATTCCCTCACGGGAACCGGCTGGATAAACTTTGGAAATCAATCAATAAAACACTTCAAGAAGAGAATCCCATTGTAACCATTTTAATTACATTACTTTAAAAAATGATGGGTAGGAATTCTCCTAGGTACTCCTACAGCGGGAGGTCATCAGCGCCCCACTCCCAAAAAAATATCTCTCTCCTACAGTAATATTCATACTGTTCCCCTAGGGAACGTACTGGAAAAAGTCTCCAGAAATTCAGCATCCGAAAGAGTAATAAGGAAAGATGTCACTATCCCAAGTGCATATATCCTCTAACAAAATAGTGGTAGGAGTTCCCTCAGCATCACTCTCCCACAAGGTATATTAGAAGGCATCAGCCATATAACCTCCCAATTACTGGGTAGCATTATTATGAATGGTGGGCAACAGGTGTCCTCTGTCCCCGTTGCGTAATAGTGAACTACTGAACCCTAATTTAATATCTTCTGCAAGTCAATTTTCCATAAAAACCGAGTAAACATAAGAAATATTCCATTAATGTCTCCCCAACTCCCATACGAAAATATAACAGCAAGTGTGAACCCCTTGCCATCACCAGGGAACCTCTCAACCAGGTAAGGAAGACTCCCTAGTAATTACCATTGGGCACTCACCCGGTCATGTAGGTCATATGGCCCTACTCCATCTCCTAAGGGTCTGACCCCGACCCACAGTAACAGCCAACCCCCGTCCGAAACCTCCCCAATTCCGAATACCAAATATGTATCTATAAATTCCTATAATAATAGTAATACAGTTCCCTCCGGGAACGTACTGGATAGATCAGCAAAGAATTAACTTCCTGAAGAATAGAGAAAGAAAGGAGCCACTATCCCTATTACTTGTACCCTCAATTAAAATTAGTGGTAGATTTACATTCGATATTCATCTCACTCCTGAGGTTACCCGGGGTATCAACGGGTCTTTGAGTTGTTAGGTAACGTTTAACAGGTTGGTGGGTAACAGGTGTCCCCATTGTCCCAGGCCTTCGTCAAGCTCAATGTTGGTATAAACCAGAAGGTTTAAGGATAATTAAACTTCGAAGTGATATTGCTCCTTTACCTTAATTGGTATTAATTGGAGTCTAGTAACTACCCTAGCCGGTGCAGGAACATAAACAAGAGGACTACTGTCGTCCGGAGGGGAGAAGAGGAGGGGGGAAAAAGAGAAAACAACGTATATCCTCGCTCACTCGCTCCCACTAAAG